>CM066730.1:91022022-92227522 GCA_033961575.1 Aselliscus stoliczkanus
GTAAATGAGTGTGAAGTGGGCACAGGCTTGATTAGAGCATAAATTGAAACAAACTTTGTAGGACCATTCAAAAGTGTTAATAGCAAAAAAGTGTGGTAATATATAATGCTTTTCATTCATTTTAGGCAAGGAATATTGCTAATGATGCCTTAACCCAAAGTACTAATATTTAAAGACAAGGAATATCTTTGCATAAATTTTGGTTTGTATTTTGTATTAGCTTTTAAGGATAAATTTAAAAGTAAAATTGCCAGGTCAAACATGAAGAATAATTTAATTCTAATTATTATAATGTCCAATTATTTTCAAAGATTCTGTGCCTGTTCCTGGAAACTGAATTGAGCTGGTTTTAGAAGATATTGTAGAACGTAACAATAAATTTACAATGCTTAAAGTTGGTCTGGCCACCAAGCAGATACTTTTGGGTGACATTCTGTTTAATCTTCTTGCCTGCATGAATGAAAAATTCAGTTCAGTAAGAAATTCTTGTGCATATAGGATAACAAAACACTCTACTTTCCTTCCTGAAAGCATGATAACCCCCTTGTCATAGATAAAATTTCCTATTTTTTTATCTAAAATATTTCATTTCATTGAGCCTATATAGTAGGAATACTATAAATAAATCAGCAACAAACATAACAAGTGAAAAATTGCTGGTCATTATCCTGCGTAGAACCCACAGATACACATTTTCCTTAGTTTAATTTTTAATATAAATATTTTAATGTGGCATATTTGTCTATTATGTTCAGTCAGCCATCCCATACTTCCTGTTACTACCAGAGTGAGTTACACATTGATGTTACCTGCTTGGCCCTTGTAGGTACATGAGGTTTTGAATGCTGGGAAAGTATACTATTCCTTCCCAGCATGTTTTAATACTTTGTTCAGAAAACATAGTCAGTGCAGACACAGCGTTAATTCTTTTTTAATTAAAAAAAACAACAGCAAGATACCACTACACATCTATTAAAACGGTTAAAATACCTGCAAAAAAAAAAAGAAAAGAAAAGAAAAGAAAAATAACCTGACAATAATATATGCTGCTAGGGGTAAATAGCAACAGGAATTCTCATTCGGTGCTGGTGGGAATGCAAAATGTTACAATCACTTTGGAGTAGAGTGTAGCGTGCTTTTTTTTCTTTTCACAGTTACATTGAATATTTGTCTACAATGAATCCAATGTTATTTACCCAACTGATTTGAAAATGTATGTCCACATAAATATCTGCATTCTAATTTTCAATATCAGCTTTACTTTTAATCACCCAAACCTGGAAGCAACCAAGCAGTCTCTCAACAGGTAAAGGCAATACTGTGTCTGGTCAGTAGCAGTCAATTTAGTGAAGATTTATTCATACACTGGAAATATTCACAACAAAAGTCTAATTATTTAATATTAATCAGTTATCTAGTCTTCCCAACATAAACATTTTTAATGAAAATCACCACAAAGCTACACCGGCTACCTATTCTGACAGGAGAATAGAGTAGGTAAAACTTATCTGTCTTGAGAATTTCATAGAGAAGTAAGGAAGGATCTTACTAATATTCCAGCTCTGCTGCTATTAGGAGAACATGGGAATGCATGTTTATTAGAACAATAGCTTAAGTGGAAACAGAAGAGATTTCCAAATTGTCTTGTTTTACACAATAGAATGATTCCTTTGAATTTATGAAGCTGTTGTGTTGGGACGGTGTGTTGGTTTAATCCCTGTAGCGTATAAGCACCACCAAAGAAAAGGAAGCATTTTGCAAGCTCCACACCCTCCCTTCTTTCTCAAGAGGGTATTTTCTAAATTAAAGCTTCTGTACACTACATAGATCCCTAGTGGCCTGTAATATAGTTCCCCAATGTACATAACGACTCCCAAGTTGCAGCCTTCATAGTGGGGAATTGCAATGAATGATAGAGCGTGAACATACTCCAGCTTCCATTGCTTGGGGTGGATTGGGGCTTGCTCCCTAATGGTACAAAATGAAATGCAAATAGCATCAGTTTCAGATTTGTTCTCCCATAGCTTCCCAGTCTACAAATAAATCCAAGAGACAGACACTGAATAAGCCAATGGGGTTATTTCAGTTATATTCTTTGTAACTGATTTGCAGATATCATTGTTCTGACAATGCCTTTGTCATAAATTGAAGTCTCAAAAGTGCTTTTGAAATGCAAAGCACTTTGGGGATGTCTCTCTAATCTCACCACTTAGAGGCCTAAATCTTCTCATTAATGAACAATGGAATTAATATAGGGAAGGAGCAAGGACTGTTTTTAGAGAAGGAATTAGGAGGTCGGATTCCAAGCCTGCTGCCCATGTGTGCCAAGACAAACTCAAGCGGATCTTAGTTAATCAATCACACAGCAAAGTATCTGAAGACCGGAGGTTCCATTATGATCGTTCCTGTACTTAATCCCAAGGCAAATTAACACAGGTTGTGCTTTACAAGAGTTAAAAACAAGCTTGCCCTTATTCTACATTCATCTTAGTAAAATTAAAGATAAACTTACCATTGTTCATCTTTCCTTGTTTCACTCCATACCAATAAATTTTCCAAGGAAACAGGAAACACATATAAACCCTGGCCCAGTGATGGAGGGGGTCTCTCCTTCACTAGCAGCTAGAGGCGCTGCTCTGTCTATGGGGTAGCCTTTGTTTTCTTACTTACTCTCTGCTAGTTAAACTTACTTTAAACTCTATATTGGCTCATGTTTGGATTCCTTCCTATTTGAAGCCAAGAGACAACCCACGTTTCCTCTAACAGAATCATCTGTATGTTATGTTGGCCTACTTTGTTTATAAAAATACTGTCAGGGTCATTCCCACAAGAAAAGGTGAGTCAAGTCCGGAAACTAGAGATTAGAGATGCTACGGCAGCTATGAGATCCTTCCAACAAAGACACTGGGAATTCACTGTTGTTAATCAGAAATGTTGGCCATAATGTAGCCAACATTACATCAAAACCATGGGAACACCATTTGAATTGCAAGAAAACGTCCTGAAAACAGATAAGGAAATGTAACTATAGCAATGTAGGTGTTAAGACATAAAAAGAGAGTTTGGGGCCAGCCGAGTGGCGCGGTGGTTGAGCACTGGCTTGGGAAGCCAGCGGCCCCGGTTCGGGTCCCACATATGAAGGCCAGTGACACTGCCCTCAAAAAAAAAAAAAAGTTTGCCTGATTGGGCTACATATGGGTAGCAAACAGAGTTGGCTTTCAACACAGCATTATTAATATAGGAGACTATTTCTTCTTTCCTAACACCACACTCATTGTATCCCACATCTGACCCAACAAACATCTGCCTGCCTCCAAAAAAAATGACAGTCTCATTATCCCAGGTATCTATCCATTTCCAGTGCTTTAAACTGAACCACCCATCTCACAATGTGCCTACTTACCCTCACCTTGAACCCTCTATCGTTGTCCTGTCCATTCTCTTATATGGTGTTATGTTCTTGAATCTTCTTGGTCTTCATGATTCCTGTTTATTCATATTGCTTCTTGTGTGTGGTCTTCCTTAAAATGATTCTGGATTTTGACTTTCAAACTTTTATTTTTCAAATTTTAATATTTATTTACTAAAAATGTTTGAAATAATTCATTATTTCAAATCAGATCCTATCCTGTTTCAAATCAGATGCTACCTTCCAACTGCCACAGCCAATGAGTATTATTATTTTTGATTCATTCAAGGGGTTCTTTTTGGTTTATTTAAGAAAATATGAGTCTATATGAGTTTTCTCCTTTTAATATATATAACTGGGTGTACACCCAGCACTGTTCGGAATGGTGTTTTTGGTTAGTCTCACCCAGGATAATCTCACTTTTAATTAACTTAAAGTCAACTGACTAGGGGCCTCAATTACAAAATCCCAAAATGTTGACTTATAACTTGAAATAGTCACAGGAGTGACAGCCCACACTTGTATTATATTTATTAGTTAAGAAGCAAGTTATAGGTCAAGCCTACACTCAAGAGACTGAAATTACACATGGGATCTTCCTAGAATTCTGCCTAACACAAAAATGTTCCCTAAAGAAAAATTGTGGGGTCAATTGCAATTTTGAAAGAAACTGACAAAAGTCACCCCCAAGAGAATTACACTTAGTATATTTCCAAAAAGCAATACATTCCTCTTTCCTAATGAGCCTCACCAGTATTGTGTGTTAATACATTTTGAAATGGTGTCAGTTTGATAGGTAAATTGAGGATTCTCAGTACAGTTTTAATTTTCTTTCTCTTACTATAAATGAGACTCAGTAGCTTTTGATATTTTTAAGTAATATTTATATTTTGTTTTCACTAATACTCTTACTTTTCTCCCATTTCCCTCCATTGGATTATTAGTCTGTATCATATTTATCTGAGAATATTCTTAAATATTACAAAGATTAGAACTTTGTCTGTGATAAGAGTTGTAGACATTTCTTAGAACTTTACAAGTTTGTAATTTTTTACTTCGTCATTTTATTTATAATTTAGGAACCATGCAAAAGTTTTTATTTTTATATTATCAGGTTCACATTTTTAGAGTTTAAATAATAGTTGATGTTAAAAAACATAATTGCCAATATTTTCTTCTTGTAATTTATGGTTTATGATTTTATATTTATATATTTCATGTGTTACGAATTTCCTGGATATTATGTTAAATACAGATCTACATTTTTCAATAGGCTGTGCAAACCATTTATTGCATAATTTGTCTTTTTCCATTTGAATAAACTTCTTGTAGAAAATTATATTTTCAAAAGATAGCTACATGATTTTATTGAGATCTGCAATATGGCTTTCACCTGGTTTTGTATCTCAGGAAATGTGCCTTTGGAACCTTGAGTTACCAGCAAGCAGTGCACCTACCTTGTCATTATTTTGGTGGTGTCAATTGATGGTCATTGGCACCAATTCAGGGCCAACAGGAATCCCCAATTTGGGGTGCAGTGAAGAAGGAACCTTTATTTTGTGCAAACAGCTTAATTGTGATACAGCGTGGCTGTGAGAACAACACAGCTGTGGAATAGCTCAGTTGTGTTACAGATCAGTTATGAAGCAGTATGGCTGTAGAACAGCATGGATGTAAGGCGGCTTTGGAGAAGGGCTCTCTCCAGCTAGACAGATTTGCTCTAATCCAATATGGCCTTCTCTACTCTACCCTGACCTGCTCCTCACTGTTCTGTGCTTGTCTTCTCCACTTGGCTCTGGCAAGACTTTGGTGTTCCACTTCCAACTGGGGGAAGTGCAGTCTCCAGTGGAAAGGGAAAGTGCACTCCTGGAGCCAGAGGAGAGGTGCCTTAGATAGAGAGAATTACTTGGTCCCTGATTGGTCCATATTCATGCAAACAGGACTCCAAATCATCACAGTTTTATTGGGCCAAAAAGCACTGTCCTGATTGGTCAGAATGGAACTGCTCTGATTGGTTGGTGAAGGTGCTAATGAGGCTATTGCTGCACAGCTCTGATTGGTCAGGGAAAGTCTCCATTCTTCCATCCTAATGGCTGAAATACAATTCTAGAAACTCCTTTATAAGAGCAGCTCAGACAGCAGGAACACAGTGCAGGCAGGCAGTTCAGTGCAGGCTTTTCTCTAAAGTATGGCTTGCATTAGAGGCCCATAATCAGAAACAGCTACTTTTTTTTTTTTTTTTGAGTTTGAGCCCAGTTAGCCACTAGGTCTCCTTCATAGGTATCTTCTATCTCAGGGCTCATAGTGGAGAAACCAGGTGAAGAGATCATATGTAGAGAGATGCTTATGCTACACCAGCTATTTCATTATCAAGTTCTCAGCCCAGGTATCAGGCATTTCAATGACCCCACGACAAGTCAGAGTCAGAATTCCCCAGCTAAGATGCTTCCAAATTCCCATCCCACAGAAATCATGAGTGATTATAAATGATTTTTGTTTTAAATCACTAAATTTTGGGGTGATTTGCTATACAGCAATAGTGAACAGATTTTTTCTTGTGGTTTATAGGATTTAAAAGAATAATAATTCTCTTGATTTTGTTACCAGAAATATTCCAAATTCTAAACTTCTATTTACCTAATTGCACTGGATAACAGTTCTATTACAACTACTACTGTTCAGAGGGCATCTTTGTTTTGTTCTTGCCTCTAGTAGAAATGTTTCTAAGGTTTCCCTGTTAAGCATAATGTCTTTGGAGCAAAATAGATAACTTGAATATTACCAAACCATCTATATATTACTAGTTTTTAAAGAATTCCCCATCCTAAAAATATGACAGCCACCAAACTTGTAGCACTTTTCACTTTGAATGCTCAAGACATGCACTATGCTGATCAAATCTACCAACAGGAACCATAATCAGATTTTCCTAATTGTGATTTGTAGCCTTTGACTCTTCTCAATAGTATATGACATTGGATTACTTCTGTATTTACTTTATTATAGACTACTTCTTATTCAAATGTTACTACATATAGAAAAGAAGTTGTTATCCCTTTTAAGTGCATGTATATTCAAGGTGCTTCTTTAAGAGAGGCGTTAAATGCTACAGTGATCTGGCAACTGTCACATACTACTGTGTGATATTTAAACATTACACATAACTGTAGAGGAAACAAGTTCTTCTTTCCCAGGACTTAATGTGTACTTTTGAGAAGTACTGTATTTGTTTAGAGCATTAAATGAGTGGCATATGGAGAATGTTTAAAATTCATGAGTATTCTATTTACATCAAATGTGGAAATAGTGTTTTTACATTCCAAGAAATGTTCTGTGCCAAGTTGCAGAAAAAAAGAAATCATTTATGAAATTCAACATTTAATATCCTGGTATTACTTTGGGGAATCATCTATTTTACCCCATATTTCAGCAAGTTATAAATAGAGATGACATAGACAATAAAGGAGAGTTTTAGATGCAAATAGCTACACGTGATTAATGAGGACATTAGCCCCACTGTGAGATACCATGAGGATTTCACACAATCAACCTTCAGGTAAAGCTATTAAAATAATGCACAGGCAATAATTTCTACAGTTTTTTTGTTGTTGTTGTTGTTGAAATGTTTATGGAAACAAGGTTTCCTGTTCCTTTAGAAGTAGATACTAATTATTCACAGTCCTTGCTATCAGCCATTTTTTTTAAAATCCAAAATATATCACTTCCATTGCAGAACAAAAATTTTCACCCAATTAGCCATTAATAGTGACTATCACCTATCTCCAATAACCCCATGTTTGTCTCCATTTCCTTTCTTGTGCTAAATACAACCCTATCTTTTCTCATATACGCTTCCCTTATCTACTGTCATTAAATAATATGGTAATGTTCAGTGAATGAGTAATTTGTAGGAGGAACTATGTAACTATTGGAAATATAGTAATAATAAATATTTGTGAAGTAAATGAAGAAGTGAATAAATGATTCGTTTGTTACTATTATTGCTTTTTTAATGAAAGTCTGGCATTCCTCCTTTTTTTTTTATTTCTACCTTCTTTGCCTAAGATTATCCCTGGTGTTTCATAAACATAAATTGTTTCATGAGGATATGATAAAATAATATCCAAACAGAAATATTTAGGAAGCAGAACAACTGTAAAAATTTAATACCAGTTTTATTGTGACAATTAAATGTAAAAAGAAGATAGCTGGAGTTATGTTGTTGAGTGAGAGAGAGAAAGGTAGAGAGAGAAAAAAAAAAGAGCATAAGACTCGATCTTTGGATAGACATATAGTTGACGAGAGTGGGGAAATGGAACAACACAAAAAGGAACAAAAGAAAGTGAGAATTTACAACGGGAGGTAGGATTTGCTTCTTGAAAATATTCTGACTTATCTCCACCATTAGTCACATCAATTCATTGTCTTCTATCTCCCCTGATTTTTTTATTTCATGAATTTATCTTTTTTGTTTTTAGGAAAACTTCATGTGCTAAATATCTTACTCAATTTTCCAGTTTTAAGCTAAATTCATTAGAGTGTTATTGATTAGTACAATTATATAGGTTTCAAATATACAGTTCTATAATGCATTATCCATATATTGCATTATATGTTCACCATTCAAAGTCAAACGTCTTTCTGTCACCATATATTTGACCCTCTTTACCCTCTTCTATCTACCCCCTCCCTGCTTACCCTCTGGTAACCACTAAACTGTAGTCTGTGTGTATGAATTTTTGTTTGTTTGCATGTATTGTTCATTTTTTGCTTTTAGTTTTATTTCCCATATTTGAGTGAAATCACGTGGTTCTCAACTTTTTCTAACTAATGTAACTTAGCATGACCAATCTCAAGATTTATCTATGTTGTCTCAAATGGAAGTATTTCATCTTTTCTTATGTCCGAGTAATATTTCATTGTACAATGTACCACATCTTCTTTATCCGATCATTTATGGAAGGACACTTTGGTTGTTTCCATGTCTAGGCCACCATGAATAATGCTGTAATGAATATAGGGGTACACATATCTTTACAGATAAATGTTTTCAGATTCTTGGGTAGATATTCAGAAGAGTGATTAATGGATCATATGGTAATTATATTTTTAATTTTTTGAGGAACCTCCATAGTGTTTTCCATGGTGGCTATACCAATTTACATTCCCACCAGCAGTGTATGAGGGTTTCTTTTTCTCAACAACCTCTCTAACAGTTTTTCTTACTTGTCTTGTTGATAATAACCATTCTATTTTTGTTTTCCTTCTTTTTCCACCTTTGAAAATCTCAATCTTCCTGAAAATTAGTAGTCAGAGTAGGTTGCTCCTGCTGGTTAAAGCTGGATCTACAAAAACATGAGCTAATATGTTTAACTGGAGTATCTGCCATATACAGAATAGATTAAAATATATAGAAAGAATAGATTAAAATACATATTTTCAGTAGTTTAAAGCTAACCTATTTAGTGATACATCAAACTTTGACTACCAAGACAATAGAGTTTTATGACCTTGCCTTTAAATACCAGTTTAAATTTATTGGGAAACATCTGACAGGGAAATGCGTCTCCTAAGGCCATTCATGAAAGTTGCTCTTACATGCATTGCTCCACTCACATACCTAGAATCATCCTGTCATTTGCAATCAATCCATTTTTCTGTTTATGTAACTCCTGCCTTATATGCCTTAACTATAATATATGAACTCTGCCTTGTTTCTTCGAATCTTGTTCTTGATTACTTGATTCACCTAACTATACCAGTGTCTGTTTTATTTGCCCAAGTCCCTATCTTGCTAGTTTGCACAGTGTTTCTGAGTCCTCTAGAACTAGGATCCAAAACACTGTGGGATTTTATACAAACTCTGATTGGATCTTGCTTTCCTGCTTTTCACCTGGAACAAAGATGCTTTCCTTAAGATGGTGAAGGAAGGACAGCAAAGCCTGTTCCCCTAACATCATATATAAAGACACATTCTTGGCAAAGGGCAGGAAAATTCTTAGTCTAGGCCATTAGAAATCCTGTACTAGTTGGGTAGAGGCAGAGTCCCTGAAAAGGTTCCACTCGAAAGATCCAGGACCGTAACTGCTGATTAAGATGGAGACTGAACCAATATAGAGAATGCTGCCTCCCACCCAACACCTGTTTAGAGAGTGTGAAACAGCATGTAACAACAGCCTACTACTAGGGATGAGACAAGACAATAGAAAGGGAGCATCCCTGAGCTCAAGGTACAAAAAATTCACAAAGTTGAGGGTAGAGCACATATTGAAGAAAACTGTGTGACCAAATGGTTCTTTCCCATACTGCACAGAATGTAATGCTAAAGGACTTTGAAGCCCATAGTGCATTGAAGGTAACAATAATGACAACAAACCCAAACCCAGTATGACACCTTATTCAATTGACTTAACCTTACCCCCGCATAAAGGCCTAAGAAAACATACATGTGCCCATTTTTGACATAAATATTATTTACCTGTTTATACTGTCCCATAAAGGATGTCTATCTTTCAACCAAAACTTATAAAAAGCACAAGAAAATAATATGTAAAATAATATACTACTGCCAAAGAAAAATCAGTTCCCAAAACCGGATTGTGAAATGACCTTGAAGTGGAAATACCTGGACAGGGAATTTAAATGATTATGATTAGTATGTGAAAGGTTCATTAGAAAAGGTAGACATCATCCATGTACAAATAGTGAATTTTAGCAGAGATATGAAATGGCGAGAGAGAGAGAGAACAGGTCAAAATAAGTGGTTCAAGGGATGATGGCTAAGAAGTTTCAAATTTATTGAAAGGAAAAAGAAATAATCCAGTAAGCTGAGGGAACACCAAACAGGAAAAGTACCAAATAAATAAGTATATAAATATCAAATAAGTAAATGAAAAGGAAAAAAAAAATCACCAAGATATATCAGATTCAAATTGCAGAAAATAACAAATAAAAAGTTTGAAGGCAGCCAGCAAATAAAAGATACATTATATTAATAAGTAAATAAACAAAGAACACCAGTCTCATGAGCATGTATGCAGCCAGTGGCAATGCTGTAGTACCTTTAAAGTACTGAAGAAAAAAAAAGAAATCTATTAGCCCACAATTCCATATCCAGTGAAAATACCTTTAAAAATGTGAAAAATACGTTTCTGTCAGATAAACTAAAACTGACAATTCGTTTACAGTACATTTGCACTATACATAATATTAAAGGAATTGTTAAACAAACAGAATATATCAGATATAAACTTGAAACCGTGCGCGCGCACGTGCGCGCGCACTCACAAACACACAAATAAAAAACTTAGAAATGTGTTTGTTCACAAACTCAGTAACTTCTCAGGTGAAATTTGAAACTGGCCCTATACAGGAAAGGCAAGGAGAATCCAAAAAAATAAGCAGTCACTCCAGATTGCTAGTGGCTCAAGTTTCCTCAAGTTTAACAACTGAGGGTACTTTCTCAATAGGTTTGACTTGGGCAGTCACAAGACAAATAGATCTCTGCACCTGCACACCAGAATCTGAAATGTTTATACGGATTCAGTCACATACACCATCAGGATGGTCTCAACAAGGCCTCACTTTCTCAAGTCCACATCCTGGAAAAGCTCTCTGGCTGTGGGAACACAATGAGCCGGATATAAGATACATTCCCAGGAGGCAGGAGAGAGCTGAGGAGCCTCTGATTGTCTCAGCATAGCTCCTGGTTCAACCAGAAGTAATATTTCCTCGTGACCTCCTCCAACAAAATTATGAAAATTAAGGTGAAAGTAAAATTAAATTTATTTTATTTTCAATGGCTGAAAAAATATAACACTAAATCAAAAGTGATAGCAATGTACTATGTATTTATTGCATATGTAAAAGTAAAATATATAACAATGGTAGCACAAAAAAGGGAAGGAGGATTTGTTAGTGTCCCTCCGTGAGATACTCACATTACACCTGAAGTTGTCTAATATTATTTTAAGGTAGACCATAGCTAATTAAACATGTATATGATAAGCCACAGACAAACAACTGGCACATAGCAGTTAGAGAAAATACAATATATCTCACATTGATCTCTTCCTGCTGCCTGTGCAGAGACACCCACCCTCATTCGAGGGAGAAATATTCAGAGGCTTTGGAGGGTAGCTGTAAACAAACTGAAAATCGGCCTGAACCCAGCACAGAAGAGCTAGGAGGGTCCAATACTGAGTGTCAGATTCAAGGACATAAGTCAGTAGGCAAAATTCCTCCTTTTCCCAATTATACTACAAGGTAAACTCTGAAAACTGACACTGTTACAGAGACACTTAAGAAGTCATGAAGCACAGAAGATGGCTACATAAATGCTAAGCGTCCATGATGCATTGATTAGGAAACGGAGTGAGAATATCCTTGCTGTGCTACCCTGGAAATGTGAAATATTCAACAGGCTTACTTCCCTTAAATGGTAATATTATTCCCCTAATATGATAATATTAAGATGCAAAAAAGCACCAGTTACCAAAGCTATTCCCAGGTTTGGCTTAAACTATAGACTTGTGTAACTTGGGGTCAGTTTTAAGTAACAGCTCACCAAAGACCATTAATAACCACCTACATCAGGACTAAATCTTCAGAGACACAGGTGTGGATTAGTAACTCCAAATGGACCATGCTTCATACATTTATATTCAAGAAGATTAACTCCAAAACCTCTTTTTCCTGAAAAATCAATTCTTCCCTTCTTTATACCTGGCTCATGTGGAGACGGTGGAGTTTACAGCATTGCATGCCCAATAGCACCAAAAAAGGAGCCACTTTCGTCTTCAAAACAGTCATTAAACCAGAGGCATGTTTCCCATCCATCCTGTGTGCTTGCCAGTAGCTGAAGGTTTATGTTTATACAGTAAATCACAAAGATAAATATTTGCAGAGAGCCTTTTATGCTAAGGAATTTTGTTCTTCTAACACTAGTCCTTCTCAAAAACAACTTTCAGTCTCAGACTCCCTGCCCTTCTGTGTCCAATTTTCATCCCTTCTAATTTCTAGCATATTCTCCAAATCTATAAAATATTAGCAGAGAACTTCAGACTGTGGCCTTAGACTTCTTGCTGATTTCGAATCTGGTTTGTACCCTGGAGCTCTAGATAAGGCAGCACAAAACTAGTATTCCTTTCCCCTTCTCCTTCCCTGTTCTTGAATGCCAAACATATTGCTAAGAGGAGGAGGAGGAGGATTCAGGGAGAGCCCATGGCAGAGCAGGCCCATGGGGAAAAGGCGTCTTTGGTGTCACCCTGCGATGTTACGCTCAAGGCCTTGCACTTCAGGGTATTTCTGTGTTATCCTTCTACTGTGGAGAAGTGTGAGTTCAGATCTATTTTCTGCTACCTGGTAGTTTGATGAATTGGGACAGATTACACATGCTCTCTAGGCTTTAGGTTCCTACACTGTGAAAGGATATCCTAGGGCTATAGTGATATTTAAGGTAACAGGAATACTTGATATATAAGGTGTAATTAACATTACTCACTGAATGCTAGCTTCTTCTCTTTGGCTGCCAGTGCTTGATTAATATAATCTATTTTTGTCTGATATAAACTATGTCCAACTAATTTTGGAAGAAAGTCTGCAACTCTTGTATTTCAAATTAAGCAATGTTGCTTATGATAAGGTTCCCAAATATATACATATAAATTTTATTGCATTGTCTTATACTTCTATATAAATTATAATAACAGTATAAAAATTTATAATATTTGACCAATTAATTTCTGATATTCTACCCTAAGAAAATAATCCAAAACAGATAAATAAGAACTTGAAGAAAAACTAATAAAGAAGATATCCATTGCAACATTACATATGTTGGGGGGAAATGTGAAATTTTCTAAATGCTCAGTAGGTGAACAATTTAAAAAATGTTGAGGGCTCAGAGTTGTGTTGTGCAGCTATTGAAAAGTTATTTTGTGAAGAAAGGTTATTAAAATAGGACATACTTCTAGTACATTATTTGGTTAAAATACCTGAATACAACATTTTACATAGGTTATTAAGTCAATAATATAAAACATATATTTATATTATCTGTAAGATACATACAATATATGTGTATGCATATATATATAATTTAAAGACATTACAAATGTATACATATACACGTAAAGACTGTCTACATACATATAAAGACCACATGCATATGTGTGGGTATGCAGATATTTGTGTGTATAGAGACAATATACATTGGGCATAAGAATTTGTTTTGGGCACTTATTAGGTACCAGGCATTGAGCTAAGTGTTTCACATGTATTACATAACATTCTCACGTAAAATCCATGGGCTAAATTCTATTATCCCTTTAGTTTACAAAAAAAAAAAGAAAAGAAAAACGAAAAACAAAACAGCCTTAGAGAGGTTAACCCACCCAAAAACATTGTCAAAAGTCCTACAGCTAATAAATGGGGCAAACTTGGACTTGAAATCAGGCCTATCTAATTCAAGGTAACGTGGACCACCCCTGAGCCTCTAGGTTCAATGGGCATTTATTGAAGCTAAAAGGTGCCCAACACAAAAGTTTTCAAGCACATTGTTTTATTTAAGGTCACGATTTAATTCTTTTATTTAAATGTAATTCTAAGGAGTCACAGAATTTGTGCTTAATTGTGATAATGCTTCAACTCCTGTTTTTGACCCTGAGCATTTTCTGAGATACTCACTATAATCTGCTCCTTATTTTCCTGATGTCAATGCTTAACCTTGAGTTTAGTTACTGATTTCTGTTTCCTGAACTTCCATCCAAGAAGTTAATTCCTATTTATAATATTCAGCTCTAGCCTGGGACTATATGTATTCATATATGTGTGTATGTACATTATACACACACACACACACACACACACACACACACACACATATTTTACATACACTTTGCAAGTCCCCTATTTCTGGTATTTTGTTATACAGAGCAGTGGGTCTAGGGAGCAAAAGGCTAAATTAAACTACTAGCCTCAATATGTTGTATTGTGATTTCGGGCAGTTCATAGATTCTCCCTTTCAATATCCATAATATAGATTTTTTTAATTAAACAAATAGCAAAAAATATAAAGTGCCGAAAACAGTTTCTGGCATATTGTAAACACAAGCTTACCTCCTTTAATTGATACCTTTAAATTTAGAAATATGTAAAACACAGCATCTGAGACACTATAGGCACATTATAGTTATTGTTATTACATTCTTTAGCTTCCTGTGTCCTTAACATTCTCCACATTTCACCACACATAGAAAGCTATAGTATTTGGGATGCATATATTAAACAGTTAAAAATGTATAAATGTCTTTTAACCATGGCTGAAATCTCATCTTTGTTAAATAGTTTTGAGTGCTCGCCTACCTTCCATGTGAGTTACTTGCTTCCATGCAAACTCCGTAACCACACAGAAGGAGGAGTACAAGTGGCCTCTCTGTTTACTAACCACAAATCTGCTGACATGAGAAGGTAATTGGAGAATAATGAACATTCCTTCAAGGTACACACTGCATCTACTGTAAATTCTTCCATCTAAGTTTACTCCTCTATCAAACAGAAAAGAAAGTTTTCACCTTATTTTCTGGAAATTGCTGCCAAGTGGATATATTGATTTAGCAGGCGATTTAATGGCCTGGATGTCTATTATATTTTACCACGTTGGTAAATAGGGTTTATTTAATCCCATTCTCAGTTTAAAAGGTTTCAGCATTGATAAAATCTGCAAGGACAGATTGCAATAAATTGTGCTCTTTTAATGGAATTACTACAGAGAGTAAAATGCCAAAGAAAGATGCTCACCCCCCAAGTGTAAATTGCCTACGGATTTCTCTACTTCAAATATATTTTAGAAGTGCTGTTGACAAGTTGAATTACTTAACCCTTGTAACTACAGCTTCTTTTTTAAAATATTATTTTCTTCATGCCAAAATCATTTGCTCACAAGTAAAGAGAAAGAATGGAAAATTATACCATCCATTGGGTTGATTTATTCAGCATATTAGAATAGTGCCAGATCAAATTTAATTTTATACCTATGATCCATATCACCTCTCTCCATGGCAACCAAGCTATGCCCCTTATGTTAAATATGCATGTTTACATGTTTGCCTCAAACTACTCTCTCCTGGTGCTTCATATTGGAGAATCACCAGATTACTGTATATATCACTGCAATGCTAAAATGTTACTGTATATAAAATTGTTTGATATGTATACTCTCAGCATATTTATTATCCAACAAGCCTCTTAAGAATGATAAAATTGTATTCTTCATTTGGCTTTCACAGAGACTACAGGCAAAATAATAGGTTACTAAATATACATAAACAACATTTGTATTTTCAAAAGACTAATCAATGCTCACAGAGATATCAGAAAAAAGTGCAAAAATCTAGAATAGAACACTGAAAGAGTAAAGAATGTACACAAATCAGTCAAATTGGCCATTATTTTAGTTTGGTTCATTTCTAAACTATGATGATATAATGATATTATGGTGTATATACAACTTTATCTTTTGCTTTGATTCAGCCACACATCATAAACATTTCATCAAAACTCTTTTCAATATCATTTTTTGTGGCTGTGTAATAGTCCATTTAATGTATACACCATCATAATTTTGGATATCTACTTTTATTTCTGAATTTCTGCTTTCATAAATAATGCCGTAAGAGACATCTAAATTGAGAATTCCTAGTAATATATTATGGGATCAACATGTGTACATTTTTTTTTAAATTAAATGTATTGGGGATAAGATTGGTTAATAGCACTATGTAAGTTTCAAGTGTACAATTCTATAATACACCATCTATATATTTACCACACAAAGTTTAATGATCCTTTGTCACTATAAATTTGACTCCCTTTACCCCGTATTCTCCCTCCCCCACTTACGCTCTGGTAACCACCAAACTGTTGTCTGTGTCTATAAATTTGTTTTGTTTGTTGCTTTCTATTTTATATGCCAGATAAGTGTGAAAGCATATGGCTCTTGTCTCTTTTTCAGCTGACTTATTTCACTTAACGTGATACTCTCAAGATCCATACATGTTGTTATAAATGGCAATATTTCATCCTCCTTATAGCTAGTAGTGTTCTATTGTGTATACCACATCTTCTTTAACCAGTCATCCACTGAAGGACACTTAGGTAGTTTCCACATTTTGACTACAGTGAATAATGATGCAATGAACACAGGAGTACATGTGTCTTTAGAAATAAATGTTTTCCATTTTTTTCATGTACATTTCCAGAGGAAGGATTGCTGGGTAATGTGGTAGCTCTATTCTTAATTTTATGAGGAGCTTCCATACTGTTTTCCATAGTGGTTATACCAAGTTACATTCCCACCAGCAGTGTATGACCTCTCTGACACTTGTTATTTCCTGTCTTATTGATAATAGTCCTTCTAAGAGGTGTGAGGTGGTATCTCATTGTGGCTTTGATTTGCATTTCCCTAATACCTAGTGAAGATGAGCATCTTTTCATATATATTCTGGCTGTTTGTATGTCTTCTAGGAAGAAGTGTCTGATTACGTCCTCTGCCTTTTTTTTTCCCCCTGAGTTAAATTCACTTCTGAATTTATTTAACATTCTTTTTTTCTTCTTGTTAAGATTTTCTTAACAATATAGCTAACATACAATAATATTTAATTTCTAGTGTACACCATAGTTATTCAACGTTTATATACCTAAAGAAGAGATCACCATGATAAGTTCAGTAATTATCTAACACTGTGCTATATGATCACAATATTATTGACTATATTCTCCATGTTGTACATTACATGTCCATGACTTACTTATTTTATACCTGTATATTTGGAACTCTTATCCCTTTTCCCCCTTTTAAATTTATCAATTACAGCTGACATTCAATATTATTTTATATTAATTTCAGGTGTAGAGCGTAGTGGTTAGACATTTATATAATTTAAGAAGTGATCCCCCTGACTAGTCTAGTACCCACCTAGACTACACATAGCTATAACCATATCATTGACTATATTTTCTATGCTTTACTTAACATCCATGTGACTAGTTTTGTAATTACCTATTTGTATTTTTTAATCCCTTCACCTTTTTCACCATGCCCCCAACCCACTGTATCACCCCAACAAATCTAGTACCCATCTGACACCTTACATAGTTATTACAATATTATTGACTATATCTCTTATGCTATATCCTACATCCCCACAAGTACTTTGTAACAACCAATTTGTACTTCCTAATCCCTTCCCCTTCTTTCTGGAAACCATCAAACTGTTTTCTGTATCTGTGAGGTTGTTTCTGGTTGGTTTGTTTATCTTGTTCTTTAGGTTCCATATATAAGTGAAATCACAGTGCATATGTCTTTCTCTGTCTGATATACTCCACTCAGCACAATAGCCTAATAGCCTCCAGGTCCATCCATGCCGTTGCAGATGGCAAGAACCTTTTCTCTTCCATGGCCAAGCAATATTCCACAGTATGTGTGTGTGTGTGTGTGTATATATATATATATATATATATATATATATATATATATATATATATATATACCTCCTCTTTAAACATTCTTCCATTGACAGACACCCAGGCTGCCACCATATCTTGGCTATTGTAAACAATGCTGCAATGAACAGGTTAATGCACATGGGTCTTTGAAGTACCTTGGGTTTCTTCAGATAAATACTCAGAAGTGGGATTACTTGTGATCTTGCAGCTGCCAAACCGACTATTCCATGCACTGATCCCATGAAGTCATAAGGAAGCATCTCGGAAAACCAAGACCCAAGGGAATGATCTCGGTAAACTTCCTTCTCAAATTGTCTCAGAACACTGAGTCCATTCCCGGGAGGTCTTGCATGCATGTTGTGGCACAATGCAGACTTGGGGAAAACAGCTGCTAGGTACATAGATTCCACAGACTAGAAAAAAACAAGTTACTTCCTTGTAGCAGCAGATAATAAAAGCTATGCATTAGCCAGACTCGGGCTCAGTCCTTGAGGCTTGAGTCTCCTGGCCCGCTTGCATCCTATACTTGGCTCTTGTCTTTCTTAACCCTTCACGGTCCCTCTTGCATCCCACAGCTCTTGCCGTGCAGGACGCGGCAATTACTGGGTCTTTCACTGTCTATTCTTATAGCCTTTTTCTAAAGTCATTTTGTCTGGTACAAGTATTACTATCTATTACTAGCCCAGGGTTTTTTTTTTTATTTCCATTTTTATGAAATATATTTTTTCCATTCCCTTTATTTCTGTGTGTGTATTTCAATCTGAAGTCAGTTTCTTGTAGCAGTACATATATATATATATATATATATATATATATATATATATATATATAGTTTTGTTTTCTTATCCATTCAGCCCTCTTATTGTTGAAAAATATATAGTTATTCTCATTTTATTATTCATAATTTTGATTTTTTTTACCATCATAAAAATGTCCCTCTAACATTCTTTGTAATACTGGTTTGGTGGTGATTAACTCCTTTGGCTTTCTCTTGTCTGGGAAGCTCTTCACCTGTCCTTTGATTCTAAAGGAGAGCCTTGCTGTATAGAGTAGTTTTGGTTGTAGGTCCGTACTTTTCATCACTTTGAATATTCCCTGATAATCCCTTCTGGCCTGCAAAGTTTCTGTTGAGAAATTAGCTGATAGTCTTATGGGAGCTCCCTTATTAGTTACTAGTTGCCTTTCTCTTATCACTTTTAGGATTCTCTCTTTGTCTTTAACCTTTGCCATTTTAATTACAATGTGTCTTGGTGCAGGCCTCTTTGGGTCCAACCTGTTTGGGACTCTGTGCTTCCTGAACTTGTATGTCTATTTCTTTCACCAGGTTAGGAAAGTTTTCAGTCATTATTTCTTCAAATAGGTTCTCTATGTCTTGCTTTCTCTCTTCTCCTTCTGGTAGCCCTATGATGTGAATGTTGTTATGTTTGATGTTGTCCCAGAGGTCTTTTACACTATCTTCATTTTTTGTTTTTGATTCTTCTTTCTTTTTGCTGTTCCAATTGGGTGTTTTCTGACTTGTTGTCTTCCAAATCACTGATTCAGTCCTCTGCTTCTTCTAGTCTGCTGGCGATCTCTTCTAGTGCATTCATCATTTGAGTTTTTATATTCTTCACTTTTGACTATTTTGTTTGTTTGTTTTTTTATGAATTCTATGTCCTTTTTTTATGCTTGAAATCTTTTTGTTGAAGTTCTCACTAAGTTCCTTGAGCATCCTAATAACCATTGTTTTGAGCTCTGCCTCTGGTAGGTTGCTTGCTTCAATTTTGTTTAGTTATTTTTCTGAATTTTTCTCCTGTTCCTTCATTTGTGATGCATTTCTTTTTTTTTTTTTTTTTCCTCATTTGGCTACCTGTGTTTTTTTCTATGTATTGGGTAGATTTTCTATGTCTCCCAGTCTTGGCCGGGTGGCCTTATATAGTAGGTGTCCTGTGGGGCCCAGTGCCACAGTCTCCCTGGTAATGTGAGTGTCCCTTGCCATCTTGGATCCTTCATATTAAGCACTGTGGGGGCCCAGGTGTCAGGGCTTCCTAGGGTCAGGAAATGTTTACAGGCTTTGGAGACAGGCAGCCCTGACTCCCCCATGTCTAAATGGGACTGCAAGGAAAACAATTGTTTATGTAAGTTGCTCTTAATATGCATGTGTGCTGGCACCATGATATTATTGTTATTGTGTTATAAAACCCCAGTTCTGCTTCATGGGGTTGGGTTCTGAGTTCTGCTCTGCTGCTGGGTTCCATGGTATATTGCTTTGTTGCTGCTGCTGCTGCTACTGCTGTTTAACTGAGCTCTGCTGCTGCTCTGCCTTTGCTGAATAAAAGTGTAGCCACATTCATGTCAAAGACTCTGCACGGCTTTTTCCCGCTTGGGTACCTTACTGCTGAAACCGTCCCTGCTTGAAACACTTGGACCCAACAAGCATTCTTGACCATGGCAATTATTTTAAAGCAACAAAAAAGGACATCACAATTTTGTACGCTGCTGGTAATTGCTTTTACTCCATGTTCATACAATCTACATTTCTTCCATTTATATTTAATAGACTTTAGTTTTTAAAACAGTTTTAGTTTTACAGAAAAATTAAGATAGTTTAGAAAATTTCCCTATCCTCCATGCATCTTATATTAGTACATTTTTTTTATAGATGTCTTTATTGGGGAATTGGGGGAGGGGAACAGCATTGGGAAATCGGGTAAGGGGAACAGACAAGTTGCTGTCCTTTTGTTCTTCAGTCTAGTTGTAGAGGACGTTGCTTCACTGGCCCATGTCGATATTATCATTGCGCTCTTCCCCGGGTGAGGTAGATTGATCGACAGCCACTGGACGGCGCTCACAGCGGCTCACAGCAGCTCATGCCAGCTGCCAATGGCTCATCCTGGCTGCCAGCCACTCACGGCAGCTCATGGCAGCCCTCTGCAGCAGGGGCTGCAGCCTATGCTGTCACCGGCGACTCATGGCAGCCCAGCTCCAGGTTGAGCTGTTCACCATCTTAGCTGTAGTGGGCCCAGCGTCACTGGCAATCAATATTCATACTATTATAAACTAAATCTCATAGTTTAACTAGATTCACTTCATTTTTACCTTATGTCCTTGTTATGTTCCTGGATTCCATCCAGGACACCATATTGTATTTACTTGTCTTCTTAGGCTTCCCTTGGCTGTGTCAGTTTTTAGACTTTCCTTGTTTACGATGACCATGATAGATTTGAGGAGTACTAGTCAGGTATTTTTTAGGATGCCTCTCTGTTAGAAATTTTATGATATTTTTGTCATGATTAGACTGGGGTTTGAGGAAGGGAAATCACAGAACTAAAATGCCATTTTCATCACATCATATTGAGAGTACATACTAATTAACATGACTCATCACTATTGATATTGACCTTGATCAACTGGCTAAAGTAGTCTGTGTCAGTAAAGTCCCTGTAAAATTGCCCTTTACCCCTTTCCATACCATACTTTTAAAAAGTAAGTCATTGGGCAGGCCGAGTGGTGCAGTGTTTAAGCGCTGGCTTGGGAAGCCAGCGGCCCCGGTTCGGGTCCTGCATACGAGGGCCAGTGACACTGCCCTCAAAAAAAAAAAAAAAGTAAGTCACTATGTGCAGTCCACAGTTAAGGAATGGGAGTCATACTTCCCCTTCTTTAATTCTGAGTACCTACGTAAATGATTTGGAATTTTTCTGCATAGAAGATATTTTTGCTCCTCTCCACTTATTAATTTATTAAAAATTAACAGACTCATGGATATTTAGATTAACTTTTGATTATAGTCCAATACAACTTGATTTATTTTGAATCAGATTGTTCCATCTTTGGCAATTGGAAACTCTTTCAGTTGGCTTTGGTGTCCCTTTGACATAGTGTCTTCAGTGTTTTTGTGTGTTTGTTCATTTGTTTGTTTGTTTTTTGAGCACTCCCTTTATTTCTAGCACTAAAAGATATTTCAGTCTCTTCTTCTATATTCCGTGCCCTAGTTCTAGAATCATCCATTTTTAAGATATCCCTGTTTTAATTTTTTAATTGGAGAATGTTGTTATATATAAAAACCACAATATGGATAATTGTGCTCATTGTTAATGGGTGTCATTTTTAGGCCCCTCCATGGACAGAGCAAAGAGAGACATGTAGGAATATCACCCAGGTATACACAAAAATCTACACATGTTTATATTTAATTATCTGCATCCATAATCAGCTAAACCTAAGTTTAGGCTGACGTCTCCAACTCTAATCCATTACCACATGACCCCCTGCCCTTGCTTACCTGAAAGTTCCCATTCCAAGGGAGAGAATCTGGCTCCACTTAGTTAATTTTTCGATATTAGTATACATGTATAATAGTATCAGAATTGTGAACACATGCCCCTGTAAAAAACTATTTTATCTACTAGGGTACAGTGTTATGTGCAGTTCCTTTTACCTTCAGTCTAACAGATTATACTCATTTTCAAAATGACTTCCCCCTCCTCTTTTAAGTGATTTTTTTTTTTTTTTTTTAGCTGAGCCATCCTGCCACCTGTTGGCAGCTCAGCAGCAGCTCAGCTCGAGCTAGGAGTTGAACTGCTGTTGGTCAGAGCTCAGCTCGCACTCAAGCGAGCTCTTAACCAACTGAGCCACTCAGCCGGCCCTCCCCTCCTCTTTTAAATTCACTTTTTACTGCGTACATATATTTTATTTCTTCCTTATTAACATTTGAAAGAATAATATATTGAATATAGTGATATTTCTATGTGTGATCCAATGCTAATTTCTCATAGTGAAACACATTTAATAATTGAATTATTTAAAGTTGAATTGTCTACATCTTGTAAATTTGGTTTATTTTCAAATGTTTTTTAAGAGTAAAACTATTAGCCATTTTGTTTTTCCTCAAAATTCTCTAGAAACCAATCAGAATTCTGTCCTGAAACAGTGTAGCACAATGCATTATTTTCTTCCCAAAGACAGGTTTCCAAGATTTTGAGCTGGTTGTTTTCCTGTTGTTCTTCTGATCATACAATGTATAATTTCTCCCTCTTTTCCTTTCAGCAAGCATTATTGGGCATACATTTTATACAGAAAATCTGTCTAGGAAGGAAGGCTGCATGTCAATGTTGTTTGCTCTGCCTCACTATTAAATATTGGAAGGTTGGAATATTGATTAGGTCAGTAAAATTACCTATTTAAGACACTACATAGATTATTCAAATTTTGACCAGGTATTATGAAAATTACAACCTAGAAATAACATAAGGACAATATAAATCACAGAGAGAAAAGTTCAATCTTATCATTGCCAAACATGTAGCTACATATCATATAGTTAGGGTGGTGGAAACTTTAAGAATAAAAAAGGCTTACTATGTTTTGACAGTCAGGATGGCTCACTTTCTAAGTTGAGTTATTCTATAAAATATTCTGGAGCTCAGATTCTGATAGACCAGAAAGAATCTCAGTTCTATTACATGGAAGTTATAAAGATAGAATTTCTTATATAAGTGAACTTGCCTATTACAGCGACTGTCATGTATTAAAGTCAATGAATATTAGCTTTGTTTCTCATCCTCTTACCTTAGTTTCTTCCTCCTTTTCTTTAATCCAATAAATATTTATGGTTTCAGGCTATGTTCACTCATTCATTGGTTCCTTTGTTCATTTATTTCTTCCTTATTCCCCTTTCTCTTCCATTCTACCTGTTCTCTTCTTTTCTTCTTCCCTTCTTCCCTTCTCCTCTTTCTCCCTTTTCTCCCTATCACTCACGTCATCTGATTTTATTTTAAAGATATTTCAAAATTATAAAAATACATGTAATCTTATAAATCAATGCAGGCATTTTTAAAATTTATTTTTATTTAAGTATAACTGGTATGCAATTTTATATTGATTACATTAGTACAATACAGTGATTTGACATTTGTATACCTTTCAATGTGATTACCCCACTAGTTCTAGTAATCACCTGTCACGGTGTAAACTAATCACAATATTATTGACTATATTCCCCTTTTCACCCATCCCCCATCCATCCCTTTGATCTCTGTTTCTATGAGTCTGTTTTTGTTTTATTGTTTGTTCTTAGATTCCACATATAAGTGAAACTATAGGGTACTTGTCTTTCTCTGCTTGACTTATTTCGCATATAAAGGGTATGAGTGGCATTTTTTAAATTTAAGGATCTTCGGGCATAGCACATAGTTATTCTGTATCAGCATGGGGCTGGGAATAGAGGTAAAATCTAAAATAGAGTGAGAAACACACTAAAGATTTCAAAGGGTGAAGGAAACTACTCCTTGCAGATCTGATCTGAATTTGGCTTACGGTGAAGCATTCTCTATAGAGGAGATCCTTATAAAGACAGTGAAGTTTTTCAAAGCCCACATTCCAAAAACAACATCAAGCTGATTGCTATTCCTAGATGATCCAGCCTCTTCATGGATGTTCATGTTTTCGTACCCAAATGAGTTGGATACAACCACTGAGGTATCAGGTAAAATCACTGTTTAACCCTTACCACTAAGTCCCCAGAGTGTCCATAGATACAATGGTTTAACCAGTTATAATCCAACTTCCAGTAAAATCATTCAGATCACCTTTCTTCAGCTTCTCTGAAAATATATTAAAGATATGTTGGCAATGGCATTGCTGAAACTAGTCTTCTAAAGACAAAACATATTTTGCTTATCTGTAAACCAAGAAAGATAGTGCACATTTTTCTATTAAATACAAAGGCATTTTTCCTTCTCCAAATTATGTCTATATGCAACTGAAAAAAATGTGTAATTAACAATAAATATTGGTGAATAAGCTATTGTTAGCTGAGAAGGTGGGGGAACTATTTAAATAGTGTTCTTTTTTTTTTTGTTCTCAGTTTAATTTACTCTGTTGCCATTTTTCATTTTACTATAGACTTGTATGTATACGATATATATCCATATAAGCTTAGTCAGACTAGCATAAATATGTTCAAGAAAAACTATAAATGCTCAGGATGCAATACATTCTGTTTTAGGAATACAGATTTTCTCAGATTATTAGGAATACAGATTATTGTAACACACATTGATTTCGTTGATTTTTTTCTCTTTGTGTAGAATTGAATCGCCTTTTCCTTGCTAATTTTATGGGGCAATAATGAAGGCTCTAGTAACAATAGTAAGCATTTTATAAATATTCATAAAATGCTGTGACTTCTAAAATAAGTGACCAAGTTTTCATTGTGTTTACCTCTGTTTAAAGTTTGGTTGACAAAGAATGCTGTGAGCATGTGCTCGCTTAATTAATGCATGGATACAAATAGTGGACCTAGAAAAATGTTAGAATAATTTAACAAAAATTTAAAAAAAATAATTTAATAAAAAATCAGTATATTCATCAACATTACAGATTTGAGTCATCTCATCTGTGATACAGACGGGGTAAGTCTACCTGGATATATATATATATATATATATATATATATATATATATATATATATATATCCCTGATGATCTGGATCTTTTTGTAATATAAGATCCTAATTACAATCTGCAACCCCATTTCAAACATTTCACTTTTAATGAGTCAAGAGAAGAAAAAAAGAAAAGATCAAACATTTTTTAAAAGGAAATAAGTTGCATTTTTTAATTAGAAAAGTAACCTCAATGAATAATTAACATGGGAGGGCAAATAGAGAATAATTATTTGAAGTGACTTATGTTTATGATGATGAGAGGCCTGGTCATGAGGTTATCCAGCCATTCTTATTAATGTGAAAGTCATTATTGTATTTATAATCATTTTGCTTATTGTGCATCTGCTCTTTCTAAACCTTGGTCTCAATTATTTTGCTGAAAGTCCCTGATTTTCATCACTGTCTGCCTCTTCAGCTAAATACCTTTTAAAAAATTACTAGAAAAAGTGATCACAAATATTAACATTTCTATACTGCTAGTTCTTTTGATTGCTAAAACATACATAATCAAAGAATTTGCCAAAAAAATTACGTTGAATATTGAACTGTTAAAGCACTTTGTATCATCGTCATCATCATCATCATCATCATCATCATCATCATCTTAATCATCATCACAACAATAACAATAATTTCTACCCAATATTTATGACATTTTACTTCCACTTCTTTAAGATTTAAAAAGTTACAAGCATTACAAAACTCAATGAAAAAATAAACTATAAAGTGGCCCTTTTAAAAAAAATACTTCAATCAACCAAATAGAAAAGGCAGTCTCCTTAAAAGACTAGAACCATTTGGAGATCATAAGATATAACATAAAATTATTATGTAGGCACCATATTTTGAAACATTTAAGACATGTATAGAATTTGTATAACTGTGTACAAGCATAAATTGATTCTAAAAGATTACACTTCCAACTCATTTTTATGTGCATCTTATATATACTGTTTTTACATTTAAATATTCAGCTAAATATCTTAATCTGCTTATCCATTACACAATTTCTTCAAATGCCATTATTTGGGAATATATTGAGATACATAAAAAACAAGAAAGCAGAGCACATTATCTAAAAGATCTTGTCTTATTTATATCTTTATATTTTAATTTTATTTTTGTTTACCATATCTCATGTATTGGGAAGCATCCGAAGTAAAGAATTGCTATATTAACTATCTTTTTACAAAATGAGCAAAGCACCAATAAAATGAAATAATGAGTGCACATGATGTATCTCTTAACAGTTTCTGCCCCATTCCCTTCCCTCTCTCTCTCCCTGTCTGCCTCCTTCCTTTTATTTTCTATGAACACAAGATGTTAGATGAATAATAGTTTATAATCAACCACACTGAAGAACCAGTAATGAGGAATATCAATCAGTAATTCTAATGATTAAAATTTCTGCCCATGAAGCCAAAACTATCATACATAAAAGATTTATTGGCAGTTTGTGAATGTTATTATTTTTTCTCATTGTCAATGTGAACCACATCTACAATTATAAGAAATTGGGGAAAATCCCTCACCTATCTTCACACCAAATTTCCAGCAGCCCTAACAAGTAGAATGAGTATTGTAACTGGGTTCCCTTTCCATTTCAATATTGCTGTCTTATATCAATATATCATTATTCACTATTTTACTAAAATTTTCTATGCATTAATCACATTTATAGTGAAAATTACTTTGATAGGAAACAAATGGTAGACTTTCATACACACACTCCTCCCCAACCATGTTCCTACTCGGGGGAAAAAAGTTTTGTAAAGAAATTGACTTTTACTTAAAGCCATGCCTCTATTTTTTGTACTATTTTATTCTGCTAGCTTCCCACTTTTCTACTCCTTCACCACTGCAAAGCTTAAATAGTTACAACTTTTATTTTTTATTCTAAGTTAGCTGGCTCCTCATCCCTTGTTTTTGTTAAGTCTTCACAGATTAATCTTATTCCACAAAGGAAAAACAGTAATACAAGGTATTAGTCAAAGAGAATACATGCCTCATTGCCTGAAACAGACTCGACTGAATACACGTATGGGATGCACAGCAGCATCAGTTTGATCCTGACTTCTTCTTTACCTGTTCACATCCACCTACTGTTTCTAATTTTATTTACTGCCTGGTTGTTTCTATTTGGAAAACAGATATCTAGAACAAAGCTAGGTATCATCTAGGGGTTACAAATGTGCAGCAAGAGGCCGGCCAAGTGGCTCAGTTGGTTAAGAGCTCGCTCAAGAGTGCAAGCTGAGCTCTGAGCAACGGCGGTTCGATGCCAGCCAGAACTGAGTTGCCGTTAAGCTGCCAACAGGTGGCAGAATGGCTCAGCTAAAAAAAAAAAAAAATGTGCAGCAAGCACAAGCCTGGTTGATAAGGCTGTTTTCACAAAATCCTTTTGAAATATCTTCTTTGAATAAATTGTCTTGGAGAGAATTTTTGGAAGCACAGAAATTTTAGCTTTTTAATTACCACCTAGTAGGCAAATAGGAATGTTTACTCCATTCTTGAAACCTAACCCCACCATCATACCTACATTTGTGAAAGATGAGGATTGACTAAAAGAAAGAATGTGGGATATAGTGAGACAATCTGAGTTGGTCTGAGAGTCAGAATTGAAGTAAAAATAAGGTACTGACTTATTGAATATAAAGTTATTTAGCATTGATTCAGCCACATGCAAATAGTAAAGTGAAATTGCCTGCATAACACCGGTGGCAGGAAAATGGGCTTATTTACATTAAATGAGACTTAAAGTAACTCCCAAATTGTAATAGTTTGAGAATACTTTTATTCTGAAGTAATTGAAATATGAAGGGCTTATAATGTATGTTTTATTTTTGTGTATTTATGAATATCTAATCTATACAAATGTAGAAAAATGCCTGTATTGTCTAATTTTCTTCCTATTTTCACATATACATAGGGGTAGTGATAAATACAAATTCAACAGCTAAAAATTTTTTTGAATTTATATTATATAGAGCAACAGTTGCTGAAACAATAGAGAACATAAGACAATAGAAAGTTTCATCACAAAACTTTCCAGTTTACTGTATTCATTTTAAATATTTGAAAACAAAGTTCACAGAGACAGGTGACTTTGCTATTTACTAGAAAACGTGAAATTTAAACCCTGGTATCTTTACTCCAAGTCCAATATTCTCTTTGTTATATTAAACAGATTTCATAGGGTCTCCCACAAAGTATGTATAAAAAATAATTTCATATGCATGTAAATATCATTTGTAGTTCCATAATTATTCAGCATGCAATTTGTTTGTATTCCTTAGTGAAAGGGACTGGAGAAAAACATATTTTTATATTTATACTTTTAATTCATATTAATATAAAAATAATATAGTATTTTATTATATTTATATTCTTATATATTCCCACTTATTTAATTTAATTGTTCTGTCTCCATAACAATGATTGAATGTCATAGCAAAATATACAGATGCATTAATAGATATAGATACATATATATTGTGAACATATATATATATATATATATATATATATATATATATATATATTTCAGGCCTCTCTGTAAATTTCAACTGAAATGTTTCACAAAGAGTAACATGACTCTTCCCAGTTCCAAAACTCATAATTAATTGATGTGTAACTTTAAAATATTTATTACACTGAAGTTATACACTAAATATACTCTCTTTGTCTTAAGTGGAACAAATAATATTAGAAATCCTCTGTTAAGAAATTCAGAAATTCTGATCTTTGATTTTTATCCTTCTTTTCCTTATGTCTCCCACTCTTCCTTTTTCTTAAATTGAGTTTGATTTATTTTGAGTGTTCCTCTTACAGGGCCTCACCCTATCCAACCCTTTCCAGTTACATTTCCTGGTTTACCATGTCTATGCTTTATAAACTATTTTTTAAATATTATCTCAGGGTTCTCAATTCCATCATGACCTTTTCCTTCTGACCTACCAGTCCTTACAAAATTTTCCTCTGAATAAAATCAAAATTTTTTATCTCTTTTTTTCAGTTTATTCATCTTTATTATTATTATTATTTTGTAGTAATAAGAACACTTAACATGAGATCTACTGGAGGTATCATACTTCTTAATTTAAAAATATATTACAAAGCTACAGTAACCAAAACAGTATGGTATTTGGATGAAGACAGCCATACAGACATAACTTGGAGATACTGTGAAATCCAGACCACCACAATAAAGTGAGTCATAACTTTTTGATGGTGGAGGGTCTTGCCTTCCATTTATAAAAAATACAATATTTGTGAAGCACAATAAAGTGAAGCTCAGTAAAATGAGGTATGCCTGTATAGACCAATGTAACAAAATACAGAGCCCAGAAATAAACCCACACATATACATATGGTCAGCTAATCTTTCACAAAGTTGTCAAGAATGGGGAAAACATAGTGTCTTCAACAAATGATTTTAATAAAACTGAATATCCACATGCAAAGAATGAAATTGGACTGTTGTCTTACACCATACACAAAAATTAACTCAAAATATATAAAGACTTACACACAAGACCTGAAAGGGTAAAACTTCTGGAAGAAAACATAGGGAAAAAGCTTCATGACATTGGACTTGGCAATAATTTCACTGATACATACCAAAAGCACAGAAAATAAAAGCAAGTGGGACTACATCAAACTAAAAAGCTCCTACACAACAAAGGAAATAATCAATACAATGAAAACAAAACCTAAGGAATGGTAGAAATATTTGCACACCAAATATTTGCACTCTGTCTCACCCTAGCCTTAGCTTTGATTCACTCCACTTGCAAATGAGGGAACCAAGGGTGAGAAATGAAGCACAGTGGGTCCTTTGTGTCTGTGGATTCTGTATTCACAGAGTCAACTATCTGCAGATCGAAAATACTTGGGAGAAAAAAGTTACATTGTTGCTCATAATGTCAAAATCTGTCCTCTCTTCTCCAACTTTAAATGGTTTTATATTTTTGATACAGTGATCTGACTGACATACAGTGCATCACTGTAAAAATGTTATCTCGTATAGCCCTCAATATTGTCAGACATTCCCAGTGATGCCTAGTTTAAACAATGAATATTTCTCTCTAGATTTGAGAGACTGTCACAGCAAAGAGGAGCATAAAAAATGACAATTAAATGTAATGAGATCAATTAGTTGTAGACACCACTGCACTAAGTTCAAATATGTGGTAATAGAAGGAGGACTGACGCTGGGTGGTGAACAAACAATGCAATGTATAGATGATGTATTATAGAGTTGTACAATTGAAATCTACATAATTTTACTAACCAATGTCACCCCAATAAATTTAATGAGAATAAAATTTTAAAAATGTGATGGGATAGTCTGGATGGAATGCTGAAACAGTAAAAGGATGTTTGATTTTTAAAAGTGAGAATACTGGAATATATTTTGACTCCTGATAATAATAATGCCTAATATTTACACTTCATTAATTATGACAAATGTATATTCTAATGTAAGATGTTAAAAATAGGGGACCCTAGATATGCATGTATGAGAACTCTCATTACAATATTCTCAATTTTTCTGTAAATCTGAAACTTTCAAAATTTGAACATTTTGTTTAAAAATGGGCAAAAGTGGGCAATAGGCACTTCATAGAAAAGGATTTTATATTGCCAATAAACATATGATATGGCATACAAACTCATTTAATCATTACAGTAATTGAAGGTAAAAAACCACAGTGAGATCCCACCAAGCACATTCTTGAATGGTTAAAATACAAACTGGCAACACCAAGGTTTAACAAGGATGTACAGCAAGAGGCACTTCCATGATGCACTTCTGGTGAGAATGTAAATTGGTACAACTATGATAATTTTTTGTGATATGTACTAAAATATAACATATGCATTCTATTTTTTCTATCAATTCCACTAGTAGGCATATACCTACCCACAATGCAAACACATGTGCACCAAAACACTTGTACAAAAATTATCATAGCAGAATTATTCATAATATCTTAAGGAGAAAACAATGCAAATGACCACAAGACAGACTGTCTGAATAATCTGTGGTAAATGTATACATTAGAATACTTTAAAGCAATGAAAATTAATGAACTGCTAAATGAAACAATAGAGATAATAGATTGTTTACAAAATATTGACTGATAGAAGACACAAAACAATGCATACAATATGATTCTGTTTAAATAAAATTAGAAAATATTCTTGAGTGCTAGACATCTCATTGCACTTACATTTTGAGAGAAAGGTAGAGATATTGAATGGGAAAAAGCATGTCGGGAAATTTTAGATTCTGGTAATTTCTTGATTTGAGTAATGGTTTCAGAGCAGTTTCTATGTTGTAATAATTTATAAAGCAACCCATTTATATTATACTTCAAACATTTATTAAACAAACCATTTACTTTTTTCCCAGTTACATCTAGATTCTCTGAGTTTCTTGATATGCTTCTTAATATAGTCAACAACAATTCCTTGCTTGCCTAAACTAGTGATAAATTTTATCCTTTTCCATTCTTTATCCCAGTCATATTATTTATTTTTTTAAACACTTTCTTTGCCACTCTATCTGATTATCTTTTTCTGTCTCTTCATTCCACCTTCTTATTGCATATTTTAACCTAGGTTTCTATTCTTGGTTGTTGTCTTATTTAGGACATAAAATAAAATGTATCCACTATAAATGCCTTTTAAAATTAAAATTGTCATAGGATAATATTCATTCCTGAAATCCAAACCAATATATTCAGCTACTTATTAAGCATCTTCACATTTATTCCCTTAATACTGCTATTATTTATTTTCACTAAACCAAATCTGTTGACCCCATTAATATAGCCACTTTCTGCCTTTTACATGTCTATACATTAGTTTTAATTCCTCAAAATGACAGGCAGTACATTTCAACATCTCAGTCCTACCTATCTCTGCACTCTTACTTTATTCAGCCAATTCTCCTAAGTTTGTTAAACCACCATCCTCCCCTTTTCTTAATACTCCAGGCCTTCCACATCTCTCATTGCTCTGTGCTTCTGCAGGGGCTTTTTAGAAACAAGATCATCTGACATTCCGGTTCTTATCTCTGTCTGGAAAATTCTATCCTTCTTTAAAAGTCAACACAGTATTATTTGTGTTTGTTTGTTTGTTTGTTTGTTTTACACCTAGAGATCTTTGTATCCTTCTCTGACCCCAAATGTTTTATTTCCAAAACTGTGATTTTAATATTGAAAAAAAATAAAAGAATCTGAGAGTAATATGGTACTATATTATTCTTTAAAAAAAAAAAAAAGATTTTATTGGGGAATTGGGGAAGGGGAACAGCGTAGGGGAATAGGGAAGGGGAACAGACAAGTTGCTGTCTTTTTGTTCTTTAGTCTAGTTGTGGAGGACGTTGCTTCACTGGTCCATGTTGGTATTATCATTTCATTCTTCCCAGTTAAGGCAGTTGCTTGCCAGCCATTGGATGGCTGCTCACAGCAGTTCACAACATCTCACAAAAGCACACGCCAGCTGCCCGCCAGCCCCACTGCAGCCTATGCTGCTGCCGGCAACTCACAGCAGCCCAGCTCTAGGTTGAGCTGTTGTTCACCATCTTAGCTGTAGAGGGCAGTGTCACTGGCCCTCATGTGGGATCCGAAACAGGGCCCTGCTGCTCAGAGCTGGCGTCAAGCCAACTCTTAACCAATGTGCCACTCAGCTGGCCTGGTACTATATTATTCTTAGTAACTTTATTTATTAAAGGTATTTTAAAATTAAATAAAATAATATTCATTTAAAATGTATTAAAAATCTCCAAAGACTGTTACACCAGCATAATTCACATAACATTTTAACTAAGAAAACACACCCTCACCTACCAACTGCCATGGAGAATTCCTCAGCTCTCTTTAGTGTTCTATAGGATACCCTCCAAAGAATTTTATTTACATAAACAATACAATAGAAATGTAAATATTTTGGGCCGGCCGAGTGGCGCGGTGGTTAAGCGCTGGCTTGGGAAGCCAGCGGCCCCGGTTCGGTCCCACATAGGAGGGCAGTGACACTGCCCTCAAAAAAAAAAAAAAAAGTTCTTCAAGAAATGTAAATATTTGGCTAAATTTGAATTTTATATTTGAAAGGAGTTTTAGAGTGTAGTTTTGGTTTTTGCTTTTTTCAGAATCTATTTTTCCTATGCATTCGCTCCTTTTATCAACAAAACTTAAAAATGTTACAGGTTCATCTACCTGTGGCACTGTAACAATTTGAACAATGGTTCAGATTATCATAACTTCCATTGTGGGAATTATCATTAGAGCTTATTTATTCAACACATATAATGAGAACTTTCTAGATGCTGGGGGCAGGCCCATCAGTGTTCGTTCTTCTTGTGGATTTGATTAATTATAGTCAACCTCAGATCATAGTTCCTAGTTGGTTTTGAAGTGGAAACACAATTCATTAAAGACAAACTTAAAATCATTCCAAGATATTTAATAAATTTACAAGCAATGACTTAAAAATGGCTTTCTGTAATGCATTAGTAATTTTTTTGTTTTAAAATAATTCAAGAAATGGCTTGCAAGTAAATGGTCTAATTTATGGTATTGCCAAGAATAAAGACAAAGCAAATGCATAAGCTGTAAGGTAAATGAAGGTGAAAGGGCTTTGTTCATTAAAGTCCATGACATGTATTGTTTTTCAGTCAATAACGATGTTTGATATATGTAATAAAATTGACAATTACTAGAGCCCAACATGATATTACCTTTAGATAAGATGAGGAAAATCTGTCAAGTATTTCAAACTTATAATTAATTACCACTGTACATGTTTTTTTTTAGATAGTGGATTTAAAAAAATATATTGGTAACATTATTGTGGAGACAGAAATACGAATAGACTAGAATATTTTAAATAGCTTGGACAAATAAAACTTTGCTTTTTGGAAAAAGGGGACAATGTAAACTCATTGTCAGTTACAATTAATTAAAAGGCATGTATAATTGAGCTAAGATTTATTTCTATAAAAATTGTATATAGAAATTTACAGCAAAATGTTTTGAAGCTACTTTCACTCTATTTCTACCTTTTTCTTTAAACCTGTCTGAGAATTCCTTCTCTTATCCCCTTTAAGGATCCACATTGAATTTTGCTATATTCAGGTGACCAAAGTTGGCTATAATGTCCCCAATGCACCCTCTCCACCTCTTTTCTATACAGAGTTTACTTTTTTCATCACTCAGTCCCTCAGGATCTTAGATTTGGCTTTTTGATAAATAATAGTAATAAAACGAAGTGGTTTTATGTTACACTTTATAGGCAGAATAAACTCCAAACTAGGGGAAAAAATAGCTTATCTCTTTAAGGATCAATTGCAATTTGGCACATAATGAAGGGATTAGTTTAGGGTGCTTAAAAGGGGCACTTAAAAGTGAAATTATATAGAGTGCAACATTAGTTTTGCAGCACTATTGGATTGTATTTTAAATTGCATAAACTCACTTCTTTCTTGAGTGTGCCCCTATATTAAAAAGGACATTTCTGGAACATGAACTATTTAAATAATTAACAGTAACCTCGACAGTGATCATTCTTACTCCCAGAAACTACATCTGAGCACAACAACTAGCACATGTTACTTGTTGAATTTTTTGACAAGTCATGCCATCTCTCAAATGTTCTCGTTCTTCCCATGTCTTTTCTGCAAAATCTGGTAGTCAAAATAAGATTACTTCCTTTTTCCTTTATTTACCTACTTTTCTCTTTACTAAATGGCTATTTACCAGGCTAATTGATTTTGTGGGAGGGGTAAAATCATGCAGTTGTTTACTGCATCTCTTAACTGATGGCTGAGTAAATAGAGAGCCCATCCTCTTGGCCACAATCACAGAGAATGGAGCATCTACCAGGAAGACCTAGGGATGGGAGTAGGAGCTAGTCATGGCTCAAAGGCCACAGAACCTTCCTATATTACCTATATTTAGTGGATTTTCTTGAGTGTTTCTTCATTGTTTTCTATGCCCTTAGTACAATCTCCAGAGATTTTGAATTTCTAAATAGTTTTCCCCAGCTATTTGTGGTTGTGTATTAATTTTGAAAGGCTGCCACAACAAATAACCACAAAGTCAGAGGCATAAAACAACAGAAATGTATTCTCACACAGTTTTGGATGTGAGAAATCTGTAATCGAGGTGTTGGAAGGACCATGCTCTCTCTGAAGGTACTATGGTAGAATCCTTCTCTCTTCCAGCTTCTGGTGGCTCTTGGAATTCCTGGCTTGTGGCAGCATAACTCCAGTCATTGCCTGTTTCAACATGGCCTTCTTCTCTGTGTCCCTGTGTGTCCTCTCCTCTTCTGATAAGGACACTAATCGTTGGATTTAGGGCTCACCCTGAATTCAGATTGATCTCATCTCAAGATTCTTAACTTGATTACATCTGCAAGGACACTATTTCCAAAGAATATCACATTCTGATGTTTTCAGTGGATATGAATTTTGAAAAGATACTATTTAGCCCACTGCAGGTCATTTCACTGAGAAACAGGTCTATGGAGCAACTCACGCTCCAGAACTGCAAATCCTACTTCACTTTCCAGCTTTAGTGAGCTATACTTAATATACCAAAAACTATATATTTAATATCTACATTTTGATGAGTTTGGACATATGCATAAACTGGAATACCATCACCACTATCAAGGTAATGAACATAACTATCACGTTGAAAAGATTTTTTGTGTCCTCTTACATTTGTGTGTGTGTAAGAAGACTTATCATGAGATTTACCCTCTTAACAAACTTTTAAGTCCAAGACACCATATCTCTAGAACTGGTTCATCTAGTATAGTTGTAAATTTATACCCATCAAACAACTACCAATTTCTCTGACTCCCCATCCCCTGGCTCCCACCATTCTATTCTCTCATTCCAGGAGTTTGACTATTTTAGATTCCACATATATGTGCAACCATGTGTTATTTGTCCTTCTGTGACCCCCATAGTTCACTTAACATAATGTAATCCAGGCCCACTTATATTGTCACAAATGGTAGAATTTTTTTTTTCACTTTTAAGGCTGAATAATATTCATTATATGTATATACTCGATGTTCTTTATCCATTTGTCTGTCAATGGGCATTTGGGTTATTTTCATATATTAGCTATTGTGAATAATGCTTCTTGATTCCAATATGTATAAGATAATTATCACTTTATTCTCTCATTTCTTGGTAATATTCATGTCCTTATTGATTTCTGAATTATATCATAATAAACTTTGATAGAATATTCTATATTACATGTTAACATTTCCCATTTTTGCTTGAAATGTTTGGCTTTCTGTATGACTTTTGCTTTTCTATTTTGAGGTAGGTAGTATTTAAAGAAATGTATTTCTTTTTAGCTTTTGCACATTTTCACTTAAAATACATAAACTACATAAAGTTGTTCATAGTGCTCTCTACCAGGATACTTTTGAGAGCAAGAAAAATAAAATTATAACCTGGAGAGCTGCTCCTTCAAAGCTTATGCACTACTTGGCTGGAACAATCAATAAAAACGCTAATTAATAGTCATCCTTTACACTAGCATTCTGGATAATTTTTTTTTTTTTTTTTGAGGGCAGTGTCACTGGCCCTCATATGTGAGACCCGAACTGGGGCCGCTGGCTTCCCAAGCCAGCACTTAACCACCGCACCACTCGGCCAGCCCTACACTAGCATTCTGAATCTCAATGCAGAAAGTTTCTCTGTATTTGTGATATGCTAGTAACATTTCAGTATCAGTTGATGAGACAAAAGCTAACCTTAAATTCTAAATCTTATGAATAGAAAGGGAGACAGTTCTCTGCAAGATGCTGACCCTGACTCAGAGGAAATGTTACATGCCACAGTTCTACCTCAAATCAGATGATTTTAAATATAACTTATGCAAAAAGCAAACAAAATAAAATGTGGGTGAATTAAAACACTAAACAGCCTCCAAGTCGCTAAGCAGGGCTGAAAAAGCAGAATTGATTTTAACATATTTGATAAACTTTAAAATATGAAAATCCATAGTATGGAGATATCTACAAAGTAAAGAGATGTAATGAGCTCTCAAGTGTTTGGCATAAGAGGTTGGTGGTAGGTAAAATAGCAAGTGATGATCCAGTAAGGGCAGGTAGGTGCCACATTGTACAGGACATTGAAATGTAGGCTCCGGAGCTTAGACTTAGAAATATTAAGTAGAAAAGAGTTATAGCAGTAAGAGTTTGCTCTATGTTTACATTAGAGCTTCGAAAATTTATTTTTCACCACACACATACAAACTTCCTTACCTGGGCCGGCCGAGGGGCACAGTGGTTAAGCGCTGGCTTGGGAAGCCAGCAGCCCCAGTTCGGGTCCCACATATGAAGGCCAGTGACACTGCCCTCAAAAAAAAAAAAAAAAAAATTCCTTTACCTGACATTTGACATCAGATCTTCCTGTAATAAACACATGAAAGTAAGCCACTCTGACTGAAGCAGAGACGGGGCTCAGGGTTTTGTGCCTTTGGACTTTGCTTCCCTACCCCATCTGCCCAATGCTGAAATTCCTCCAGAGAAGCATGATCTTTTCAGGATGCAAAAACATACTGGTTTGTATGATAAACCATCCCAGACTCTCAATCCCCAAACCAGGCTTCTTAATTACTATTTTGTGTCCTACGTTTTGCTTTCACAGGAAAGATTGAAAATGTAAGACAATAAATGAACCTTCTGGATAAGCTAAGAAAGAACAAATTCCTAGGCATTTTCTTCATTCAGATGATGTCATATTTATTGGGAGTACTTGGGACAGGGACACTGTGCTCTCTCTGTAACTGGGTCTGTTCTCCTTTCCACATGTTCTCCCAGGCCCCTCCACAAGCTATATTAAGGCACTTGTGGCATGGCTACAGAACTTTATATACTTTGTCTCTCAATCTTTTAAACTATAAGCCTCTTAAGAGAAGGAACTATGCATTTCTTTTTTTATTTATCTAGCACTTTACACACTGATTGGTGTGAATAGAAACTTAATGTATATTTAATAAATAAATAACACTTAGTAACAGGCACATGCACTTTGTGTTCTGAATTTTTCAGGAAATTAGTATATTTCTTTTAAATCTGCAATACTTAGAAGGCTATTTACTGTAAATATCCTTTCCCTGAAGACATCAAAAATCACAGGTTATTTTATCATGCTTTTGAAATACAAGCTGGAGCACCTGGAGCAAGACCAATAAAAGCTGGCTGACAGCAAACGTGTTTTCCACAAAATCCATTAGAGCTCTCTAAGACCTGTATCTCTGAATGTGTGTTTGATACCTGGAGAATTACCAGTTTTTCTTGGCCCTTGGCCTTTGCTCCATGACTTGGGTTCCCCTTAGAAATGATTTCCAGGGCATCTCTCTAGAACTGGCCATTAATGGCTATAGAACCTCTCCCTTATCCACTGAAGGTATGTTTGAAGACCCACAGAGAATGCCTGAAACTGTGGATAGTACCAAACCCTATATACACTGTTTTTTCATACATACATACCTATGATAAAGTTTAATTTATAAATAAGACACAGTAAGAGATTAACACCAAAAATTAGTAATAAAATAGAACAATGATAATAATATACTACAATGAAAGGTATGTAAATGTGGTATCTCTCTTTCAAAATATCTAATTGTACTCTACTCACCCTTCTTCTTGTGAAGATGTGAGATAATAGAAAGCCTTTAGTGGAGAACTTTTACTTTTTCACTTAAGGGAAGCACTTCATGGCTTCTCTTTAGCATATCCAAATAGCCATCATCACTACTCTTATGCTTTGAGACCATTATTAAGTAAAATAAGTGTTATTTTTTTAAAATTAAAGTTTATTGGGGCAACAATTGTTAGTAAAGTTACATAGGCTCCAGTTGTACAATTCTGTAATAAAAATAAGTGTTATTTGAACATGAGCACTGTAATACCATGACAGTTGATTGGATAGCCGAGATGTTACTAATTGACTGATGAATGGGCAGCATATACAGCGTGGATACACTGGACAAAGTGATAATTTTGGAAAGGGCAGAGTAGGATGGTGTGAAATTTCATCACCCTACTCACAATGATGTATGATTTAAGACTTATAAATTGTCTATATCTGGAATTTTCCATTTAATATTTTTGGGTGGTAGTTGACCTTTGGAAATAAAACTGTGGAAAACAAAACCACAGGTAAGGGGTGGAAGAAAAGGCACTACTGGATACTGGCAGGCAAGAACTGCCCTCTGGACTACAGGTTAGTTGAAGCCTAATCTCACTTTGCCCTTATTGATTTAACCCTTAAGTCAAATTAGAAGGGAGGCCAGTCAGATGGCCTAGAACAGGGTTGGCAAACTGCAGCTCGCAAGCCACATGTGGCTCTTTGGGTAAGTTCCGTCTCAAAAGTTTGCCAACTGCTGGAAGAGCCAATCCTGTCTCTCACAACAATTTAAAAATTATCCGAGAGCCATAAATACATTTTTACATAATCACCATTATGTGAATAATATTCTTTAAAAATGTTATAAATGAAACTATGATAGTTTTATTTTCATTTTCAACTTTACTTCAAAGCCATAGTTTGCAAGGTGCAGTTTGCTGACCCCTGGCGGCTCTTCCATCTCAAAAGTTTGCTGACCCCTAGTCTAGAACACCAATTTATAATAGGTACTAGATTATATCTGAAAAAAATCACATGATGGGCAAAACATTATCTTTTACTGGAACTCCGTTTAGGAGCTCAATTTTTAAAAGTACTGTGATAAATAGCCTTGGCTATTAGGTGCTCAAACTCTTACAAATAAATACTGAATAATTAAGCAAGGGCTATTTAGAGATTTGCAAAATTAAGAGCCTGTCTTGGTGTACCTTGCCTATACTGTGTCTTTGCCAAAATATGCTACATTTTGACAGAACAAGAAATGAATGTGCTTGTTGTATAATTGTAAAAATAACAAACATGAATTTAATATTTGCTAACCAAGCATTTATTTATTCAACACCTACGCTTTCCCTGCCATGGAGGTCCTACTCTCATGATTTTTATATTCATAATGAGTTGTACAGAATATAAATAATAGCAAAGAAATTAACATTAAAATGTCAAGTAGATAGAAATTTCAAGGGAAACTAATCTGCTGTATATTTACTGTGCAAAATAGATAATAATCAAGCAGAAATTAAGAACAGGGAGACACTACTTTTACCAAACTTAGCTCAATTTGGAAAGAAATAATAAAAAGAGTATTTCAACTGAGGATTTTTAAATGAAAATAAATTTATTAAAGTGGACAATGGATATGGGATCATTTAAGTTGAGAATCTTATAAAAGATCTACACTTGTAGAAAAAAATTCATACAATTTCAGATATCCATAAGCCAGTCCAGAAACTAAGACCATGAGTTAAGAATCTGAGGTATATCCATCCACTGGAGTGAATAGGTAACTTTGATACTTAAAACTAAAAATTGACAGTGCCTGTCAGACTCAGAACCCTAAAAAATTATATGATCAGCTGAAGTTATTTTGTTTCACTTTTTTTTTTGACATGGGAGTACAGTGAAGGAGGAGACTTTATTCGGTGCAGACAGCTCAGTTTTGATACAGCACATCTGTGGAACAGCACAATTGTGTTACACCTCAATTATAAGACAGCATGTCTGTGGAATAACATGGCTATAAGGCAGGCCCCAGCATGAAGCGGCTTGGTCCCTCCCTTCGCCCTGCTCTGGTCTGCCAAGATGGCTCTGCCCTGCTCCACTCCACTGAGATAGGACAGCTCCACTCTGTTCTGGTGAGACATCTGCCATGTTTCAGGTCTCTGACTGGTCCATTTTCATACAAATGAGGACTCCAAATCCTCACAGTTTGACTGGTCCAAAAAGCACTCTCCTAATTGGTCAGAATGGAGCTGCTTTGATTGGTCCATGGAGATGTTAATGAGGAAATAGCTGCACAGCTCCAATTAGATGGGGAAAGTCTCAGTCCTATTGGTTGAAATGCCATTCCAGGGACTTGTTTATAAGTGTTGGATCAGATGGCAGGAACACAGTACAGGCAGGTAGGCAGTTCAGTGCAGGCAGTAAGTGGATATAGTACAGGCTTCTCCCTGAAGAGTGACTTGTGTGAGAGGCCTCTGTTTAACAACAGCTGCTAGGTTCTATTTATAAATTTGAGCCCAGGAGCCTTTCTCAACAGGTACATTCATTCTTGGGGGCAGCACTTTCGATAACATTCCTTAGCAACCTTAATGGCACTTGCCTAATATTCTGCTGGCTACTGGCTACTATCGGAGGGCAGGGATTACGTCTGCATTGTGTCTGTAGCCTTCATAGTGTCCAGGACTCACCAAGCTCTCCATTTTGGGCTTTATGAGGCTCTGCATCATCTTGCTTTTTGTTTCTTTAACAGATTTTTATTAAAAAATATAGCTAACATATACTATATCAGTTTCAGGTGGACATTATAGTCATTCACCATTTATATACCTAAAGAAGTGATCACCATGATAAGTCCAGCAGTCATCTGACACCACACTATGCTAGCAAAATATTATTGACTGTATTCCCCATGCTGTACATTACATCACCATGATGTATTTATTTTATACCTGGAAATTCACCTCCTCACCTTTGAAAATTTTCCAATTAAGGTTAACTTTCAATATTTTCTATTAATTTCACTTGTAAAGCATATTGGTTAGACATGTGTATAATTTAAGAAATTATTCCCCTGACTAGTACCCACCTGTCACTATACATAGTTATTACCATATTATTGACTATATTCCCTATGCTTTACCTTACATCTCCATGACAATTTTGTAACTACCAATTTGTACTTCTTAACCCCTTCATGTTTTTCACCTTGTACCCCACTCCACTCCCATCTATAACCAAAAAAAAAAAAAAATCTATTACCCATCTGATACCATACATAATTATCACAATATTATTTACTATGTTTTTTATGCTGTACACTACAGCTCCATGACTACTTTGTAACAACCAATCTGTACTTCTTAATACCTTCCCATTTTTCACCCACCCTTTAAACCCTCCTCCCATCTGGCAACTGTCAAAATGTTCTCTGTATCTATGAATGTATTTTTGTTTTGATTGTTTGTTTATTTTGTTCTTTAAATTCCAAATATAATTGAAATCACATTGCACCTGTCTTTATCTTACAAACATCACTCAGCACCATACCTTCCAAGTCCAAGTCCACCAATGCAGCCACAGGTGGCAAGAACCCATTCCCTCCCAGGGCTGAGCAATATTTCATTGTAGATATGTACTTATTCTTCCATTGATGGACACCCAGATTGCCTCCACATCTTGGCCATTGTAAAAAATGCTGCAATGAACATATGGATGCACAGGTCCCCTGGAAGTAGAATTTGGGTTTCTTCAGATAAATACCCAGAAGTGGGATTATTGGGTCTTTCTTTGTCTCTTATTATAGCATTTGTTTTAAAGTCTATTTTCTCTAGTGTAAGTGTTTCCACTTCAGCTTTTTTTGTTTGTATGTGTTTTCCATTTTTGTGAAATAACTTTTTCCTTCCCCTTACTTCTAGTCTGTGTGTGTCTCAATCTGAAGTGAGTCTCTTCTAGGCAGCATGTGTAAGTGTTTTGTTTTCTTATCCATTCACCACCCCATGTTTTTTTAATTGGAACATTTAATCCATTTCCATTTAAAGTAATTATTGATAGATACGAGTTATTCCAATTTTATTATTTATTTTTATCTTTCTTTTCCCCATATTACAAAGGCCCTCTAACATTCCTTATAATATTGGTTTAATGGTAATGAACTCCTTTAGCTCTTTCTTGTCTTTGAAGAAATGATTCTAAATGATAGCTTTGCTGGGTAGAGTAGTTTTGGTTGTAGGTCCTTGCTTTTCGTCACATTGAATATTTTCATGTGGATCCTAACACTCTACTGCTTAAAGTTTTCAGTACAGAAGATTTAAAAATAGTCTTTGTTTACTTTTCTCCATTTAAAGATAATGCCTCAATGCTTTCTTTCAGCCTATAAAGTTTTAGCATTCCTTCACTAGCAAATTAGTCAACAAAAAGTTAGTGGTTACAGTGCTAAGGATGCAAACCGGAGGTATCAAATCCGGATTCACAAATCTAATCCATTATCAGCCCTCAAAGAAATACAGTCTAGTAGAAATGGTTTTCTGTATGATATTGCACCAATTCCTCACTCCACCCTCAGCTTCTGGTATAAGAGTTCCTTTCCAAAGCTTTCCTATCTCACTTCCCTCAAAACACATATACTCTATTTGATTGTCCTGTATGAAGTTCTTAGTTTCCTGAAAACCTTCATATCTCCATATTTTACCTTCTTCCTGTGCCTAGAATATCCTGGCTCTATCTCTTCTATGCCAGACATAGCCCGGCCCATTCATATTTCTTCCTGTAACAGAATTATTGTTAGATCTCAGGTGTTCTGATGGGAACAATGAAAAACTTCTTAAGGATAAGTGTCAATATAATTCATTATTTACTAATATTTCTTATACTGAATTTCATTTGTTGAAAAATTAAGGCTATATCCCAGATAACTTTCAAATGTACTACTCCTACTTCTTGTCTTATTTTGCTGAAAGATATTTTTTCCTACAAGGAGTTACTTTAAATAAATATATGGTGATGGAAGGAGAATTGACTCTGGGTGGTAAACACACAATGCAATATATAGTACAATTACAGAATTGTACACCTGAAGCCTATCTAATTGTACTAACCAATATAATCCCAGAATTGTATACCTGAAGCCTATCTAATTTTACTAACCAACATAACCCCAATAAATTTATTAAAAATTTTAAAAATAGTGCGTAAAATCTCTGGAAGCAAACATATGGTTTGATAGTTGCCTAAAAATTATGTTTCTACTTTAAAACATGGAAGAAAGTGAAAAACTCTTATAGAGGGTAAAAAATATATACAGATTAATTTTTTCATGACACCAGTGGTAGCATGACATTTCATATCATAAGCAAATAGTTAAATAAAGAAAAAAAATCAGTATATAGGACTATGATAAAATATTTGACACTTCTGTAAAAATAAAATAAAATAACATAAAGCTCAAACACCAAGGATTTTTAAATATTTGCCCATCCAGATTATGAGCAATTTATGAGGTACTGTCAGAATCCCTCTGAAATCTTAACATGGCCTTCCACTCCAATCCCTGTTACAGAAAGATCTAACCACAGTGAACTTCATACAATTCCTTTCCCTAAATAAGCATGCATAATGTGCCATGGAACTTCACAGGGGTGATTTTATTTTTTACTTATTATCTCTCTGATTTCAGTTTTAACATTATGCAGACCATCTATCTTTGTATCAATAAATGTTGAATAATGGAGAAGTGAATATATGAATATATATGAATAGAGAGATGAATAAATGTCATTGTTATGACACAAAGTCTCCTAAACTCAGATTCCTAATCTTATGTCTGCCATCTGTGTTCAATGTACAGTACTCAGCTTTTATTTTTACTCCCAAGTCTGAGAATGCTTGTATTCCAGGACACTGATTTACTTTGATTCCCTTGCAAATGCTAGATAGAGTTGGAACCCACTACTCTCTTTCTTTGGGACTGAAGCCTTAGCTAACCCTCTACACTCAGTACTTAGAAGCCCGGTGTCCAGAGACAGTGTTATCACATGATAATCACCCATCTGTATGTGTGTTTAAATTTCCTGTTCTTGGTCTTTAACATTGACTCATCGTAAGATAGTATCCAATGATAAGTCTATTCCCTCTCTCTCCAAATACATACACATATATATAATGTATATTGTGTATATATGTATATATATTATGTATATGTATGTATAATTAGATAGATATACTTATATATATGGAAACAAATATTTATTTTAGATAGAGATCGAGACAGATAGAATATATATACACACACACACACACATATCAGGGTTGCCAGAACAATGTATACACATTTTACAAGATGTTATCTATGCTCAAGCAATAGTTCACCATAATCAGAAGTGTCCAGACGCTGATGGTAACCACTTTGAGCACCTCTTGTAATTAGTTGCAAAAGTCAAACATGATTTGTATTCATTTTTTGTTATTGGTATATATTGAGTATTACAATTTTAACAGTTTTTTCCTTTCTTAAAATGTGTATACATTTTTTGGCATCCTCAGTGACATATATATATATATATATATATATATATATATATATATATAGAGAGAGAGAGAGAGAGAGAGAGAGAGAGAGAGAGATTGATTTCCTATTGGTTCTGCTTTTCTGGTTTACCCTGACTGATACAATAGCATAACAATTGCATTATTTCTGACTAGTTGTTGAGATAGGTACAAAATTCCATTGTGTCACAGGGAGAATTGTGCACTCTTACAAATCCAGGTAGAGAATGGCCTTGGCGTACAGAACATTCATCTTCCATCTGTGGATAAGCAAATTGTCCCTCTGTTCATCCCCTCATAATGCTGCCTTCCATTCTGACTTGATACAAAACAGCAGGTTGGCATTGCTCTACAGCATCTTCTCAACGGAACATTTGAGGATATTCAGGGCATTTTTGTAGGCTCCACATGTGAAAATTTAAGAGAAACTCATTGAACTATTTTTTTTACCATTTAACCTTGAAAATTCATTTCTGCTTTTCTGCAGAAAAAGAAGAGATATAACTGCTTATAAAACTTACAGTCTCTCTCTAGCTATTACAAAATGTAATTTTGGGGACTGTTGAGGAGAATAGGCTTAATTCCTTCTACAGATGACACTCTTAAGCGTTACTGGACTAGGAGGATGGAATAGTGATGGAGGGTCACAAATTCTTAAATCCCTCCTGTCATATTGTAGGCCATGGCTGAGCATAGCCAGTCTTCATACAACAATGTAAGATTGTCTCAGAAAGAGGTTAGAATTGAAAATGAATTTGGGGGACAAAGTTTCAGGTGTAAGAACAATGCCTAATTTGGTGGGAATACCATATTCAAACAACAATTGAAAGGGCAGTGAAGCACTTCCTCTCGTAATACAGGTTGTTAAACTGTGAGGATAGAAGTCAGCAAATACAAATGTATCAAAGTCATTCTTTCTTGTCAGACTCAGATTGTGTTTTATTGTGTGTCCCCAGAAGCTAGCACAGTGACTGGTGGTACATGGAAGAATCTTGGAAATTTTGAAGGGAGTTACTGCATGAATGCATAAATTTATATTTAAATGAATAAATGCATGCATTTACTCATGCATGAATAATAAATTAATAAAGGAAAGAATCATTGAAAGTTCAAGCCAAGAGACTGTTGGTTTAATCAAATTTGATCAACATCCCTAAAGGGAGTCTGGAGAGAATAAGGCAATAAGACATTTTCCATGTCTGAAAATAAATGGATAATTTCACAATTTACTAATACAAGGTTTTGATCACATACAGCAGAATCAAAATGTAAAGGTCAATAGAAATGACTCAATTGCCTATATTAGAATGTTTTTTGGAATCTAGTAAAAATCCCTTGTCCAAAGTAGAGATAGATGCTAAATACTGGGGAGAGACTTAGCTTATGAGTAAGGATCCAATGATTCCAGGAGTCAGAACTCAATTTCTGACAGTTCCAGTTTTTCCTTTTCTTCATCTCTGGACCGTACAATCAAATAGCTAGTTTCCTAGTACTGAGCTATACTTTGAGTAACTTTTGAAAGGTTGGGATGAAAGTTTAAAAATTGCAGTTATGAGTGGAAGCCCAATTTTGTTAAGGATATGGATAAATAAAAAAATAGAACACTTAGGTAATGAAATACTATTTTAAAATGCATACAAAGAATTTATAGTAAGTGCTGCACCATGAAGGTTAATTTTATAAAAATTTATAAAACTGCCATCTGCAGCAACTTGGATGGATCTTAAGATTATCATACTAAGCAAAACAAGTCAGACTGAAAAAGTCAAGAACCATATGACTTCACTCATATGTGGGAGATAAAACTGAAAGCAATAAAGGAAGACAAACAAAGAAACAAAAACTCATAGACACAGACAACAGTTTAGTGGTATACCAGAAGGTAAGTGGGGAGAGGGGAGATAGAAGAGGGTAAAGGGATCATAGAAGAAGGTAAGGGAGAAGTGGGGAGATAGAAGAGGGTAAAGGGGTCATATGTATGGTGATGGAAGGATATTTGACTGGGTGATGAACACACAATGTAATATATAGATGTGGTATTATAGAATTGTACACTTGAAACCTATATAATTTTATTAATGCCATCCCAATATATTTAATATAAAAAAGATGCAGAGGTTATCAAACAGACCAAGTACGTGCCCCATGATATTCACATTCTTTCGTGTGTATAGCTGTGTGTATTTTGTGACTACAACAGCAGCAAATATAAACTAAAAATCAGTAAGCAAAATAATTTCACATGTGTCCCATGAAAGTAGCTGTAATCAAGAAAGAAGTTTGTGGGTTACAATTCTAATAGGGTAAGTGGAAACAAACACACTTGGTCGAGAAAATGGCTGAGCTAGGAGTCTATGAAAGGGTATAAATATATAGGTCATTGAAACAGCAGGGAAAGAGGCAGTCCATGAAAGGATAACAACAAGTTAAGGTGGAAAATATCTTAAAGTATTTAAAGGATGGAAAAGTAATGAGTGCGGCAGAAATATAGTAAGTTAGGTGCCTGTCATTGGAGGAGAGGGATAGTGGGGCAGCATAGTTTGAGATGACATTGGAGAATGAGTCAAGGACCAAAGCATACTCATATAAGATCTTGTTTACAGCAAAAGGACTTGGATTTCGTTCTACGATAAAGAGAAAGAAATTTAATTTTTTATGATGTGATCTGATTTATGAAAGAGTAACTATGAATGTTGAATAGAAAATAATTGCAAGAATGCTCAAGCTGAGAGTAAAACGGATACAGTGGCTAATACAACAATTCCAGTGATGGATAATAGAGCCTCCATCCGGGCGTGAAGAAAGAGAGCAGGGGACATGTTAGGTGGCGTGTGTTGGTCAGGATGAATGAGCCAAGGAATTGCTTATGTTTTTAAATGGTAGATTACTAGAGAATTTTGGTATGCTGATAGATATAATGAAACAGAGTGGGGGAGAAAACTGATGGCGCAGAACAGAGAAGGTTTAACTGAAAGAATCAATACCTCTGATTGATGTCCTTACTACCACAATGCAACCACCACTTGCCTGGACTGAGTGTGATTAGCAAAATCTTTATAAGCGCAAAGCAACCATTACCTCTGAATAACAATGAGTGGCACCCAGGGAGAAGAAGCTGAATGATAGCTGCAAGGGTGACAGAACAGATAGTGAAATGAAATCATGCAAAAAAGATGGCAGACACCTCAATTTCTCTGCACATTCTCTCTTGGAATCACTGCCCCAGTATCGACCCACTCTAATTGAGTTATGTTAACAAAATGACTTTGTTTTAACTTATTCCAGGAAGAAAAATGAAGCACATTTGCTCCTTAGGCAAGAATCTCTGACTATCCCACTCAAGCTTCTCTGCCCAGCAGGCCTTAACAACTCCCCTCCCTCACTCCCTTAATTTCGGCTTTTTTTTTTTTTTTTTTTTTTTTTTTTTGAGGACAGTGTCACTGGCCCTCACATGTGGAACCGAACTGGGGCAGCTGGCTTCCCAAGCCAGCGCTTAACCACCACGCCACTAGGCTGGCCCCCTCCCTCACTCCCTTAAAGGAAGAAACTAAGACATCCTTTTCTGCAATGCACATTTAGTAGGCGCTCCCTAAGTCAACTTGGCTTGATGGTTTGAGAATTAACACTTACAGAGTTATTTAAGGAAAAGGAACTTCTCAATTTTTCATTGTATTTCTAGTAGAATGCACATAAAACTGAAATACAGCTAGTGCACCAGTGGCAGGAACAGGCTTTGTTGATTTTGTTGGTTTGAAGACCATGTAGATGAAAGGCAGTGGGACACACAGGCTTAGCTAAGGGCATTTTCCAAATTGATCTGTGGTCACATGGTTCAAATATGAGCTTTTCAAGGTGTAGAAATGTGGCTATATAGCTTAAGGTATTCCTTTCCTGTCCCATGCCCATAAAATGTTATCTTACATGTCTGACATTCTAGAATGAAACAACAGCAACAAAAAGTTGCCTACATGTTTTTAGAGCATTCATATATCACTTTAGCTGGTCCCATGTTCACACTATTCTATTTTCTGATGTGTGAGGCACGTCACTCGAGACTAATCACCACTACTGGTGATTTGCCCTCCAATGTCCTCTGACCATAAACTATTTTATGTGTCTAATTCCATAAAACTGTCTTTGGCACTTAAGTGAATGATTGCATTGTAAAATGAATTATTCTTACATATTCGTCAAACTAGCAGTTCCTATTGGCATCCATGACTGCATTATGGGGGCTGATGTATCATGGAAATAACTCAGAATAGAGAAATAACTGGAAATAAGGGAACTCATTGCCTAAAGAGCAAGTGATTCTTCTCCCTCCCTAACCACATACTGAGCTTTCCTGATTACACCAAGGAGATGGAAGAAATGGTTTGAAATTATTTGAAAGCCATCAAAAACTAATGCCACTGTGATAGACATACTTTGGTGTCCCTATAGTAACCCCAGCCCCTTGTACTCTGGTAATCTCCCACAAGATTGTCTTTGAAAGCCATGTAGTTTTGTTGCAGCCAGAGGGGTCTCCTGAACCAGTTCTGGTCAATGAGATATAAAAAGGTGCTTGCTGGAGGTTTTCCCCAAAAGGCTTTATCTTCCCGATAAGAGCTAGAATCTCTTATCCAGGTTTTCTATTATATTCTAACCATTTATTTTATTGGGACAATTTTATGATTCACTCAGGATTTTCTGAGACCCAGTCAACAACTAAATACTTTTATCTAATACCAAAGAAGTTTCTTCAGAGTCAAGAAAACTTGCAATTAAACCTCAGCTGTGCCATGTATACTCTCCTATTTTGAACATGTTTGTTAAACATTGTATATCTCAATTTTCTTACCTCTAAAATATAATTTTCACCCATTGAGATCCATATTGGTTTTACTTTTTAACATATTAAAAATATAATTTGCATTAATAGATTTCCCAAGTTTGAGCCAACCTCATAGTTCTAAAATATTTCTTATGTGGTTTGAATGTGCTTTTTGTAAATATGTTCATGTAATCAGTTTGCTAATATTTAATATTTTCATGTATAAATAATGTGTGTTATTTTTGTCTAATTTTGTTTTGAAATTAGGTCATACATCAGAAAATTTTAAGTTTAGCATGGCTTCCTATGGTCTCAGAAAACTTAAAGAACTTAGAAGCTTTCATTTTCTTGAAGATTTTATGAAAATGATCAATAAAATCACCTGGCCTAGTTATCGATGGAAAATAAATATTTGACTATCTTTTATATGCCCTTCCTCATGGTTTTTCATCTTTCCTTGTGACCATTTTCATCATTTAAATTTTCTTGAAAAATTATCCATCTACTCTCAACTTTAGAAAATTGCAAAGATTTAAAATTGCACATTGAGTTCTCTGATATGTTTCAGATTCTTTTGCATTTGATTTTGTATTTCTTTTAATATTAAAATGTATATTATTTATCTCTATTATTCTAAATTGAGCAAAGCTGTGGTGTGTTTCCTATGCAATAATTTATTTTGAAGAGTACTTTTAATTTTATCTTTATTTTTTTGTTTTTGTTTTTCTTATCCCATTTTTTTTTCTTTTTTTTTAGTACACCTTTCTTCTTATTTTATTTTGATTTATTTGATTCAAGTACTTGCTTTGCTTATTTTGAGTGCACAAACTCGGGATTAGTTACCCACAAGTTATTCACCTCTTTCTTTTCTGTTGTCTTTCTCTACTATAGTTATTATAAAGACAAAATATTCAACTTCACTCCCTTCACCTAGAGATAATTCTAATCAGTGGTTGCCATGGTTTTTCAGTACTTTTCTCACAACCCTACTCTTTTTTCCCCACCATGAACACAAATCTCATAATTGGAAACACCATAGCAACAGATCTTGAGAAAAGAAGCCAAATGTTAGGGAATGACAAGGAAGATTAAAAGCAAGAGCTTCCTTCTACTGAAGACATCACTGTGTTGTCACCAAAGACTTGGGCCGCTTAATCCTAACAACTTATTGGCTAAAATCAATCAATAAACCCCCTACTCTTTAAACTAGTGAAGATTGTATTTTCTTTAGCTTCCTGCTGAAAACATTTCTGACATAATTTGTACTGTTTCTATTTCTATCATAGGTTTAAATCATATATGAGTACCATTAGCCACATATATGTTTTGGATTCTGGTTATTCTAAATAGTATGGAATGTTTTATTTTTATTTTTTTGTTGTTTTCTCTTTTAACCCCTAAGCTATTTATGAATGTTTATTTTTGTTTATTTGTTGGTATTTCTTTATATTCCAGATAGTTAAATTTTATACTGGGGGTGCAAATAGCAATGTATACACATTTTAAGAAAGAAAAAAACTGTATTAAATTTGTAATACTTGATATATACTGATAACAAAAGATGAATACAAGTCTTCATCAAAAGTGTATACATTTTTTTGGCACCCCTGGTATATTGAGTATTACAATTTTAACACAGCTTTTTCCTTTCTTAAAATGTGTATACACTTTTTTGGCACCCTCTGTAATTTGTATATGCTTTTCTGATTTTGAATATAGAAGGATATTGTCTGCACTTTCATTCTGCCCATTCTCTTTAGTCCACTCCTATTAGTACATCCTTCATTTTAAACCTACCCTTTTAAACATTACCAATATGAGAAAAATCAATCATCAATTACATGATTTTGTCTTAATCAAATTCTCCGTATTATTCTATTTGATAGGTTGTTTTGGGTTTTTTTTTGCTACTTCATGAAACATCTTCACTTGAAGGTCAGGATGTTAGTATCTGTTGTTCTTTCTTTAGGAGGACATTTTTCTCTCTTTTTCAATGTCTTTTGCTGGTCCCTCCTCATCTGTTTAACTGTTAAATGTTGGAACGCACAAGAGTTTAGTCTTTACACATCTCTATGTATACTCATTCTCCAGGTCATATAATTCAGTTGCATGACTTTACCATTTATATGCTGACAACTCACAAATTTACATCTCTAGCCTTGACTTTTCTCTTGACTTTCACTTTTGTACATCTGATTGCCTATTTGGTGTTTCCATCTGGATATCTAGTAGATATCTCAAACTTTATACGTTAAAATATATTCTTGATTTCTTCCTCCTAAGCACTCTTCCCATAGTTTTCCCTATCTCCTTGACAATTTCATTATTTTAGTCATTCTAATCACAAAATCTGGCATCATTTTTGACTTTTCTTATTCTCTCACTGCCATCAGCAAATCCTATCAACCTGCCTATCAGCAAAGTAAGTTTTATTTTGTTATTACCTTGCTTTGAGTAATTAAAACATCTTGGATTTTTTATTAGGGTGATTAAATTTTTAAACCCTTCCTTGCATATTAGGAAAAAATGTTGACATGCTTTTTATATAATGGTCCATAAACTTGCTGTTCTATCAAGTTTGATTTGTGTTAATCACACTAATCTCTATAGGTAGGTGATCAGTCAACCTGAGCTGAGACTTAAATAATGATAGAATCCAAGTTGGAAAAGTGTGGGGAAAGAACTCTAGGCAATAGAACACTAAATACAATGTGTCTCAGTTAAGAATGAATTTAATTATGTTGTGTAGACTAGAAGAAGGCTATATTTACTAGAGTAACAAATGAGGGCAAAGTGGGAAGAGATGATATCTGATATTTAAAGCCTTGTGGATCATAAAATGGAGTTGGAAAAGTATTTTCCCTAGATATAGAATTCTAGGTTGACAGATTTTATTGTTGTAGATTCTATCTCTTAAAATTTTTAAAATGTCAGTGCACAGCCTTCTGACTCGTATTGCTTGTATTGACTTTAGACATCTACAAGCATATTTATCCTTGTTCTTCAGTATGGATGTGTGTTTATCTCTGGATGCTTTAATAATTTTACTTTATCAGTAATTTCAAGCAGTGTTATTGTAATATACCTTTGTACAATTTTTTTGTCTTCTGCTTTGAGTTCATTAAGCTTCTTGGATCTATAGGTTTGGAGTTTGCATCAAATTGGAAAATGCTTGGCCATTAATTTTTCAAAATTTTTTCTGTCCTACTCTCTCTCCCTTTTATGGGACTACAATCACTTACACATGTACTTAATTTTGCTGAACAAATAACTGACGCGACCTTCATTTTTTTCTTCAGTCTTTCTTCTCTATTCCATTTTGGATCATTTCTAGTCACTAATTTTTTTCTTTTTTTCTGCAGTGTGAAATCTACATTAATCCCACAGAGTGTATTTTTTACCTCAGACATTGTAATTTACATTTCTAGAAATTTGATGTAGTCCTTTATATAGTTTCCATATCTTTCATCATATACGTAGTTAGCTATAATTTCTTGAACTGCATGCTGTATATTTATAATCAATATTTTATTATTCTTGTCTACCAATTCTATTATCTAATTCATTTTAGGCTTTTAATTCTATTAATTAACTTTACTCTTTATTATATCTCATATTTTACTACTTTGTATGCTTGGCAATTTTTGATTGCTTACCTGCAGTTGTTTCCTATAGTAGCCAAAACATAGTTCTACAAATTGAGTGACTTAAAAAAACAAAAATTTATTCTTTCTGGAGACTATAAGTCTATAATCAAGGGTCATTCTCCCTCCACATCCTCTCTGAGAATATAAATACTTCCTTGTCTCTTCCAGCTTCTGGTAGCACCAGGCATCCCTCTCTCTTCACGTGGCCATATTCCCTTTGTATGTCTCTGTGCCCAAATTTACCTCATCTTATAAGGTTTTCAGACATTGCTTTAGGGCCCACCTTAAAGACTTAATCATTTTAACTTGATTTTTATTTACAAATATTCTATTTCCAAATAAGGTCACATTCACAGATATTGGGGTTAGGACTTCAATGTATCTTTTTTTTTGCGGAGGGTGGGGGAAGACAGATCAATGCATATCAATGCCAGAAATTGTGAGTTTTACATTTTTGGGTATAGAAAATTTTTTTTGCATTATTTTAAACATTTTGGGTTTTGAGGCATAAAATTATTTCAGATCAGTTTGATCCTGACAAAGTCCACTTTTAAGCATTAAGTGGAGCCAGAACAGCCTCTAGTTTAGAGCTAATTTGGCCCTACAACTGAGGCAATAGCTTTCTGAGTGCCCTATGTGATGTGAATTTTGAAGCTTTTCACTCTGGTTATAGACATGAATCAGCCTAGAATGAGCTCCAGAAATTGCTCTACCTGATTCTTTCTGATGGTTCTGTCCCACCTCAGTAATTTCACACATAGGTGCTAATAAGATCTCAGATGAAGACTCAACAGGAATTTTTTCTTCAAGAGTTCTGGGGCTCTCTCTGTAGCCTTTTCCTCTCCGATACTCTGTCATTAAAATCCTGTTTTCCCTCCTCTTATGAATTACTATTCAGTTATTGTTTTTTCAATGTCTGAAAAATATTGTTTCATATACTTTATCTACTGTTTTAGTTATGTGGAAGGGTAAACCTGGCCTTGTTACAAAGTCATAGCTGAAAATAGAAGTTGTAAAATGGAGTTTGGATTACATTTTAATTGGTTATGTATCACAATTTTAAGTCAGGATGTGATGCTATCCTATTTATTTTTTAATATTGTTTTTCTCAGAGAAAGGGAATGAACTGAAGAAGCGATAGAGAGGAAGAAGGAAAGCTATCTATGTGGATTGCTATGGTCCAGGCTAGTTACGGTGATTGCTTAGACCAGGTTTGCTGCAGTAGAGACAATGAAAAGGGTTGGTTTATAGATACATTGGAGATGAATCCCACAGATCCTGTGGAATTATTGAAAGTGAGGTAAAAGGAAGTAAGAGTAATGAGGTATAATTTAGAAATTTTGGCTAAGTAACTGGTATGTGATAATATCATTTTTTGAATTGTAGAGGAAAGTGAAAAGTATGTAACTATGGGAAGGGTTATTATATTTTTACTTACAATTTATTTTTCCCAACTGGGAAATGCAACCTATACATTTTACTTTCATCAATTTTGTATTTACTCTTACTTCTGTTACTTGTTTTTTCTATTCACTACATGTTTCCTGTCCGTTTTTTCTCCTTTATTGTCTCTTGCAATTTTTTTCTACCTCTAATACTTTGGAAACTTTATTTTGTATATTTTACTAGAGTGTATCCCTTAAACTTGTATTCTTCTATCACTATGAAAAATTAATGAATATCTATAGCTGGTAGAGAGGTTTCTAAAACAAACATGTGACCATATTGGACTCTGTAGAATTCTTCAGTAGTTTCTAGAGCTTTGCTTGTTACAAATTTGACTCACTCTGACTTCCGTAAGAACGGAACCTCTTATTGCTTTTATAAAGTCCAACAGTAGGATGATGTATTTTAAAATTTGTTTTTAATTCTTTTTCTTATTTTAGAATTTATTTTTTTATTAAGTTTATTGGGGAGATGTGAGTTAAGAAAATGATATAGGTTTCAAGCATACATTTTTATAATACATCATCTACATACACATTGTGTGCTCACTACCAAGAGTCAGTTCTCCTTCCATCACCATATATTTTACCCCCTTTACCCTCTTCTACCATCCCCTCTCCCCTCTTACTCTCTGGTAATCATTAAACTATTATCTGTGTCTATGAGCTTTTGCTGTTTGCTTGTCTTGTTCATTTGTTGCTTTCATTTATGTGTGTCATCACATATAAATGAAGTCATATAGTTCTCAACTTTTTCTATCTGACTTATGTCACTTAGTATGATAATCTTAAGATCCATCCATGTATTAACAAATAAAAGTATTTCATCTTTTCTTATGGACAAGTATATATATATATAATCTCACATCTTCTTTATCCAATCATCTATCAAAGGACACTTTGGTTGGTTTCATGCCTTGGCCACTGTGAATAATGTTGCAATGAACATAGGGGTTCATATATCTATGTGGATAAATGTTTCCAGGTTTTGGGGGTAGATACATACACAGAAGAAGGATTGCTGGGTTGTATGGTAATTCTATTTTTAATATTTTGAGGTACCTCCATACTATTTTCCATAGTGGCTATACCATTTATATTCCTACCAGCAGCATATGAGGATTCCTTTTTCTTCACAACCTCTGCAACACTTGTTATTACTTGTCTTATTGATGATAGCCATTCTAACAGGCATGAGATGGTATCTAATTGTAGTTTGACTTGCATTTCCCTAATAGCTAGTGAAGTTGAGAATTTTTTCACGTATTTGTTTGGCCATTTATATGTCTTCTTGGTAGGAGTGTGTGTTCAGGTCCTAGGCCCATTTTTTAATTGGATTATTTGTTGTTGTTGTTGTTGTTGAGTTGTATGAGCTTGTTATACATTTTGGATATTAACTCCTTTTCAGAGGTGTTGTTTGTAAATATCTTCTCCCATTCAATTGGTTGGCTCTTTGTTTTGTTGATGGTTTCTTTGGCTGCATAGAAGTTTTTTAGTTTGCTATAGTCCCATTCACTTATTTTTGCTTTTATTTCCCTTGCCCTTGAGGTAAAATTCACAAAATCACAAAAGACCCCAAATATCACCAGCAGTCCTGAGAAAAAAGAACAAGGCCAGAGGTATCACACTCCCTGACTTCAATTTATACTACAAAGTGACAGTAATCAAAAGAGCACGGTATTGGCAGAAAAACACAGAGACCAAAGGAATAGAATTGAGAATCCAAAAATAAACCTACATATATATGGGCAGATAATTTTTAACAAAGGAGCCAAAGACATACAGTAGAGCAAAGAAAGCCTCTTTAATAAATGATGCTGGGTAAACTGGAAAGCCACATGCAAAAGAATGAAACTAGACTGCTATCTGTCACCATATACCAAAAACGTTTTAAAAATGGATTAAAGACCTAAGTGTAGGACCTGAAACAATAAGTTGCATAGAAGAAAACATAGGTACTGAACCTAAAAATTATTTTGAACTTAAAAATTATTGCTGTAGGAAAAGTTTTACAGTCAGTTATTTTTCCTCTGGTAACCACTAAAATGTCAAGAACCATATGATTTCACTCATATGTGAGATATAAAACTGAAAGTACAAGACAAACGAACAAGACAAACGAAAAAACAAAAACTCATAGACATAGACATAGACAACAGTTTATTGCTTACCAGAGTTTTGTGTTTTTTTTCCTAATCTGAAGGTCATCACAGCTATAAAAATGGTTCATGAGTAAGCTAATTATAGGTTAGGTGTTAATGACTAAGGTGAACCTCTCACTGCTCACTTTCCCTGCTCTCTTCTCAATGGGCTACTGTCCTTCTCTCTAGGAACTGTCCTTACCACCATGTAGAGTTTGCCATATAGAGATATCCCAGAAGTGCGATACAAAGGAAAGTGGTATGTGTACAATACAAGTAATGACATTTTTGGTTTGTTTTGTTTTACTTTTGGCCATTTATCTTTGGCAAGCCAAAGTTATATAAGGTCTTCTCCATCTCTTATATTTTAAAGATTTTATAATTATTTAAGTAAACATCATATTATAGTATTATTCAACACAACACTGTTTTAAGTATGGTATTTAAGAAAAATTTAGGCCCCTAAGAAACATCAGAAGAAAATGTGATATATATTGTGATGCATATTGATTTGGAAAATAGGACCTCTTAAATGAAACTATCAGATATTAAATGGTTTCTCGAACTTATAGCAAACAAAATTAATGATGCTAGGCATAAGTAGTGGGGGAAAATTAAAGTTTTAATGAAAAATGACAAGGCGCATAGCTTAGACTTAGAAGCTTGACATTTTTTTTTTTTTTCTGTTCTGTGCTCTTAATTCCACAGTGGCTCTTCTTATGGCCACAAAAATATAATGAAGGTACTCAAAACCTACTTTAAAAATTATACATATAACTCAAAGACACTGTGGTTATTGTTTTTTCCTGTTGACTTCATATTTTTAGAAATGTGTATATTTTACATAATGCAACTTACCAGGTTAGCTGCCTGGAAAGAATGATGTCTGCAATTAAAAACCAAAAAGTGAACATAATTAAAGCTAATCTTGCCTGAAATAAGAAGCTCTTCATTTCTGTGGGTCTTTTTTTTTTTTTTTAAAGATTTTATTGGGGAATTGGTGGAGGGGAACAGTGTTGGGGAATCGGGGAAGGGGAACAGACAAGTTGCTGTCTTCTCGTTCCTCAGCCTAGCTGCGGAGGATGTTGCCTCACTGTTGGTATCGTCATTGCGCTCCTCCCGGATGAGGCAGATCGGTCGCTGGCCTCTGGATGTCGCTCACCGCGGCTATTGGCAGCTCACGCTTGGCTGCCAGCCGCTCACGCTGGCTGCGGGCCACCCACTGTAGCCTATGGCAGCCTACACCATTACCGGGGCTCGCACAGCCCAGCTCCAGGTGGAGCTGTTGTTAGCTGTAGAGGGCAGTGTCACTGGCCCTCACGTGGGATCCGAACCGGGGCCGCTGGCATCCCAAAACCAGCGCTTAACCAATGTGCCACTCGGCTGGCCCCATTTCTGTGGGTCTTAAGCACCTCTCATTTGACTGACTATATCAGCCTTCTCTGGCAGTCACTATTAGTCCCCTACACAATAGCCATTCCCTCTACATGGGATAGTATTAAGAATAATATTAAAGTACTACAATTTTGTTGTGGATGTATAATACCCAGATAAAAGTTTGCCAGCCTCTCTTACACTAGGCCCTTCCTTGGTTGTGGGCAGTCACGTACACATTTCTGACAATGAGATAAAGGGATAAATCCCTATGGAGAAAGATATTTTCCTATTTTCTGGAATAAAATACCAACATAGTGTTACTCTTTATACTTCCTTGTTCTTACAGCCTGAAACGTGTATCACAGGCCTATAGATTCAGACACAGAAGCCATCTTTTAACCATGAAGTCAAAAGTCAGCTGTTAAAAATAATGGAGAAAAGGATGAATGGAGCCTGGGTCCTTTTTGGACTTTCACCTGGAGAGCTGTGAGACCATGAGTTCCTGGAGATCGTACACCGTGTTTATAAAAATCATGGTTGAATACTCACAGCCTACCACAGTCCTTGAAATATAAACTGTCAGCAAACACATTTTTTCAGGAATGGGTTAATTAGAGTTTCCCTTACTTCATTTGGCTTAGGTCTCCTTTTTGATGAGCTGCCATAGTGTGCTGCACTCATCTGTATCTGCTTACATGTCTACATGGTGCATCAGACTGAAAACTTCAGTCTGCAATGCTCTACAACCAAAACTTTGGTTTAGATTTTCAGCAGTCATTATTTGTGAACACCAACTTGTCCTCTAAGCTTTAGTGCATCTTAAAAAATAGTCTATTTTAGGAAGGAGGGAATTAGACTAGAGTTTAATCTTTAGGGAAAACCTGGAATAGTGTTCTCAATATTATCGCACAATAGTCTCTGTATACTGTTAATAATTAGTTTGCATTACAGTTACTTTATATCAAGAGAATGTAAGCATGGTACTCTTGTTACTTCTGGTATTAGATAGGATTGCATTTAGCTACACATAAGAGAAATAATCAATGTAAGAGCTTCTCTTTTCCTCTGTGTAACAAGTCTGGAGGTGCTATTGCTGCCTTGTGTTGGGGTGATTGTGACATATAACGAGTGTTACATGGTTTCGTAAAGGTCTAAGGCAAATAGAAAGCTTTGGTTTTGTCAGTTCTGTCCAGCAGCTCAATGAGAGTAGGGCCAAGATATCTGAAATTGTCTTCACTGTCCCATTGTGGATACAGGATGATGCTGATATTCAACCCTCATATCCTTATTCCAAAGAGAAAGTAGGGGCTTTAGTGGAAGGAGAAAACACCAACAGACTTCAGTTTACATATTTTTTGGTGGTAACTGTGTCATAAGGAAAGCCCTAGCTGCAAATGAGTCTAAAAGAAGAACTTATCTTTCTAGACCCTTTACTATGCATCTTGAGTAAGTCACCCTAAAATATCCATCATTTTTCTTTTGATGATTTAATTTCAGGCTTCCTTTAGGTTTTTATTTTTTATTTTTTGGTTATTTCCCCCATCTTTTTAGTAGCTGCAAGCCTATAGCAGGAAATCAATTGAAAATTATACCCAGCTAAAAACATGGGTTATTTTGCTTTTTATAGAAAAGAAAAGATGACCTAGAAAAAATAAATATTTAATTATCTATAATTTATTTATATATAAAGAATATACATATATATATCAACTGATCTTTGGCAAAGGAGCAAAGGAGATAGAGAGATAGATAGATAGATAGATAGATAGATAGATAGATAGATAGATAGTTTTTCAACATATATTGTAACTATATATAGTTGAAAAACTATCTATATCTATATCTTTAGATATATATAGATACAGATATATATAGAGAGAGATAGATATAGATAGATATAGATATAGATATAGATATACACACAGTAAAACCTTGGATTGCGAGTAACTTGGTTTGTGAGTGTTCCACAAGATGAGAAAACATTTCTATTAGGTTGGTGCAACATTTGCACCAACCTAATTATACATTTTAACTTGATAAATGAGTGATATCTTGTAATATGAGTAATTTGTTTCTGGAATGAATTATGTTCACAAACCGAGCCATTACTGTATATAGTTTTTTCAACAAATGATACTGAAACAACACATGAAAAAAAATGAATCTAGACACAGACATTACTCCCTTCACAAAAATTAACTTAAATAGATCATACACCTAAATGTAAAATGCAGAACTATTAAATGTCTAGAATATAACATCATAGACCTAGATGACCTTGGGTATGATGATGCCTTTTTAGATATAACACCAAAGATGATATATGAAAGAAAGAATTGATAAGCTGAACTTTATTAAAATTAAAAATTTCAAGAGACTTAAAACACAAGTCAAAGCTGAGAGAAAACATTTGCAAAAACACACCTGATAAAGGACTATTATACAAAATATACAAAGAACTCTTAAAACTTAATAATAAAAAAACAAATAACTTGATTAAAAAATGGGCCAAAGACTTTAACAGACATCTCACCAAAGATATACGGGTGGAAAAAAAAAAAAAGAAAATATGTTCTACATCATATGCCATCAGAGAAATGCAAATAAAAGCAACAATGAGATGCTATCATATCCCCTATAAAAGGCCAAAATCTGGAACACTGACAATATCAAATGCTGATGAGAATGTGGAGCAACAGGAACTCTCATACATTACTTGTGAGAATACGAAATGGTACAGCCTCTATGGACAGCAGTTTAGAGGTTACATACAAAGCTAAGGATACTCTTATAATATGATCCAGCAATTTCACTCCTTGATATTTACCCAAAGGCATTGAAAATGTATGCACAAAAAAAGCCTGCACACAGATTTTTACAGCAGCTTTATTCAGCTTCCAAAACTAGGAAGCAACCAAGATGTCCTTCAGAAGGTGAATAGGTAAATAGACTATGGTACATCCAGACAATGGAATAATATTCAGCGCTAAAAAGCAATTAGCTATCAAAGTATGAAAAGACATGGAGGAAACTTAAATGCATATTACTAAGTGAAAGGAGTTAAACTATAATAAAAAGGTTAGAGTGTATGATTCAAAGTATATGATATTTGTGGAAAGGCAAAACTGCACACAATAAAAGATCAGTAATTGCCAGGAGTGGGGTGAGGAGAAAATATGAATATATAAGCACAGAGGATTTTTAGGGCAGTGAAAATACTTTGTATATTGTTGTAATGATAGCTATAGATCCAATGGGTTTGTCCAAACCCATAGAATGTACAACACCAAGAGCGAACCATCATGTAAGTTATGGACTTTGGATGATTATGATGTGTCAGGGTAGGTTCATCCTTGGTAAAACATGTACCACTCTAGTGAGTGATGTTGATTATGGGAGAGGGTATGTATGTGTGGAGGCAGAAGGTATATGAAAAATATTTGTTCCTTTCTCTCAATTTTGTTGTAAACCTAAAATTGCTCTAAAATTAATAAAGTCATTAAAAAAGAGGGACGAATCTTTCCTAATTTTCAACCAGAGATTGGTCAGCCAAAATTTGCAAACATTTGCATTTCAGTTGTTGTTAACACTGGATTTTGAATGGAGACTAGCTTGAATGGATTAAATAATTACAAAGCAAGTTAGCAATAATTACAACTCAATCATTCCTCCAGGATAAAGATGTACTAGAATGTCTATAAAAACATTTCATTTGGCTACCTTTCAGCATGTCATTATCTGACTAAAACAGCTCACTGCCATGATCAAACCCATAACCTAATTTTGTGTATATCTAGTAAATAGGTCTTCTTTCCTTATTGACATATTCTTATCAAACAGTGCTTGTTAATTGCAGTGTGTATCACCATGCGTTGCCAGGTGTGCTCAGTTTAATCTTCCTTTCAGCTGAAATTACCATCACATCATTTACACTAATCAATAGTTACCTACATACCTATCATTGAGTTCTTTGTCCACCAGATACCAGAACACATCTTTAGGGGAAAATAAATTAAGATGTAAAATATGTATGTTCAAAAGTATAAGAGAGAATGACAAATGAGACAGGTTTTTTTTCTAGTCTGGAGATAATCTATACTGCAGTTTTATTTTCCATTAATGTCTTCCATACCCTTTCCATTTCAGACAAACTCCAGAAATTGATCTTCCATTTTCATGTATGGATTTTTAAAATAATGCTAAAAGTTGCATAACCTTTGTACTTTATACAGTGATTTAACATATAACATAAAAAGTATAGGATTTAATACATATAATAACATATAATATAAAAATGTCTTTCATTGGATACCTTCATTTATGTTAATTCCTCTGAATTAAGTATTTCTCTGTCCTCTAAAATATGATTACCTAAATCATACTAATTCTTGACACCAAATTCCTAGTCTATGAATTTTGATGAAGGCTCATTTTTCATTCATCCCACTAAGATGAATCTCACTATCTACTAAACACTAATTTGAATTTGTCTCCTCCTATTTTGTGGCTTTTGTGAGTTTACCCTGAATTTTAAATACATTTTATAGTGCTAAACTCACATATTATATTATAAATTCTATATATTTGGAATCTTAGGTACCTAATTGATTTTAGATTTCTAGTGTCACTTTTGTAATATATTTTCAATGTATTTTTATTGAGTGACTGGCTAACAGGCTGTGAAAATAAAACTTCTCTGTGAAAATCATTAAGCTAATAAATCAATAATAGCAAAAGCATTGGCAAAATCAACACTTAAATCCTCCCTGAAATACACAGTAGGCAGATAAAAGAAACTAAGCAGTGATAAATACAAAAACATTATTTATAATAGCCTAACAATGGAAACTCTCCAAATGTCTCTCCACAGGAGGATGATAAACAATTGAGGTATATTTAAACAATGTAATATTACAAAGTAATTAGAAAAGGGACTACTGATTCATGCAATTACATGGATGACTCTAGAACACTCTCAGTGAAAGAAGCCACACACACAAAAAAGTATATACTGTATGCTTATATTTTTAAAATTTTCAAAAACAGGCAAAACAAATTAATGGTGGTCAATTTGAAAGACTATTCCTGGTGTTAGGGCAATCGAATAAAGCAAAATTAAAATATTTTTAAGGATAAATTGATATATCCATAATCATAGTAGGAGACATTAACATAAGCAGAGAAAAATAATTGCCTATAGAAGCTTTAGAAAGTAAAAACCAAGTGTGATCTAATCGATGTATTTCAAACCCCCAAAGTAACAAATAGATAATAATCATCCCTTTGATGCTCATATATAAAACATTATAAATTTTACATTTAAAAAAATCTCAATTTTCAATTTAATTGTATAATAGTATATTCTGCATTAAACTATTATTTCATATATATATGTAGATACATACAAAGATAATAGATAGATGATACATAGATACATAGTACATATGAGGTCTGACAATTAATTTCGTGAAATTGTTGCAACAATGTTGCTAACCTTTTTTTGATATTAGAGGGATTATTCATTATGAATATACACGAACTTGACAAACAGTTAACCAACTTTATTATTTGGAAGTGCTGAAAAGGCTGAGTGAAAAAGTTAAATGACCTGAGATTTCATCAACAATTCATGGCTCTTGCATCACGACAATGCACCAGCTCACACAGCACTGTTTGTGAGGGAGCTTTTAGCCAGTAAACAAATAACTGTATTGGAATGCCCTCCCTACTCACCTAATCTGGCTCCCAGTGATTTCTTTCTTTACACAAAGATAAAGGAAATATTGAAAGGAAGACATTTTAATGACATTCAGGACATCAAGGGTAATATGACGACAGCTCTGATGGCCATTCCAGAAAAAGAGTTCCAGAATCGCTTTGGAGGGTGGACTAGGTGCTGGCGTAGGTGCATAGCTTCCCAAAGGGAGTGCATTGAAGGTGACCGTAGTGATATTCAGCAATGAGGTATGTAGCACTTATTCTAGGATGAGTTCATGAACTTATTTGTCTAAACTTGCAGGTAGATACATAGATACATATATAGATTTACCTGGAGAAATCATATTCAACCCATAAGTTAAAAAAATAAATTAAACTTAAAGTTAAATACCAAAAAGAAAAATGTAAAGCATTAGATATAAGTGACAATGAAAAGATTGCGTATCAAAATTTTAGAGAAATAGAACACCAGAAATTAAAGAAAAGTAAAGCAAAATAGCTGGAGAAAACATCTCACTGAAAATGTTTTGCTATTCCTCAGTTCCAGAAGATTCTTGCCATGTGTGAGTATACAATGCCATGCTGTCATTGTTTCCAATTTTATTTTTTTAGAGTAGCCTGACAGAAGAAAACTTTATGTGAGATCATCTAAGTCATATGTATTTAAAATTAAGTATTTTAAAAATTATACCGAATGAGACAAGACAAGAAAAATATATGTCTGTGGCAAGATGTTTCTAAGCAATGGTTCTCAAAGTGCTTGCTACCCTAACATCAGGATCAAGAGTGAACCTGTGAGAGATGTAGATTCTCAGGTCCCACCTGACCATCGGAACTTTGTGGTGGGACCCAGGAATCTGTCATTAACAAGTACTCCAGGTGAGTCTTATGCATCTCCAAGTCTGACAAACACCACCTTAGAAGCCTAGAGTTTTGACTTCACATTTTTCCAATTCACTACAACAAATTTATTTTTGGTTTATTGATACCTGACAATGAGTCTCTTCCCCGTCCCCCCCATAGCATCAAATTTGGAATCACTCAGAAAGACACAGAAATTATCAGCCCTTTAAAAGCGAAGACTTAAATATCTAAGAATACAGATATAACACAATGGAGAACAAAGAATAAAAATGAATAAAAACATTTTTATAAATTAAAAAAGAAATAACTGTGTCTTATAGGTGTTACCTTTTGAAAGGAAACTGATGAACAGGATTGTGTGTACACAGTGGGGTCCTCATATTTCCTGTCCAATGTTATTGAACTAACAGCTCTGTTGTTGTTGTTTTTTTCCCCTAAGGGAATAAAGAAGCAGGAGACTTCATTTTTAAAGGAAGTCCTTATTTGGATAGAAAAAAACAAAAAACAAATTATACAACAAAACAGAAAGAGGAAGACAGGGACATATGCTTGTGAGGAGGTACGCTCACTGAGTTCCCAATGCAGTTTGCTCCCAAGTTGCACGTGTTCTAATTAGGTTTTATGGTTATACGAAGTCAGACAATTAAGTTCATGAACACATCCCAGACAAAGTGCTACATACCTCATTGCTGAATATCACTACAGCCACCTTCGAAGTACTCCCCTTGGGAAGCTATGCACCAATGCCAGCATCTAGTCCACCCTTCAAAGCAATTCTGGAACTCTTTTTCTGGAATGGCCATCAGAGCTGTCGTCATATTACCCTTGATGTCCTGAATGTCATTAAAATGTCTTCCTTTCAATATTTCCTTTATCTTTGTGTAAAGAAAGAAGTCGTTGGGAGCCAGATCAGGTGAGTAGGGAGGGTGTTCCAATACAGTTATTTGTTTACTGGCTAAAAACTCCCATGTGAGCTGGTGCATTGTGGTGATGCAAGGGCCATGAATTGGCAAAAAGTTCAGGTCATCTAACTTTTTCACACAGGCTTTTCAGCACTTCCAAGTACTAAACTTGGTTACCTGTTTGTCCAGTTGGTACAAATTCATAATGAATAATCATTCTGATATCAAAGGAAGGTTAGCAACATTTTTGCAACAAGTTCCCGAACTTAATAGTTCGACCTCAAGTATCTTTCCAGAAACAAAACATTGGGATTCTCTCATACCCACAGCTATGTTGATTTGTTTTCTAAAGAAAGCCTGAGCCTAACAAGGTGGCAAAAAGCCAAACAAACCTAATAAAAACTAGACATCTTGATTTTCTGCTAAAAGGCATTATAGTAAATAATTAGATACAGTTTGATTTGTTTGCTGAGCTGTCAGTATCAATGGTGCTTTAGGGAAACAGAGTGTGTTCCATAATGTGCTTTTTGGGTTTCTGTTACAAATAGCCAGTTGAATGTTGAGAATCTGAACTAGAATCTTAATATCCTGTGACATATGGGGTAAATCCCCCAGGATCCAAGCACAATACCCAGAGCTAAAATGTAGAAACAACAGAAAGCAAAGGCAGTAATATGTTTTCTCCCGCATGCCCCTATGGTCATATCTAAAGTTAAGCATAGGCAAAAATAAATGATGTTATTTGACTTTTTTCAACATATATTCCCCATGTGACACATTGAGGCTCTAAATTCACCAAAGAAGTTTTGTTTTCAAATAAAATTAGACCTCCCCCATTCCCTTCGAGGTCTCATATGAATTAATTAAATGTCATGGCTTATTTATGAATGAGTTTGAAGTCACCATTTACTGAGAACAGCAGGTTTTTGTGGATATTATCAGGAATACAGATTATTGATAGGGGTGTAAGGATGTAACATATTTTGGGGCAAAGATATTAAGAGGAGTTGGGCTACTTCCATTTTCCCCTCTAAACAGTGGTGAACAGGATAATATGACTTCAAATGGACAAAGCAAATATTTTTAATAAAAAACAACAGGGGCATGCCCTCTTTGACTTATAAACATGCACAGAGTCACATTTCCACCCACAAGGCAATTTTCAAAAGTATCCACATTGTGTATTCTAGCTGAAGTAACACTGGTTGGTTGTACCAGCTTTTTATTTAATAGTAAGGCTGGTGAGAGTCTGTGAGTGACCAGAAGAAAATTAGGCAGCCTAGACCTCAACAAGAGAACTTAAGCTAATATTTCAGAGACAAAATCTGCATACATGAATCTTAGTTTAACTCATAATTTAAGCTATAATTTAAATTTTAAAATGCACTAATATAATTTTAAAAAGGTAGGTTATCAAGGGGACAAACAATAGGAAATTGCAGCCAAAGCAAGAGTGTTGGAGTCAGACCCTGCATTAAAGCCAGGTTGCACCACTTACTTATGTATGACTGAATTTATCATGTATTCTCTGTGTCTCAATTGTCTCATTTGTCCATGGAAATAATGATATCAATACCCATACTTCAAATGAGTTTCTGATGATTGAAGATGTTTATAAAAGCCTCTAGAATGTAATATGTTCAAAATGAATTTTTATTTGAGATTGGGCAGATGACAGGGAGTTTAAACATATTGCCTCTCAATTATTGTAGAGTAGAACAATCCATAATAATTTGTCAGACCAACAGAACTTGAAATAGAATTAGAGGGAAAAGAAGGTTTAGATTGATGGGGAAGAAGAGGAGGTATGAAATAATGCACAGAAGAGTTTGAGAACTTGTCATGGCTCTTTCTGGAATGTGTGGTATCCTATTTCCTTTTAAATTGTTATACTGTTTCTTGATTTTAAAAAATTAACTTAGCATCGGCATAGAAAATGCATAACTGAGGCAAAATGTAGCCTTACAATATATCATCTAGAAGTTATTATGTGTCACTATTTTTAATAATGATAATAGTAATACAACTATTTCTTTTGAAGTATGGTGGATCCCATTGGTTGTGGATTCTATGTTGATGATCCTTCGATAGTTGATGTGTTAGGAATCTTAGTTGCAACTTTTTCAGAACTTCCAAATAGTAAAGTTTGTTAACTGTTTGTCCAGTTGGCCCAAATTCATAATGAATAATCCCTCTGATATCAAAAAAAGTTAGCAGAGTCTTTGCAGCAAGTTTGGAACTTAAGTGTCAGACCTCATAGGCAATTAGATTTCCTTTTCTGCAAATGTTTTATTTATATCCTTGAACTACTTTTTCTTTGAGTTATTTTCTTATTGATTTGTATCTTTTATATAATCTGTAGACTATTACTTTGTCACTTACAATATCACAATTATAATAATTATAGTAGTGTTGGTGGCCTGTCTTTTCACATGGTTTATGGTGTGTATGTAGGTGTGTGGGAGTGACAAACCCAAGTTATTTCATCCCCATCTATGGGCTGGCAATTCCTAACATCATCTCTTGAATCCAGTTTTTACCTTCTGTAACAAACAAGTTACAGAGATTTGTCCCCAGACTCTGCATAGATGTCGAGGTCCAGGCTTCTGTGCCTGTGTCCCATTCATACTCTTTGTAGCATTAGGTTTCATCCACAACTTAACATGGTAGATTCACTCATTTTCCACTTTAAAGTACAAGAATTTCCCTTTTCTTGTACATTTATTTTGCCATTTGAAAAAAATTTAAAACATTCAACATACCATCTTTCATACTTGCAATGGAATGTAAAAGTTTCAAAATATGTTCAATTCACATTTCTCTGTGTGTGTGTGTGTGTGTGTGTGTGTGTGTGTGTTCACCCCTAGCTTCTATTTCAATGGGGTAGCTTGGGGCTAGGGAGCTTCCATTATTTTAATTTAGCTTGCCTCTTTTCTAATGAATGCATTAAAGACTATATATTCCTCTCTAATCACGTCTTTGGATATATCCTTTAGGCTGAGATATATAGTGGGATTTTTGGTCCGTTCCCCGCCCCCCAAATAGCCTAATTTTAATTAGATTTTTAAATGCTAACATACTTGAAAAATACAAGTAATTATTTTTGTTTTGATTATACGTTAAATTCTGGCTTTATTATGGCTTTGTAAGATATGCCAAGTGAGTTCTATTTTTTTAAAAAAAGATTTTATTGGGGAATTGGGGATGGGAAACAGTGTTGGGGGATCGGGAAAGGGGAACATTGTATTTTTCCAGGACCCATCAGCTCCAAGTCAAGTTGTCCTTCAACCTTAGTTGTGGAGGACGCAAGCTCAGCTCTAAGTCCAGTCACCATTTTCAATCTAGTTGTGGGAGGGGCATAGTCCACCATCCAATGTGGGAGTTGAACCAGCAACCTTATTGTGCACTGAGCCATCCAGCCACCCGTCTCATAGCTGCTCAGCTCAAGGTGCCGTGTTCAATCTTAGTTGCTGAGGGGTGCAGCCCACCATCCCATATGGGTTTCTAAAAGCCAACCTTGCTGCTAAGGGCACGTGCTCTCATCAGCTCAGCTCAGGTGCAGCTCACTGGCTCATGTGGGAATTGAATTGGTGACCCTGTTGCTCAGAGCTCAAGCTCTTAACTAACTGAGCCACCCAGCCAGCCCTGCAAGTGAATTCTATGTGGGATCATTATTGGGTTAATGTGTGTGCATGTACATGAGTGTGCATGCATATGCTAAAGCATGTGTGTTTTCATGTAAATTACCATTTCTGTTGAATACAAATACCTACAAATATGTTTGTACATAGGCTGAGCCTCAGGAGACAATGGATGCTTGAGTTGTTCTAAGTATGAAAATTGGCAAGAGTTTCTTTTCATTTGTTTTCTCTTGCTTTAACTGGGAAGTGATGCAAAGCAGACACGTAAAGACAAGGCTACAGGATAATACAAAAAGCAAAATTACCAAGAGCCTTCTTCCCATTTCACAGAAGTAATTTTGAATTTTGGTGTTCTCTAGGCTCATACTTAATGGGGATCCATCTCATCAAAAGCGCTCAGATCACAGACATGCTGCTTTTCTCCCTTTATAGGCAGAGGGGAGGTGTAGTCTAATTATTGAATCTGATCTTTTTTTTTTTTCAGGGTCATTTATATTTTTTATTATGCAGTTTATTTTGAAAACAAACGTTACTTATATATGTCCAAATGCATTTGAGAATATAGTAATATAAATTCTCATTAACCTACTTAAATCAATTTCTACTTCCCAGTACTATTGAATAGCTGGTAGTTGAACAATTCTACTGAAAAAAAACTAGAAGTCTAGATAAAATACAAAGTCACCATAAGGCAGCTGAAGCACTGAGGATGGGGGTGCGGGAGGGGGCATGATTCTGTAAAAGGATAACCAGGAAGGTGTCAGCTGATGGTGTGCAGCTGGTTATTTCCTGGGGCCATTTACCAATTTTGAATGGAGGACAAGAAGCCAATAATAAGGGTAGTTCATGGTCAGAGCACTGCTACTGGGAGAGTGAGAAACCATCTGAGCATTTGCCTGTTTTGGGGAGCTTATGAGAGATTGGAGTCATGGAGGCCAGGATGTCATATTTCTGGATCTAATTAAAATGGATACACTTAAACTGTAAAGTTGAAATGGAAGCAAATAATGTGACATCTCTTTAAAACAAATATGAAATATGATATACAAATATATCTATGTTAATAGAAATAGTGTTAAAGATTGATACATTTACATTTCTTGCTATCCTATTCTTTTCTCTGTAAACAAATGTGGGTACACCAACGAAAATAACCCACATCTAGAGGCTAAAAACACTTCAGTGACCAGGCTAAACGGTGAAAGTCTGAGTAGTAGCAAAGATGAATAGAGGACATTTTCTCACCTTAAGTTATCCTCATAGACTTACTGAAAGATAAACACCTCTCAAAAGCCTCAGTAGGTGCAGATGTTGACTTGGGTCTTAAACTGATTGGTAATATGTACTTTAGGGTCACAATTAAGCACATCAAAATGATAAAAGGGTCTTGGTGAGTATCTGTAAAACCTTACAACGAAAGCACTATACTGTAAAATGTTTTCAAAATTTACATATTAAATGTTTCTTTTTTACTGTAATTTCATAGTTTTGGCAGAGTGGGAGGTCTCACTAATCTCTTTAGTGTACTTTGTAACTATCTGAATCAAAGACATTTTAATATTCTTCTCTTCAAACTAACAACTGGTTTTCATTTAAATTATTTTTAAGATAAAGCACAACATTAAATCAATTGAAGAAACAGTTGTGGCCTCCAGCTGTGGTATATTATTAGATTGTTAACACATCTAGTGATTGAAAATGTAGAGCATCCTTTTAAAGATGTTAATCACCATTAGTCTTTGGCAATGAGTGGATGTAGCTTTGCTGTGCCTCCTCCAAAAATGAGCTGTACGCAACCCACTCCATAGCTCCAGTTACTCCATAAAATGGATCTTTAATAATATATGTGTATCATATCACCCAAATAGTTCGATTTAAGTTTGCCATTTTTACATTATCTTTTCTATTCTGATATCTCATAGCATCGAATCTAAGGTGATAAAAAAGTCTTTGTAACCTGCTGAGACCCCTGAGAAAGCCAAACTACCTCACAAAATCTTGCCCTTAAAAATAAAAAATAGGTATTCTTTGTGTTATGTCATATGTGATTTTGCTATACTCTATCCTTGACTCATCTGAAGCAATTTATTCAGTTACATCATTTCTAAAAATAAATGATTAGCATTTGTTATACAGATGTACAAACAACACTGAAAGGGGCCTGCTCTGAGAGCAACTGAATGACCATGGTCTCTACCCTGCCTGACCTCTGACTGTAGTTCACTCACAAAGGCTTTATCTCCAGGGCTCCACCCAGGGGAGGGGCTAAGGCATGATAACCAGTGAAGCCCTTGGACCTGAGGAGAACTCTGAAGTTACTATGTCTTTCTGAACCACTGAACCTAACCTAATTATTTCTGGATTTTGAGTTTTGTTGGTACATTAGGATTATTTGAGGTTTAAGAGCAATAAGTCTGACCAGAGCCAAACACACACAAGTTTCATATCTAAGTCTACCTATAGTAAGCGTGGTAATTGTATTTACTCACCTTGCTTCTTCTATTTTCTAACTGAGTGAATTTCTCTCCAATGCACACACATGCGCATCTATGATCACAGTGGCAGTATCATATGATGATACTAAATAGATGTCTATTTTCTTTGTTTCTTACATTTTTAAAGTTAATAAATTGCTACATCTTTCCAATAGAATTTTTATTTTATCAATCATAAACATCTCTTTGTGTTCCACTAAATTCTTTTTAACTTATATTTTCTTTTGTGTAATAGTAATAGTTGCTTTCCCATTTTATTTGGTCATTTTCTGTGTGTTGAATTATAAATCTTTTTATTTCCAAGTTTTTAACATATTTTGGTTTCTGTCATGTTTCTCATGAACAATTAGATTTTATTTTTATTTCTCCAAATCTTTGTGTAAATTATAGTAACAATAACATCTGATATTATTGTTCTACTATGGCCAGGAGCTGTGCTAAGTGCTTTCAGTATAGTAAAAGATTCAATCTTTTACTACACAAGGTAGTTACGAATCTTGCTTTACACATTGGGCAGCAGTTTTCCACATGGTGGCAAGAGCACTCATTCAATAGTCTGGCTCCAGAGACAACTCTTTAACACTGTGAGAGAAGACATATCAGGGAATGTTAATGTCATCATGTCATCCTAATTGATACAATTTATTAGAATATAGTTAGCTACATGCTATTGCATAGTAGTTGTCGCTTCTTTCCATGGGACTTACAGTCCATCAGGATTTAGGGCTAGAAAATTTACCAAATACAACAAAGAGAGTTTTGTGAAAGCTTAGATGAATGCTGAATTATTTCGTATATACTTAGGCATGCCATGAAACTCAGAGAAGATGGAAGGCATCATGAATAGCTTTAATTTAGGTAAGTTGAAGAATAAGCATATATTTAAGTTACCGTTTCCTGAAAACACATCTTTCTTTGCCATGCTAAGTATTAATAGCTACATATTTTTCAGTAGAATAGTTTAGAAGTATATATACACTAATAGATAAAGAAATATGTAGAGATATTGAAGGGGAAGCAGACACAACTTCTTTTTCTCAGTAGCAACTATGATCTAAACATGTATGTTGACTCATTTAGTCAACACACCTATCCTTAAGAAAGAAAGAGTAAAAGGATATGGATGGAACAAATAGTTACTAACCACTTTTGTGCCAGGCAGTACTGTTGTCATTAATTCATGCATTCATGAATATATGTCTATCAATATCTTTGTTTAATAGTTATCAAGTCCCCTACAGTGTACCTGGCAATCGGGACCATTCTCAGAGAGCCACGAAGTCACACAATTTCTCTAACTTTGAAATCCATGATCTTTTTTTCTTTTTTTTTTTTTTTTTTGAGGGCAGTGTCACTGGCCCTCATATGTGGGACTGGAACCGGGCCGCTGGCTTCCCAACCCAGCGCTTAACCACCACGCCACTCGGCCGGCCCAAAATCTATGATCTTTTCACTATTACTGCTTTGCACAGAGGATGGAGAAATCTCTTAACTATATATAGTGGAATATATATAGTTGGGTGGCAAAACTCATTTTCTTTCACAATAACATACAAAATAATAATAAACCAACATTCAATCAATTAATTTTAATGAATTTTTGCTTGAGAACTCAGTGGATGATTAAAATAACCAATCTTTATTCTTGTTTTTAAATATTTATTTTTTATTTTTTCTCTATTATTTACTGTCCTGTGTGTCACACACATACAAACAAACACACACACACACACACACACACACACACACACACAGATCAAAGGTATTGAATTGTTCTATGTCTTTTGATCATGTGCCAAGGCAGTTTTCAGCAACTGTATTTGCCAATTCTGTACCTCCGTAATTTATTTCAATGACCTCAAAATGTTTTGTTTTGTTTTGTTTACACTAAAATTATGGAAAGACTGATAATGATTTTGATTAATTATTTTTGGAGAATGGACTCTAATGAAATTCATTTTGACTCCATTATACCTGGTCAAAAGGAAAATATGAATTTAAATAAAACAAGTAGAGAAATTATTACACACTTTAGAAAGACCACAGAGGCCAACAGACAGGATGGCTTGGAATTATTGAGACTGAGAAGTCTACAGACAGTTTCAAAACCAATTATTTAGGTTAAAGCCCTTATTGGTATAGCAATAAATTCATTTCCTCAACGTTAAACTGTCCAGAGGCTTCCCTTTTCTTAGTTATAAGTGCATTAAAAATATCCCTGGTGAAGTGGCACTTTGCTGGGTACTTTTCAAACTGAACAGCAGCTGTTACGTTCCAATTGGAAAATTCTTAGTATGCATGGTCTTTGTGAGAGGTAATAAAGTTTGAATGGATTTAGTCCTGGTCACACCAGTTCAAGGATCACTTCCAGCACATGCAGCTTTGTTAAAACCCGAAATCAACACTTTGGTGGCTCTGGAGAAACGCCAAGCACATTTAAATCACCATAAAATTTAAACTGGGTGCAATAAATTTCCTAAGGAATGACAACCATCTGTCTGGAATAAAGATAAGCCCAGCAAACTCTGTACATCGCTATGTTTCTTTCACAACTGGCCCACTCTTCTGCTTATTTGGAAAGCAGGGTGATACCCCCCAAAATTACAGATGAATAATATACAGGGTATATGAGCTGAGTAAGCATCTATTATTTTCCTAGCATTGTAAAGAACACACCACCCGTCAAATTTTCCTAAGCTCCTTTCTGATTACTGTGGATACAGGCCCACCTTTGACTCTTCACCATCTGATAATCTTGAGCTACGTTTTGTTTAAACCTCACTTCACAAAAAGGACTGTGAGGCAACCAAAACAACATTGTCTTTTAGTTTTAAACTGAAATTAGAAAATAATTAATTTACACATATTGATTTGAATGAAAATGTTCACATATTTAGAAAACTATAGAGAATATTATAATAAACATCATATACTCAGTCTCATATTTAACAAAATTCTTTCAAAAGTGTGTTGAAGTCAAGCATGACAAATATTTTTAAGACCCTTTTATTTTCCCATCAGATCCAAATACTCTTTTCCTCCCTAAAGGTAATAACTGTTATAAAAGTGATATGTGTCTTTGCAGTAAATTTTTTCATAGTATATTACATTTGTATATATCCATAAACAAGTTTGTTGTTGTTTTGCATACCATTAAAGCTACATTAAATCTATCATGCTCTATATATCATTCTAGATCTTTCCTATTTATTCCAGCATAAGGCGTTTGATATATATTATTTACTTGAGTTACTCTGCGGTTTTACAGTCTATGAATATATTATAATACATGATGGTTTCCCCTGTTGATAAACATTTATATGGATCTGTGTGTGATTGCAAATAATTCTGCAATTAAATCACAGTCTCCTTGTGCATGTAAAAAGGTTCTCTATTTTATATTTTGAGGTGACATTTCTGTTTATTGACTTGATAATGCAAAAGTGTTCTCCAGTGTGATTTAAACTATTAGCGGTTTCTGTGAGTTTGCATTTCCTTAAATCCTTGCATGCTTTTTGATTGGTCTTTGATTTTCCAACAATGCTTGTAGAATTAAATTGTTATTCCATGGAAATTCTTGTTAGGTTTGTTTTCAAAATGACATTGAAATTTTTGCTTAATTTGTGGGAAAATGGTACTTTTCACAATATTGAGACTTTGCATACAAGTATAATATATATGTCCCATAATTATTTAGGTTTTCTTTCATGCCCTTCAGTAGCATTTTGAAAATTTCTTCATAAGGTTATTGCATATGTATTTTATATTCCATCCTAAGTAATTACAGTTTATAAATCATATATATACAAACATTTCTAATTGAAAATTGTTATCTTTTATTTGTTGAAATTTTTGCGGATATATTTCTGAACTCTCTCTTTAGTTGTAATTGTTTGACAGTGTATTATCTCATACGTTCTATAGAAGCAATCCTAGTATTATTAAATTTACAAGTTACAATGTTTTACATTTTTTGCAATTTTATATGTATTTTAATTCCCCTTTTCCGTTTAATAATAGGCTCTTAAGTTGCGTAATAGTGTTGAAGTTATTTCTGTTCATTTATTTTTTGTCTTAAAAGTACACATCCAATATTTTTTCATTAGGTATGATTTCTTTAGAAGGGTATGGTAAGTAGATATTTCTAGTAGATTAAAGAAGTTTCCTTCTAGTCTGAGCTTAATAAAAATGTTTCTTTACAATTATGAATGAGTTCAAATTTTACTGAATACTATTTCTTCCTCCATCAAATTAACTTTTATCCACTACTATGTTAATATAATCAATTATATTTGGATGAGTTTTGAATCTTACAGAATACTGTTCTCCCTCCCCCAGCAATTTAGGTTTTCACTCCTAACTTTTGTTAATGCAGTTTAATTATATAGTAAGTTTTATTATACTTTTTTCTTTATATTAACATAATAAATTGCATTGATAGATCCTGAGACAAACCCAATTTATTCCACCTGTGTTTAATAAAGCACAGTGTAAATTCAGTTTGTAAAGAATTATCTAAGAATTTATTATCTATGCAATCATACATTATGTTTGGCCCCTAGCTTTTAGGTTAGAAAATTTGTTCAAGTGCCTCAAATGCTTGGTGGATTCTGTGTGTTTTTCTTTTCTTTCTTTCTTTCTTTCTTTCTTTCTTTCTTTCTTTCTTTCTTTCTTTCTTTCTTTCTTTCTTTCTATTGTAAATGTGGCGAGAACAATGAGATGGGGCCTGACAACTTTCTTAGAGGACCACTAAGAATAATATGTGTAAATGTTTTCTTTGGTATGGCAGTTTTACCCCTGAGTCATCTTTCAAACTCTGCCAGCATGTGCTGTAAAGGTTAGGTTTTGGAGTGAAAGCGGTAGTAGTTGGAAGTCTAACTGCGGGTAAAATAGTGAACTGAGAAAAGTTTGATTTCTGTCTAATTTCCAATTGACAATCCCCAATGTGAATGTGACCATGAAAATATTAATCTTGAAAATATGTCTAATATTTCAAAAATTTCATAGAAATTTCATTTAGTTGCACACGTCACTAAAACATCACTTTTTAATGCTGTAATTAGATCTACTCTGTGAAGTTATACTAGTCAACCCCTACTGGTAATACATTCTTAATATGATTAATCATGACTATTATTTTAGGTTGTATTTTTTTAAATTAAATATTTCAAAATGCTCAACCCTTCTAGAACAAAAATAGTGCATGAGTATGTGATAGTAAAATACACTGGCAACATATGTAGTAGATATACTCTACCAGAGTCTGTCTCAGGCTTGATCCTCTCTGTATCTAGGTCTTAGTTGATACTGCATAATGGTGGAAACAGGCTGGAGGGAGTAATGTTCACCCAGACTGGCTAATTTTGTTCTCTTCCGTGATCACAGTCTTTCATCCTAATGGCTAACTACAAGAGCTTCAAAATGGGCAATACACAAGATAATATGAGTGATTATGCATAACATGATCTTGTTAAAAGATCATACTTTTTTTGTAATTTGTTTATGCATTGGGACTGTAAGAGGAAAAGGTCTTGACTTTTTTTGATTTGATGGCTTTTAAATATTTGAATAACATTTGATAACAAAAATTTGATAACATTTTTATAGGTGTTTTCATCTCTGAATAATATATAGTGGAAAATATGCAAAGTAAAGAAATATCAGGAAAAATATACAATTCCCCACCACCCAGACATAACCAATGGTAGATGTTGATATATTTCCTTCAGTCCTATAACTGTGAGGGCATTGTGTAAATTAATATTAATGTTTATTCTTTTATTTAACAAATACTTATGGAGTACAAATTCTAGGCCAGGTACTGTTCTAGATATCAGGGATTCTGTGAAAATGAAAACATCCCTACCCATATCCAGCTTACATTGTTGTGAGAGAGACAGAAAAACACTAAACTGCATGATGTGTTAGAGATAAGGACTAAGCAGGAAAATAAAGAGAATAAAGGAAATGTGGGCAGAAGTGCAATTTTCGATAGTGTTGCCAGAGAAGCCCTCAATGAGAATACAATTGTGTATTAATAATTGATAACTGATTTGATATAAATCAAATAATTAATTTAAATTTCTTGATGATATTTCCTTGTAACAGAAGGGATTGACTTCTGCTTCTATCGGGCAATTAGTAGATGAACTCATTGCCTCCATACATTTCACAACCAGAGCTCATTTGCAGATGGGCTTCAGCTTTTATTAGAGTGTCTCAGGTTTACCCTATACTTTCACTGTCATTCTTCAAAGACTTCCATCTAAAAGTCTGGCATGTTTCCCAAGGATGCTTCTTGGTGGATCCTGAACTGCCTGTAATTTTTATTTCTTTAGCCCACAAGTCTGTAAAATGTCTTTTGAGCCTCTCAGTCTCTCACGCACAACTTGTGTGTCAAGTTCAAGAAGAGCGGTACTAAATAGAAGGCTCATTGTCTGTGTATCCCTTCTAGGGGGACCTTTGGCCCCATAAGTGCTCAGTGCCTTTGTAGCTTCTTAATTCCTTCAATTAAATTCTATTTTGTCCACTTTTTTCTATTTATTATGTATGTTCATGGAGTTTGTACTGCACCAAGCTAATCTCCCATCAACAGATATAGAAGTAAATCCTTTTTTTTTTGGTCTATAATTTATCCCATCCTATTGTTATGCCTGGTTTTCCCTCTTTTCAAGCTACATGCCCAATCTTCCCCACAATTTAAATATCTGAGGGAATGGTGCAAAAGACAATTGCTTTTACTGCATGAGGTTTGAGATAACCACCTGGGATTAAAATTATTGTTTTATAAACATTCAAGTCTCCTCTTCACTTCACCTTTTGTAGAACCTGCTATTTTTCCACCTGAAGCTTTGCAGGTGTGCGTAGCTTGAATTAGAGGACTCAATCCTATTTTCTTCAGAGGAGCCTTATGAGTCTCAGTTGTTATGTCAGGTTCCACTTTCTCTTACCTTTGATCTAAGTACATTGTAATTCAGAGTTATAAATTTATCTCCTACTCTCACCTAAGATGAAATATGTGTTTCTATTGTTTATTAGCCTTGGTTTTCAGTAATTGTCAAAATCCAAGTGGCAAAAGAGTACTTACTCTGCTAGTTTAACAATGGAATGTCCAAATCACATCTTGCCTATCTACATGCATGAATGAAAGGAGCTAGTTTTTCCTTACCACATGAGAAATCTTATTTCCTCCATGAACTAAGTCTTTTACCTGAATGGGAAAATGAACTCTACTTTCTGTGACTGGCCTACCAATGGTCAGGTTTCATTTTAGGTGTATGAGTGTAGAGAACAGGTTTGGCCTCTTCTTCCCTTCCACCCATTATTCCAAAGACATGCTGAAACAAACATTACTTTGGCACGAGAGTTTCTTTAGGCAGCTTATTCATCTCCCACAGTGTGTGTATTTGCTGTAATATCTGCCACAATTTGGAGGCAACCTTCTCATATAGATATTCCTTCAATTGTTTATTTTTATTTATTGCTACTACCTACTCTGAATTTGTCAACTTGTACCTTGGGCTTGGAGTCTGCCCTGGCTTTGCCTGTTCTTGCATAAGGAGCAGCCTTCAGGATCTGGGCATGGCTATGGTGCCCATTACATTTTGTCTATCATGATTTAATCCATTTTCTATTTTCTGGGACTTTGTCAAATCTCTAATCCACTGATGTCTTCTCTTCCCAATCTTAGCACACTTAGGAATGTATTATCTTTTTACACCTTTTACTTTACTTTCAGTGGAATTTTTGACCAGTGGAGGAACAGGAGGCAAAGATAAATTCATTTTTCCATCCTAAATGGGAGGTAACAGAATGCTATCAGAAAACTAAAGGATGACTTCCCTTGAAGCTTATGAAGTCTTCTTATACTTAAATGTCATATATTCATACTATTCTTTATATTTTTTATGTTTTTAATTTTGACATTTAACTGCATAAGTCATTTGAAATTTATGTTAGTGCACTCTAAAATGTGAGGATCTAAATGTTGGCTAACAAATACATATGGAATTGACCCAGAATCTTTCACAAAATAATTCAACTTTTCTCATATTAATTGGGAAATCATTTTTAAAATAAATCCAGTTGACATCAGAGCATTTTACACCATTTATCTTTTCTTCCTAACATCATATGACATTGTTTTAATTACTTTAGGTTTATAATAGCTACTAATATTTGATACACCTGTGGCTCAGACTTCAAAGTACAAGTGTCTTTCTTACACTTTTGTGTGTTTTTTTTCCTACATTGCTCATATGTTCTCCTCCATTGTGTGGCATGCTGATTTAAGCCCTTGAAAGAAACGATTAAAGAAATAAAGTGATAGAAAAGATCTTAGCCATCACCCAAGTCCATCCTCAGTCTTTCATGGGGAGGAGGCTGAAGTCGGAAGGTCATGTGACTTAGTGAGTATCCCGTCAGTTGTTACAGGAGCCAGTGCTAAAACCACGAACACCTGACCACTTAGGTACTCTCTTCACCATTTCACACAACCTGATCATTCACATCTCTCTTCCAAGTGTGTACTAAAACACTGAAAGGTATTATCTGCTAAGTACGTCTCTCTGTTTCTTTCCAAGAACTTTAAGAAAATACACAGAGAATGAAGGCCCCTTGTTTGAACAGCTTTCATTCAATAAGAGCTCTGCTTTAAGAAAAAAAAAATTGGAGACTACCAGAGGTTATGGATCTACAAGTTGTATTCCTGTGTTAGTTATTAAGCAAAGAGCATTAAAGATTGTTTAGCATGTAATATTTCACTCAGTGCACAATTGACAGCACTTATTAACAGCATCATTTAGAAACCTCTGGGCCTTTTATCTATTTGTACAAACAGCATTTTTATGAATTGAAAACCTAGAAGTGAGTGGAGGACAGGGTTTAGCACTTGGAAACAATGAGAACATAGTCTTAAAAGTGAAGCTATTTTAATTATCATTTTATTTAAAATAATAAATTTGGCTAGTCTTTGCAACTTTTGCCCAACTGTGGCCAGTCTCCATACGAATGTTTATTCTTGCCATCATACGGAAGCTGCAACGTTTTATTAACTCCAGAACATGGCACTACTGAGGCCAAAAATTTGTATTACTTCTCTCCCACTCTGTTTCTAAATCAATTGTGATTATATCACACTCCATCAGAAAGCAGATGCCACTAACTATTGGAAATACCATTATTTTATTTATTGCTAGGAAAGAAAATGCTTGTCATAAAATGTTTATGTCATCCATTTTTTAAAGCTTTTATTAAATTTATTGGGGTGACATTGGTTAGTAAAATGATATAGGTTTCAAGTGTACAATTCCATAATACATCATCTATATATTGCATTATTCGTTCATCACCCAGAGTCAGTTTTCCTTCCAACACCATATATTTGACCTCCATTATCCTCTTCTACACAACTCTGCCCCCCTTACTCTCTGGTAACCACTAAACTGTTGTCTGTGTCTATGAGTTTTTGTTTGTTAATCTTCTTTGTTTGTTGCTTTCAGTTTTATATTCCAAATATGAGTGAAATCATTTGGTTCCCGACTTTTTCTAACGTATTTTGTTTAACATGATGATCTCAAGATCCTTCCATGTTGTCACAAATGACAGTATTACACCTTTTCTTCTATTTTAAATTCAGATAAAACCTTAAAATTAATAAAAAAATGGTAAAACAAATATACCATATGGGGGCCAAAATAATTCCTTTATTATTGGTGAATCCATTATTAGAAGTGTGTTATATTTGAGATGATGGCTTCTTAGTACTGAACCCCAGAAATAGCAGATTTCCATCCAGCAGAGCTTGGCACTCCAGGACTCCCCATGCAGTAGTCCTATAACATGGATGGGGAGAAGAGATTATATACTTATAACAGGCATTTCCCTTGTAATAGGTTGTGCTACACACATCTAATTGCTCCTCCCAAACTCACCAAGCACATAAGTCACTCCACCTCACCCAGCATAAAAGTAGAGTGGCACATGGCTGTCTCTGAGTTTCTCCTCAAGAAAGGAATCATGAATCATTAGGTGATGGGGAGGAAATATCTACCTCACAATCAATATGTACACTAAATAATAGTAAAAAACCTGTTTTTCTCCTTTTAGCTCTGCTCAAGTGGTGACAGTTTCAGTTCAACCCTAGAAAGTTGATTAGAAACAATATTCCAAGCCATTCCAATATTATTCTGTATGAAAAAAACAGCAAACTCAAGTAAGTTCTGGAGCAACCTGTGAAGGATATAAAGCATAGACTATGAGAAACAGAAGATGCAACTCTCTCATCTTAACAGGAAATGTATACCCCAAAAGGGGGAGATAGAGGTACAGTCACACTGGTATCTGAGAACAAAACTGGCCCTAGAAACACCATCTACACTCCTACAAGATTTACTCTACCCCAGTTTCCAGTAGTTTGCAAGCTAAGAACAGTTGAAACAATCCTCTGGCCCTGTCCATAAGAAAAGTGCGGCTTCACAGGTGCCACAGAGAACTGGAGAGTGGAGGGCAGAAACCTGATATAATTGGCATGTACTTGCTGCGTTGCTTGTGTTCTTTTCTCATTTGCATTAGCCTGTCTTCATTTGCCTTATATCTCAGGTTGTCATTGTACCCAAGGTTCTCCTATTGGGGTTTGATGTTTGTTTTGGGACACCTAGTGTCCGCTGACACTGCAACTGGCTCGATACCACTTTGAATCCTAAAGAGCAACATAAATAATACTTTGTATGGATTGGAAACTATCATAGGTTTAAGAGCCAAAAAAGGAAGATTTTATCCTGGTCCATAATCCCAGGGTGTCATCCCCTAGAGACTTCTGAGATTTCTTCTTATTCTTTTATTCCTTTCTGGTATTTTTTTTTCCTGTTCTGTTCTATGGTGATTATTATTGCAGGGCTTCATAGTAAACACTATACGGAGCACACATAGGCAATCAACCTAATTATTTACACTGTGCTAAAATCCCTGGAGACTTGAAATTCATTTGTAAGATTAAAGTACAAAACCATAAACCCTCAAAAACAATTTATTAAAAATTCTTCTAAATAATAGGAGATGCCACATAATAATATATAATAATTTATCAAATAAAGGTCACAGAATTCTTTCTGTAGGCTTTTTATAAAGATTATCTAGGGGCCGGCCGAGTGCTGCTGTGGTTAAGCGCTGGCTTGGGAAGCCAGCAGCCCCGGTTTGGTCCCACATATGAGGGCCAGTGACACTGCCCTCAAAAAAAAAAAAAAAAAAAAGATTATCTACAATGGCTGGGGATTCAGGACAACATAGAAAAGATATTGTTACACAAAATTGCAGGTGATATCATTATTTTTGCACCCTCTCACCCTTATGATAACTGACTTTATAAGCAATATATGTCTGATATCTAGCTCAATTAACATTGCAAAATACCTACCTGTGCTATCACTCATTACTGCCTTTTATGTGATGATTAATTGTATGTGTTAGTTTGACTGGATCGCAAGGTGCCCAGATATTTGGCTAACCATTATTTCTGAGTTTGCCTGTGAGGGGGTTTCTGGATAAGATTAGCATTTCAGTCACTAGACTGAGTACATCAGATTGCCCACCCCAACGTGGGAGGGCCTCATCCAATCTGTTGAGGGCCTGAATAGAACAGAAAGGTAAAGAAGGGAGAAGTCACTCTCTTGGCTGGACTCTTGAGGTGGGACCTCAGTCTTTCCCTGACCTTGGACTGGGACTCACAGTCTTTCCCTGACCTTGGACTGGGACTCACAGCATCAATTCCCTTGCTTCCCTTGGTCCTCAGGCCTCTATTTTTGAACTGAAACTTATACCACCAGCTTCCCTGAGTCTCCAATTTACAGACAGCAGATCTTGGGACTTCTCAGCCTCCATAACCACACGAGCTAATTCCTTATAATAAATCTATTTATGTGTGTATGTGTATTTCCATATTTATATGTATATACCTATTTATTCATCTATACCCCCATTGGTTCTCTTTCTCTGGAGAACCCTGACTAATCTACCCTGTCATCATTATAAAAACCTACAACCCATGAAAAGCAGTTGGAGGAGTAAACCTGCAAATGTGACACATGTGCCAATGAGAAGATGCTGGACCTTAGAGGTTCATCAGGACCTTAACACTCATTCAAAGTTTTCATTACTTATAACATATAGCTCCCACCTATGAAATACTGAAACAAACAAACAAACAAAAATACCCAGGATCTATAGACAACTTAAAGGATATTCGGGGACCTAACTTCATAATAAGCATCAACCGGGAAGAAAAAAAAAAAATGCTTCATGTAATTGTAAATGTTGGCCTTACGTAAAAAAATTGGAATAAATAAATAAATGGCAACATAATATATACTATTTTAATGAAAGACTCAAGCTTTTAACATGTCATTTCTCCACAAAATTATCTATAAATTAAAAACATTCCAGTCAAAATCCCAGAAAAATGTTTTAACAATATTGAAAAGCAAATTATAAAATTTTCATAGAGGGCCAGCCGAGTGGCGCGGTGGATAAGCGCTGGTCTTGGGAAGCCAGTGGCCCCAGTTCAGGTCCCACATATGAGCGCCAGTGACACTGCCCTCAAAAGAAAAAAAAAATTTACATAGAAAGGCAAAGAAACTAATAGCCCAAACATTTTGAAATAAAAAGAATATACCTGCAGGATTCACACAATACTTCAAGATTTACTATGAAACTGCAATATTGAACATCCACATGTATAAAATAAAACTCTATTTATACCTTATAATGTACATAATAAAATATATCAAAGCCAATCATATACCCAAGTATAAACTGGAATACTATTAGAAAATAGTTTAGAAAAAAATAGGAGAAAACCTTTGTGATATTGTGTAAAACCTTGAAAATAAAATTAGAACTAGTGATTCTGCTGCATTGATCTCAACTACGAGAGATAAAACTTTAATCAGACTTCTAAATTAACCAGAAAAGGAGGTTTGGTGAACTTAGAAACCACTCACTTTATCAAGGAAAATAATGCTAGTTCCTCTAAAGTATACCATGTGATAGCAATCAATCCTAGCTATTGACCCAAAATATACAAAAATTTATATTTGCATAGTACCTATATGTGTTTATAGAAGCTTTACACATATAGTCATCCCTTCATATCCCCAGGTTCCCCATCTGTGGATTCAACCAACCACAGAGGCAGAGATCCAACTGTATGCATTATTCTACACCATTTTATATAAGGGACTTGAGCATCCTTGGATTTTGGTATCCACAGAGTGTCCAGGGAACAAGGCCCCATAATTGGTAAAAATTGAAAGCAACCCAAAAGCCCTCCAATTGGTGATGGATGAAGAAACAATAATATATCCACATGAAGAAATACTATTCAGCAGTAAAAAGAAGATACTATTGATACACACACACCAACATGGGTGAATCTTAAATGCATTATATGAAATAAAATAAGACAGATTCAAAGGCTACATTCTGTGGAGAGAGAGAGGCTGGCTAAAAAAAGGGCAAAACGAGATAATAATGGAACAGTTCTGTACCTTGAGCACATATAGTGGTTGTACAATTTTAGGCGTTTACCAAAATTTAGAGAGCTGTACACCAAGAAGAGTGATATATACATCACATTAAAACCTAAAGAGGAAAGTGAACAAAACATTTGAGTTTCACAATTCTTATAAAAGCTCCCATTTAATCTATTCAAAACTGAGCACAATTTAGACGGACCCTGATGTGAATAAATTAATAAGCCTCTCAACACCAATTTCCTGGGAATGTAACACTCTCCTCTTCTTTGTAACATAGCAATGGACTATATACATAATGTGAACTCATAGTTTTACATATGTGATTAATTTACCCTTTTACTTAATATCTGGACTTCTGAAAATTTACAGAGCAACCTCTTTATACTGACGTTTCTATTCTTAGGCAAATTAAAAATATTTTAAATAGAAGGAATCTGTAGATGTTCTCTTTAATTTATTTGCTCTCTTCTACAAATTTAAATACATTCTACTCTGACATTCCTGAGTGCATGCCTACATTGAAACATGTTTCAGTTAATACTACAACATTGTGCTGAATATTTCTCACTTTTTTTTTTATTCTGTGGATATTTGCCCCTAAGATGATATAGAAACTATTTATAGTCTTTTTCTTTCAGAAAAAAAAAAATAATATCTGTTGGTTATCCCAATCCTACAAATTGTGCCGTTAACAAGTTGTCTGAATTCAATTCCTTTCCAAATATGAAACCTTGAAAATAAAATTAGAACTAATGATTCTGCTGCATCGATCTCAATTATGAGAGGTATCACTTTAATCAGACTTTTAAATTAACCAGAAAAGGAGGCTTAGTAAACTCAGAAACTACTCACTTTATCAAGGAAAATAGAGACGTATTACTGACCTACTTATTTCTAATTGTTGTGAGATGATTAAGATGGATAACAAGTGCTAGTTCCTCTAAAGGATACTCTGTCTGTTTCAGAGCTGACTAGTCATTCAGAACACCTCTGTTACACCTTTCTGCTTGTCAAGGGAACTAAAATTTTAGATGGGTTCCTAGCCACCTGACATAAAGACTGCATTTCCCAGCCTTCGTTGTCGCTAGTCATAGACTTGGGAATAATTTATAATGATGGAATGTAAGTGAGGTTCCTCAGGGAAATGTTTTTAAAGGGACTGACAAGCCCTTTCTCTGTTCTTTACCTTTCTTGACATCTGCAAGATGACTAGATGACTAGAACTCAAATAGCCATCAAGGATTATGAGTAGGAAGCCCAAGCTAAAGATTACAGGCCAACAAAATAAGTGTTCGGTAAACTTTCTGTAAAAGTTCAAAGAGTAAATTTTTTGGGTTTTGCAGACCATATTATCTTTCTGTCAACTACTCAATTCTGCCATTTAACACTTAACCCCCCCCCACACACACACACACACACAGAGTACTTAGGAATGGCTGCATACCTCTAAAGCTTAACTTACAGATATAAGCAACAATAGTCAATAGTTTGTTGACCTCTGAAACAGAAGAAGCCTGGATTTCTTTTTTTTTTTTTTAAGATTTTTATTGGGGAATTGGGGGAGGGGAACAGCATTGGGGAATCGGGGAAGAACAGACAAGTTGCTGTCTTTTTGTTCTTCAGTCTAGTTGCGGAGGATGTTGCTTTACTGGCCCATGTTGGTGTCGTCATTGCGCTCTTCCCGGATGAGGCAGATCGGTCGCTGGCCTCTGGGTGTCACTCACCGCGGCTATTGGCAGCTCACGCTGACTGCCGGCTGCTCACTGTAGCCCATGGCAGCCCACTGCAGCAGGGGCTGCAGCCTACACCATCGCCGGGGCTCACACAGCCCAGCTCCAGCTGGAGGTGTTGTTAGCTGTAGAGGGCAGTGTCATTGGCCCTCAGATGTGGGATCTGAACCGGGGCCGCTGGCATCCCAAAACCAGCTTTTAACCAATGCGCCACTCGGCCGGCCCAAGCCTGGATTTCTAAAATAGCAGAATGGCACTGAAGCCTGGACAATACCCCTGTAATTCTTTATAAGAGAAAAATAAGTCTCTGTTAAAGACACTTTCTAAAAAGTTTTCTATTACATGTGGTCAAAATGATTTCTATCTGGGAAAGTAAAATAGTTCAGTCATGTTAAAAACAGTTCCTTAAAAAGAAAAACACAATTACCATATGATCCCACAATTCTATTCCTAGATATATGACCAAAATAATTAAAAGCTAACACTCAAACCAATACTTGTACAACGTACACATTGATTCCATCAATGGATAAATGGGTAAACAAAATGTGTACAATGGAATATCATTCAACCATAAAAAGGAATGAGTACTACAACAATGAGGATTAACCTCAAAAATATTATTCTTAGTGAAATAAACTAGGCACAAAAATGTCATATATGATATGATACAATTTATATAAAATGTGCAGTGTAAGTAAATTCATAGAATCCAAAAGCAGATTGGTGGTTGCCAGGGCCTGGGTAGAAGGGAGAATGGGGAGCAATTGCTTAATGGATATGGAGTTTTATTTTGGAAATGTTTTAGAACTAGATAGAGATGATGGCTGCATAGCATGGTGGATATATTAAATGCCACAAATTTGTTACTTCAAAGTGGTTAATTTTATGTTATGTGAATTTTACCTTAGTTTAAAAAATGAAATAAAAAGAACAAAATCTAACTAATATACTCTTCTTTCATTACATGGCCAGTAAGTGTTCTCACATCCAAGTTGCTTTAATTATGCTTACTTAATTAAAACCAGGCTGTTTCATGTAACCATATTTTGTACATGTTGTTTCCTATCTTTGCAATATCTTACATACTAGGTATGCCAGGACACGTGTGTTCTTCACTACCCAGTTCAACTGTGTCAGATTCTCTTGCACATCCTTTTAACAACTCTAGTCTACTTTAGGTGAAATTATATGGCTCCTCCTTGTAACAACATTTATCTTTTTACCTGATATTTCTTACATTAACCTGCGGACCCACAATAGTAAGAAGGATGGATTTGTAAATCTATGTATTGTGGGCATCTGTGGTTGCTAGGCTTTGGTAAAAGCTAGATATTTGCTGAACTGATGAGTGAAGCCATGTGTTCATGCATGCACACATTTATGCTGTTGTTTTATTAGGGACTAAATCAAATAGAAGGAAATCTGGATGGTAGCAATTGATGTTAAGAGTGGTCTGAGAGTAGACCGGCTGAGTGGCGCATTGGTTAAGAGTTGGCTTGGGACGGTAACTCTGAGCAGCAGGGCCCTTGTTCAGATCCCACATGAGGGCCAGTGACTCTGTGCCCTCTATAGCTAAGATGGTGAACAACAGCTCCACCTGAAGCTGGGCTGTCGTGAGTCATCAGCGACAGCGTAGGCTGCAGCCTCTGCTGCAGTGGGCTGCTGTGAGCTACCATGAGTGGCCAGCAGCCAGCGTGAGCTGCTGGCAGCCAGCAGGAGCTGTCAAGAGCTGCCGTGAGTGGCTGTCCAGAGGCCCACAACTGATCTGCCTTACCTGGCAATGATAATACCAACATGGGCCAGTGAAGCAATGTCCTCCACAACTAGACTGAAGAACAAAAGGACAGCAACTTGTCTGTTCCCCTCCCCCAATTCCCCAATTAAAAGAAAAAATGGTCTGAGAACCATATGATTCACTCATATGTGGGATATAAAAACTAAAAGCAACAAATGAATGAGGCAAACAAGCAAAAACTCGTAGAGACCGACAACAGTTTTGTGGTTACTAGAGAGTAAGGGGCGGGTAAGGGGAGAGGTATAAGAGGGAAACGGGGGTCAAATATATGGTGATGGAAGGAGATTTGATTTTGAGTGGTGAACATACAATGCAATATACAGATGATATGTATTATAGAATTATACACTTGAAACCTATATAATTTTACTAACCAATGTCACCCCAATAAATTTAATTAGAAAAATTAAAAATTGAAATATAAATTTTTCAAAAACCCCAAAATTTCTTAGATGCAGAAAAAAATAGTGAGGAAACAGCTGTAAAATAGGATGTTAGAGTTGTCCAGTTGAAAAAGAGACCCTATCAGTAATGGAAAGTCCACTATAGGTAGTTTATGGCTAGCGGGAATTGGTGCAATTTCACAGGTGAATGGGAAGTTCAGAGGACGTAGTCTTTGCAGGATGCAATGGATGCACTGGAGAAGGATAACGAAAAGCTGTGGGTGATTTATCACAGATTTAAGGCTAAAGGGTAAAGTCAGAGGGACTCCTAAGCAGCACAAAAAGAACCTCATATTCTGAAGTCATGAGGGAAAAAACAAAAAAAAACTAACAACAAAAACAAAACAAAACAAAACAAAAAACATGAGACGTTAAAGTGAATTATAAGGACACTAGAACACATGAGAAGATTCAATTATCCACTCTGAAAAGTCTGATATACCCAGGTCAGGACCGTGGTTGGTTCGGAGTGGAACCCTGAGACTAAGGATGGATGGAAACATATGAGTTAATTTACTCAAGAACCCTGATATTCACCTGAGGCCTTAGGGACACTTTTGCAGTGTCTCATTTGTCTCTGTCAAGGAGCATATACATACCTTCACACTTGCCTGAAGACACAGAAAGAGCATATGCACCCCTTAAGATAAAACCCTGCCTCCCCATCTGGCTTACAGGCTGGTAACTTAGGTTAGATAATAACAAGGCCCAGCAGGAGAAATTTGGGGGTTTCCAAGGGAGGAAGTAGATCATATCCTGATAACATCTACCATGTTATCTCATCTCTGTTTCTTATAGCATAGACTCCAAATGTTTCAATCATATCGAATGTACTTGGAAGATCATTCTAATATCACTTCATTTTTGCAATTAAAAAAAGTAAAAGGGCCGGCTGACTGGCTCAGTTGGTTAAGAGCTCGCTCAAGAGTGTGAGCTGAGCTCTGAGCCACAGCAGTTCGATGCCCAGCCTGAGCTGAGCTGCTGCTGAGCTGCCAACAGGTGGCAGGATGGCTCAGCTAAAAAAGAATAAATAAAAAATAAGGATTTTTTTCTGTATTTTGAAATTCAATATTTGGCAACTTTTGAATGCAGATTCATTTTTTTTTTTATTCTACTTCCATTCTCCTCCTGCTCTCCCACTTTTGTAAACCATCCATAATTGAGGGAAATCTTTCCTAGGCAAATAAAGTAGCTGTATTCTCCTAGGAATTTGCTCCTTTTCCATTTGGTTGCTCCTTTTCCATTTGGTTGCTCACATCTCAAGTAGGTGGGCTGCCTGATAGATATTTAAATGTGCAGTTCAGTGATCGAGTAGCCTAAGGGAAGTTAGGAAAGAGCCAAGTCCTTGGTAATGCCAGAAATAACATCCTTCTGCTAGAGTTTCTTCTGTCTTTGATAAAAGAACTGCACTAGAGGCCAAATATTTATAGATACTTAAATTTGGCCTCTGCTCCATGCCAGGTCCACATTTTGGCACTATTGAGAGATTCCCATTGTGTCTGCCCACCTGTTCAGTGACTATTTCCAGGTACACTGACCGGTCTCTACTTTTTTCACTCACCATAGGAAACCTCATCTATTCCAGTGCTATTACTTCTGATGTTGCTAAGCTGTTGTCACACAGACATGTTCAAATGCTAGGATCTGCCTTTACTATTGCCTGCCTATGTCTCCATTTTTTCCCCTCCAGCTTTGAAGAGCAGTGCACTGTGGGATCCTCCCCTTTAATTCCTGGCAATCCTATGTTGTAAGGCCTGTCAACTCGTGGTATCTTCTTTCATTAATGTCCTATTAACATTATATTTAATAGAAAATGCTTCAAATATGTTGTGTGTGGAAAGCATCTTTCCCCAATTCCCTACACAGTTCCAGGACAGCCTTCTCCTTGTATAAATTTTAATTTGGGAAGTGAGGCCACTGGGTGGGTGTATTTTAAAGCTTGTATTTCTGTCACATCATAACTAATTCACAAATAAAAAAATTATTGACCACTAAGGAATAACACCAACATCTCCTGAATTCACTCATCTTTAATCATTCAGTATGAGCATTTTCTTCAATTCAATTGGCCAACTTGATCTTGTTATTTAAACTGCCTCTCTGACGTGGGCTTTGCTTTTTAATATTGTTGAAATATTAGTCTTTGTGTGTCCTACCTCAAAACTATTATCACTTTCTCCAATTGTTTCTGTCATAAAATTGTATCCTAATGTCCCTGCCATAACAACTTCACAAGGGCCGGCCAAGTGGCTCAGTTGGTTAAGAGCTCGCTCGAGAGTGCGAGCTGAGCTCTGAGCAACGGCGGTTTGATGCCAGCCCGAGCTGAGTTGCCGTTGAGCTGCCAACAGGTGGCAGGATGGCTCAGCTAAATAAAAAAATAAATAAATAAATAAATAAAAAACATAACAGCTTCACGAAATATACCTTTCATCAATATAACAAGTGCCTTTCTCAAGTATCTTCAATAATTCCCTCTTATCTGCAAAACAAAAAGAAAAAAAATCTGTTAAAGATATGATATTAACATTTCTAATCTGTTTTAAGTTTGTTTTTATCAAGTTAAATGTTTAAAATATTATAAAATTTCATCCTATTCCAATTATCTTAGAGGAAAACGAATTGGTACACTGACATCCCAAGTGCATTTTGGGTGCTTAACAATTCCAGAGAGTGTAGTCAACTTCTTTTAGCGGACTGTGTGTTTTCTCTATAATCTCTCTCTTAGAATCTTGACCCTGTGCCTTTGAGAAAGACAGTGTTTTATTTGCTCTTCAATTTTCCAACCTGCAAAATGACACAGCAATCTCTCTTTGTCAGTCACTCTTTCTTTTCCTTCATTGCTCAACATTCAGCTTTAAGTACCTATCACTTTGTAAAGGCTTTCATTCTCCCGGACTGGAAAGGATTCAAGGACCTGTTATCCCGTCTCTGTTTTGCCATAACACTCTCTTTAACACCATCATTCGATTACATTGTAGAGTTATGGTTGATTTCCTTGTCTGTCTTTCCTGTAAGACTTGAATGCAAGTAATAAGTCTTTTACCTCTGTGTCCATCTTAAATATTAGAGTTCCTGGTAATAAGTGTATGTTGAATGAAGACCTAAAGGGAGAAATTAAGTAATTGTGTTGCATTTAATTAAGTGTGACTTAGTTAAACTGACTACAAAGTAAAAAGAAAAAGAATATCATTCTGAAATATCCTGAAAGAAAGGTTTAAATTTGGGCACAAATCTCTATTACATCTTTGATTATCGAACAATATTGAACATTATGCTCAGCAAGTGAGTGAATATACAGACATTCCAAGAAACAAAAAAAGACTTATATCAATTCCAGGACAGAAAGCCTAGTCAGAAATAGAAATGCGCACAGTGGGTAATTTTAATGCAGGAACAATGTTCAAGGAAACAGTAATAGATGTGAAATTACATGTTTGTAAGCACAGAGGACTGGGAAGTGTCAAAGACTGCATAGTTAAGGGAGATGAATGTGATGCAGCCAGTTATTAGTTAATGTACCTTATTCTCACTTCTACAAAAAGACGAGGCAGCATTATCTGCAATCGGCTCAGGAACAATGACAGCTTGGCACAAGTGGAGTGAAATTCATCAGCTGGAAGCAATGGTGAAATACAGTGATGAAGCAAATGGATCCTCAAAAAATTCTAAGGGCTCAGATGAAAAGGTGAAATGGGGGTTCAAGGAACTGATCAGGGTATGATCACATTTATTACATTTATTCTCTGTATTTGATAGCTATTAGCATAAAGTTATACTCATATGTATGACTGGCCTTCTGTTGAATATGGTTTGAAAGGAAATTGGACTTTCCTCCTCTCTCAACTAAAAGCTCAGAGAGCTGTTCTCTGAGCAGCTGAGGGTGGGACAGTTTAGCTAGAAGTTTCTGAAACCAATGACCACATATAGAAATGTATGTTTACTGTACTAGCACCCTGTAATTGGTAAACAAATGTCACTCAGCCTGGTAACAGATGTTGGTTGGTTCAGGATAGGTAAAGTTGAAAAGCGATAGTGCTTCTTGCTAGGCATGTCATTATGAACTAGGGGAGCACTAGAGGAGGAAAAAGAAGCCACCTTTAGGCTTTGGGCCTAAGTAGTGTCCTAGTTCTAGTTTTCATTAAAGAGCCCAGAATTCATTCTTTATCCTTTCATGCAACTATCAATAAAATGGCATCCTGAGTGCTACTCTGCAATTGTTTTGCAGTTCCCTCCCCACTTGGGGTGCTGTGCATTTTTTTCTAAACTAATTTGACCGTAGAACTCCACATTTCATGAGGTTAGATTTCTCATGACAGGTTCTTTAGGATATGTTGACTAATAGTTATTTATAACAATGTCTCATCTCCCTTACTGGAATAGGAAGTTCTTAATGGCCCCGTAACGTGTCTCATATATCTTTGCAACTGCCACAGTGACTGCCACACTGCCAAGTACATGGTAGGTGTCAAAAATGCTTGAATATTCAGGAGAAATAATGAATGAATAGCCTACAGGTATTCTCCATGTTTGTTGAGTTCTTATAGAAATATGAAATTTTCTTTCTTGTTATGAAAATTTTCATGATAATAAAACTAATTTTCTCTTTCTAAATCTTACCTCCTTTTGCTATTTTCTACCTCTCCTTTCATTCTCATTGACTTTTTTCTTATTTATTACCATTTAAATATAACAAATATTTGAGTACCTGATATGTGCCAGAATATCCACTCCAGATATTGCATGCATTATTACCCTTGTTACCCTCAATAATTCTATGACCTAGGGGTTATTTTCCTATAAGAAAGATGAGAAAAATTAGATTCAGAGAATTTAAGTGAATTCTCAAAGATATTAAAAAGAGTAAATAGCATGATCAGAATCCAAACCACAGAATATCTGAGTTCAAATCTCATTAACCTTCCTGCTCAACCATTCTGCTGAAGTACGTAATTATTCTTTCTTTTTGTAAGCATGGGATATACAGAAGGCATGAGTATCAAATAAAATATAAGAATAATGCCTTCACATGTACAAATAATGGTATTCTGAGTCATCAAACAGTGAAAGGTAACATCAAATATTTTACCAAAATAGTCCATCCAACTTCCAAAATTTAATTTTCATTTCAAACTTTCTCTAGAGACTAGATTTAAGATCATGCAGAATATTGTAGAATTATGTGGATGAAGAAATTTGCCTGCCAAATTGGTTCCTCCAAGTTGTCAGATATTCCTGAATAAATGAGTGGCAATTTAAGGAGCTACATGACATGTGTCTCTAGATGGGCTTTTCAATTACTTGAAAATTTTTTGTTCGAAGAGAAAGGCTCTAGTTTATGAAACTCTTAAATTACTCATTCGTACGGTTTATGGAGTGCATATGAATCATAATTGTGAATAGTTAATGAAACTATTAGAAATTAGTAAAACTCTTGAGAGTATTTATTCTTAAATCTTATGAGTAGCCCATTAACCCATAATTATAAATATCTATCTTTTGCTTTTACAAAGGCTTTTTTATGCCTATTTATAATATTAGTTCATATATTAGAAAACTGAAGCCTAGAGTGAGTGGCATGTCAGTAGTGCCAGAAAAAAATAACAATATTTGAAGTACTGTCAGGTTTTCCAACTCCATGGACTTTTTATACCTAACACTCTGGAAAGGACAGGAATTAGAAGAATGGAAAGGAGAATTGGTTTATGCTATTAGTTAAAGGAAATTAAATTGTTTTCTTCTCTCCAAATATGAATAAATGTTCTATAATTATTTCATACTTCCTAATATCTGATTTATTAGAACCTTACATCAACTATTTAAAATTCAAATCACATATGACAAAAAAGGTGTATGATATTTGAGAAAAGCGAATAGTGATTTTGTCATACAAGTAAACTATGCTGAAAAAGTGGTCTTTCTTTCCAGAAAAGGCTATCTTTCCAGCATAGAAGGCCATGTTTCCTACCTGTTGATATGACTCCCCTGTCCACAAAAGAAAGGGAAGAAGGAAGGAAGGAGGGAGGAAGGGAGGGAGGGAGGAAGAAAAGAAGGGAGGAAGGAAGGATGGGAGGGAGGGAGAAAGGGAGGAAGGGGGGAAATGCTATGTAAAATACATGCCTATATTGCAACAACCAACTCTAACATATCACAATGTTAAAGCAATGAGCACATATTTCCTGCTCATGCAACTGTATTTCACCTGGAGTTGTTCTGCTAATCTTGCCTGAACTCTGCTTAGTGTGGCTGCATGGCACGAGTTTACTCCAGGTCTGCTCCATATGTGCTTCATTCTTTGAACACCTAGGACACATTCTTCTCAAGGCAATATCAGAAGCCCAAGAGAGAAGGTTCAATCACGTAGGTATATTTGAAACTACTGTTTGCATCATATCCACCATCTCAGAGGACTTTCACAGCCATGCCCAAAGCCCAAGGGTATAAAGTGCTCCCCCTGAAAAATCACATGGCAGAAGGTCTGGAATGGACATAGTGAGGAACTAGGAATCATGATTCAATCTACCACAAATACAAAAGAAAGAAGGCGGAGGGAAAGAGATTGAAGGTGGTGTTGGTGATTGGGACAAAGATGAGGGCAGGAGGAAGGAGATGCTGAAGTTCATCAGATGATGCTCATGCACAGCACCATGGAGGGATTGAGGTGTGTCCTGGAGATGTGACAAGACACACATGCCCCAGTCACCATGTATCCTGCATGCCCTTCCACGTGCCGACTCCTTGATGCCTTGCCGTATTTAAGAGTTGCCATTATTATCTTTCCTGGGTATCCTGAGAAACAATTTCAAGCACAAACTTTCCATCTCCATATCGCTAAATGGATCTTTCCTTATCAAGACTCACAGTTGGCACAACCTTGAGATTCTATATTTAAGCTTGAATTTCAAGTCCCTGTTTTGAGTGCAGAGGATGATGGAAGAGAAGAAAGACCTGCATTTACAGGCCACTTTTTTCTGTTCCTTCCTTTGTGGTCCCTCTTCATTACTCTCTAATGCTTGTCAACCAATGCTGCCAGCCTTTCCTACTTCTTCTTTCTGTCCATTTAGTCTCCTTTCCTCTCATTCCTTCTTTCTCCCTCTCCCAGTTTTCATCCCTCTGTTTTTCAAGGTCATTCTTTACCTCTTTTCCTATGTCCTTGATCGTTCATCCACACCATCATCTTCCGCTTTTCACTTCCTCCTTCCAAACAGGGCCCTAAAAAGTTGTTAATGGGAAAAAGTCATTATAGTTTCTTTTAAATTTGCCATTTTTAATACTATTTGTGCTTAAAGGGTTTGGGGGGGTGTTCCCCCAAAGTATGATGGACCATCAAACTCTGACCAAATCTAGCCATTTAACATCAAGAGAAATGAATGTCCCTGCCACTTCTGCCCAGCCAGATTTCAGGTGTGTAAGCTGCAGCTACTGTAGAGAGCATTTAAGTCACTGCAACTTTGAAGTATGTGGCAGGGGAGAAAAGGTCAAAACCATACAAATTCCCCAGGTGAGTGTTGGCATTATAGACAAAAGGATCAAACAAAAGTGATTATGACCTGAATTGGTCTTCAGGGCCATGTTACAAGAGAATCAGCATAGCCTAAAAAACAAAAACAAAAACCTTTAAACCAACACTTACCTCTGCTGTGTATTTTGCAGGAAGGCAGTCTCCCTGTTACTGGCTGTTCCTACAAACAGAACAAGCTTTTACTGTTCCCTTGGATCATGGCCCTTTCATATTCAATCTCACAGGCAAGCCACAGCTTCTTCTTCTATAACAGAGCCTATAATTATTGTTATTAATCTTAAAATCATGGGCTATAATTTCAAAGACTCCTTGTAATATGAAAGTCTTTCAAAACATCATGGTACAAAAAAGTAAATCGCCCTTTCTAAGTGGTGTCTTTGCTTGGTAAATGCCAGCACTAAGAAGGACATAAACATATTCCCCAAACAGGCTCCATAAACTGGGAAATGACATAGTGTCAACCATAAACATGGCTCTGCAACAGCCTTGCTTAAAAATGTTCTAACTCATGAACTTGAGAAGCCTTTCAGATAGTATTTCAAAAAGAAACTCGATAACCCTGCAGAAACTCTAGTTGGCTAGAAAAGTTTGAGCCATGTCTAAGACATTTCCCTGTAGTATTCTTTCCCCTCCTTTATCACTCTCACTTCTTTCCAGTCACTGCTCTGTCCCTGGGATGAGACAAGCACCCACAACACCAATCAACGCAGTGTGAGTCTTCTCTGAAGAAAAGCAAAACCTTCTTCCTAAAGAATTTTACTGCCTGTCTTCCCTCTGTAAAGAAAGGCATTGCAGTTATTATATATATATATATATATATATATATATATATATATATACACACACACACACACACACACACACACACACACACACACACGGTGCCAAAACATGTATACACATTTTAAGAAAGGAAAAAAAAATGTATTAATTGTAATTATATATACCGATAACAAAAAGTGAATACAAGTCACATTTGACTTCTTCAATTACAAGAGGTGCTCAAAGTGGTTACCATCAGCATCCAGACACTTCTGATTATTGCAAACTATTGCTTGAGCATACATAACATCTCTTAAAAATGTGTATATATTTTTTGGCACCCCCGGTGTGTGTGTGTGTGTGTGTGTGTGTGTGTGTGTGTGTGTGTGTGTGACAAATGCACTCTAGAAGGAAGAGACATTGAGCTATTATCAACTGCTAATGTCACTCAGTAACTTAACCTATTTAATTAGAAGTATCAAAGAACAGAATTGCTAAGAGAATGGAACAAGTAGCAGATATATGTTTGGCTGGGGTCAGGCAAGGAAGAAATCTAGAATATGGGGCATGGCCCTGACATGGAAAGAGGTAGAACTATGGCTTATTGGGGGATGGGGGCCCACCAGTCTGCTCGCATAAGCTTTTCTCTCATTTTGGCTCCTTGATTAGTCATTTTGCATCCTTATCCTATGATATCACTAGGCATCTGTCTGCCCTAGCTATCTTTTTTTTTTTTTTTTTTTTTTTTTTTTTAGGGCAGTGTTATTGGCCCTCATGTGGGACCGAACCGGGGCCGCTGGCTTCCCAAGCCAGGGCTTAACCACTGTGCCACTCGGCCGGCCCTTCTGCCCTAGCTATCTTAAATGTGATCCCTTGCTGGCATGCATTCCATCTCAAACTGGGCACACTAATTTTCCATATTCTAAGTATGCTCATTCTTCATCTCTTACGTCACAACAATAGGCACTCTTCTCCTAGAACTAACAGTCATTCACCATTGGGCAAGGACATTATGCATCCACATCTTGATTAGACAATTCATGACAAAAAGACAGCAGGACATTGTCATTGTGAATGACAAGGCAGAGCTTTCAAGCTCTTCAAAGCCAACATGCTGTGCACTTACTGACTTTTGTACACTGCCTGCCTCCTAATACTTACTGGGGAATGATAAAATGCAGAAACACTCAGTCCAGTATCTGAGGGTGATGGGGAAGGAAGGAAGCTAGAAAATCAGTTGGATCATCTGTTTTGGAATTGTATTGAGATGTTGAGATCTTAACACCTCTATTATAAGTAACTGAGAAAGAAGACTCCTGAGTTATTATTTGTAATGAGTTAATATTATTTAAACACCTTGGTGTAGTTACAAAAGTCAGGTAAAGACCTTGCATAAGCTGTGCAACTTAGCTTCAATTCTTAAAAGCACTGCAGGGGTTGATATTATACTTGCTTTTCATGTTGATAAATATTGAGATTGCAATTCTCAGTTGGCATTTGAAATAAAAATGGCCCTGATGGCTCTGTGTTGGTTGTTAAAGCTCCTCCCTCTCAAATCTTTTGTGTGCACTGTGCTGGGAATTCACACGTAGATATTACAAAAAATCATATAATATATAGAAGATGAATTACAGAATTGTCCACTTGAAACCACATAATTTTATTAACCAATGTCACTCCAATAAGTTTATTTAAAAAAAGAAAGATCAGTTTGTAAAAGAGCAGTCTTTGTTTCACTCAGATGGACTAATTTCATTTAGAATGAAGGTATTAGAAAAGTTGCTCAGAAAGTACTGTTATCTGTTACGTTATAAAAAAGAATATATTAAACCTTTTAATTCAATGATGCAAGAAAACTCTTTATAAAATCTGCTGAATTAATGATATATTGTAATAACACTATTTAAAAATAGTTTGATTATAAGTAAATTATGTTGCAAATTGGCAGTGGGTCAACAATTTTTGGAATTTCATTCATAAATGATTACTTTTAGCTGAGCAAATCTAAAGCAATTATATTCTGAAATAAAAATATCTTTCTTTTTGGTTGTTTTATATTTTAAAAAAATGTTTTCAAAGGCAAATAACATTAAAATCAAGAAAATTCATGAGATAGTAAAAAATAATCATATAAATATTTATAAAAACAAAACAACATGAGAATTTTAAAAAATAACAACAATTGAAATACAAATAAGCAACTAGAGAAGTCAAAATAGTTTGTTTAAAGCCCAGTGTTTTTAATTAAAACACATTTTATTGTGGGCATAAACATTACTTTGCTGCAAGTAAAATCACAATTGGAAATTTGAAAATGCTTTCCTGAGAGAAACAAAAAGATCTTTAGCTTGTCAGTACTAGCAGTTGCTTCAGTTAAATTTTGAATGTGCATGTTCTTTTTTTAACTAGAAATTATGAACTGGAAAGCAGGGTTTGATTTATTTTTTTTTTTTTTTGAGGGCAGTGTCAGTGTCCCTCACATGTGGCACCGAACTGGGGCCGCTGGCTTCCCAAGCCAGCGTAGGGTTTAGTTTTTTTAATACCTTCTCATAGACTCACAGTTAATATACATTTGAATAATTAAGAGTATTAACTACACACAATTTAAAGCTGTTCATTATTGGAGATAGTAATATCCATGAACTCTTCCCAAACATGATTAACCATGGTTATCCAGTAACCCTGATATCCCTCTTACCTTCCTAGGTGATCACTAGAAATTAGAGTAGCCCAAAACCCTGGTTATGGTTCACAAAGAATTGGCTTCACCCCAGCTCTACCCCATGTGCTGAGCTGAGCAAGTTCTGCAGTTCCAACTGTGTTGGAAATCCACAGGGAACTCAGAGAGGTACGGCAGGATATTTTTATATTCTAAGAGAAACAAGTGATACTTGACACCTATCAAAATCCAGGCAATTACTAGCTTAGGTAGTTTGCAGTTTCAATATTGGTTAAGACTACATTACTTTCTATGACCTATCTTTGTTCTCTGTGTAGGCTGTGATTTAAAAACCAAAACAAACAAAAAAACAGTACTGTGTGAGTATCAATGTAGAACAGGAGTGAGATTTGTGTGTTCAATCTGATTCCAACATTTAAGAAACTGAGAAATGCCCAGTAGGCACACACAACACACATCCCATTAGTATCTAATTGACATTATTTCAGAAACTTTTAATTTATATGTATTTTTTCAAATGGCTACTAAGTTGTTAGGACACAAACACGTCAGTTGTTTGGACTTATAACTTCTTAATAAATAAAACTGTTTGGCATTTATTTTGACCTAACAGCCATGGAAACAATGAATGAACCTCTAAGAGCGCTGTGACAGGGAACCTCTAATTTACTCTGGGAAGTAATAGATGGATATGAGGGAAGGACAGGGCTGTCTACAGACAGATTTATGGTCATCTTCTGTAATGACAATACTTCTGTTGCTGTAAGCCACAGAAACAGCCTCCATCTGAGGATCTGAAAGTCTAGTCCTGTGTAATAATTATACACCTAACTTGTTTGGTGTTAAATCATTTCCCTTCTTCCCACCTGGGGCAGGGCCAGAGCTCAGTGACACTGTGCTCTCCACAGTGTTCATTTTTCCCACCACTCCCCAACTTGCCCCAGGCTTATGAAGGTTTCTGATCCATCCAGGTTGGAATCAAAAGAAAAGAGGAAGAAGAAAGGGCACAGTCTGACATGGCAGGTTCTGTCATCAACAAGACTGTCCCTCATGGGTGGTTCCTGTGGGTCCCTCAGGGATTCCCATCAAGAGAGACCTTTACGGGGCCGGCCGAGTGGCACAGCGGTTAAGCGCTGGCTTGGGAAGCCAGTGGCCCCGGTTCGGTCCCACATACGAGGGCCAGTGATACTGCCCTCAAAAAAAAAAAAAATTATAAAAAAAGAGAGACCTTTAAACGTTAGGTTTTTTTGTTTTTTTTTGGCACTTATGAAATTTTTATTAAAGAGAAACAGCGACATTGTCACACAGTTCAGTTAAGCTTTGATTATGAGATGCTAAATTAATACCAATTTGCACTTAGTTGATTAATTATTCAATCTCAGAAGTACAAGTACTTGATAAATGTTTGCATTTGAAAAGTCATGTCCCATGGAAAAACTTTTTTTTTAAATTTTTATTTATTTTTTAAATTAGTTTCAGGTGTACAACACAGTGCAATAGTTATACTTTTTACCCCTCAAAGTGACAGCCCCCCACCCCACTTCTCCCCCCCCATATCATACATATCTATTACAATTCCTTTGACTCCCTTCCACACTATACTCCACATCCCGTGACTATCTATATATTCAATTACAGTTGGTATACAATGTTATACAACATCAGTTTCAGGTGTACAGTGCAGTGATCAAGCCTCTACTCCATCCATGAAATGGTCTCCCTAACAAGACATGTGACCATCTGACACCCCACAAAATATTTACAACATTATTAATTATATTCCCCGAACTGTCTTTCATATCCCTGTGGCAATATTGTAGTTACCTATTTATGCTGTCTAATCCCTTCCCCTTCTCCCTTATCCCCACCCCCCTCCCAACTAGCAACCCTCAGTTTTTCTTCTATATCTATGAGACTGTTTCTGTTTCCTTTGCTCATTCATTCGTTTTTTCAGATTCCACATATAAGTGAGATCATATGGTATTTGTCTTTCTCCAACTGACTTATTTCACTTAACATAATAGTCTCTAGGTCCCTCCATATCGTTGCAAATGGTACGATTTCATTCTTCTTTATAGAGGAGTAATACTCCATTGTATAAATGTACCACAGTTTCTTAATCCAGTCATCTACTCATGGGCATTTTGATTTAAACGTTAGTTTTTAAGAGAACAAATGCACTCTTCCCGAGGTCACTTCGTTTCCCCCAGCCCACAATAGACCAGAGTCGACGATCAACACCTCCTCCCCTGGTGAAACCCGCATACAGGATTAAAAACAATCTCACCCCTGCTTTTTGTGCATACAGCCCATTTCTAGTCCATGGAAATAGCCACATGATCTTTGCCCTTCTGTTGGTGGGAGTCTAGTTATATCCCAAATGCAGTCTAGCATCCCAGCCCTCCCCTTGAGCGTGAAGGCACATGTTATAGGACATCTGCCTGTAGAGTTCCAAAATGGGTAAGGATTTTAAAAATTAGTTTAAATTGAACCAATTTTCAACTATTATCCTTGTAAAACTGTCTAAGGCACACTTCCTCATTTTGTAACCATTTTATTATGCAGTTTCCAATATACATAGATAGAATAGTGTAATGAACCTCCATGACCTATCAACCTCCTTTGCCAATTATCAGCTCATGATCAGTCATGTCTCATATATTTCCCACCCTCCCCCTACCCTACTAGATTATTTTGATGCCAGTCTCTCCATCACATCTCCCCATCCATAAATATATCAGTATGTGTCTGTGTTAGTTTTCTATTGTCGATAACAAATTACCACCAACTTAGTACATTGAAACAATACCCATTTTTTATTTCAGAGTTCTGTGGTCAGAGCTCTAGGTGGGTTTGACTGGGTTCTCTATTCAGGCTCCTACAAGGCTCAAATCAAGATGCTGGCCAAGCTAAGCATTTACCTGGAGGCTTCGGGATGTGGCAGGGGGCAGAGAGAGAGAATCCATTTTCAAGCTTATTCAGGTGGTTGTCAGAATCCAGTTCCTTACGTTTGGGTTCCCCATTTCTTTGCTGGCTGTCAGTGTCTCCTCTCTTTGCTCCTAGAGCTGCCTGCATCCCATCTGTGTCTCTCCCCATCTTGAAATCAGCAAAGACATCCTTCTCATGCTTTAATTCATTCTGAAATCCACCTTGTCCTTCTTGTTCTGCCAACCAGCTTGAGAAATATCTCTGCTTTTAAAGGTAATATTGGACCCACCTGAAAATCCAGTATAATCTCATCTTAAGGTTAACTGATTTTTAACTTTATTACATTTACAAAGTCCCTCTTGCTTTGTAAGGTAACACATTCGCAGGTGTGATACCTCATCATATTTACAGGTTGTGAAATGAGGACATTTTGGAAGTGATCACATTAGAAACTCACTAACACATGAGTCAGAATCAGTGAGGAAGAACTAAAGGAAATCTGTGCAATACACCCCACTCCGCCTCCACCTGGATCCCAACATGCCCACCCAACATTTCCAAGAAAATGTATTTTGTAATTGCTGGAAACATAGTATAACTGATAAACACCCACAGATTAACCTATCTTAAATAACAAACAGTAATGAGAGAGTGTTAACTTTTATTTTGAGTGTGGAAGGGAATAGAGTTAAGAGAAAAAATACAACCAAGGAAAGACTCATCACTATTTTATGAAGAGAGTAAGCACTACCATATCCATATAACCCCTGCTCTTGCCCAGCCCAAAAGGGACTTTAAATGCTATATCCATATGGTCTTAGCTCCCAAACAGGTTTAGACATGGGGAAATAATTGTGTGGAGTAGCCAATCGGCAAAGTAGCTTATCTCAAGCCTTAGAGGGATAATATATATATATATATATATATATATATATATATATATATATATATATATATTTCTGCAGTGACACTTCTGTGTCAATTTTCTCATTTCTATAATTTCCCCCCATATCACAGCAAAGTATCCTAAGCCAATAGGGAATCAAAACCCAGTCACACCATTCAACTAAACCATCTATGGTGGGTCCACTTCAAAAGGGGAAACTGAGCACTTGGCCTTTTCTATCTCTATCATTTTCAACAATTATTTTCTTGCCTTGCAGTGGATAAACCTACTTCTCTCAGAGGATAAGCCCAGACCATAACTTTTCTCTTGTGCGAAACTAACTTTGTCTTGGTGTATCTGACATACTAATTCAAAGAGCTGATATTGGTTTAATGTATTACTCATATCTCAGATACCACATTAATCTTTAACAGGAGCCAGCAAAGCTGTAACCCAAAGCTGAACTAAACAAGGAAAAGAGGGCTGATTCTGATTTGGGAAACAAGGGGAAGCACACAATTCAATGTCTTTGTTTCTACTTAGGTCATCTGTTTAAAATGTATTTTCCTCAACTGGAGCTGAAAGACTTTCATGTTTTGCCAAATATAATTTTGAAAATATTATTGTTCACAGTAGCATCTTCCTGCCTTCTTTAATCCTTTTACTTTTAAAAAGGTGCCTATAAAATCCAGACACTACATAACTGATAGCCATGCAAAAAAATAAAAAAAATAAAAATATTCTGGGCCCCAGTAAGAAAAAAAAAACAAAACAAAACCTATCGCCTCAATACAGGTTGGGACACAGAATTTTGAGCCTCATGTTCAATGTCTGAAAAAAATTATCAAACAAGGTTATTCAGTTCTATAGATTTATAACATGAAATGAATAGGAAACAAATAGTTTTCTTCAGTCCACAAGTTCTATTCATGTTGAAAAAAGAAAGTCTATTCAATTGTTCTCTTTCTGTTCGATCGACAGTTTTTGTACTGTTGGGTTGAATAAATTCAATGTTTGAAAAATCCAACATTTGAATAAAAGAGGCCCAAAACACAGATGATTGTGAATGATTTAAATTCCAATGGATTTTGCTTCACTTTTTGTGCTGTCTTTTCAGGAGAGTTTAAATTAGAACTTCTGTGAAGATTGCCATTCTCAAACAATGTATCGCCCATTAACATTGACTTTCTTATTAGTTTTCAGATTGACTTTGTCTGTACATTTCTCATGATACATCATGAAAGACAAAGACCTACTCTGTTATTTACTTACATATGTTTTGAAATGTTGGCCACAATCTGTAGAAATGCAGCCTCTTAAAAAAGAAAAGAAAAAGGACAGTCTTCTTAAGCCTTCGGTTTGATCAACTCTAGACCCTGTGCTCTATCAAAACATCTTTGTCTCCTACCTGCTGTCTACTCGTCAGTGTGTTCCAAATCAATGTCAATAAGTTGTTATTCATCACCTACAGATGTCCATCAGGCATTTGGCTCTGTAAAGAAACTGGAAGAAAAGGACCTTCAGAATTCCTTTTTAAAGTATCTTAAACCTTATTGAAGTAAAAGAAAACATACTCATGAAATATACATGTTTTAGAAAGAGAATGAATGCAATCAAATGTTGATTGTGTGATTCTAACAGCAAATGTGAGAGAAGATGCGAAGAGGGAGAAATAACTGTCCCAGGGAGTCTTAAATTGGATTTGGAAGAATGAGCAGAAATTACACAGGCTCACCAAAGAAAATAGGTATAATCTGTTCTGTATCAGAGATATAGCATAAGAGCAGTGGCTATACAAGGTAATAGGAAGATAATTTTCTAATTAGTTTTAAGTTAGCGTGTGAATTCAGAAATGCGTAATGAGCACTTCCTGTGTGCCTGATACTGTGTGAAGCACTGGGCATAGACAAAGTAAACAATAGATGTGGAATTGCCAATGCAGAACTAAGAGTCCAGCCAGACAGTCAGATATGAAACAAATAATTACTAGTAATTAATAATAAAACTAAGTATATCAAGTTTCAGGAAGGAGTATGCTCAGAGGCTGTATGCTTGAGGGTCTAAGTAAAGGCCAGTGCACCTGAGCAGAGAGGGGTGGGAGAGTGGCCACACCAGAGCCTGCAGCATCATCAGGGACCAGGCCATGCTCATCTTTCTTGTATACTTTGAAATTGATCCCAATGATAACACACTACTCTTTTGGAGATTAAACACAGTGAAAACCTGATTAGATCTGTGTAATGCTGAAGATGAAGTCAGACCGCTGAATTTTGATAAGCAGAGTTCAGTCCTTATCCCCTCTGCCTGGTCATTCACTGTCTTTGTGAAATGGGCCTTGTTCTCATCATTGTAAAATGGGACCGTGTTATGGAAATCACATGAGATTATGTATGTAACAGTGAAATATAAAGAGTGTACCAAAGAAAATGGATATAATCATTTAGTGTGTACACATGTGTGTAAAGGACTGCTTATTCTCTCATTCCACCCTGTACCATTAGCCACTAAGAACATCCCTGTACAATAAATGCTTTCACACTTAATATATAGGTGCGCGCGCGCGCACACACACACACACACACACACACACACACACACACACACACAGAAATCCAAGCTTCAGAATCGACTGCTCCAAGGGTCAATTTCTTCCAGTTGATTTAGGAAAGTAGAGTTTTCTCTTCCATTCATCCCTGGCTCATTCGTTCTCTAGTGGGCACAGAACCAGAGTCACTGTTGAAAACTAATCTCATAAAATGTGTTCTTTCTTTTTTCAGTGCTTCAATTATACTCAAACTGGACAGAGGAGAACACCGTGCTAGTGCTCGTCATCAGGTGTGAACCTCTCAACCACCATCCCCAGAGACCTCTGTCAATTCAGGGAGGCTGGGGCTGCAGAGAGCTGCTGGCCTCAGGCACGCACTGTTTCTAACCCAGACACTGCCCCACATTCTCCTCGCCCTCAATGCTGAAACCCTGTCAGCAACACCGAGTTCCCTTCCCTCGTGGGAAAATCCTCTCTGCGGGCCCTCCATGTTCTTTCCTGCCAGTTAACCTTAACCACCTTCGAAAGTTCTATAATGTTGAAATTCAAAAAGGAAATGATTCAGAGTTCAATTAGTCACTCTCCACCGATGAGGTTCCTTGACATTAATACCCAAATACCTGCCTTCTTCCCAGGAGCTAGCTCTGCAGAGAAAGGCATATGTTGAGGCACAATCTTCTCTAACTCATGAAAGGTGCCATTACCCAGGTGTCAAACTTATAGTTGTCTAGTCCCATATCCCAGTGTCTTAAATATTTTCCCTGCAACCTTTTAAGGATACATTAGTTGACTTTCTTAAAACTGTATCAATCTCACCCGTAAAGAGCTTGCTGGTACTCTAATTTCAGCTTGTGTCACAATCCAATTGTGTGTGCCCTATATTCCCTTTTTTTTTTTTTTTCTATATTCCCTTTTGGAGTAACTTTATAAAGTCCTTGAAGTCCTCAGTTTTTTGTTTGTTTGTTTGTTTGTTTTAAGGCCTCTACAGTTGTGGTAATCTGTTTATTTATTTATTTACTTATTTATTTATTTTTATTTATTTATTTATTTATTTATTTATTTTGAGGGCAGTGTCACTTGGTCCTCATATGTGGGACCGAACCCAGGCCGCTGGCTTCCCAAGCCAGTGCTTAACCACCGTGCCACTCGGCCGGCCCCTTGTGGTAATTTATTTATGATAAACATTTGTTCAATTTAACAGAGCTATTCTGGCAAGGAACTATTATCATTTTTATTTTTATTAAATGTATTGGGGTGATATCGATTAGTAAAATTATATAGGTTTCAAGTGCACAGTTCTCTGTAATACATCAGTGAGCACATTGTGTGCTCACTACCGAGAGTCAGTTCTCCTTCCATCACCATATATTTGACCCCCTTTACCCTCTTCTACCTCCTCCCACCTTACACTCTGGTAACCACTAAACTGTTGTCTGCATCTATGTGTTTTTGCTTATTTGTTTGTCTTGTTTGTTGCTTTCAGTTTTATACCCCACATATGAGTGAAATCATATGGCTTTTTACTTTTCTGTCTGACTTACTTCACTTAGCATGATAACCTCTATTTTTGTGACCTAGTTAGCTGTATCTATTTTGAAGTCTTCTTAAAGTACAAACCTAATTCCCTCCACCTAAGGATTATCTTCCAAGCTCTTCTAGTTTCTCCATCTGTGCAACTTTAAATGACAGTTTCTTGGATATCCAAATCTACAAAATGCAATAGAAGTATCCTTCACTGATGGATGACAAATCTGCTTGATGACATCCATTCCTCAACAGAAAAGAGTAATGGTGTCTTTCCATTTTTTTACATATTTCTCCTGTTGTTGTACAGATGGGGATTAATACAGCTGCTGGTGTGGGTGTTGATTTTGTGACATAGCATTAATGCTAAGGGATTTACCTGTTTTCAATGTTAATTGAGTCCCAAGGAAGATGTTTGGATAAACTTCTCAGCATGGATGATGAATTTTCCCTGTTGCTTTTTTTTCTGGGGGAACAACACTTTCATTATTCATTCTATGTTTAATATTTTTGGTCCAGCTGGGTTGATGCACTCTTAGTGAAATGATGTTCACAGCTCTGAGAATTTCATTTATAATTTAAAAGGTTAGGAATAGGTGTGTTTTCTCAAGGAAGTTTTAGATGACATTTGTGTTCCATTGTCATAAAACCTAGTGTATTTCCATTTTAATACACAGACGCACTTGAAATGGAGACAGATTTTTAAAATTTTAGACAAATTCATGAAGATGGATCCAGGACGGTCTATTAGGAAAAAAAAAAAAAGAGTACAGTAGTGGACCCAATAGACACAGGAATTATGTTCCAAGACCCCAATGGATGCCTGAAACCACGGATACTACCAAACCCAATATATACTACATATTCTTTTCCTATACATATATAGCTCCTCACTTAAACTGAGTACTTTTCGGCTTCTCGTTGGCATGTCTGAATTTCTAGTATCACTACTCTTGCTCTTTGGAGCCATTATTAAATAAAATAAGGGTTACATGAACACAAGTACTGCAATACTGCGACAATCGATCTCAAAACCGAGACAGCTATTAAATGACTGATTGGCAAGTAGCATGTACAGTGGGAATACACAGGACAAACAGATGGTTCATTGGGAGGGATGGAGTGTGATGGTGCGAGATTTCATCAAGTTACTCAGGACAGCATACACTAAAATTCATGAATCGTTTATTTCTGGAATTTTTCCCCTTCATATTGTCAAATGGTGGTTGACCTCCCGTAACTAAAATCACACAAGTCTGCGTGTGTGTGGGAGAGGGGGGGGGGACGCTACTGTACTTAGTGAGCAAATCCCTGATATTTTGAAAATAACAACTTATGGTATAGCATTTCATAAATGTTGTTGAACCAATGAACTTTCAGTCCTATACATCTGCTTCATTCTTCAGGGAAATGATATTCTGAAACCCCGATCAGAGATTTCAGACTTGTTGCTCTGTTATTAAAATGTTCTTTTTCCTTAGCCTACATAAAATTATATTTCTATCTCCACTCAATTATATTCTAAAGATTTGATGGCTGGTTACTTTGATTAATCCAACAAGTCATTGTGCAATAGCTCATTAACTCAGAAATACATGGCTTTGCAGGATGGGAAGGGAACTAGTAGAGATGGATAGACCTCACCTCTTTCTTTCTTTCAGGAAAACCAAGAGATGGAAAGGGCTACTCAGACTACCAGCCTCCATGTCCAGAGTCTGGGGTGAGATCTAGATAGTAGTTATATTCAAGTTAATGACTGCATGGGAAGTCAGTACACGTAACCCATGCATTGTTCTAAGGTCAACTGTATATATATATTTAATATTCATTTTTATTGAAACATAATATACATTGAAGAAAAAACCCAAATCACAAATATATATATATATATATATATATATATATATATATATATATATATCAGAATAAATTAAAACACAGGCAAATGCTATAGAATTGAGAACTCAGAAATAAACCCACATATATATGGGCAGATAATTTTTGACAAATGAGCCAAAAACATACAAAGAAGAAAATGAAAGCCTTTTCGATAAATGGTGCTGGGAAAATTGGAAAGCCAAGTGCAAAAGAATGAAACTAGACTGCTATCTGTCACCATACACCAAAATTAACTCAAAATGAATCAAAAACCTATATATAAGACCTGAAACAATAAATTGCATAGAGGAAAGCATAGGTACTAAACTTATGGACCTTGGGTTCAGAGAGGATTTTATTAATTTGACCTCAAAGGCAGGGGGAGTAAAAGCAAAAATAAATGGATGGGACTATATCAAACTAAAAAACTTATGCACAGCAAAAGAAACCATCAAGAAAACAAAGAGGCAGCCAACCAAATGGAAGAAGATTTTTGCAAACAACACCTTTGAATGGGGGTTAATGTCCAAAATATATAAAGAATGCGTACAACTCAGCAATAAAAAAATAAACAATCCAATTTAAAAGTGGTCAGAGGACCTGAACAGACACTTCTCCCAAGAAGAGATATGGCCAACAAATACATGAAAAAAAAATGTTCAACTTCACTAGCTATTAGGGAAGTACAAATCAAAATCACAATGAGATATTACCTCACACCTGTTAGAATGGCTATGATCAGCAAGGCAAGTAATAGCAAGTGTTGGAGGGGTTGTGGAAAAAAAGGAACCCTCACACACTGTTGGTGGGAATGTAAATTGGTACAGCCACTATGGAAAACAGTATGGAATTTCCTTAAAAAATTAATAATAGAATTACCATATGACCTAGCAATCCCTCTTCTGGGTATCTATCCCAAAAATCTGAAAACATTCACCTGAAAAGATATATGTACCCCTATGTTCATTGCAGTATTATTCACTGTGGCCAAGACATGGAAACAACCAAAATGTCCTTCGATAGATGATTGGATAAAGAAGATATGGTATATATACACAATGGAATATTATTTGATCATAAGATGAAATACTGCCAGTCATGACAACATGGGTGGACCTTGAGATTATCATACTAAGCTAAATAACTCAGACATAAAAAGCAGAGAACCACATGATTTCACTCATATGTGGGATATAAATCTGAAAGCAGGAAATAAACAAGACAAAGCAACAAGCAAAATCTCATAGACAAAGACAATAGTTTAGTGCTTATCAGAAGTTAAGGCAGGAGTGGGGAAATAGAAGAGGGAAAATGGGATCAAATATATGGTGATAGAAGGGGAACTGTCTCTGGGTAGTGAGCACACAATGCAACATATAGATGATGTATTATAGAATTGTACACTTGAAATGTATATAATTTTACTAACCAATATTACCTTAATCAAGTTAATAAAAAAATTTTAAATAATAAATTATTAAAGAGAGAATACAGTTGTATAGCCTGAACACAAATAAAGACGTAGAATAGGACCAGCATCCAAGAAATAACTGTTCATATGAGCACAAACAAGTTTGTGAACTTTCCACCATGTAACTAACTGCATGGTGGAAAGTTTGCAAACTTAATTGTCCAAACTTCATATATTTTCCTAATATTTACTTCCACCTACCTGCCAAAAGGTAAAAAACTATCTTCTGTCAAAGATCTTTTGCCTATTTTTAAATATAAATTAATAGAATTAGGTATTTATTCAAAATTATATATGTGAGATACATCCTGGTTGAGTAAAACTGTAGTTTCTCCCTATTAATTTGTTAGGATATTGCATTAAGTAAATGTTCCACCATCTATCATTGTACTACTGATGGACCTCTGGGTTGTTTCCAATCTAAGGCTAATATGAGCAATACTGCTATAACGTTTTTGTATTTGTCTCTGGGATGACTTTCTGCTGCTAACTACCTAGCAAAGCAATTTGTGGGTATTATGTTCACATTTATTCTGCTTTATTTTTTACTGCCAAAAATATTTCCAAAGGACTTGTACCAATGTGCACTCCCTCCAGCTGAGTTTGAGAGCTCCAGGTGTTCTGCAACCTCATCAGAGCTAAGTACTATCAGCCTTTTAAAGTTCAACCATTCCAGGAAATGTTTAATGGTTTCTTTCTACTAGCCTTAATTTTCATTTGGTTAAATTCTAATAGAGTTGGGCAGCTTCTAATGCTTATTGATTCCCTATTCTAAAGCACCTGGTTAAGTCTTTTGTTCATTTTTCCTAGGAGATTTCCTTTTTCTATTAATGATTTGTGGAAGCTCTTGAAATAAGCTCTATATAAATAGATTGTTAGATATACATATTTGTTGCAAATATCTTTTTTCTATTCTGGGGCTGACACTCTTGATGTTGTTTGATAAACACAAGTTCTTAAGTTTAGTAAAGTCCAAGAATCAACATTTTCTTTTCTGCCTGGTGCTTTGTGTCCTATTTATTAAATATTTCTGTACCTGAAGTTCATTAAGATATTCACCTATATTATCTTTCTGAAATTTCATTGGCTTTCATGGTCACATTTAGATCTACTATCTACCTGGAGTTAATTTTTGAGTATGATGTGAGGTAGCATTTAAATTCATTTTTCTCCATATGGATATCCAATTCACTTAGCACTATTTATTGGAAAAAACATTGTTTTTTGTTATATTTTTACCATAATTCCAGTGCCCAAATATGTGTAGATATGCTTATAGACTCTCTTACTCTATTCCATGACTTTTTTTTGTTTGAAACTATAAGATACTCTTGTTCCTGTAATATCACTGTCTTAAGAACTGCAGCTTTATAATAACACTATCTGATAGTGTAATTTTGCCAATTTTGTTCTCCAAAATTTTCCTGACTAACCTTAAACTAATGTATTCAATATACTTTTTAGAATTATCTTGCGAATATCTTCCCTTCCCACTATAGCTGCATTATATCAATTACAGGTTACTCTTCAGTTATAGTTTATTCAATAAACAACTTTATTAACCAAGTAGAGTAATTTGGTTCAATGTACATTAACTTCAGGGAACTAAAATTTATCTTGAACCTGGTATACAACTTCTAGTTAGTATTACAATGAAAACTGGAGCAAGAATCAAATCCTCAGGTATCTTTGAGCCTTCAGACAATTCTATTAACCAACCATCTGTTAACTCTTTTGTTCCATGAGAATTTTGTAATGTTCATTTTTTGCATTGATCTATATCTTAAATCCATTGTAATTAAAGAACATACTTTGTTGTGAGTCAGTTCTTTGCTTTGTAGATTAGAATATGATCAGTTAGGGTAACTATTCTATGAACAATTAATAATAATATTTTGCCTGCAGTTTCTTCTATAAATGTCAATTAGGTCAAAAAATTTTAATTTTGTTCAGATATTCTATACTATTAGTGATTGTTTATCTCTGTTTATTCTATTAAGAATGAAGATAGGTTATTAAAATAATCCAATATGATCATGAATTTGACTATGTTGGCACTTATTTCTGGTGATTTTCACTTTACATATGTTATTGGGTATATACACATTTAGAGATGTTACATATTTCTCATAGGTTGACTCTTTTATCATCATTGAAAGTATTTCTTGCCATAAAGTTTATTTTTCCAGACATTAGTATAGCTAAAGCTGGTTTATTTTGATTAATGTATGTGTGGTACAGATAAATAACTAAAAGCTGGCCAGACCCAGATATACCTGAGAACATGACCTTTTCATGGTACTGCTCTTGGAACATAGTCATTTAAGACAATGTTGAAATTTAACTATGAGACAAATCAAATCAATTTACCTGGTTACCAGATTATTGTGAAAAGACCTATTGATGCGTTCACACACACACTAGAAGGGCTTTGACTTGTCTCTTGCTCCTAATAGGCACAGCATAAAAGGTAAGTGAGAAATGAAGGAGGCACTTTCTGTGCACTGAAATGGTGTGCACCCACTTCACTCTCATCTCCTATAATTGAAGGCATCTTGTTTGATGAAAGGAGCTGAGATGATGCACGTTTTCTCTGTGCTTGGTTCTTTTTCTTTTCCCTTATAGTTCAGCAACCTGGCACTCAGAATGTATTTAATATAATTGCTAATATATTTTTCACCGACCATATTATTATTTATTTTCTATTTAGAAAACTTTTCTATTTTCCTTTTTTCTATCAATTTATTCAAATTTGAAGTGTATGTTGTTGTTTTATTTGTTTGATTCGTTTTTTGTTTTGTTTTGTTTGGGGGTTTTTTTTGCCAGTTTTTACTTATACATAGTTTTATCACTCTTTTATTGAAACTAAAAATTATAACATGCACCACTGGCTTGTTGAGGTATACCGTGAATGAATAATTGTACCACTAACAAGACAATGTAAGGATCTCAAAATAATTTAACTTCATGTACCCTCCTCCAATGTTCTCTGGTATTGTCTTTAAGTTGAATTCCTACTATCTATCTATCTATCTATCTATCTATCTATCTATCTATCTATCTATCATCTATCATCTATCTATCTATCATCATCTATCCAGTCTATTTATCTATCTATCTACCAGTTTACTATCTGTCTATCCACATGTTTTTATTTTAAATAGTCTATGTACATATTTCTGGAATCATTTCCTTTTTATTTTATTTTTGCATCTCCCTTCTTCCACTTAGGATTGTATATTTCTTGCCTCGATTATTTTTTGTATTTTTGTTTTGTTTACTTCATCTTTTGCTAACAAATATTCTCAGTTTTGGTTTTGTTAAAAAATGTCTTTCAAAAAATTTTAAAGTTCTTTAAAATGTAAAACTCCATTGTCTTGGGGATTCCTTGTTTTTTCTCTTTAGTGAATGTTACATTTTCTTGCTTCTTCAATGGCATTATGACATTTATTTTCTGACTGCTTTTATGAATTTCTCCTTGTTTTTTTTGCAACGTTATATTAGTATATCTTGGTATGGGTTTTTTTTGTATTCATCTTGTTTGAGTCCTACAATGCCTTTTAAATCTTTGCTTGATATATTTGTTTGGTATCACTTCCAATATTTATTGTGCCTCTTTATCGCCTTTGTTGCCTTCTGAGTCCCTTTAACTATATTCATTTTTTAAGACACTTATTTCTCTCTTCAAACTGGTTACTTTTTTTCTGGCGTGACTTTTAGCTCCCTAGTTCTTTTTCTAGCTATGTCAAATCTGGTATAATATTAAATATATTGAATCAGTCTGTGGCTAATCAGGAAACAGAAACCACACAGTAATTTAAATAGATGCTATTTAATATAAAGAAATATTAAACGGTGTTAGGGGACATACTATAAAGATGAAATGAAAACTGTAAAGGATTCTCTAGAGCTCAGAGAGAGTGCCTAAGGGAAGGTAAACTTGGAATGGAGTTTGAGACCTCATGGAAATAAGGGTGGCTACAACCCATTGGGCTGGAGAATAAGCTCACTTGATTGCCCTGTCAGAGCTGGTCCTCATCCACCTGTCCAATAGAAATAATTCTCTGGAACACAGGCTGACAGATGGGTTAGTACAGGGAGTGAAGACAACCGGCATGCTGGAACTGGGAGCTAAAGAAGTCTCCTTGGCAGGGACTTAGTGTACTCCTGTGTCAGGCTGGACTGGGGTGGCATTAGAGAGGAAGGTCAAGCAGTGAACTCACCGGATAGCCGGTACCTCTCGGCCTCTGGCACGGGCATGCAGAGGGCTAAGAAGACCATGGGAGCAGCAACTTAGGCATGCGTTCTTGCCTGCAGTGTCCAGGGTCCCCAGATCTACTGCCATTCCCCAAGATGAGAATGAGAGTAAGCAAGTAGTTGCTAAATAGTGAAAGAAGTGTTAGATGTCCTGCTGAAGAAACTGAACTGAGCAAGACATGGAGAAAAGAAAGAAAGAAAGAGAGAGAGAGAGAGAGAGAGAGAGAGAGAGAGAGAGAGAGAGAGAGAGAGAGAAAGAAAGAAAGAAAGAAAGAAAGAAAGAAAGAAAGAAAGAAAGAAAGAAAGAAAGAAAGAAAGAAAGAAACTCATTCTTGTTGGAATTTAGCAAATGATCTTCCTTAAAGCCAGGAAAGGGGGACATTGCCTTTTCTAGGGTCTGCCCAGGATCCTCTACTCAAACAGTGCTGACTTGCAAAAGAGAAATATTTATAAAGCTCATCTCCATTATCACAGAGCAGTCCTCCAAAGAGCGAATTGAGAACTAAGAGTCAAAAAATCAGTAACTGGAACACATGTTCTTTCTATGAGTTAATTCTGGAAAGTGTGTGTTTTAGGTGTAGAACTATTATGTGAATATTTTTATAACTTGAAAGTCTCTGTTTTTTTTTATTTGTGAATGTATTAATCAGAGTTATGTTAAACCTGATATATAATAACACTAAATTCTTATCTCACATTATTCTGTTTTCCTTGCCTAATATTTCATGTGTTTTTTGTTTGAGTTTTATCCTCTACAAGCTCCATTATTTTAACTGAGTGACAGATAGTTTTTAAAAATCTAGAGATCTTGAGAGTCTAAATATTATTCTCTTCCTTCAGAAAAAAATTAATTTTGCTTCTTACATGAAACCCAGTTAGGAGAACTAACAATCTCAAATCCTCTTACTTCAGTCAGAAATTCATACTATTCATATCTGACCTTACTTCCCGTGAGGAATTATCTAATTATAGTCCACATGTACTCCTAAGGTATGGACAGCAGAATAATGGCCCCCAAAGATGCACACATTCTAACCCCTAGAAACTGATTAGGTTATATTGCATGGCTGAGGACAATTACAATTGTTAATCAGCAGACTTTAAAACAAAGAGAGACTATCTGAGTGGGATCGATCTCATTACAAGCGTTCTTTTGGTAGAAGAGGCAGGCGGAGGACTCTTGGTGTCAGTGATGCCGCATGAGAAAGACCAAACCAAACATTGCTGGTTGGAAGATGGAAAGGGACCACAAACTAAGAAATGTGGGCAACCACTAGTAACTAGTCAAGGCAAGCTGACAAACAAAACAGGTTCTCCTCTACAGTCTCCAGAAAGGAACTTCTTGATTTTAGCACAGTTAGGCACACTTTGCACTTCTGGCCTCCACGACAGTAAGATAATATTTTTAAATATATTTCAAGGCATTGAGTTCGTGGTATTGTATAACATCAGCAATGGGAAACTAATACATAGGATGTAGACATTCATGGTTCCAACTAAAATTCCAAGATGTTTACTAAGATACCTCCATTTTGGTTGGCCCTGAATTCTATTTTATGTATGTTTACTGAATGCTCCATCTTGTGCCTGAGTCTCTTGGACATCATTTTAGGAAATGAAAAATGCCTCAAGCAAATAAACATATATACAAACAAACCAAAACTTGACTACCTCCGTGGGCTTCTTGACTTCATATAGCTGGGTTCCTTAGTGCCTTTGTGACTTACTAACACTAAAATAATATTTCTTTAGAAATAATCCAGCTTTCCTAATCATCCTCAGTTGGTGGGTTACTTTGAAATAACCTAGTTTGATATTGTCAGAAACAGGATTCGGCATATGGAATATGTTGAGCTAGTCTGCACTTCAAAATCCCTTTCCCATGCGGTTTTATGTTTTTCTGAGGACATTTATATGAGGACAGCTGGACTACCACAATTTTCATTATATCGATAACTGAGGATCAGAGAAGCCATGAAACTTGGCTCACAAACTTAGTTTTAAAGACCAATCAGAGCATAAGTTGTCCAACTCCTGCTTTCATACCCTTTATACTACAATAAGGATGGATGATTACCATTCGCTAAAGCATCTACAACTTGTACACAGGTAGATGTCAATAAATTACAATGGTAAACTTCTTTAAATATATTTTTACTTGCAAATTAAATTGTTTATATTTTCAGACAGCTATAACATGTAAAACATTTAATATGCATTGTTTTGACTGAAACAAATCATAATGCTATGAGGTATTCATAGCTAGCCATGAGATTTAGAGCCTAGATTCCCTGCAAACAAATCCTGGGTCTACCAAATATTTTACAATGTAACATAGTTGATAATTTTGTCATTGTAACAGATGTACAGACTATGTAACATAGGCAAATGACTATGACTATATGACATTGTGCTTTAGTTCCCTCAAGTGTAAAAAGGGGATCAAAATGATGAGGACAATACTGATCAATTAAAATATATAACTTAAAATACATAAAAATAATTGGTATCCCATCTGGCACAGGGTAAATATTATATAAGTTTTAGCTATTTATTATTTGACAAATGTATAGAAAAACAAAAGGATGAGTTAAATTTCTTGAGGTTTTTTAAAAAGTCTATTTCTTATTTAATGGAATAAACTTTGATTTGTTATTTCTCTCAATAAGTCTGCAAATTTGATCAGAACAAGGAAATCTATCCAATTATACAATATTGCTCCATTTCTGGGCATAAGTATTTGGTACCAGGTTCCTAGTGAAAACCTATATACACCCAAAGAACATGGTCCACGAAATGAGAAATCAGAGCCTCCCTGAAAATGCTGGGCCAATTGGCTATTATTCCTCTAGAGTCTAGGAGATTCCTCTAGGATTTCTCTGGGAGAAATCCTAGCCATAGATTGGAGGATTATCTGGGTCCTGACGTTCAACCTCAATTCTCTATTATAATATCTACCAGAACTTGCTTCCCATGCATCTGCCTGTGTTTCTTTGTGTTCATGTATTTGCTTATCCGTGTGTATAATTATAAGTTATATAATTACATAAGCAAGCTGTTCCCTGCCTTAAGAATCTGTGGTAGATAAGAAACTTTCATTCATGGCCTGACCCACAGTTCATTCTCAACTTGACTTGGATGGGTTCCTCAGTCTCAAACGCTCAGTTTTGTTTTGTTTCTACCCTGATTGTTTTGAACTTATTTTCCAGGTATTTTGTTTCACTTCAGTCTTGCCTTAGTCTTTTCATTTGTAAAAGTAATGCCTTGGGAGTCATTCTTCCTATTATATAGCAGAAACGTGTGTATGAGTACACATTCGTGGATGGAGTGGGGCTTTATGTAGTGGGGAGGAAGAGACTGCATTGCTAGAGACCGTCAAAAAAAAAGACAATTACCTGCTGCTAGGGTGCAGCTTATTCAAGGCAAAGCCAACTGACACTTGATATAAAGAACATTTATTTCCTGGGGTTTTATAACATTGGTTGCTGGCAGTCACAGTGCCCAGTTTATCAGCAATCAATTGAAATTTTCCACTTAGAAATATAAGAAATAGATTTGTCTCTTTAAATTGGGAGCTTAGCAAGAGGATCTGGGGGAATGAAGATGTCTAAGAGATTAGTGTTTTTAGATTGCAACAGAATAGGTTAAACTAGTGGTACCTCGCCACCCTTACCTGTAAGCAACTCTTTCACGGGGAGGTTTGTATGTCATAGAAAGATTGGTTTCTTTGCTGGTGTTCACATGAGTGGAGCTAGCATGCTTCAGTCTCAAAGAGAAAGAGATAATGTTAAGAAAGCAGATGCAGGGTAATAGAAGGAACATTCTTTTCCCCAATAAACTCCAAGTTAAAACAGAATACTGTTACATACAAACTTAAGGTGCTGCTCATTTAATTCTGTTCAAAAAGTCTTTAATTGAAAAATAAGGTGATGGAACACATGATCACTGTTTCCAGCTATCTAAATTCTTTTGGATTGAAAATCAAAATCATATAGTAAGATTTAGCATTTTTTTCATCACTCACCTACACACTGTAAGGAACTATTATTAGGCACTGAAGAGCTACATAAATGGCTCATCCATTTTCAAGATAATTGTCAAAACTAAATTATGTTTTGGTACTGAGAACTGAAGCCAAGGTCCTCTTTTGTGCCTATTCTATGCTAAGAATTCTGAAACAAAACATGTTTTTCTGTTGTTGCTGAAAATGCTGCAATAAGGCAAGGGATGGGGAAGGGGGGAATTGCCTTGGCTATTTGCTTCAGGGTATATTTGTTACTGGAAAATAAAACTGAACAAACGAACCAGGTGTCTTATCAAGAATAACACCTTTCTTGTCAATGATTACTTGAAATTCTCACCTTGTCGTGTCTACCGTTCCAAAGTTGTTTTGTTATAAACTCCACCTGATCTAAGCATCCTACCTTTAAGATTTATCCTTTGATCTTTTGGGAGGGAAAATAATACGACCCAAGCCTTAATACAATAAATATCCCCTTCTAAATTCCTCCCTTCTGAGACACATTAAGATGCTGTCAGGTAGTATTTTCCCTTACTGCAATAGGTTCATGAAACTGTGCTTTATTTTTCAGTTTTCAACAGCTTTTTCTGGTAATCAGTTTTGGGAGAAGAGCATAGGAGTCAGCTGGAAATGTTACCATTATTCTTTTTACTTTGTCATTAATTATTTAATGTATTAGACCAGGGGTCAACAAGCTATGACCTATTTTGGCACAATTCACTAGCTAAGCAAGCTTTTTAAATTTTTTGAAGGGCTGTATGAAAAATAATACACAACAGAGACTATCTAGTCCTTTATAGAAAGTGTTTATTATTCCCCTGCACTAGACTAATGTGAATAATGGCATCAACTCTGCTCCTAGCTGGCTCTGCTACAAAGGGCTCTGGAGATTTGGATATTTTACTTAATCTTCTTGCAATATAGATAGTCAATAAAGTACCCTCCAGTATTAAGTGCCCATGCCAAAATATCATCCGTTGATTACCAGAAATAACATATATATATATATATATATATATATATATATATATATATATATATATATGTAGTTTCAGCAAAGCTCCAAATATAGTGTTTGAGTTCATCCTACAAATGTTAATTGTGCAATTGTATATTTTACTTAATTTCAATTATCATAACTTAAAAATAAAATTTCTTTCTTTGCTTCTTTTTTACTCACCAAACCAAACAGAGCTGGCTGCTTTTGCAAAATATAGTATCAAAGTTATTGTGGGAAATTCTTGGCAGATTTTAAATTATCTGGGTATGTATGGAGAAGTTAAATATACAAGTTGCTGATGGCCAGACCATATATGACAAATGAATCCTGACCCATAATGTCTGCAGAACCAGCCCAGGAAGCAAAACCATTACAGCCTGTGCAAACAATAGACCCAGAATGTTCAGGACCTGGTCACTGATGGCCAGCTTCCATAATACTTTGCCCATGTATCCAACTCAGGACCAACCAGAGAAATCCAAATGTGCTTTGAAACCAATCACATAGGATGCCCGCTAATCCTTAGCATGCCTCTCTCCTCCCCATGACAATAGCCTCTAATCAGGGCACACTTGAAGTCCCCCCATTTCTCACTATAAAGCTTTCTCATTCCCCTGCCTGCCTTTGGGTCTCTGCCAATGTCAACTCACTCTCATGCTATAGAAAGCTCTCAATAAAAACCCTCAGCTGGGTCTCATCTGAGTGGTCTTCATTTACTTCCACTGTAATTTAAAAGACAAAAGTGAATAGACCTGATTCATGTACTTTCCCCTTTTGTTTTTGCGATGAGTTGATTAGCATGGCATCTATCAGTCCGAAACTTGGCCATTTCTCTTCTCCTCCTAGAGGACATACGAATGCTGTCAGGCATCTTGAAATTACGTTTAGTGGATGCTCAAAAATTGTGAGTAAAAGGTGCAATATTGCCTAAGCCTCAGAAGACAGGGAGTACCAGATACACCGGGAATACCAAAAAAAATGTATTCAAGTGGACACTGGTCAACATTGCTCAAGCAGTAGATCATTGTAATCAGAAGTGGAGGCTGATGGCAACCACTTTTGAACTCCTCCTGTAACTGCAGAAGTCAATTGTGACTTGTATTCATCTTTTTTTTTTTTTTTTGAGGGCAGTGTCACTGGCCCTCATATGTGGGACCCAAACCGGGGCGGCTGGCTTTCCAAGCCAGCGCTTAACCACTGCACCACTCGGCTGGCCCTGTATTCATCTTTTGTTATCAGTATATATTGTGTATTACAATTTTAATACAGTTTTCCTTTCTTAAAATGTGTATACATCTTTTTTGCACTCTTTGTATAATTGAGCAATTCTTAAATTAGAATTTTGTTTTGTTTTGTTTTGTTTTTGTTTATTTTTTGCTGAGCCATCCTGCCACCTGTTGGCAGCTCAACGGCAACTCAGCTCGGGCTGGCCTCGAACCGCTGTTGCTCAGAGCTCAGCTTGCACTCTTGAGCGAGCTCTTAACCAACTGAGCCATTCGGCCGGCAAATATATGTCAATTTTTTTTTTTTTTTTTTTTTTTTAGCTGAGCCATCCTGCCACCTGTTGGCAGCTCAGCTCAGGAATCGAACTGGCGACTCTGTTGTTTAGAGCTTGCACTCTTGAGTGAGCTCTTAACCAACTGAGCCAATTGGCCGGCCCTTAATTGAGCAATTCTTTAGGTCCATGATCTTATATATTCCATCTACCTTGCCGTTTGTTTTTTTCCACTTGAGCCTAATTATGTATCTTGCTTTTTCAGTTTATTCCAACTTTTCTAGGATTCTGAATAAGTGTGTAGTGTAGGAACAGCATATTGGAAAACTCAAAAATGAATACTAAGCAAAAATAGATAATCACAGGTTAAAAGGAAATACACTAATTAAACAAGTCTTAACTATTGAGTTCTCAATTTATTTGATTTCAAGTCTAGTTTTACACGGAATTTGTGGGTAGCTGTGTATTGGATTTGTTAGAAAGTAAAACACTAAAATTTGTGAAACATTATTTTAGAGAAGGAATATATATGTGTCATGGACAAGGAGATGGTGGCACAAACTTTGTAGCATGAATACAACTACCAGTGGCAAACTGAACATCTCACCATTTTACCTGCTGAGAGCCTTGCCCCATCAATACTTCTCAGAGACCTGTTTCATTGCTTTATTCAAAAATAGCTTCCACATTATGGTTAAGATATTATTTGCTTTACTAATAACAATAATAAACAAATATGCCCCACACATGCATATATTCATACTTATAGATTTAAAAAAAAAAAAAACACTCTTTACCCCATACCATATCTATACCCAAATTAACATGATGCCAAGTTCCTGTAAAACTAATCTTGCCAATCCTAGGAAAAAGATTTAAGTGCTAATGCAAGCCTCAGTGCTGAGCATACATCATTCCTGCCATGTGACCAAGATTATCTGCTTCTGAGATTATCACCTCAATTCAGTTATTTACACTGCAATCACCACTTGCAATTGATTTATAACTTCGATTTGCATTTCATCATCACTGAACATATTTTACCAAAATTACAGTGAGATGTAACACTACAAGTAGAATATATAAAATGTACTCTAACTACAAAAGAGTATAGCATTGAAGTGGCAAAAAAAGTTTTATTTTTAAAAGGAAAGCAGGGCCAGCCGAGTGGCTCAGTTGGTAAGAGCACAAGCTCTGAACAACAGGGATGCTGTTTCAATTCCTACATGTGCCAGTAAGCTGCACCCTCTGCAGCTAAGATTGTGAACAACAGCTCAACCTGGAGCTGGGCTACTGTGAGTCGCCGGTGACAGCATGGGCCGCAGTGGGCCGCTGTGAGCTACCGTGAGTGGCTGGCATCCAGTGTGAGTGGGGGTGGGGGGGAGGGAAGGCAGGGCAGCTGGCGAGAGCTGCCATGAGCTGCTATGAGCAGCTGTCCAATGGCCGGCAACTGATCTGCCTCAGCCAGGAAGAACGCAATGATCACAATACCAACATGGGCCAGTGAAGCAATGTCCTCCACAATTAGACTGGAGAACAAAAGGACAGCAACTTGTCTGTTCTCCTTCCCCGATTCTTCAATAAAATCTTTAAAAAACAAAAAAGGAAAGTAAATTTGTATCACTGAATGAATAACCAACTTACAAAATAGCTTGTAAGCAACCGTTTCATAGGACTTTAGAGGGAAAGACACCCAAAACTATGGAAATATTTGTCATTAAAACACTTATAACAATGTTTCCTGACACATGCCAGGTACTGCAGTTAAGGCGATTTATTGTGACTGTCGAATCTTTTAGAGTAGACCAAACATTTGCAGAACTGGGGAGATGGACATGGCTGACTCACATAGTGAAGAAATATTAGAATGGTATCAAAAATCTGTCAAAAGATCTCAGTGGCCTCTGTATTCAATGATACATATTTCAAGCTACAAAAAAAAAAACCCAACTATTATTTTATTCAAATTAGAAATATAGGTAAAACCCCAATCTTCTTCATCTTACCACAAGAATTATTTTGCTCATTGGATGGTATGCAATGGGTCACAGTCACAAATCAACTAAAAAAGCAGTATGTTTCCATGGTGCCATGTAAAACTGTCAAGAATCAAAAGTGAGTTAATTTTAGAACTTTGAATGTGAGAAAATCTTAGATGCTAAAAAATATTAGACTCTAGGATATGCTATTGAAAATTAAAATCATATTTTTGTGTAAATAAATAGTATTGGCTAATTAGATAATATTTTTTGCTTATTTTTGAGTGTGACTATTTCCCTGGGAAAGTTGTTATCAAAACAATGGTGTTTCCTAATACCATAGACATTTTAGAATAAAGAAAATATAATAATATTTTTTAAAATAATTACCTCAAATTCAACTACTAGAACATGTCAATTTGATTGAAATAGTGTTGAAACTGTAAATTAATATGGGAATATGATATCAATGCATTATTATATATCAGAATGTAAAATCTTAAATTTATCATGGTATCATATTATATACACCCTTATTTCACAGATAAATAAACTAACAGTGCCAAAATAACTCCCCAAATTTGAAAACATCTCCTTAAGTCTCAAAATTAGCATCACACATTAGAGTAAGACGTACATCAGATGTTGAGACATTGGTGGTCCTCAATTTTTTTCTTTTTGTAAAATGATAGTTTCATTTTGTTATCAGGATAATAATTTCTTCATTAAATTAATTGAAAAGTGTTCACTCCTATTCAATTTTCTAAAAAACGATGTGTAACACTGTGAATTCTTTAAACATTTGGAAGAATTCTTAAATGAAACCATTTCAGCCAGAAGTCTTTTGGAAGGTGAATATTTAAATGTGAATTATATTTTTTAATAGTTTTGAGGTATTTAATAATCTATTTCATATTGAATAAATTTTGCTATTGTGTGTTTTTCAGGAGATCAGTCCATTAATCTATGATTGTCAAAGTTACATGTGTAGTTATTTATAGTATTTTCTTATCCTTTTCATACATGCAATATATGTAGTAATACCATGTTTAATTCCTGATATTGGTAAATTGTGTCTTCTCTCTTTTTTCTCAGTCAGTCTTATTAGAAGTTTGTGAATTTTATGAATTATTTTACAGAGCCAATTATTTTTGTCATCGATTTCTCCCTTATATTCTAATTTCATTTTGTTTTGGTTTTAATTTCAATAATTTCTGCTTTCTTATTTCTTTTGTTCTGCTTGCCTTGGGATTACTTTGTTCTTTTTTTATAGATTCTTAAGGTAGGAGCTTAGATTATTAATAAGATAGCTTTTTATTATCAAACTTATGCATTTAGTGTTATATTTATAATAGCACTTAGTGCTGTTGATGCATATAATGGGTGCTGGCAACTAATCCCTTTAGCTTTCTTTTATCTGAGAATGTCTTGCTTTCCTTCTCTTTCTTAATGTTACTTTTACTTGATGTAAAATTATGGGTTAATGGATCTTTTCTTTCAATGTTTGAAAAATATTTTTCTACTTCCTTCTGGCCTTTATGGTTCTTAATGAGCAATCCACTGCCATTTGGATTGTTTTACCCCTGTAGGTAAAGTGTTTTTCTTTCACTAAATTATTTTTTTTCTTTGTTTTTGGTTTTCAGAAGTTTGACTATAAGATGTCTTGGTATGAATTTCTTTGGGTTTCTCTTCTTTGGGGTTCACTTTTTAAATCTTTTTTAAATCAGCTTTTTAAATCTGTACATTTATGACTTGTCAAATTTGTGAAAATTTCAACTGTTATTTCTTTGAGTACTTTTCCAACCTTGCCATTTTTCTTTTCTTTTTGGGACTTCAATGACACAAATACTAGTTCTTTAGTTAAGTTCTACAAGTCCCAGAAACCTTTTATTTTATGCAATATATTTTCACTGCTTTTCAAATTGAGTAATTTCTATTTTTCTATCCTTCAGTTCACTGATTTTTTTCATATGTTTCTTTCATTCTTCTGTTGAGATCATCCAGTGAGAATTTTATTTCAAATATCCATATCAGAACTTTGGAGTCTGGCCTCTCAGTGCTGAACTCATAGGCTTAAAGATATATCTCTGAGCTGACTATGGGGATATTGTGACTTGAAATCAGTTAGAATTCAAGCAAATTACCTACAACACTGTCCATACAAAAAACGTTTTCAAATCAAATACAAATTTCTCCCTTCCATTCTTTTCACATGGATAAGCATGACTGGCACCAAGTTAAACCTATAATTAATCCTTGAATCAATACTGGAGTCCACTGGTCCCAGCACCATTGATAAAATGGCATCTCTGAATAGAATAGAAGAAATATCAGGAAATATAGCTTCATCAAAACTATAATAGCAAGCCATTTTATGGAGGTTGTTGAAAGACAAGTCAGGTATGTTCTATTGTTAATAGTGACTAATAGTAGGTATTTGATCAAGACTTGGCCGAGAATTTGGCATTTCAGGAAGATATAACTTGCTGTTCCTGATGTGCCTAATTACATCTGGGGAGGATCTTAGGACCAGGAGTAATACAAGCTCAGAATTAATTTCACACTGGAATTGCATCTTTCTTCTGAAATAATCCCCAGATATTTTACAAACCTGAAATTTCCCAGTAGGCTGTAATTCTAACAAAATCTTTTCTCTACAGTTCAGCAGCAAGAATTGTCAAACCAAAAAAATCATCTCCTCCTTCTAATGATATATATATATATGATATATTTATAACAAGAAATCCAATTTGCTCCCGCTTACTGAATTATGACATTTTCTTATAGTGCGTGTAAGTCATCAACTCAATAAATAATTTTTGACACTTTCCAGACACTGTCACTATTCAACTATTTTGCCTAATATTTTCTATAGCTTGATCTGAATCTTGTTTCAGAGCCGTAACTGATCAAGTTAATGTTGTTCTAGTTTATTCACCAAATAAGCCTTGCTCATAGATTAGTTACCTGAGACCATTGATCTTTCCACAGTTTGCAGTTTTCAGTGCTTTGCTAACGTCTTTTCCTTGCTGCTCTTGGTATCTCCATCCCAGGCATGGATTTCTCCTTTTCCACTCTCACCCTAACATGATCTGTTATATGGGTTTTTCTCTTCTCTTTACATCCAGATGCAACTCCCTCCAGGTGTTTTCTGCCTTCCTTAAGACCTACATTAGAACAAACGGTCTCAAAATTTACCCGAAATTTAAATGAAAAGAATAAGTGAATTTATATTTCATTTAAAAAATATATCAAGAATTTTTAGAAATATATGTGAGCGAAATAAGTCAGAAAAAGTCAAGAACCATATGATTCCATTGATATCTGGTATATAAAACTGAAAGCAACTAAGGAACAAGACAAACAAAGGAAGAAACAAAAATTCACAGACACAGACAGTAGTTTAGTGGTTACCAGGGGGTAAGGGAGGTAAAGGAGTGGTAGATGAGGGTAAAGGGGGTCGAATATATGGTGATGGAAGGAGAACTGTCTGAATGCTGAGCACATAGTATGACATACAGATGATGTATTACAGAATTATACACCTGCAACCTATGTAACTTTGCTAACCATTGTCACCCAATAAACTTTAATTTTTTAAAAAAAAGAAAAGAAGGAAGTGATAAGCAGCAATATCATTTTTTTTAAAAAAAAAGAAGAAATGTATGTGGATCTAGAGGAGAAGCATTGAGAAAAATGGTAAGTGAAGAATGGTGCTTATACTTTCTGGATGCACAATGGATCAGGCCCCTGCTAGCTACATTACTTACATTACTTAATCTTCACAGAAAATTAGGTTAAAATGAGGAAACTAAAGCTCAAAATTCATATATATTCTCTCCCAAATCATACTGTTAAGAAATGGTATCAAGATGACTAATAGAATTAAATGTGAACAGTTAACAGTGCCCTGATAAAATGTACAATACTGGTTAAAATATTTCATTTTGGGGGGCCTTGTTTTTCTTAGTGATAAAGTCAGGATTAAACAATGATATTATTTCCTACTCAGCACTGCTTTAAGTATAATGGGATGCTTACACCTTATCTCAGTTTCAGCCAGTTTCCCCAAAAGATAAGCATAAAATAATGTGTCAAATACCCTCCTACTGGAAAAGTATGGGCTTGAGATACTATGCAGGACTTGCAAATAAAATAACCAAAAACTGATTTTTTTTTTTTTTTTGATTATGCTTAGATCTATATTCATCTCACAGTTCCAGAATTCTTGAAGTTGATGGATCTTGGAGCCAGAAGTTCTTTGGAAAAACTGAAAGTACTGTAGCGTAATATCCCCTCCACCAAGGAATGGGAATAAGTGTGTCCTTCTTGCATGAAGTCACAGTGAAACGTATCAATTGGACCACACTAGCTCTTGAGGCCCCATGACTTACAGGAGGCTAAATATGAAGACTATTGCTGGCCCTCTGCTCTAGTGGCAGCATTACAAGACAAGGTTCGGGCAGCCGAGTAGCGCGTTGGTTAAGAGTTGGCTTGAGACTCCAGCTTAGAGCAGCAGGGCCCCAGTTCAGAGCCCACATGAGGGCCAGTAATGCTGCGCCCTCTACAGCTAAGATGGTGAACTACATGTGAACCTGGAGCCTGGCTCCCGTGAGTTGCTGGTGATGATGTAGTCTGCAGCCCCTGCTGCAGTGGGCTGCCATGAGCTACTGTTAGCCACTGTCCAGAGGCCGGCAACCTAGCTGCCTCACCTGGAAAGAGTGCAATGATCACAATACCAACATGCGCTAGACTGAAGAACAAAAAGGACAGCAACTTGTCTGTTCCCCTTCCCTGATTCCCCAACATGTTCCCCTCCCACAATTCCCCAATTTAAAAAAAAAATCTAAAAAAATAAAAATAAAAAGACAAGGCTGCATTGGGAATGGACCACATTTCCAGAGTTTATTGCAGAAAAGATATGAGATCTGAGCCAAACACTCCTTAGGCTCTCCTGAAGCCAACCTAAGTGTGTTGCTCAAAAAGAGTGATTGGCAGGAAGGAATCCAATAAAGGTGAGAAGTAACACTCTAGGTTAAAAAACTGTTTGATTTTTCAGGCCCAAACATAGGCAATTACAAAGTCTTTATACCTGGCAAGCCTCAGAGGAAAGCTGGCCTCCCCACACACCAAATCTGGTTCACAGCTGGTGGATTACAGACTCTAAAGGGAGTTGCAGCCAAGGACTCCCATCCTCCTGGCTGCCCATGGTTTTATGCATACGTACTTGCATTCCTAGTCCAGGTATATGGGAACTTCCCGCTGCTGAGACCTTTCTCAGGCACTTCTGCTGAGGCCTTCTTTATAGGAGATTGGGGGGTGTGGAGCAAACCTGAAGGTCCTTTGTTCCCATACTGACACAGCATTCAGTACTTTTCTATCCCTAGCTGTCCTTTCCTTCCCCACAGCCTCTGGGGATTCAATTTAAGTGATTGAAGATAAAGCAAAAAATAGCTTGATAAAGGCTCTTCAAAATGCACATGTGGAATGCTCAGCCCTTGTAATTGTGAGTTTTAGTAAAGACGGCTGTGCTTTCCCCTCTTACTTATTCATAAAAGGAGCTCAGTCAATGGTGGCTAGTCTTTAAAACTAAAGCAACAATACTGTGAATAATAATAATACCTAGTTTAAATATGAAATAGTCATTTGCTGTTTTCTTAAGTAAAAATTGTCAAAAACCAACCATTTCATGTGGTTCAAGCTAATACAAACCCTTAATAATTCATGAAAAGATAAAGATGCTGTGCTATAGGAATACAGAAAAGGAGCAGCCAACCAGTCTTGTAGTGGAGGAGAATAAGAAAATTTTATGTTTAGTTTTAAAAGATGATTAAAATTCAGTAGAAATTAGGTAGGAGTGAATAAAAGGGGGCATTCCAAGTAAGGAACAGTATATGCCAATGCTAGTTTATGACAGGGTTAAGGGGGAGTTAGGGACTACAAATGAATGGCTACAGCCACATTTGAAGATGGGTTAGAGGAAGAGTGAACACAAGATCATTTTAAGCTAAGGACTGTATCCTGAAACTCACTGATCAATTGCATATAAGAAATAATGTTGTGGGGCCGGCCGAGTGGCACTGTGGTTAAGCGCTGGCTTGGGACGCCAGCGGCCCTGGTTCGGATCCCACATATGAGGGCCAGTGATACTGCCCTCAAAAAAAAAAAAAAAAAAAAAAAAGAAATAATGTTGTGAACACAGAGAAAAGAGCCTGGACAAAGATGAAATAGGAGACAGGGAGAACAATGAGAAATTCACTGCAGTAATCCAAATATTCTAATCCCATTTTCTCATTCTATGTGTATGGAAATTGAGGCACAGAAGTTCTTGTATTTCCATAATCTAGTTATATAATTCTCCCACTGAAAGGTTTTGCCACTGAGCTACAATTATTTTTCTCTACTCAATGGGTTGTCTTACTTTTCCATTCCCCATTCAATAGCAACACACACACATACACACATTTATTATAAGATATTTGATGTTATAGGTTCACCCATTTCTTTATTTTGAAAAATAACTAATGTCAGGCTTTGCACACAAATGTTCTACAGTTGTAGACTGTTGCTTTTGAAGATGAATAAAAAATAGCTAAAAGTGAAAAGTCAAGAAAGAATAAAAACTAACAAAAGCCAAAGGAAACAATTGAAACAAACCTTTTATTTCACCTACTTGAATCTAAAGGCCAGTGTCACTTCTATTCCAGTTCCTTCCGTAATGAATGAGGATGAGATCCATGACACATAGTCCCCATCACCATCTAAAAGCCATGTTGCCTGGCACACTTACCACTGGGCTTCTACACATTTCACCTTACTAAGTAGAATGCCATGGTGGTACACTCATACAAAGCTGGTGTTTAAATTTGGGATGTTTCACTTCACTTCCCTCTACCTCCAGGCAGTTAAATCAAGTAATCGAATATGTGTTTGTAAACCAAATCTAGAGTGATACTGAGTTGTCAGAAAAGTCATGATGCATTTTTGCAATGAAAAACAGCAAAAACACAGCATGACTTTTCCGACACCCAATATTTTTAACAGAGCGCATGATACAAAGCTGCCTGGCAGGTCTCCAATTATTATGGCCTATTTTTCCTCTTTATTCAGCATTCAGTAAATAAAGCTTCAAAAGTATGACCTACCCTGGGGAACAGACTACACACACACACACACACACACACACACACACACACACATATTTATTTAGCCACTTTATGTGTGCCAAGCCCCAGGGGGCATAGGAGGAAGAGAAAATTTCAAATTTCAAAAAGTCTGGGAATCTTCCTTTTTGGTTTATCAGTGTATAAACCAACAATGTATCACTGGTTACAAAGTAAGCCTGAATTCCTTCCAAATTAAGATCTAGGCATGTCTGAGAGCTACAGCTGCAGACTGTCAGTGTACCTACCATTTTGAGAAAAAGTCATTGTTGAAGTCTGAAATGAAAACAATAGGTCAAACGTTGAAGAGAAGGGCTATTTTAAATATAGGGCTTTATCTAATCCTCCAGATACATACGAGAGTCCTACAGCAAAATGATTGAATGCGTAAACTCAAACATCATGTACTGATCATTTACCATGGGCCAGACCCTCCAATGGAGAGGCACTGAGGAGAAAAATTGACAAGGTCCCTACCCTAATGATTCTGATCGTAATAACAGTGGGAAATATTTGGCATGCTTCAAAGAGGTCCACAAGAAATGAATTAGTTAAAGGAATATTTTCCAATAAATTCTGTAAACACCTGACAGCCTGAGATATCATTTGCAATTCTGAGGACAAGGGTGATGATCATAATAATATTAGTGTGGCTGGGCCATGGCAACAGTGTTGACACCACCCATAGCACCCTTCACATTGGCCAAGAGGCACTTTTGTGTACAGTGTCCTTACCTTTATTATTATGGTCTTTGAAATGAAAGAGAAACCTCGGCAACACAGGTGACATTGATAGGTCTGAACAGGAGCTCATGATAACTCTAGTGGCATCAGATATACAGCTTCCATTGTTTTAATAATACAATTATAGTAAATCTCCCCACATGGTGACAAAGAGAAAATGGCAGCTTCTCCCCAGTTTAAGTAAGAGGACTGATTCTCAAATGCATGAAAGTCATCCCCTGTGATGTGCCATCATTGGACATTCTCTTAGAAGAATCTTGAGGTCAACTGAGACTAGCAACATGAATGGAGCAGATGGATGTGGCCAGAGAGGTACCACTTTTTATGTGGCCAGGGAAGCAGAGCATCATACTATTGCTTACATTTTCTTTGGTTGAGACTTTTTCATTGGAATTTCAAATTGGCTTTCACCATGTTGGAGGGAAGAGAGAGAAAGAGTTTATGCTAGTCCATTTCTAAGACTGAAAATGTTGCTGATAGCTTGGGGAAATTTTCTGATATCTCCCAGTGTATTAGAAGGGAAAGAATTAGGAAGGTTGAGGAAACCAGCAGAAACTGCCTCCAGTGCAAGAGTCCCATCCATCCTATTGGCAAACGCCAGCTCCTGAGACACAACTGTACCTGAGGTTTATAAATCCACAACAATGCCTCAGATCAGATGGGTAGGATCCACACCCCTACAAACACACCGCTCATACACACTCACCCTACGGTCAGTGATTTTAGCCTGTGGGCAATGTAGTAGCTAAGACGCCTATAGCTGGAACAGGGAGGAGTTAAAAGGAAATTCTGTCCCAGGCATCCTGAGGGGAAAATGATAACATTAAATAGAAGTGTAGGTATTGCCAAGACTTCACAGTGTTAATCAGGAAAGGATTTGAGGATTTTTTTTTTCCAATGAGAGACAGGAAACAATACAAGTATCAAATATATCGGGTGATTAATTCTAAAACAAACAATAACGTATCATGAAGACAAACCTCATCTCTAGAATCAGAGGGCCAAAGGCCACATTCTGGCTTGATATGCAGAGATATGAGGGTAGATTCTAAGCTATTTCCACTGGGGACCAGGAGGTGCCCAGGAACATTGTCTTCATCATGTTGCAGGGAGAGTAAATGTTTTCTTTCCTCAGCACTTGTTATTATGTAAATGTAATTCTAAGCAACAATTTGTGAGCTAAACCCATAATTCTCTGTGATTTAGGTGCTATGGCTGGATCCATCCTCAGCTTTCAATCTGTAGATTTCACTCACAAGAAGGTGGCATGATTGGATTTTCAATTCTGTACTACAAGGGTATTTTTCCTATTAACAAGGTAAATTTATTTTATGCCATCACCCTCAGTGGTTTCCCGGTAAAATACAGACCACACATATTTCAATCAAATTGTAATTGACAGAGCATACCCTAGTGCTTTCCTTAAAACTGGGACCAGTATATGACTTTTCATTCCATTGTTAAAATGCAATATGAAACAGTATGAAAATTACTCAGTGAAAGCTGTGTAATGAATTGATTATTCCTGGGGAGTTTCCTCCCCAAATTGCTGCATGACCTTGTCTTGCAGGAAATCAACCAGATACTTTAGCAGCTTGAACCTGTGTCTAAAATGACCCAAATAACAAGAAGGTACATAGTTAATAAATTATTCATTTTAATGACAACATCAGCTTAGCCAATAGCCATCACATAAATTTTCTGGCTTAGTGGTGCCAAAAACACATAAATAAACTGGAGACAATGAGGCACTGACCTGGGAGACAGGTGAACTTTCTTGTAGTCCTGGCTCTGCCATTGACTAGTTGTGAAACTGTTAGTAATCTCTTCAGCCTCTCTTGCTATCTCCTGTGAAATGGAATTGTTGGATTACATGAAAGTTCTTCAACTAGAACAACCACTGTCTGTTTCTACCAATCAGTGAGTACTGAAAAGCCAAATGATTGACAGTGTCCTTCCCACTCTGATATTTTATGAGGACTTACATAAATCATCCCAGTCAAATCGACCTGGGTTGATGCAGTTTAGGACTAAGTTGTTGAAAATATAAAGACACCCCTATTCACTGTGCCTAATAGCTATTCATTTTAGTTTTTGAAATCCACTGTACATATTTCTGATCTATAGGTCACCATTACTAGGGCCAATATCAATGAAAGGTATGAAGCATGGTGACAACCTGGTATGTTTATCACTGAGATGGGCTGAAATGAATCCAGGTGACCTCAAATATAGAAAAACCCAATAGTAGACATTCTCTGTCGGTAGCAAATATCTGTAGGTCTGACTAGACCCGTGGGATCTAAAATATGCAGACTCCTCCATGATGATGCCTCTCAGATACTTCAGGTGATAAACTTGGATCCCTGATGACAGTATGGTTGTTTCTTAATCAGCCCACCTCATCTCTCTGGAATTCACACAGCCTTGAACTGATCTCCTTTGAAAAGTCAACAAAGGAGCCACCTTGGTAGATGTAAATGTATTGTTTGAAGAGTGAAAAACATTAAGAGGAAAAAAGAAGAGGGAACCAGTATATCTCTGAAGAAGAAATAATAATACCATGAGATGATGAAGATACTAAGAACTCCTTCCTCATCCTGCCATCCATTCTCACAGGTAAGGAATGAGATTAGGTAGCACACAAATGAAATATTACTGGATGTAAATAAAAAATTAAATTAAAAGTTCAGAAACAACTTACATGCCACCACTTGGGTAATAGTTTAAAAAAACAAAACAAAACAGTGCAGCCATTTAATGAAGTATTAAGCTGACATTAGAAAGAATGAATTAGGCCTATAAGTACTGATAAAGAAACATGTTCAAAAATTACCATTAAATAAAAAAAAAAAAACATGGTTTTAAAAGAGTGTATATGAAATAATCAAATGTATCTTATCAAAGAAGTAGAATATTTTTGTAAAGAAACACAAGAGATTTTTTAAAAGGGTTACATCTGGAGAGGGACATTAAAGCTCGAGTGTATGATAAAGGCACTATTACTTTTCATTTTATACACAATTGATGTTTTACCATAAGCAAAAATCACTTTGTTAATTAAAATAAAGTTATTTAAAAGTCAGTATGGATCATTTGTTATGGCCAGAAAATGCTAAAATGATTTAATGATGTCAGTAGCAGCTTCATTGTGAAACATTTTAGAAATGGTGAAACATAAACAGAACAATACTAGAAACATACGTGTTCTCATCCAGGTTTAAGAAATCTTACTTTTTTTCTTAAAGATTTATTACTAATATACAAAGACCCTTAAGTACCCGTTCCCTATTCCATTAACCATCGTCCCCAGATGTAACCAATAATGTGAATTTAATGCTCATTTCACATTATCACTGTATAGACAGATACCTAAAATAACATACAGTATTGCTTTACTTATTTTGAATTTATATAAAAGGCATGCTATAGGTCATATTATTCTTCCACTTGTGTTATTTATGTACTGAAGTTATAACGTACCCCCCATTTCACCTTCACAACTGAAGGGCTTTCTGCCCTGTTGCTAAGAGCCAGGAGGCTAATGGCTATAGCTATCATACCTCTCTGGAAATTACCCTCTGCTAAAGAAAGCCTCCATCCTGCAGTCGCACTCTTCCCCATGTCAGCCTGCTCACTGGGAATTGTGAAGAGCCGGCCCCCTCAACCCAACTCAGAAAGCTTTGAAAGACTATCCCAACTCCAGATCTCCTTAGAGAGTCAGATGAGGACTTTTTTGAGAACAATGTGCAACCTGAATCAGACTGTAAGGAAACATCAGAATTTCCCAAATCAATGATCAGTCTGCAAGATAACTAGCATATGTCCTTCAAAAACATTAATGCCATAGAAGACAAAGAAAATCTAATGAAGCATTCCAGATTAAAGGACACTCAAGAGACATGACAACCACATGCAGCACATGGTCAGGGATTTTCTTGTGTTCTGAGAAAATTATTGGGAAAATTTGTAACTGATAAACCTTGCGGAATGACTACTATAAGACAGACATTGTTCTAAGAACTTCATATATGTTAACTAATTTAATCTGCACAAGAGTATTATGAGGTAGGTAGGCTTATTATCTTCATTGTACACATGAGGAAACTGAGCCACAGGGAAGCTAAGTAACCTACCCAGGTAAACACTGAGAAAGAGGCAAAGCTGACACTGAATAGATGCCCTCTGCCAGGGAAGGTGGTGGGAGATGGGCGTTAGGGTGGGGGTGGGGAGGTGAGAGTAGGGGGGTCACTGTTTTTAAAAATAGCCTCTACTGGTCATCCTAATAAGATCCTTATTTCATATTCTTTAGTTTCACAAAACTAAAGAGCTTATCACCAATTGTTCATGAAATTGTGACAAAATAGGAAGCCCTACATTTTAGTGGTCAAAGTGATATTTGGATAAAGCCAATTTGGAAAATTAATTTGGCAAGATTTGGTAAATCTGAGGATAGAAATACTCTAAAAGAACAAGTTAAGTGCTTTGTGTAAACACAAGGAAACCTGTATAAGAATATTAACAACAGCTTTGTCAGAAATACCCTGAAGCTCCATCAGTAGAAGAATAGAGTAGCTGTTATTTATTCACATAATGAGGCAGAGTAAAACACCAACATAATGTGATTAGTGGGATCCAAAAATTCAATCATGTAAAATACAGATCACATGATTACAAAGCTAAAGAAAACAGTATTTCTCAGTCTGTATTGTTCCCCAAAGTATAAAATTAAAAACTGTGAAATTCTACAAAAGTGACCATAAACTTAACTTAGAAAAATTCCAAATGATGAATCATTATATTTAGAAATTGCAGGGCCGGCCGAGTGGCGCATTGGTTAAGAGCTGGTTTGGGGATGCTAGCGGCCCCGGTTCAGATCCCACATATGAGGGCCAGAGACACTGCCCTCTACAGCTAACAACAGCTCCACCTGGAGTTGGGCTGTGCTAGCCTGGGTGACAAGTATAGGCTGCAGCCCCTGCTGCAGTGGGCTGCCATAGGCTACAGTGAGTGGCCAGCAGCCAGCACGAGCGGCTGGCAGCCAGCGTGAGCTGCCAATAGCTGCGGTGAGCGACATCCAGAGGCTGGTGACCTATCTGCCTCATCTGGGAAGAGCGCAATGATGATACCAACATGAGCCAGTGAAGCAATATTCTCCGCAACTAGACTGACGAACAAAAGACAGCAACTTGTCTGTTCCCCTTCCCCGATTCCCCAACGCTGTTCTCCTCCCCAATTCCCCAATAAAATCTTTAAAAAAAAGAAAAGAAAAAAAAAAGAAATTGCATAAATTGTATTTGTATTTCCTCTTGCATCCAAAAGTTATTAATAAGGTTTTGTTAATTTCCAGGTGAAAGGTCCTTTTGTTTTTGATTCAATCCTAATTTCTAGTCTTTTACTACATTGTGATTAAAGTGTTATTTATAATATTTATACTTTATTGAACCTATTAATGATTTCTTTTTATATATATGATCGATTTTTGTGAATGTACCATGTGTGCTTGAGAAGAGGCTGTATTCTCCATTCTGTGTATAAAATTTTATATACAACCCCATGATTGTATATAATGAATAAGGCCTTTCTTTCTTTCTTTCTTTCTTTCTTTCTTTCTTTCTTTCTTTCTTTCTTTCTTTCTAATAACTGGTTTTTGTTTTGTTTTGTTTTTGTTTTTTTTCATTGAGTAATAGTGTGTTTTTTCCAGGACCCATCAGCTCCAAGTCAAGTCGCTGTCCTTTCAATCTAGTTGTGGAGGGCACAGCTCACTGGCCCCTGTAGGAATCGAACAGGCAACATTGTTGTTCAGAGCACTCACTCTAACCAACTGAGCTACCTGCCTACCCTCTTTGTTGTGTTTTATGTCTTCTACAGTCTTAGTTAAATTTTCTGGCCACATGATCTGTGTTGTACTAAAGGTAGAACATTAGTTTTCAATAATGTATTTCTATCCATGTCTTCGCACATTGCCTATAGGTTTTGATGTAAAGGGGTCACTATGTTGTTTAGTTCATAGATATTCATAACATTTCAAATAGTGACTTTTATCATTAAAAAGTGCCCTGTTTGTGTTAACAAGCTTCTTTTACATTATGCTACATAAGTCTGTGTCTGGACCCAGAACCCAGCAAGCCTACCATTTCTGCTCTTTACACTGCCAATTCATGTTTCCTTTTAATTTCTGATATAGAAAGATACACACTTTAATTATGAGCTTAGATATTTTTTTATTAAATTTATACCTTATATTGTAGTATTTCTTGTGTATATCTAGAGCAATTGGGGATATTGAAAGTATGATATTCCACAGCTATTTTGGTAGGGATTTATCATTTATTCAACTCTTTTTCTCTTCTGTTTTGGACTCAATGCACATGTAAAATCTCTGGGTCATGAAAAATGTATTAAAATTCTACTCACTTATTTTCAGCTCATCAATAATAGTTTTCCCAACAATTCTACTTAGTCTTCTACTCTTCTAACTTATATAGCATGTAGCGTTAATTTCTGTTATATTACTGACGTGCCATATCTTTGTGTCATTGGTATAATATTTCATGCAAATTAATCTTATCTCCCCAGCTAGTACATAAGCTTTTCCACAGCAGAGTCCATATGGAGGCACCTTTCCTACTGTGCAGACCTAGAGACTCTCCCATGGGCTAACATTTAAGTTGGGTGTGTGCTACAATACAGAAATGAATAATAAGGTGGATGCACAAGGGGAGAGAAAATGGGAAAAAGTTACAGGTGATATTGAGAAAAAATTCATTCATTAGGCAGGTGAAAGGGAAAAGACATCCTAATGAATGAAAAGCTTATTAAAATGCACAAAGCTATGGGAAACAGGGCTTATAAAGAAAATGGTGAGGGCCGGCCGACTAGCGCTGTGGTTGATGGCTGGCTTGGGAGGCCAGCGGCCCCGGTTCGGATCCCACATATGAGGGCCAGTGACACTGTTCTCTTCCGCTGAGATGGTGAACAACAGCTCCAGCTGGAGCTGGGCTGCTGTGAGTCCCCGGGACGGCATAGCTGCAGCCCCTGCTGCAGTGGGCTGCCATAGGCTACAGTGAGTGGCCGGCAGCCAGCGTGAGCAGCTGGCAGCCGGTGTGAGCTGCCAAGAGCTGCTGTGAGCAGCCATCCAGAGGCCGGCGACCGATTTGCCTCACCTGAGAAGAATGTAATGATGATACCAACATGGGCCAGTGAAGCAACGTCCTCCACAATTAGACTGAAGAACAAAAAGACAGCAACTTGTCTGTTGCCCTTCCCCGAATATCCAACACTGTTCCCCTCCCCAAATTCCCCCAATAAAATCTTAAAAGAAAAAAAAGAAAATGGTGATTAAATTCAGCATGACTGGAGCACTGTGTGTTACAAGATATGTTTCAGTTATATAGTAATGTCTTGTATGCCTGGTGAGGGGTTAGAGTATTGTTCTGCCAGTACTAGAGGTAACCATTATGGGTATTTAAGGGGGAAAGTGATACGATCATAGTTGGCTTGGGAAAAATAACCATGTCAACAGTTTAGGAAATATATCTCGGGGGGTATCAAGGAAAAGGCATCAGTATAAAAGCCACCCAATGTGCATAGGAGAGAAATGGTAATAACTGAACTAGTGATGGTAGAAAGAGGTAAGAGGTTAGATTTGGTATTTATTTTGCAGGTAGAATTGCTAAAACTTGATACTGAATTTGCTTTCACAGATAGGCAGATATAGAGGGTGATATCAATATTTCTGGTTATAAACTTTTGTAAATGGCCTAAGAACACAGGAGACAGAGCAAGTTTAAGGAATGCAGAGCATTCCTTAAAATTCACATTTAAAATTCACATTTGTGGATAGATGAGGGAAAATTTTTCTCTCTCTCTGCTACTCCCAAGCACTTTGCTTCATCCTTCATGTGAAGGAATGATATGAAGTAAAATACTTAAATATCAAGAAAGGTCATTGCCTTATAAGTTACGTTATAATTGGCATATTCTACTCAGGGACAAACAGTGGCAGGGGGAGGGAGAATAAAGTTGCCTTAAGGTTGAACAGAGGCAAATTAAATTTCCAGAAAGAGCCTTCTCTTTCACTATCACTGTCATGATTTTTCCACAAAGGCAGTTAATACTCTAAGCCATAAAGTCTAAGTAAATGAAATAACTCAGGAATACCAGGGTCCCAAGGGATAGGGGCTATGGAACAGAACTAGGCAATTCATAGTTCAAGTGAGTAAATGGCCAGTATCCAGAAGCAGATACAGGCAGTGCTTATCTCCCAAGCTGAAGATTCTGGAAGGAGATATGATTAAGATACTCTTAGACCATTAAATTACATTGCCATTGGAAACCTGATGTCCTGGGCACTCTCAGAACATATGGCAGAAAATATCTTGTTGAGAATTTCATTGCCAGCATCAGTCCACAGCTTTGACAATCACAGCTGCCATGCTGGCTGGTGGCCAAGGACATCTCAAGACTGCCTGTTCTTGTATGAGAGAGATGGAAAGGTTGGAGGTTAGTCCCATTATTTGATTTTCATCTTGTCACTGAGGGCATGAATCACAAGCCACAGCCCAGTGCCCTGTTTCAACAGACCTTCTGTTCCATCTTCCTAGTGGGAATGACAGAGAGACGTTGTGACACAGGGTTATGCATCCATAAGTGGGGTCAGGCATGCGACTTGCCCAGGAAAGTCAACTTTCTTGATTCTGGTCTCATTTATAATGAAGCCGTTAAAACGAATCCAGCTAATGAATGGTTTGAGTGTGGGGGTTTTGATTTGCCTCAGCAGCAGTAGTTACTAGATAGGATATGGTAGCCCTTTTCTAGAGAATTATTGAGAGAATAGACGCTTGTAAGTGAAACTTGGAGTCTTAGCAAAAAAATGAGTAAGCAGTGACATAAAAACACATAACATGCCTAGCACTGAAAAACTGTTTCTTCTGATAAATAGTCTATATTGGACTATAAGGGTTGCTTAAAATTTCAGCTAGTAGATTCATCCTTGGTTTAAAATTAACAAATTACCTCATTAAGTCTGTCCTGAAGATGAAAATATTATTCTTATCAGGATATACTTTTACAGCTTGCTTTTTGTTTTGTTTTGTCGTCGTTTATCTGTATTCTCACAGGGAAAAGTGTTATGACTGTGCCCACTTTTTGACTAGACTCCTATGGTGACTGCAGGATATAGAATATTAGCAACAAAATGTCAACCAGTCTGGGTATTTAAATTACTCAGTTTACCAAAACAATAAACTGACACTGCCAGAATGACATATTTTATTAGGAGAATAAGAGTGGAAAAGGCAAGTTGGAGAGGCCAAGGGCCAAAAGCCCTAGACTGCAGATGCTCAGAGACTAAAATGGAGTTATGGAAAGACCAGGGATAGATACCATGAAAACACAGAATGAGGGTGCACATGTTGGCTCATCCTCCCATAATGCCTAGCATATAGGATATGTTCAGAAAGAGTCAAATTTTACATTCAAAAGTTGATTATTGTCTTTCAAAAAAGGTCTGGCCTATACATTGCACTACTAATAATTAACATTAAAACCTCCATCTACTTTTAAAAATGCAAGTTTCCCTCTGAATTTGCTTGTATTATATGATTTTCTGAATTATGTTCTACCATTCTGCCTTTTGCATAGTTGAGTTTTTGATAATGAAGGAACAATATGTTTATTATTTGCTTATTCTTCCTTCAGGGACTTATGTTTCTATCAAAGGATTATAACTTGGTGAGGATCAGACTGAGAATTCTAATCTTAATAGCATAAGACGTTTCATCATAATCTGTAGAATCTTTCTGGATTAGTGCTTTGTCTGTTGGGCTTAACTGATATATTATTTTATTCTCATATTTTACTGTTTCAGAGCACACAAGCAGAAAGTTAGGTGCAATGAGTGTGTGCTTCATAAGGTGAGTGAATAATTAAAAATATATTGTTTTGAAATTTAACATTTTATTAAAAAAGCAAAAAATAAACCATGTAAAATAGAATACTAAAATGAGTTGCATAATGCACACTTCTATACACAAACAAGCAGTATAACACTATAACTTGGAGAAAAATATAAAAAAAATCAAAGCAACTGCCCTAAAAATAGCAGTTGAGGGAATGAACTATTGCATTCTGGAGGCAAAATATTATAGGAAGTTTATATTTATGAAATATTGTGGTCAAAATGTGTTAATTGTTGCATAGGGCTAATAATTTTTTTACCTATAGGTATTTTTTTTTATTGGGGAATTGGGGAAAGGGAACAGTGTTGGGGAACCGGGGAAGGGGAACACACAAGTTGCTGTCCTTTTGTTCTTCAGTCTAGTTGTGGAGGACATCGCTTCACTGGCCCATGTTGGTATCATCATTGCGCTCTTCTCAGGTGAGGCAGATCGGTTGCCGGCCTCTGGACGGCCATTCACAGCAGCTCTTGGCAGCTCACACCGGCTGCCAGCCGCTCATGCTGGCTGCTGGCCGCTCATGCTGGCTGCCGGCCACTCCCTGTAGCCTATGGCAGCCCACTGCAGCAGGGGCTGCAGCTATGCCTCCCGGGGACTCACAGCAGTACAGCTCCAGGTGGAGCTGTTTGTTCACCATCTTAGCTGTAGAGGGCAGTGTCACTGGCCCTCATATGTGGGATCCCAACCGGGACCGCTGGCAACCCAAGCTAGCTCCTAACCAATGCGCCACTTGGCCGTCCCAACTATAGGTATTTTTAAATTGACATTTTCTACCCAAAATATGTTTCTATTTTCTACATTATGCTGTTGTTATATAAATCCATAGAGTTAGTCCTCCAAAAAAGAGTGCTTTTAAGAACACTTTTCCTTTTTAAAAAAATCTTAATTTAAAGTATTGTAATTTGGGGACATGATAACAAATGGTTCATGTTCTAATAATTAAAGCAGCAACAACAATAGAAGGAAAAGTAGTATTTATAACTGGCTGAGCAGAAACAAGTAAATAGAAAAAAATTCACCCTATACTAATGCATACCATTGGTACAAAACGAGGAAGCAATATTTTTAAAAATAAAAGCAATTAATCTTCCTTACAAATTCTCTATGGCATTTATACTACTTATAATTTGGAACAAAACACATTAGATGCAAGTGTATATGAAAAAAATCAATAATACTGATGTGCTTTAGTTTGAAAAGAATATGGAAAGAACCTGAGAGGATCATGTAAACAACAACAACCTGTGGGTGCTCACCAAAGTGCAATTTTTCCCCTGAATTGTGTCAAAGTAAATTATTTTTGACGTTACTCAATGTCAAAGAATTGGCAAAGCTATAAAATAAAAATGAGATATCAAGCAGAATATTTTGTATCTGTAGTAGGATGAAGAATTAATCCTGCTTTACAGAGATTCATCTCTCCCTCCATAGTTTGGTTTGGTTTTCTCCCCTTTACTTCATGAGAAGAAATGATTCAGCCCCTTTTAGGACATAAGCAAATAAGACAGTTCAGTCTGGGTTACTTGTGATTTGAGACACAACTTTCATGAGTTGTTGAGGTTGGTTCAAAAATACCATGGAGGACCACATGAAGAGAAGAGAGAGATCAGAGCTCTGGGGTAAGGGAGGTCACATGAGTGTGGAAAGCATGTTGCTATTGGATTTAGCACAATGCCTAACACATATTAGTAGCACAACAAATTTGAGTGGAACAAATGAATGGATGCATCCATAAACATGGGTGAAAGATTTAATTATGGAAATGTTACATACGAGTTAACATCCAAATTTTCAGTGGTTTTGAATGTTTTTATCTGACAAATTCTAAACAGTGAGTAGTGAGTTTGATCTCTGCAAATCACAAGCAAAAAAAAAAAAAAACCTAGAAAATATGGCATTTCTGTAAGCTTTGTCCAGAAAAGCCAAAATTAATATCTGGTTTGTTTTAGACCTGAATTTTATCATTAGTGCCAGTCACCATGTCATAGGTTTTATTTTCTGATTTATGAAATGAAGATTCACAACCCAAGCCATCAGTTACCATGAATCATGTTCACCAAAGAGTGCCTATTATATTTTTTCTTGAGACAAATGGATTCTTATTTTGTTCCTTAAATTCATAGCTTTATGGAAGATGCCCAGTCAAAGATAGATTGTAGCCTTGGAAAGCATTTTCCAAGATTTCAATCTTAAACAGTCTTAAAAGAAAAAGAATTCAGGAAAAAAAAAAAAAAAACAACTTCAAACTAAATTCCAAAATAATTTTCCACATGAAATCACAACCATCCATCACAGGTAAATTTCCTCATTTACGTTGTGATAGCTGCTTGCTTTTTTTCTCTCCCTTTATTTTCACTTGGTATTTGTGGTACTTTAAAATTTTTCTGAGGAAGAACATCTAACTTGTCGATGTCTATATTTTCAATGAAATGATATCTGCAGTGCCACTTTTGAGAGTTTAGACAGTTCATATTATCATGAGACATAGTGATCAGATTGTGTGATGCTATTGTGGACTGCCAATTTTACTTTTCTTTCACGCAAGTGTTTAATTAAAATATCACTTCTCTATTTCTATTTTATTGATTGAATGCCCCCGATGAGGCCCCACCCTCCAATGAGAAGCGGCAGGAGGAAAAACTAGATCTTGTTTCTTTAAAATGCAGGTGAACGTTTTAAGCGAATGTTCAGTCCTCAGTGTTCTGGACCCTCCCCAGGGCCCAATGCAAGGAGGCACCCAGTGGTCCAGTCTGAAGAAGTCTAAGGGAAGAAATCTGCTTGGCCAGCCTTGGATCATATGCCCCCTTTACACCAATTAAGTGTGGATAAGGAAGCAGAATTACCCAGGTAGAATGTGGAATGGTCCACTAAAATCATGAATAAAATGGGAGAAGCATTTTCAACGAGGCATGAAAAAAAGTGGCAATACTCTAAGGATTTAAAAAAAAAAAAAATAAGTGCACAATGTGGGTGAAATGTGGAAAAAGGCTGAGGTGGAAATCAATAGAAAGCAGGTGGAGGCATAAACTTGGACTTGCACTTGTAGAATTGGATGAGAGTAGTTAGGCCGGCCGAGTGGCGCGGTGGTTAAGCGCTGGCTTGGGAAGCTAGCGGCCCCGGTTCGGTCCCATATGTGAGGGCTAGTGACACTGCCTTCCAAAAACAAAAACAAACAAAAAAAAGAGAGTAGTTAGAAGGGCTGTACCTGACCTCCTGCTCCCAAGAAAGCGTTACTGAGCAGATAGTACTGAACTAATTTTTCAACAACGATGAGAAAGAGAGAGAAAAAAATGTAAAGAAGAGATGAGAAAAAGACTGAGTATTATCCATTTTAGAAACATTCATGAAATGTGTGAGCTTGTCTTTGGGTGGTTTCTATACTCACATTCTATGACACTCAGAGTCTCAGTTTCATTCTTGAGGAGGTTATTTATTCCCCCCGTCTTCTGTCTTCATAATGCCTTCTGTGTCCCCAAGAAAGGTATCCCCAAAGTCAATCCGGTCTCTCTCTTAAAGAAGTCACAGTCCAAAATAGAAGACCCTGTGGCCTCGCCACCCCTCCCCCCACCATCAGAGCTTGCTTTTCTTAATGCACTGATCAAAACTCAATATTAGGAAACAAAGTGATCAACTATTTCTATCTATAGTATAAATCTTTTATAGTTTCTTTTAAGCTTTTTTTTTTTTTCCTCTTACCCAAGACCACAGCATGTCTCTATTTTTATTGCAATCTTATTATTCTGGTGTTTCAATGTTTAGTTATTTAACTTTTACATTTCTTTGTAAGCTCCTAACTATACATGTTATATTTTTTGCCGACATTGAGAATGACAGTTCTGTTCATATTAATCTTAAGTGGTGCAACATTTAAAATCCATTTTCTTTTTTTTATACTTGCCTTTCAAAAGACAGTAAAGAGTAATAGATCAGGGAAGGAAGCTATTACAGGGTGAATGTGGTAGAATCTTAAACCTTGAGTTTAAAACTAACAATTCTTGTTTTGTTTCTTTTCCCCAACCTGCCTAATATCCTGTAATTAGAAAATAACTCACATTAAAATTATTTTCTTGTTAAATATAAGTACTCTATGAAGATTAAGTAGGATGAGTAGAATTAATTTATGCTATAATGTAAATTTGTTAATTTTCTCTAGCTTTTGTTACCTGAGAAACAATAGCCTAGTCTTATCAATCTGTTCTCATGTGACCTGGTTTCCATACACTTTTGTCAACTCTACTACATGTGTGCTGGTTTCACAAGGTCTTCCTGAAAATGTGATGACAAAAAGAAAATGTCAGTCTCATATATTTTTGGTGGTATGAAAATAGGTGCTCATTCTTTCAGCAATATATTAAGAAGATCATATATCATGATCAAGTGGGATTCATCCCTAGTGCGCAAGGCTGGTTCAACATCCATAAATCAATTAATGTGATACACCACATCAACAAAATGAAGGATAAAGATCACATGGTCATTTCAATAGATGCAGAAAAAGCATTTGACAAAATCCAACAGCCATTTATGTTAAAAACCCTTAGCAAAGTGGGAATACAGGGATCATATCTCAACATAATAAAAGCCATATATGATAAACCTACAGCTAACATCATACTCAATGGGGAAAAGCTAAAACCATTCCCCTTAAGATCAGGAACAAGACAAGGCTGTCCACTTTCTCCTCTTTTATTCAACATAGTGCTGGAAGTTCTAGCCACAGCAATCAGACAACAAAAAGAAATAAAAGGCATCCAAATTGGCAAGGAAGAAGTAAAATTGTCATTATATGCAGATGACATGATACTGTATATAGAGAACCCCAAAGACTCCATCAAAAAAACTATTGGAACAGATAGACGAATTCAGTAAAGTAGCAGGATATAAAATCAATGTTCAGAAATCAGTGGCATTTGCATATACCACTAATAAACTAACGGAAAGAGAAATTAAGAAAACTGTCCCATTTACATTGCATCAAGAACTATAAAATACCTAGGAATAAATTTAACCAAAGAAGTGAAAGATCTGTACTCAGAAAATTATAAGATACTGAAGAAAGAAATCGTAGAAGATACAAATAAATGGAAACACCTACCATGCTCATGGATAGGAAGAATTAATATAGTTAAAATGTCCATACTTCCTAAAGCAATATATAGATTCAATGCAATTCCTATCAAACTACCAAGGGCATTTTTCACAGAAACAGAAAATATAATCCTAAAATTTATATGGAATCATAAAAGACCCAGAATAGCCTCGGCAATTCTGAGAAATAAGAACAAAGTCGGGGGGATCACGCTACCAGACATCAAAACCTACTACAAGGCTACAGTAATCAAGACAGTTTGGTATTGGCATAAAAACAGGCACATCGATCAGTGGAACAGAACAGAGAGCCCAGAAATAAATCCAGGCATTTACGGACAGTTAATCTATGACAAGGGAAGCAAGAATTTACACTGGAGTAAAGATAGTCTATTCAATAAATGGTGCTGGGAAAATTGGACTGACACATGCAAAAAAATGAAACTGGACCACCTCCTTACGCCTTATACAAGAACAAATTCAAAATGGATTAAAGACTTAAATGTAAGACCTGAAACCATAAAAATCCTAAAAGAAAATATAGGGAGTACATTTGCAGACATTACCCGGAGCAATATTTTTACTGATACATCCCTACGGGCAAGGGAAGTAAAAGAAAAAATGAACATATGGGATTATATCAGACTTAAAAGTTTTTCACAACAAAGGAAACCATTAATAAAACAAAAAGGAAGCCTACTGAATGGGAGAATATATTTGCCAACGATATATCTGATAAGGGGTTAATATCCAAAATTTATAAAACACTCATGAAACTCAACACCAAAGAAACAAACAACACAATTAAAAAATGGGCATGAGATATGAAGAGACATTTCTCTAAAGAGGACATACAGATGGCCAACAGGCATACGAAAAAAAGTTCAACCTCACTGGTCATTAGGGAAATGCAAATGAAAACCACCATGAGATACACCTCACTCCAGTCAGAATAGCTATCATCAATAAATCAACAAACAACAAGTGCTGGCGGGGCTGTGGGGAAAAGGGGACCCTGCTGTACTGTTGGTGGGATTGCAGATTGGTGCAGCCACTATGGAAGTCAGTATGGAGGTATCTCAAAGAACTGGAAATAGAGCTACCGTTTGACCCAGCAATTCCACTCCTAGGTATTTATCCTGAAAAAACCAAGACACTTATTCAAAAAAAGTTATGCACCCCGATGTTCATAGCAGCACAATTTACAATAGCTAAGACTTGGAAACAACCAAAATGCCCATCAGTAGATGACTGGATTAAGAAACTGTGGTATATTTATACATTGGAGTATTACTCCGCTATAAAGAAGAATGAAATCTTACCATTTGCAATGATATGGATGGACCTAGAGACTATTATGTTAAGTGAAATAAGTCAGTCAGAGAAAGATAAATACCATATGATCTCACTCATATGTGGAATCTGAAAAACTGTATTAATGAGCAAAGTAAACAGAAACTGTCTCATAGATATAGAGGAAAAATCAGGGTTGCTAATTGGGAGGGGGATGGGGATGAGGAAGAAGGGGAAGGGATTAGACAGCAAAAATAGGTAACTACAATATTGCCACTGGGATAGGAAAAACAGTTTGGGGAATATAATTAATAATGTTGTAAATATGTTGTGGAATGTCAGATGGTCATAGGTCTTGTTAGGGAGACCATTTCATGGATGGAGTAGAGGTTTGATCACTGCACTGTATGACTAAAGCGGAGGTTGTATACCTACTGTAATTGAATATATATAGATAGTCACGGGATGTGGATTATACTGTGGAAGAGAGTCAGAGGAAGAGTAATAGATATATATGATATGAGGCGGGGAGTGGGGTGGCGAATTGGGGGTGGGGTTTGTCACTTTGAGGGGTAAAATGTATAACTATTGCACTGTGTTGTACACCTGAAACTAATTAAACATAAATAAATAAAATAAAATAAAAAAGAAAATAGGTGCTCATTCTTTTTGACTTTTTGAAATCTATTTCTGAATATTACCTTATTATGACAAGTTTTTAAGAGGAATGGTTAAATTAACTCTGTTTCTTTTTCCTGTAATATGTAACAATGAGGTAGCCATATATTATAATTATGTAGAAATGTCCCTAAGAAGTATTTAAGCGGGGAAGGGAAAGCTGCAAGTTAGTGAATTAACATAATATGATAGAAATATATACTACACCTGTGCATATTTATGTACTGATGCATGACTTTTTTCTCCTTGAAATCAAGTCAAAGAACTATTACCAATGGTTTCCTTTAGAAAGAATAATATTTATAACTTTATATTATTTTATAATATTTGGAATTTCTTTCCATACATGCCTAACATATTAGTTTTGTTTTGTTTTAATTTCATCATGTGTTCACTAGGCAGTCAACCTATGGATCATTTGTGTCTCCTATTGATGTATTCTATCTTAAACAAACAAGTACCCCAAAATGTGGGAAAACACCATTTGCAATATATTAAGGGGGTAAAAAATGTTGATGTCAAATGGGTACACAGCTTTCTGGGTGTGAAATATTTGATAAGAGTCCAGTAAAATCACTTCTTCCCTTGATCTAGAGACCAGATGTTTTCTCTGGCCTTCCACAAATGACAGTTTTCAAGGCAGTTTAGAAAAACATATTAAATATAAGAGGCTAAAATAAATGGTTTAAGGCAGAATTGTTCAAACTGGTATTTCACAAAGCATTGTTTGGCAAAATGTTTTGCTGGAAAAAAATAAATATGAGAAAATCTGGCTTTAACAATAGTTGAGTTATTTATCACACAAATACACTCTGGTTTATACTAATGTAATTTGTGATTGTCAGAGAGGGGTATGAAGGCTTTACTTGCCTAGCTAAAATTCCCCAAACTGAGTTCTAAGTAATATCCATTTTATGAAATGCTATTGTGGGAAAGCTGGTGAAAAGAAAACTAGGAATTAAATATCTAATTATAGAAATGCATGCCATATGATTCTTTGAAGTTTCTAAAAGTGAAACACACATTTGATTCTATATTTCCAACACCTGATGAAAATGATGTTAATGCAAACCTTTGCTGACAAAAATAATAAAATATTTAAGAGAGGTGTCCTTTCCTGATACTGAAACTAGTATGAAATATCATTAAAGAGAACACTGAGAGATCTTATTGGTTAAGAGTTCAAAAAATTTGGGTAAATATGGATGGCAACATGCCCTCTCTGCCCCTTCTTTGTGGTTGATAAATGAGCTTAAGAAAATATCACAGTGGTGCGAATTCTCACCACCTCAATTCATGATCTCTAGTGTCAATTTGAAACTAAGCATTATTTTATCCAAAGGTACATTTTCATCATTCTTTGAGCCTGTAGAGATCATTCTCTCTTCTCAGCAGTTGACCTTGACCCAGAGCAAAATGAAGCTTTCAGTTGGGACCTCTCTTAATTCTCCACTTCTGTTCTTAAATCTTCTCTGTAGATGCAACCCCTTTGCTTTTTTACACCAGTCTTAAAAAAAAAAAAAAAAAAAAAAAAGGAAATATCCTGTTTTGACTCAGATTAAATCTGTCCCCTATGCTTTTCTACTTAGTTCCTTTTTATGAGTTCTAGCTCTTTAATAATATCCTCTATTAGGTGGTACGTGTTCTCCTACCTGAGTTATTTGTCCCTGGTTTCCTTAGGCTCTTTGAAGGTATTTACAACAGTTGATTTAAAGTCTTGGTTAATAAGTCCAATGCCTGCCCTTCCTCAGGGACTGCTTCTATTAATTTATTTTTCCATGTGAATGAACTATATTTTCTTTTTTCTTTATATAGCCTATAACTTACTTTTTGTTGAAAACACAACATTTTAAATATTATAATGTCACAACTCTGGAAATCAGATTCTCCTCCACGCCAGAATTTGTTGTTGTTGCTTGTTACTGTTTGTTTGGTGTGTTGACTTTCCCAAACTACTTTCGTAAAGTCTGTATTTTCTGGTATGTGTGATCCCTGATGTCTCTGTTCCATTAGCTTAGTGATCAGCAAATGTTTTAGCAGACATTTCCTTAAACTCTTGGGGCCAAAAAGCCAAACCAAAACAAAACAAAACATTTCTGGTCTTTGCAGATTGGCTCTGTGTGAGGACGTGCTTTCAACACTTACCCAAGCTATTTACAACTCTGCTTTAACCTTCTCTCCTTACTTGTGTGGAGCCTGAAGGTCAGCCAGAGATGATGCTTAGGGCCTTCCCAGTTGTCTTCTGAGCATGCATTAACTCTGCATATGTGTGTCTCCTTCTTGATTACCCAGTGTACACAGGAATTTTTAGAAGCCTTCATTCTCTCATGTATCTATTTTCCCAGCTTCTTCCTTCCCAGACTTTCCCGGCTGCCTGTCGTTTGTTTGGACCTTTATTGGATTTATAAACTCAACAAATGCCACCCAGGAAGCCACCTGAGTCCCTGGAATGCTCCACATTACACTAAGTAACACAAAGCTTTCACCAGTCTTCAAGAAACCAGCAGACAGATTGAAACCATTATCATAATTATTTGAGAATAAGGACCATATTGCTCCCTCTGGCACTAGCAAGCTGAACTAGGAGCGTGAGGTACCACTGTTTATCTGAAGGATGAGAAACGATAAGTCACAGGTATTTCTCTTTTCAACAGCTTCATCCCAACACTTTCGTTTGTTTGTTTGTTTCAGGTGTACAAAGCAATGTAATAGTTAGACATTTACACCCCCTCACACAGTAATAACCTCCCTCACCCAATCTACTACCCCTCTGACCATATATAGCTATTGTAATTCCACTGACTCTCTTCCCTGTGCTGTACTCCACATCCCATGACTATATATGTGTATATATATATAAAATTATAGTTGACATTCAGTATTACTCAGCCTCAGCTTTGGAGACCACTCCCAATGCTTTAAAAGTCTGTTTAAATCTTCCCCACTACAAACAATACAAAACAAATTAATGAAAGAAAACTTGGTGCCTCCTTCAACATAGCATCACCTTACTATTTTCTTCATTTGGCATCCAAGCCCTTCACAGAGAGAAACCTACCTTCCTTTACTATCTCTGTCTTCCCCTTTGCCAGGAAGACCTTCCGTTTTACCTTGCTATTGCTGGTATATAATAATGTTCCCATGCCATGTAGAACAGTTTTGTTTTGTTTTGTTTTTGTTTGTTTTGTTTTTTGCACGTACTGGTTTACTCTGTTCTTTCAGTCTGTGAGTTCTTCAGTGGTTAGACCATTCCTTAATTGATTTTGTATATTAATAACTTAAAGTGCCTAGCACATGTCAATAATTTAATACATGTGTTGAACCAAATCCTCACAATTGATACAAGACTGAGTTATAGAACTATTCCTTATACATTCACAACTCAAATCATTTGCATAATTCCACAATGGAATTTATTTTAGATGATTTTGTAAGGGGACATAATAATGCAAACCAGATATATAGCCCTCGGATGATCTGATTTCATTTAATAATATATTTTAAACATCTATAGGAATGAATGGACTAAGTGTGGGAAGCTGATAGCAACCCAGTGTCTGACAAGGCCACATTGCCCTGCTCAGCACTGGATATTAGGGGTGCTGCCTTATGGTTGGTCATGTAATATCTCCTGCCTCTATGAACCCATGTGCCTTTTCTTCTATAGGAGACAATATATTTAATAGACTTGTGATATGTTCCTGTGGTGCCCCAATGAGGTAACTACGCAGCCAAGGACGGGTAAGATCTCCTAAAAGTGGGGAGACAACCCAAGCCAGGCGGTAGTTCCATGGGGGACCCCTGAACTGTGATATTGGGGACTCAAGCCCCTTGGAAACTGAGGCACAGGCCTCTGACAAACTCAGGCCAGAAAACTCAGGCCTGTGAGAAGCTGATGCATTTGCCTAAGGGCCCTACAGTGAATAGTCTCCTGGAAGATTAAGTCTTCAGGCCATGAGAGTTCCGGGTAAGAGGCAGCTCAAAGACATCCGCTGACCATGGATTTGTTAATCAGCCTTGGGTGAATTCCTTTGCCCAGTGCCTTGTTGCAGCAACAGATACTGAAGCTTTGACTGAGAAAGGGATGCAGCCCTCTGTAGGATAGAGAGGTGTGAGATCCTTTTGGTTGCTAGGTATTGTTATTTACAAACGAATAGATTTTAGATGCTTTTACCTTAAACGCAGCCACTCCTAGTCTTTTGGTATAGCTCAAGTATACTGTGAGTTTTATGATTGTGTTTAACTGCTAGAATTTAGGATGATTTCTAGATAGTCAAGATAGCTTTAGTAAACATTCTTTAGGTGACTTACAGAAACCGAGTCTGGGTTTCATAGCAATTATCATAATAAAGACAAGGTAATCCTTTAACGGAAGAGTAAGTCACAGTGCACCCTGGAAAGAGCACTTACAGGGGAGTAAAAGACTGTGTAAATCCTGAGAACTACAAACCACCGTTAATGACTTGTTACAGTTTGCTTCCTTGAAAATTCTCAATAAAAGCTATGCGCTGACCCGATTCGGGGTTCAGTCTTCCTTGGCTGAGTCCCTTGGGCTCAGTCGTCTTTGGCTGAGTCCCTTGGTCTCGCTCTTATCTTTCTTCTGTCTCTTGTTTTTCCTTAATCTGCGTCGCCCCTCTCGTGTCCCACTTGCCCTTGCCACGCAGGACGTGACACTAAGTATTTCTGAGGAAACCTGTGTTAATACAAAGTTTTTAATAAAGAGTAAAGTTTAGTTTGTGTTTATACCATCTGTATAAAGCCTGACATGCAGATAGTATATGTCATCGATTAGTTAAGGGCAGTTTAACACAATAACAGTCAGAATTATAAAATCATAGTCTGATTTGGCACATAATTGAATGGATCACCATCTCACCTCTACACAGGTTAGCTAATGAAGTACCCATGGGCAGCACCAAAAGATTGCTCAGAAGAGAATTTGGAGACCAATCTAACACAAAGACAAATTAAGATCACTGCTGCAAAATTCTATGCCATTTAAATGGAAATGCTTTTCACCTGGGAAATTTTCAAAACAAGCATCACCAGTCACCCATAAAACAATAAAAAAGAATCATCTAAATAAACACCCTGGGAGACAGAAAGAAGAGCAGTCAGGAGCATAAGCACAGAACTCATTTGCTATATGTTTGCTAACATCAATTTCTAGTTTAATTACCTGGAGCAAATAGTCTGATTTTATGTATCCAAGTCTTCCGATTCTTGAAATAATTATAACATTTATATAGTTCTTTGAGTCAGGCACTAACTTAATTGTTTTATGTATATCAAATTATTTAATCCTCACATCCATTCTATGAGGTAGGAGGTATTTTACAAATGAGGAAACTGAAAACATAAGTTATGTCTTGGCCATGGCTATATAGGTGATGGTAAAGTCTGGATTCGACAGAGGTGGTAGTGTGACTCCCTTGTGTTTGCTATGACTCATCACATTCTCTGTTTTTACCCATCTTTTAGGGTCATTCTGCAGAGTAAATAAAATAATGTAGTCACAATAAGGGCAGTACCAGTGTCTCAGAAATTAAAAGCATTCATAGGTTTCTAACTGTAAGAAATGGAACATTCAAAAGCACTTCCCAAACTATATTGATTTCAAACTATAGGGACCAATAACTATGTTATTTTATTTGTCTCTTAGTCCATAAATAAAACCATGGTCAACTGATGTTTGATAAGGGTGCCGAGACCGTTCAATGGGAAAAGAATAGTCTTTTTTTAACAGATGGATCTGGGACAAATACACAGCCATATACAAAATAATAAAATTGGACCCTTCACATCATGTGCAAAAAATTAACTCAAAATAGATCAAAGAAAAAAATAGATATTTTGCACTTCATCAAAATTAAAAACTATGTTTCAGAGAACACTATCTGAAGGCCTTCCTCTTCTATTCCATTGGATCATCTATTTTTTTTCACTATTTGAAATATTTTGGTATTTGAATAAATCTTTATAATGCAGACACCTCACCCTCTTAACTATTTGGCATTGTAATAAATCTGCAGCAGAATTTATCATGGAACTTGGAAAGATGATTCTAAAATTGTCTTCAGAGAGCATAAGACCAAAACTGTCTAAGATAGTTTTGCAGAAGAGGAACATAAAGGTGTGATGCTTCCCTTCCAGTTATGCAGATTTATTTCTTGGGCTTTTTGTGTCATATCTATGAAACCATTGCCAACCATAAGCACATGAAGATTTACCCTTACGTTTTCTTTTCTTCTGAGTTTTAGAGTTTTGCTTTTATATTTAGGTCTCTGATACATTTTGAGAATTCTTCAGGCTGAACGATAGTAACCCCAGATGACAATTCCAACACACACACACACACACACACACACAGCCAGCAAGTACATGAAAGACTATATTAATAATGTACTAAATTTACTAATAATGTACTAAAAAAGCCACTGAATTGCTCACTTTAAAATTGTTAATTTTATGTGAATTTCACCTCAATAATTATTTTTAAATAGAAAATAAAAGACAGGAAGTAGATCAGTGGTTGCTTAAAGCCCGGAGGATAGAGGTTGGGAGTGGTAGCTAAAGCATATGCAATTTTTTTTTACATGATAAAAATGTTCAAAAACTTACTGTAATAATGTTTTCACATATCTGTGAATGTACTAAACTCTGTTGAATTGTATACTTTTAAATGCGTAAATTGCGTGGTACGTGAAAGCTGTTAAAAAGGAACTCATATGTTGCATTAGTTTTCTATTGGTGTCATAACAAATTACCACAATCTTAGTGTTTTAAATCACCACAAAATTGGGCCGTCCAAGTGGCGCGGTGGTTAAGCGCTGGCTTGGGAAGCCAGCGGCCCTGGTTCAGTCCCACATATGAGGGCCAGTGACACTGCCCTCAAAAAAAAAAAAGATTAAATCACCACAAAATTATTATCTTAACTGTTCTGTAGGTCATAAGACATCTGATATGTGCCTGTGAGCTAAGATCCAGGTGTCTGTATGACTGTATTTGTTTCTGGAGGCTCTAGGTGAGGACCCATTTCCTCCCCCTTCAGGCTGTTGACAGAATTCAGTTCCTTGCACTTAGTTCCCTAAACCTCAGAACCAGCAACAGGGTGTTGCATCCTTCTTGTGCATTTATCTGTTTGACCACAGATTATCTGCATTTTTGAACTTGTGTAATAAGCTTGAGCCTACTGGGAAAATTTCAAAAAATTTCCCCACATCAAGGTCCCTAATCTTAATCACATCTTTCAAAACTCTTTTGCCACAAAAACACATTCTAAGATACAAGGGCACAGGTATCTTTAGAGGAGTGCATCATTTTGCCTACCACATATGTTTTTAAAAATGTGAATATTCTTAGAAAATATAAACTAATAATTTTAGGCCTTGGGAAATAAAAAGAATTATTAAACAAAACTCAAATAGTGGTTGCTCTAAAAGAAAAGATTGATACACTTGACTATATTAAAATTAAGAAATTTGTTCATCAAAAGCACCGTAAAGAAAGGTGGGAAAAAAGTCACAAACTGGGAAAAAGTTTATGCAAATCATATAATTGATTAAAGCAGTGAGATTACATTGTGGGGGGCAGGGAGGAACCTAATGAAAAAAAAAGAAAAGCACAAACAACCCAATAGAAAAATTGACCAAAAAATACTCAAATAGGGATTTCATGGAATAGCAAGTATATTGGACTAAAAGCAAACAAAAACATATGCAGAATTGTTTAATATTGTTACTGATCTGGCAAATTTGAATTAAGACCATGATATGTTATAATTTTGTACTCATTTAGTTAGCAAACATTTAAAAGTGTGACAATAATAAGTACCCAGGAGGATGTACATGACCAGAATGCCAGTAGAGGATAAACTGTAGCAAGCATTTTAGAAAACAGTTCAACATTATCTCCTAAAGCATTATCTTCACATACATGATAATTCACTGATTCCACTCTTACTTTTGCACATCTTCCCCAAAAATCGTATAAAAGAAAGTTCACAGAAGCTCTGTTCGTAACAGTCAAAATGGAAGCAATCAAAATATTTATCAACACAAAAGAGATGAACCAATTGCATTATATTTACATAGTGGAATATGACACAGTGTTCAAACTGTCTAAAACAGTGATACATAACAATGTAAGTAATCTTACATTGTTAAATGTAAATAGTAAGTTCTCAAAGATAAGCTTGTATATGTGAATGAGTGTGTGTGTGTGTGTGTGTGTGTGCATTGTATATACAGTAAGTCCTTGCTTAGCATTATCAGAAGATTCTTGGGAGTTGCAAATTATATATAAGTCGCATATATAATGAAACCAATTTCACCATAGGCTAGTGGATATAAACAAGAGCTAAACTCCTACCACATACTTCGGGTCACAAAAACATCAGCAAACATCTAAAAAAAGACCCAAAATACTTCCCATATTAAACATTGAAATAAATGTGAGCTATACATACATTTAGGAAAGATTAATAAAAACAAGTAAGATCATGATTTGGCAGCCTGCTGATTCCACTGCAGGGTGATGAGTGACCGGAGTCTCTCCTGGCAGCTCAGGGCCCAGGGCAGGACCTCACCCACCCTGGACAGGGCGCCCTTCCATCGCAGAGCACATCACACACCCACACTCTCATTGAGACGGGTGGACACACCAGTTCACCTCACGTGCACATCTGAGAAAACCCACTCAGCCTTGGGGAGAACATGCCAACTTCACACAGACAGTAGTCCCAGCTGGGAACCAAGCTTTTAACCCTCTTCTCAGCGTTGTAATGAATTGGTGCTTTTCTAGGACCTGCTGTGTATGTGTTGTCTGTTTGCCTGTCTATCTACCTATCATCTATCATCTATCTATCTATATCATCTATCTATCTATAAAATACATATAGCTGCTATAAAACTAAATAAAGAGGAAAGGAATGATGAGCACAAGATTTAGGACAAGGGTTCCTCAGGTGGAGTGGTATGTATAATAAGTAGATGCAGTTTATTGTCCAAGTCCTGGATTTCTTGTAAAAGGGTCGGTTTCTGAGTTGCATTTTAAAAGTATATTACACTCAATTATGAAAATTAGAACTAAGTGCAAAGGGTTATGAAATTAAGATTATAATTAATCCTAATTTTTGTGCCTCTGAGATCCACTTTAAATTCATTCTGTCTTGCCCATTTTTAAAAAAAATAGTGAAACACCTTTCTTTACTTTATTTTCATTGCTCTGATTATGCAATAAATAAATGTTCAGTTGTGTCCAGCCATGAGGTAGACTTGTTTTGGTTTTTATTTTTGTTGTCTAGTGTCATATAAATGAGAGTATCTAAATAGCCCAGAGCAACTAACACCTCAAAAGAAACCTTTATTTTAGCATCAAAGATTTTTCTTTTCAAATAGTTTTAATGCTTGTTATTGTGATTAATAATGTTTAATAGCTTTCTGGAGCCAAAATACTTTCCTGGTGCCAATTTTTAGTCAATAATTTATTCATCAATTATTTATTTAGTATAGTTCATAAAATATAGTACACAGTGATCCTTTTGTGGTCACCGTATTTGCCAACAAGCAATACTGGAGTCAACCCAAAAGTATGTATTTGTCATCTGGGCAAGAACCTAAACGAAACAATTATACATGGAAATTCCTGACCTGCATAAACCAAGTGATCCCATATAGCCAGCTTTGTCTCCTACCTCTAGCTCCTAGACACACACACTTTCTCCAAAAATGAATTTTTGAACTCTGTTTCTTCTAAGAAGTTTACACTAAGTGAAAGTTGTACAGAAGTATGGACCTGTGTGTGTGCGTGCATAAATTCGTGTACCACTTCTTTTTTTTTCAGCACATTTAGCACTTCTAATAATTAGTTATCTAAATACATTTTAGTTTAAAGAAAAATAAAGTGAAATGAGAGGACAAGAGAAAGAAAATGCAATAAAATCTGTTAACACTTTTACTTCCCACATGATTGCTTCCTGCTGAAAAGTTATAAACTATGTCTTTTCTATATGACTCTGTATGTGGTTGCTTAATTGCTAGTAATTCAAATAACAAATCTTTTCACCTCTGTTGACTCTTGCCAATGCAGATTAATTTTTCTCAAAGAGAAATATTGCTGAATCATTCACTGTGTGTGGGAAGAAGTACCAAGGGCAGAAGAAAATGGGCTTTTTAAAGATTAGTCCATGGTGGAACTGTGAGTTTCCAGTCACTCAAAATATATTGGTTTTGTCCATCACACTGAATAATTATAGTAAAATTAACTGAGAAGCTCAGAACTGGCAAAAAAAAACCCAACTTGGTCATGGAAAAACAAGGGCAAGACAATTTCTGTGAGAGGGAGCGTCACATTCTCTCTGGGGCAAGAGGAATAACAGCTAGTGTCCCATGTTTGAATGTCTATCAAGTGAGGCAGGAGGGCTCCGAGTTGAAGAGATAGTAAATTATATTATTATCTTCTTCTGACTTCCCAGGGAAGAACAGGTATTTATTTTTGGTTCAGTGTAAGCTTAGGATGGGTCTCAGCAGGTACAAATTACTGAGATTTGAATATAGTTTGTGAATGGAGCTTTGCCAGAATTCAGAGTTGGGAATCTCCATCACTCAATAGCATTAGATGGCACAGCCAGAGGGATGGGCTCCAGGTGGTACTGTACCATAATGTTAAATGCCACCATGTTGCTAGATGTGCACGTTAGCGCCCACCAATAGAGATGGTTTAGCACAACCTGAGACCTGGAGGAAGTGTGGGTCATCACCGTAATACGACCCCATGTGTATCACAAACTGGTAAAAAAAAAAAGCTGGGGGCATACAGGTTACATAAGTCACAGAAACACTTTCCACAACTGCCAACACTGGGAAAGCCCCTTTGCTCATGATCTCTGCAGCTGTGAAATATACAACAGATGCTTAAAATTATAATATAATAAAAGCAGTGACAGAAACCACAACAGCAGCTTCCAGCCCTTTTGGTTTGTTTATCCCAGTCAGCTCCTAGCATAAACCTCCACCAAGATTTCAAAAATATTCATTGGACACATTGCATATTCATGACTGGGACCCGAGTCTCTCCATCTTTGATGATTTAAGTTCTTGGGTGCAGGAAGGAAAGCTTCAGGTCTTATTCCATTCTCTCCCTGACACATGCTCCCTACAGCTACCTTCTTTCCCCAACTTATTTTTCAAAACCACTTAGGTCTCACCAACTCCATGGATATATTGTCCAAACACAAAATGCCATCTTTATCTGAAAAACTTCTTTGCTTCTTTCTTTTAACACATACTTGAAGATATAATAACATTTATTTTTGGAGACTAGCTATTTTGAGTTATCTTTATCCTCAAGTTCTATTTAAATTTTTCTAATTGCCTGAAACCCATTTTCTTCATCATAGCATCTAGCAAAGACATGTATCAGTGGACAAATAAATACAGACTGACTTGATTGCACACACACACACACACACACACACACACACACACACACAAACACACACACACACACCAAAAAAATAAAACACAACAAATTTGTCCTCTTCTATGCATTCAAGTTCTATTAGCAATTGTGGTTTTAGCTGAATAGTACAATCTACATAGAAAAGTCCACACTTTAAGAATATTCACTACCTAATTAGTATGCTTCCTCACTCCAACCAGTGATATAAATGTCATATTTTTTATATTTAATACCCTTATTTATTTTCTGTGTGTGCACATACATATTTTTTCTAATAAATTTGATATACCTCATGGTGCAAAGTGTAACTATTTCTAATTAGTTTGATCAAAGATATCATAGTCAATGCTGAGTAATGGAAATTATGCTAATAAAAATTCTATTGCCTCTGACAGGAGGAAAAATGATCACACATTGATTCAGCCCTCCCAGGCTTCCAGAAAAAAAATATTTACATGTGACATATTTACAAGGGCACATAAATGTATATATAGTCATAGTTTGTAATGTTCCTAAAGGCCCTGCAGCAGGAGCAGCAGGACAGAAAGCTATTTCTGCTGACTCTTTTATTATCTGTGCCATTTCCTACTCTGATCTATTGTGGCTTTAACTCTTCCATGCTGTGTGAGGTTGCATGAGCAAACAAAGAAATGAACTGACCATAAAGAGATCAAGGGTTGTTCTCTTATGTTCTTTCATTCCAGAGACATTGATGTCAGGAGATAATAGGATGTCCTTACCAAATAATGATTCATATAATGACTACTTATGGAGGAAAAGAAGTAAACTAACATTTATGAACTATATAAAAGTGTGGAGAGGTCAATAGAAGATGAGCTGAGGTCAAATGTCTGGGGGGCAGATCTGGAAATGACAGCTTTCTCCAGGATTGCAGAGACCAGAAAACAAAACAAAAAATTTAGAAGGGACCACAGCACCTAGGGAACAGAAATATAGAATAATTATTGCAATAGTTTTTGTAGAAGATGTCCTTTGGAGACCCATAATAGGAGGCAGTCCAAAGAAACATTTCTAGAAGGAACTGAGGATTCCACCAGCCTTGAAAATTACCTTTGCAGGCAAGACTAACTGAATTCAAATCTTTCTCTTCTCCTAGGTATCATGTAATCTTAAACAAGTTTATAAGGTGTGCTGAGTCTTAGCTTCTTCAGCTAAAGAATACATCAGCCAGAGTGCCAGGTACATGGCAGATGTTTCACAAATTAAACATTCTACATCTTTTTTTTCTCATATGTATTCACTCATGTGTTCATTCAATGAATAATTACTGAGAAAAGGGTGAGACCCATCCTTATGGGATTAACCACAGTTGGAATTTATCAGGAGATTTTTTATTTTTTATTTTTAGGTATTAAGGTATTTGCAGTGAGGTGGTAATTCTGGTGAATAAGGTAAACTAAATTAGGTAAAGAAGGTAGTGAGAACATAAAGGTGATAATAGAAAAAAAATTAATAAGTAAGTCTGTGGTTCTCAATGAAGACAACACATCGTAAAAATGAGACATATGCAGCAATATGCTGTGAGAATGGGAGATAATCAAATTTCAAAAATTTTCCAGGTAATAACATAGTCAAGAATGTGACTATGAGAGAGAAATAAAAGAAATATTATTGAGATGACAAGGTCATGTATTTGAAAGGCCAAAGCGTAAAGAAAATTAACACATAAAGAGCACACGAAGCCTAAAGAATTTTCACAGTAAATAAGGAATGGAAGATATCAATTTTAGATAAATCTGAGGAAAAATTCATGGGGTGGCCATGTAACTTAACCTAGAAAAAATAGTCCCCTGAATATACCTAAGGCTATTGATATATTGCAATACCACATTTACTTGAATTGATTGATCAATCTACAAAAAAATACAAATTACTCATGGGCTAATTGCTTCTTAAAAGCCATCCAATCTAATCTACTTTATGTTGCAATGGAAAATTTGGTTCCCAGAGAAATAAAAAGTTTCCTAAGATCACACCTTAAAGTTATAGGAAAATTCGATCTAAAACTCAGTCCAGCTTTCTTTCAATACCATCACGTTAAGACAGTATTTTCCAAGTAATCTCATAGTGCAAATGTTTGAGCACTTCAAGAAAACCGATAAATATTACTTCTCTTTCTCACTCAAGTTCTAAACTAGTTGGTTAAAAAAAAAAAATATATATATATATATATATATATATATATATACACACAGATAGGAAACAAAAAGTCACTTCATTAGTTATAAAATCTAAATTATAGCATATAGTTCAGTATGATAGCAAAACGAATCAGCAAAATGAAACTCGTAATTACAGATAAATACTGATGTTATCATAAGCAGTGCATAGGGGCCCTGCCCAGGTTAGAAATATGATATAGAGGGGCAGCAAGTAGCTGCTTTCTAAGGTAGCTGGTGACCAAAATTGAGTATGCTCAGTGTATTTATCCCAAATTTACCGACCCTATAAGTCACTCATCTGAAAGGAATAGCTGAGGGAACAGAGAGATGACAGTACAAACAACGAAACAGACACTCATAGACACAGACAACAGTGTAGTGGTTACCAGACGGGGAGCAGGAAGGGGGAAGGTAGATGGGGGTAAACAGGATCAAATATGTTGTGACGGAAGGAGAACTGACAATGGGTGGTGAACACACAATGTGATATATAGATAATGTATTACAGAATTGTATACTTGACACCTATATAATTTTACTAACCAATGTCACCCCAATAAATTTAATAAATAAAAGAAAATAATAATTAACATCCCTTGACATGTAAAGAGCAATTTAGGAGTTGGAAAAGAATGTCTCCCAAATAACAAAGAAACCATTATCAGTAATGGGAAAATGCAGAATAAAACTCTACAAGTTTATAATAAGGTAAATATTACTGAAATTCATACACAAAATACTAGAATATAAATAATAAAGAGGTGTTTTAAAAAGGCATAAATAATGTCCAGAATCATAACCAAATCAGAAGAGTATGTCAGTGTGAAAGTGAGGAACCAATGGGCTTTGGAAGCCTGAAAGGTGGGGGAAGAATCATAGAGATGTAGATAGATAGATAGATAGATGATAGATAGATAGATAGATAGATAGATAGATAGATAGATAGACAGACAGACAGACATAGATAGTTAGATAGATAAAGATAGATGATAGAAGATGATAGATAGATAGATAGATAGATAGATAGATAGATAGATAGATAGATCATACAAGTAGATTTGGGTATAGATTGTGCAGAATAAATTAGATCAAGAATTCCAGTCTTCAAAGCTATTGTATTTCCCATCTGAAATTAATAAATGAACACTTTAGTAGAGCACATTCATTTATGAGCATGGTTAATATGAGTCAACTCTAAACTTTCACTAAGGTCCCCAAAATTATTTTTCTGTGTAAAATTTAGGCCCCAAGGTAGTCTTTTTTACCATACTAAGATGTCACATATTTCTATGTTGAATATCTTTATGAAATGAAATATCCACTTCTACATGGTATTGTATTGAAAGTCCAGACCAACTGCTTGAAGCATTGAGAAATTGGATGCAGAAAATAAAGATTGAAGGGCTCCAGGATCCTGATTTTACTCGTGTAGTTTTTATTTTTTATTGATTTTTATTAATATTGAGGTATAATTGACATATAGCATTATATTAGTTATGGGTATACAACATAATGATTTGCTTATATGTATACATTGTAAAATGATAAGTTCAGTTAACATTACTATTGTAGTTTTAACTCCAACTCCCTACTGCTTAATGGGAATGATCCTCTTGGGAATCCCTTGTGGTTTTTCTCATGTCCCCATTCTCTGAGCATCACTTCTTTTTTCCATATCTTTTCCAATCTTTCATTCTCAGTACCAACTGTAGCATGTGATGAATGAGGGAGGTATTTTCAAAGATGATGAGAAGTGGGGTCAGTCTATTTTCATGCAACTCCTAATGAAAGAAGCCAGGAGTTCAATTTATCTCGATGAAATTTCTCTGGCTGGTACTGATACACAATAGTTGCATTTTTTGCTGGGTATGATTTGTTTGTATTTCCATGTGAAGTTAATCAAATTGAAATTAAAATAATGTGCTCACTTATAAATAAATATCAGTCATAAATAAGCTGCTTTAAAGGTAGTAAGTAAAGCATAAAAGACTACATCCATATTGCTTGGTTTGATAGTAAAATATTTATGAATAGGTCATTCTGATCATTTTCAGCACTTTTGTCCATTGGATATATCCAGAAATTTAAAGGAGATACTAAAATTATCAGAAGCTTTGACTTGGTCTGGGATTAAAAACCAAAACCCCATACACACTGTTGAAAAATCCCACTTGATTAATGATCTAAAGAGGCATCCAAGATTCATGTATAGATTACATAGCAGAGCGGCAAGTAACATGAAAAGAATCAAGGTCCACAAGCGATCAGGGTCTGAGAAATAAGGACGGCCCCTTTACTATTGCCATGTAGTAGTACCCTGTGTCCTTCAGAAACACACCATGGCTAGCTCAGGTGAGATGTGGCTGAGTGGAAAGCAGTAAAGAAGATTTATGGTTTAAATAAATTACTTCCAGAAGCCATGTTTCTAATGTATTAGTGTGGAACAAATTGTCTAAAAAAATCTGAAGACAGAACACTTAAGTTTGTAAGCAAGTCAGAGGGATGAATCACAGTACAGCAACTTTACTCCTTAAAGTCACTTTTATGCATCTGTTCTATTATAGTGGATTAAAAAATACTGTGTTCAACACAATTAGTAATTAGATTAATAAACATACTCAAGCAAAAAGCAATGCTCATCACATACTTTTTGTTTTTCTTACCAGAGAAGGTACTTATTTATCAGTAAAAGTTTGGCCAATTAAAATTTAGAACAATAAAAAAAAAAATCATCTTTATTTTTATTATGTCAAATTATATCTTAGAGGGAGTTAGCCCCTAATGGAATGATCTGTGACCAATGAACAGCAGGAAAAAGGGAGGAAGCCTCCTTGCTCTCTTCCATGCAGTACCCCAAAGTACGGTTTCCCCGTTGCCACCCTTTCTAAGAACTATTTTTGGAATAGTACATGGAAGAGAGCAAAGATGGATCATTTATGTTTGGTTCTCTTCCTTCTTCCTGTTTATTAATTTATCTACATAGCAACCTGATTGAGACAAGAGAACCAAACATTAAATGTTTCAAGGAGGAAGTGACACTTGTCTCTCCTGCTCATTTTTCATTGCTCAGAAAAAGTAACATGGATTTACGTAGCTTTCAAGTGTTAAACAATTACAATCCTCCACGTACCCGGAAGAAGAAAAGAACATGATGCCAGGTGACATGAGTAATGTCTGCAACACATGCCCCAATGTTAGAAGTATGGGTGAGTACAAGTATTGTTAAGAGCGAACAATACTTCACATTCCCTTGAGTACAGTGGAATCAAACACAATTTTAGTAGATGGTTCAACCACACTTCTAGTAATGGGAAAAAAAGCAGATTTTTGAGGTCTAACAGACCTTTATTTTATTGCTGGTTCCTACTCTAGTTACTAGTACACTTCATTTTAAGGGACAAATTTTTTCAAGCCTCTGAATTTTACTGCCCTCACAATTTTTTTTTTTTTTTAAAGATTATATTGGGGAATTGGGGGAGGGGAACAGACAAGTTGCTGTCCTTTTGTTCTTCAGTCTAGTTATGGAGGACGTCGCTTCACTGGCCCATGTTGGTATTATCACTGTGTTCTTCCTGGGTGAGGCAGTCACTCACCAGTTACTGGACAGCTGCTCATGGCAGCTCGTGGCAGCTCACAAAAGCACATGCCTGCTGCTGGCCAGCCCCACTGCAGCCTACACCATCGCCGGCAACTCATGGCAGCCCAGCTCCAGGTCAAGCTGTTGTTCACCATCTTAGCTGTAGAGGGCACAGCGTCACTGGCCCTCTATGTGGGATCCAAACTAGATAGGGTCCTACTGCTCAGAGCTGGCATCCCAAGCTTCTTAACCAACACGCCACTCAGCCAGCCCATAAATTTTTTTTTAAAGTAGTAAATATTTCAAATGTTTTGTGTCAGTTAACTGAAAATATACAGTTAGTTAATTGGCAACAACATAATAAATGGTTTACAATTTTTGTTTTATTTATTTATTACTAAAATTAAGACAGGTTATAGGAAACATTCATTTTAGTACTTAAGATTTTAATTTCATGTTACTAATTTGATTTTGTCTAAACTGTGTAACATAAAAATGTGCTAAAACCTGGTTAAAGTTATGTTGATGTTTGTGGGAAGCTGACAGCACCCCAGGGTCTGACAAGGCCACATTGCCCTGCTCAGCACTGGATATTAGGGGTGCTGCCTTATGGTTGGTCATGTAATATCTCCTGCCTCTATGAACCCATGTGCCTTTTCTTCTATAGGAGACAATATATTTACTACACTTGTGATATGTTCCTGTGGTGCCCCAATGAGCTAACTACGCAGCCAAGGACGGGTAAGATCTCCTAAAAGAGGGGAGACAACCCAAGCCAGGCGGTAGTTCCATAGGGGACCCCTGAACTGAGATATTGGGGACTCAAGCCCCTTGGAAACTGAGGCACAGGCCTCTGACAAACTCAAGCCAGAAAACTCAGGCCTGTGAGAAGCTGATGCATTTGCCTAAGGGCCCTACAGTGAATAGTCTCCTGGAAGATTAAAAGTCTTCAGGCCATGAGAGTTCCGGGTAAGAGGCAGCTCAAAGACATCCGCTGACCATGGATTTGTTAATCAGCCTTGGGTGAATTCCTTTGCCCAGTGCCTTGTTGCAGCAACAGATACTGAAGCTTTGACTGAGAAACGGATGCAGCCCTCTGTAGGATAGAGAGGTGTGAGATCCTTTTGGTTGCTAGGTATTGTTATTTACAAACGAATAGATTTTAGATGCTTTTACCTTAAACACAGCCACTCCTAGTCTTTTGGTATAGCTCAAGTATACTGTGAGTTTTATGATTGTGTTTAACTGCTAGGATTTAGGATGATTTCTAGATAGTCAAGATAGCTTTAGTAAACATTCTTTAGGTGACATACAGAAACCAAGTCTGAGTTTCATAGCAATTATCATAATAAAGACAAGGTAATCCTTTAACGGAAGAGTAAGTCACAGTGCACCCTGGAGGGAGCACTTACAGGGGAGTAGAGGACTGTGTAAATCCTAAGAACTACAAACCACCATTAATGATTTGTTACAGTTTGCTTCCTTGAAAATTCTCAATAAAAGCTATGCGCTGACCCGATTTGGGGCTCAGTCGTCTTTGGCTGAGTCCCTTGGGCTCGCTCTTATCTTTCTTCTGTCTCTTGTTTTTCTTTAATCTGCGTTGCCCCTCTCGTGAGATGTTGTTGGTGTTGATGGTGTTGATGTTCTGATTTTTTTCTTCCTTTTTCCTTTTTACTTTCTGATAAAAGATTCCAAGTGAGCATATTCCATGGGCTTTTTCTTTCTTGCAACTGCTATGCAGCTGGATGAAAAGGAAAAATAAAAATTTACATACATACATATTTATAGTAACCTATCATAATGATGCCTTATATCTGTATAATTACTTAGTTAACAAAATATATATGTGATCTCATCCAATTTCCACAATACATTGAGTACCAATATAGAAGTTAAAAAGCTGTATATAACTTGGGGTAAATGATGCTTTCAAGATATAGATGATATGGGTCAGATTCAAGACAAACTCAGGTTTTTCTAGACTTAAAATGCAGAGGTTATTTTTCTGTTGTTTTTGTTTTGTGTTATTTTTTGTTTGTCTTTAACCATGAAAAATGTAGAGTACTAAGCTCTGGTGGGAAGAAAATAAATAAATAAATTAAAATCCACAGTATTTTATTTTTTTTTTTTTTGAGAAACTTAACATCTGTCTGGACAGACATTAGGAGATAGATATCTCCAAAATTCTTTAAAAGTATTCATTTACATGATCTGTGAGTAAGTGCAAAAAAGCTGTAGGATTTGAAGGAATCAAAAAGGTCTGTGAGGTAGATATGTGTGATAGAAAGAAAATTAAGATAAGATACTAAGTTTTCATAGTTCGATTCATCCAGAAATGTGAAAATATTTACACATTCAGGACCTTGTTAGCAAAACAACCACTTGATGATTACATCCAAACAATTTTTGGTGGAAGCAATTTAAACACTAGGGTAATATTCGCTTTAGCTTTCTACAAGCAAAAGAAATTGATGAAGTAAATGCACACTGGCTATGAATACAGATACCATTTTAGAGTTTGGATGTCAGGTAGCAAAAGTCTTACAGAGAAAACCAGCTTTTTTCTTACTGCAGCCTTCCAAGCTTTGTTCTCCCAAAGAACAGAGGCAATTTTTGTTTCTATTATGTTTCTTCCCTTATTTACTTCCAAAGTTTGTTTCCAAATAATATCATTATACTGCTGTTCTTATTTTTTAATTTGAAATATTCTGTTGATTTCTTGTTCTGTTCATGAGGATTTAACTTTATCTGCTTCCCAAGCCTCTGCCTACATCATCATGTCACCATTTAAGGATAAATCAATTCAGGCTTTACCTTATTATTATCAAGTGTCATTTACTACTGAGCCAAAAGTACTATGCTTATGTGTTTTTATCTGTTTTACCTTTCTTCCACTTTCTTGGTCTTGAATTATTAGTCCTCTTGACTTGATAGAAGTCTAAGTTAAAATGTTTCTATCAGAGTTTTTAAAGCATTTTGCCACATGTCTTCCATCATCTTAGAATGCTTTTTAAATATATGTATGCATATATCATTTAAGCTAACATGTTCATTTTTAAAATCTATGTATTATTTTGGATTATTCCAGTTTTCTAGTATCCATTTTTTTATAAGTATAATAGATGCAATACTTTCTTTTATCTTTCTGAGGATATTGACTATAGAATATTTTGTTTCTCTCTTTGCTTCCTGTTTTTTCTTTGTGTATCTCTCATGTTGAGGCATTTCTTCAAATGTGAGTCATCCATGACTCTCCAGTCATATTTAGAAGGCTGATTGGAAGTTGTGTGAGTATGAAAAATCCTTATCATCTTTTGGGTTTCCCTGTTGGTTGTTGTACTCACAACTGCCAGTGTTTTCCAGACAAAGCTTCCAGTCTCCTGCCTGGAGTGTTTTCACCTGTCCACCAGAATGACGAGAGCAGGATGGAAAAGATGGTTCGACTTCCAACATGCAGCTTTTCACTTGACCCCTGTTTTCATTCCCACATCTCACCCTGAACTTCTACTGTGACTGGTGGGCCAGGAACTGCATCCTTTCAGGTTTGACTCTTCCACAGAATATGCCCCTGTTCCTCCCATGGGAGAGGGGTAGTCACTGGACTTTAGACATGACAAGCAGCCCCCTATTTTCACCACTTTAATCAGCATCACCTTCTGCGGTACTTGACCTCTGATTTCTGAGTCTTTACTGGCTCCTAGAATGCAATTATCTTGCTTTTTATTGCTATTGGTTCCATCTCTTTTTCTAAGCCCCCATCATTTTTCCATCTTTTAATATTGTGTTGACATCTCCTGTTCATTAGTGTTCTTCCCTTTCATTCTTTTTAATCTTGTGAATTTATGAATCTTAAATGTACTCTCAGTTTCTATGTTTGGTCAGAATCTAGATTACTGATTTAATCTTTCTAACTCAGCACACTGGAGAACATAATTCTATCAGTCACAGTGGCACATTTATGGAGAGATGTACAAAGTAGAATGACAATGAGGTCACTGCAGCATCACTGGGGGTTAGAGAGAGGATATGCATAGTTGACCTTCCCTCCAGATTGGGTTTGCAAGCTGAGGAGTCCAGCTCAGGTTGAAAACTTATGTGTGATGTTTCAGGCCCCACTATAGGCAATTGCAAAGGCTTTACCTGGCAAGCCTCACAGGTGAAAACTGGCTTCCCTGCACCAGGCTTGGTGCACAGCCAGTGAACTGCAGTCTCTAGGTCTGCTCTTGGCTGGCCATGTTCTTACACATATCTGCATTCTCAGCCTTGCAGCCTCCATTACAAAGACTCTTTTTCTGGGGCACTAAACAAATGATTTCAAGTGCTCAGCTAAGGCTTCCTTACGAAGGTGGGATGTGGAGGGTAATTCAAATGCAGATTTCCTTTTTCTGATGCAATACTCAGTACTTTTCCATTCCTAGCTCTTTCTCCTTGCCATCCACCCAGTCCCAGAGAACATAAAACTGCAGAAGCCATTTGTTCAAGGCTTCTTCAACAATAAAACAACTCTACATGTGCATTGATCCACCGGATCCTCAACCACCGTGCTGTTTCATGGTGATGGTGGTGGTGGGTGTGTGTGTGGGGGGGAACTTAGCATTTTCTATGGTATAGCTTCTTGCTTAGACTAGTGCTGTATGTGATTGAAATCTTGACTGTTGCTTCCATTTCTGCTTGTTGTTTTAATTAGTTACCCCAACATCTGGCACTTTGTGGGCTCCAGTTCAGCTGAGCTCCTCAAACATATTCCTCTTTCCCCAGATTGTCCAGGTTTAAATTCTGACACAACTAGCACACATACCAACACAAAGCACAGAGTTTTGTGGCTTTGTAAAATTTATTTAACTTCCTTGGGCCTCAGACTCCTCATCTTAAAAATGGAATAATAGCATTTACCTCTCAGCTTTGGGGGGATTCAGTGAGAGGGTTCATGTATCCCAGAAGTCTCAGTTACATAGTAAATGCTGAGTCAATATTAATGATAATAAGGAAGATGATGATAATGATGATTTAGGTTGTTCAGATACCTTTAAAATCTATACATTTTCTCCATAGAGCAGTTGGAATCAAATGTCTAATTCATTTTCTCTCATTAAAAAAAATTAAACACCAATTTTAAATAATGAGGAGCAGGGAGTTCCAGAAAAATAAGTAACTTGAACCTGGGTCCTCAATTGAAACTTTACTTAAATTTTGGCCAAAAGATGCATTGGCTTAGATTGTAAACCAAGTTCTCAATCCTGAGGCAGCATGTTGATTCATCTCAGGCCTCCATTTCAGCCTCAGTGATCTATTTATTTGTGTTCTCTAAAATGTCAACCTTTCTTGTTTGCATGATAGATTTTTGTGAAGGCCCATGCTGTCCCAAAAGATTATCTTTATTTTCCTTCTCTATGTCCATAACCATGTATGTATGATTCCATTTCTACAATTCCATGGCAAGAGAGCCTGAGGGAGAGCCTAATGGTGGAAATGATTCCCTTCTCTGGCTCTCCCATGTTACCAGCTCCTCAGAACACATTGGCCCAACGGCTAGAACTTTTTCAAAATGGGTCCCTCCTAATACATGATCATGAACAGATACAAATATTTCCAAGATGCATCTGTGTGTGCAAGCATTTCACCAACTAATTCAGCAAACGGAGAAAAGATGTATGCTCTTTACAACTCTGCCAGAAATAGAAAGGACATTAGCTTAAGCAACAGCCCTTTGTGGTTCACAGGCAGCAAGATTTTCTTGGTATACATTAATTTATTCACCTATTCATCCATTTATGCAACAGTCATTGTGTGTTTTCTATATGTAAGACAGCACTGAGCTAGATAATTACCACATAATACCACTGGAAGGAGAAATGACCAATTTATCTCCAGCTGGGCCTCTTGGGTGAATACTTTTATCTGAATTGATCATCATTCCTCTTCTAGAACACAACTCATTCCATACAAAATGTTTCACTTTGTGTTCGTTTATTTTATTAAATCGATTCCTTCTTTGGATAAACACATAGTTATTTTGGCTATTGTGAAAACATAACCGCAAACAAATAGCTAGTTAAATGTACATGGGAATAGAAAACTATCAGTGATTTTGTTATGGTGAGATAAGACGATTATTTGCCAGATTCTTTTAGTGCCTCTGAGAACTCCTGGGGGTATTTATTAAATTATCAAAGCACTCATGAGAACGTAATGAGAATTGGGATGCAGTGCACAAGAGGGGTTTTGTTCTTTGATAGATTCAGGCAAATAAGAAAGTCATAATAAGTGAATAGTAATATTAACAGCTTTTTTGGTTTATTTTATGTTCTATAGATATGAACACTAAAGATGAAAATATGAGTCTTAGGATTCATTAATGGTAATATTGGGTCCAATAATGTCAAGTAATTTGGTGAAGAAGAATAACCAGAATTATGAGGGTCTGGAATTACTCTCCTAGGAAACAATTCAAAAAATGATTAGGATATATCTGGTGGAAATTAGCAGAAGGATAGGAAAGTATTTGAGTATTTTTTCAATCATAAAATGAATTATTTTATTCTTATGTGAGGTGTTTAAAGCATTTCTAGGGAAACCAGATAGGAATGATTGAGCTACAAAGAGGAGTTAAATTCCACTAAGTCTATTAATGAGAACAACAGGAAAATAAAAACTAACAGCAGGAAGTGGACAGAGAATATGTTAAAATTAGATTTTTATAAGTATGAAAATTCTTGTGTTTCTTCAAGATGTTTATCTCCAATTGCAAACAGTACACTTCAATTTTATGTTCATTAAAGAAAATTACACTCTAAAATGACCACTGATATAAATCCTATGGTGGGTCAGTTGGCAACTACAAAGATCATTACAACTCCTGTTTTATTTCAAAGGTTTTGGCAGAAGTCCTTGGATGAGAAATTGAAACCCAAACTGGTGGCACCACATGGGCTTTGAGTTAAATACCTAACCTCTTCAACTAAAGAATTCACATCTCTCTAAGGATTGATTCATGATTTATTAATGGGTCAGGGTCGCTCTACACAAATGACAGACAGGTGTGTAGCCAGAATGCTTCAAATGAACATCTAGAACCTGTTGGCTTGATATTAATTTAACCATAAAGCTGGTTCTACGCTCAAACATACGAGTATTACACAGGTGTGTTACATTGTGACACAAAATGAGCAATAGGAATTTAAATATTTGTGGAATAAGATTAATAAAGACTTGTAAAATCTTTGAACATAGAGCAAATCAGATTTATTTAACATTTACTATGCTCCCAATCTGTGTCAGAAATAATGCCGATGGGTGAGTGTAGTCTGTTCGCTCATATCAGACGTTGTTCATCATATGATTTCCAGTGAATAGAAAACTTGAAAAGGAAATATATCTCTTTTATGGAGAAATAATATGTTACTTGTCCGGGTTTTCTGATGATCTGCATGATCACAGAACTGTTTTTTTGTCCTGTCCATTAAATCAGCATTCTTAAACCTGCTCAACCACCAAATAACAAATCGCTGCTTGCTATGCCCTGCCATGTCAGTGTTCCCTGAAACAAATACCTATTATATGCTAAGTACCTCTGAGCTCCTAACAATTTCCCCTAGTGCAGTGGTAACATCTATCATCCAGGAACCATTAGTCATCCTTTCATAAAGGTCTGGTGTGGTGAGAGCTGCCAAAAACTGCTCACTGCCTCTAAGAGAGCCCATGATAGAAGTTGCTCTACCCACAAATGAACCAGGAAAAGCAGCTCACCAAGCAAAACTCTTCCCAGATTATCTGCACCTGGTCCTTCCTTTTCCCCATTATACATTATAGCAAATATTTATTTTTCTATAATGTCTGACCCATTCTGATTTCTCCATAGTTTTCAGGATTGGATGTATTTCCTTAATGCAAAAAAATACTCCAAATTCTATAGATTTTAATCTCCTTAATATTTGCCCTCCTCTTAATTTCCAGAGCAATTTTTTTTTCTTTTATAACCCTCTATTATTTCTGGCACAATGTATATTTGAGTATGTTAAGTCAAGTTTCACATAGCACTTTCCTAAGGCCAAAGTCCAAATGCTCTTGTTTAGAATCCAGTATTTACTCAATTAATAACTGAGTAATTTTTGTTTATTTTGACCTTTAAATAACTGAGTAATTTTTGTTTATTTTGACCTTTAAATGTGTGTTTTTCCCTTGATTTCCTTATCACTGACCCAGCCATCATCATCAGCTTCAGCTCTTATTTCTTTGTCACAGTTCACTATAAAACAGTTACGGATGAGATCAGAAGGAAACATGTTTTCTACTCAGGTGGTATTGAATGCAAAACCATTTCCAAGTCATAGTGTCTCAAAAAATAATGAAGAGAATATGTAAGGTAAGAGCTTTAAATGTTGAGTTAACTAGCAATAATTATGAAATAAGTTTTGAAATCTGTTAATCTATTGTATAATGTCCCAAATCCTCTTTTCTAATCTTCAAGCCTCAGGTTAGATTTTAAATTCCCTTCCTCTTGGCTTACTCTGTCCGACCTGCCCAGGTAGGTGCTTGCACATCATGAGTGCTCAAGGAAAGCTTATTGTCTCAGTTATCAATAAATATAAAATTTTTGCCCTTCCCTCAGGTTAGACAATTCTTACATTTCTGAATAAGAGAACATGCACTGATGTCAATAAGTCCACAAATAATTTAAAAGATGTATTGGCGTTGCTCTAGGAATCTTTACCAATTCCACATGTCCATGTATATATCTACATCTTCTCTGCCTGTCTGAACATCATCATTTACATCTATGTTTGGGGCCAGGTGTGTGAACTGAATTGGTTTAGTCAGTGATTTCCCATGCCCAAGAAAATTATTTCAAAAGCATATTTCTCTCTGCCCTCCTCTTCTGCAAGTTCTGTGTCCTTTTTATAGGCCCTCTCCCCAGGGAGCAGCCCTCTCTCCTCCCAGTTCCTTTGTTTTCATAATTACTTACGGTAACTATGGAAGGAGACCTCTGCCTTAAACAGGGTAGTTCAATGAGATGTTTCTGAAATTAACAAAGATAATCTCAGCATCAAATGAGAGAAACAATTTAGTGGTTACCACAGGGAAGAGACGTAGTAGAAGAGGGTAAAGGGGGTTAAATATATGGTGACAAAAGGATATATTAGATGATGTACTATAAAATTGTACACTTGAAACCTATACATAATTTTATGAACCAATATCACCCCAATAAATTTAATAATAAAAAGAGAGAGAGAAATAGTGTGTAGACTATGCATAAGAAAAATGTCAGGAAAGACACTGAGAAATGAATTGTCACCAAAGAGAGAGAGAAATAGATTCATAGAGAAGGGGGGTGAAAAGAGAAAATATTATAAACTAAAGTGGACAAGGACTATAAGCACTCATAATAAACATAAATGTCTAAGTGGCCATAATGACACTGCATGGAGACCTGGGGACAAAGGAAGTGAAGAGAGAATGAAAGTAATGCATTCATGAGTTTTAGTAACATAATTATTTTAGAATAAAAGCATTGGATCCTCACTGCACAGTACAGTACAATGACTATAGGCCAATATATATTTACATGGTCTTTCCTGGGTTAATTCTCTCCCTTCCTTTTACCTCTCTCCATGGGTTCAGGGATTCCTTTTACCTTTTTCTAACTTATCTTCCCCTTACTGTTGACCTCCACACACATTCTGAAAGCACTATATATAATTCCATATCTCAGAACATGAGCAAAAGTAAGTCTATGATTGAAAAAAATACTGGAAAATATCTTCTTATGGCCGAGTAATATTCCATTGAATACATATACCACATCTCCTTTATCCAATCATCTATCGAAGGACACTTTGGTTGTTTCCATGTCTTGGCCACCATGAATAATGCTGCAGTGAACATAGAGGTACATATATCTTTATAGATAAATGCTTTCAGTATAAGTGAGTCAGAAAAAGTTAAGAACCATATGACTTCACTCATATGTGGGATATAAAACTGAAAGCAACAAAAGAACAAGACAAGCAAACAAACCAAAAATCATGGAAACAGTTTAGTGGTTACCAGAAGATAAGGGGGGGTAGGGAGATGGTAGAATTGGATAAAGGGGGTCAAATATACAATTACAGAAGGAGAACTGACTCTGGACTCTGGGTGGTGAATACACAATGCAATATATAGGTGATGTATCATAAAGATATTAACTTTCTATGCAATGGTTCTTACAAATATTTGTCTGTTTATAGTAAATCTTTAAAAAAAATTTTTTATTTTTTTTTTTTGAGGGCAGTGTCACTGGCCCTCATATGTGGGACCAGAACTGGGGCCGCTGGCTTCCCAAGCCAGCGTGTAACCACTGCACCACTCGGCTGGCCCTAAATTTTTATAAGATGTTTGCCATGCAGACATTTTATATTTTTGTACTATTAAATCTATGGATCTTTCATTTCTTTGTTGCTTATCAAGTCCTCTGTAATTGATTAATATAAATGGCCATCTATATTTTCTTTTATATGAGACATAGCAAAAAGATTTAAATTTTTAAGAAAATTAGCAGTTTAATACACCTAACATATATTTTGATTAATTATGTGCAGTGGAAGAGTTGGTAGCAGGCTATACACACAGAGCTTTCAGCCCACTTAGGAAGTTCATCTTCATTCTAAGCCTCTGGGATGAGGGGGATGGGAAGAGCAGACCCTGGTAATTGAAAGCTGGCCTGGGAACTCACAGCAAAGCAAAATTATCCTCCTGTTAATCATTACACAGACCACTAATCTTAGACAAGGTTACTCAGAGACCATGATAAAATGAGAAAAAAAATAAGGTCACTTCATAATTTTGTCTAAAAAGCAAAAACCAAAATCACTGTGCTACCCACAAAATACCAAACACTCCCTCTCTTGGCCACAAAAATGGCTGCTACTTCTTTACCTGTTACAGTTTTCTCTTTGTGGTTATCTAGATGTATTGAGATATCCAATCATAGAATAACCCCTACTTTTTGACAGCATCCAAACTAGAGAGAAATCCCTCTTCCTCAGGCCTTCCCCCAAATCACCCAACCAAATCCCAAATCCTAAAGTAGGTTCTCTCTACCATCCTCTTACTGAAGTACCATGTGGTTTCCCATGGAATGTGTTCTCCCCCACTGCAATGAGTAATACACCCAACTTGTTTTACTACACGTAGTCTTTAGCTGAAGGGCATTGATACTACTATGAGATTTTTTAAACACACTTCGAATACAATTTGACAAGATCTTATTGAGATATCTGATAAAATGGAAAATAAACACATTTACCCCTCACACCACTTGTTTTAGTCCCTGTTCTCTAAAATAAAACCTTGAGATAAGGATTTATGTGCCAGTGGTTTGGTAAAGAATTGCTGTCAGGAGAAATATATGAGACAACAAAGGAAAAGGAAGGGATGAAGTCAAGCAAGGATAGGGTTATGGGCAAAATCTCAGCTTCAGCCTGGTCCACGTGTAAGTTACATTGCAGAATTTGTATCAACTTGAGGCTGACATACTCTGACACTAATTGGTCACTGACTAATGGATGCTTCAGGGTCACATAACCTTGCATGAACTTCCAGTTCCAGTGGCCAAGGGCAGCCAGCCACACAGTCACAAATGGGGGTAATTTATAGCAAAGTAAGCTCGGGCAGAGGTGTTACAAAAACAATCAATGATTTCCAAGGGGATGCAGCACTTCCATTTCCAAAACCTTATCTCTCCATCTTTGTTTCCTACCACTGGACTGAGTTTCCTAAGAATTATGACAATAAAAATATCTATTTGTTTTGGAGGAAGCTCTATAGGGATTTTGTGTGGACCACTGGATCCTACAAAATAATACTACACAACAGGACTTCAGTCTATTTCCTGAAATTCATTTTAATTTAATTTTACTGAAATTCTTCATTCTAAATATCATCCTATAAGGAGCATCTCATGGCAAATGGAGGTTTCCCTGTGACAAGTTCCATTTTCTTTTCTTTTTTTTCTTCTCCCAAGAAATGTTCGGGAATTTATGGGGCTAGCTATACAATCTGTACATCAATTGATATGTTAAACATATAACACATTGCCTGGTACTGAGTAGATTTTTAATTATATAGTAGCTATTTTTATGGGTTTTTTTCCTTCTAAATCCTTGTACTAACAAGAAGTTAAATGCTGAGGGAAGGAATTACCTCTTTTTGGCTGTAACTGATTGGTTATCCACTATTCTTTCTGTGCTCCCAAGACCTGACAGGACCATCTCTAAATTTGGGAACAGTTTATTTTCTTCCCCTATATTTATGTAGCATAGCTGTAATGGCTCAGGAAGAAACACATGTCTTGCATGTTTTTGTGGAGGAAAGATTTCCAGAAGTCTATGTGACTGCTTGGAGGAAACTAAGGGAGGGAAGATGAGGTGCCAAGATATCTCTCCCATCATAATGAGCACTAATTTAATGTCTGATTTGAAAAATATGTAGCATTATAAAGCTATCATCACTCAGATGATTTGGGCTGCTGCCTGGCCAGATGCAGTTCTGTGTCTCAAACATGATGTCATAAGCCAGTTGAGATGTGTGTATTACATATTTTGAAATATTGTATTTGCTTGAAGTGATCAAGTATTGTAAGACTTTTTTCTGGACCAGCCCTAAGGAAAACGATAATGAGATGCCTCTGCCCCAAGCTTTTCTCAGTTTTGGGGCTGTTTATCCTTCTAGGTTCTCGTCTGAGTATACCCTGACTTCCAAGGTGCTAGCTTTTCCTGTCTCATCTGTCTCCAACTATAAATTGCTTGTTCACTGCATGATAATTCATTAGGCCCAAATGTTAAGAAACAGGGAAAGCAAGGAGTTAGCTATGGAACCTAGCCTAGAAATATCCAACCAATTTGAGACATGGTTAGAAATGGTTTCATAATAGGTTGCATAATTTTTTGCATTCCTTGATATAATAGGGTGGAATTTTGGTGATATTTTAATGAATTACAGCCAGAGTCTTTGGAATGAGTGGATGCGGCACTATCCATCACCCCTATTCCTTCTCATCAAGTTCAGAGAAATCTAAGTGCATAAAGAAAAAAAAAGAACAAAGGGAATGAAAATACATTTATTTGAAATATATTGACAAGTAACTAATGGACTCTAACACAATGCTGTTTGGCAAAACATAAATTTAAATAATGTAGCCTGGACTCTGCAAAAGGAATGTCTGGGAAATCTAATCAATCAGGTTATCATCTTCTCTGTTGAGGCAATGTTCGGAAGGGCCATTAGCAGATTCAATTCTAGAATTGGAAGTGAGTTGAAAGTTTTCCTTATCTGAACTTGCTCAGTGTTTGTTTCCTTTTAACTCAACAGAGAGCCTAGCATAAAAATCAAACAAAAGTATGGAGGTCCTGCCTACTAATATGAAATTTTTACCCAATATCTTCCTTTATTCCCTTTTAATCTGCTTCAAGTAACTGAAATGGTTGTCTCTAAAATTGACCAGTTATTATGCAAACATTAATGCAAACATTAAATTAACATTAAAAACAATTATTAAATTTATTGGGGTGACATTGCCTAGCAAAATTACATAGGTTTCAAGTGTACAATTCTATAATACATCGTCTATACTCATATATGGCATTGTGAGTGCACCACCCAGAATCCAGAGTCAGTTCTTTCATCACCATATATTTGACCCCCTTTACCCAACTCTACCATCCCTGTTCCCCACTTACTCTCTAGTAACCACAAAACTGTTGTGTGTCTATGATTTTGGGTTTGTGTTGTTCATTTGTTGCTTTCAGTTTTATATCCCAGTATGAATCATATGGTTCTTGGCTTTTTCTGTCTGACTTACTCTGAAAACACTTATCTGTAAATACATGTGTACCCCTACATTCACTGCAGCATTATTCATGGTGGCCAAGACATGGAAACAACCAAAAAAAATGTGGTACATATATTCAATGGAATATTACTAGGCCATAAGAAAAGATGAAATTCTGCCATTTGCGGCAACATGGATGGATCTCGAGATTATTATACTAAGCATTTAAACTCATTCACTTCACTGTAACCACATGAGAAACTTTTATCAGTACTTGTTATACACCTTGCTTCTTTCCACCCAAATCTTAGCCTGTGCTATTCCAACTCAACTTTCTCATAATTAATTCCTGGGGGGTAGCAACTACCATCTTATGTCAATACTCAGCATAATGCCTGGTACATAGTAAATACTCAGTAAAAACTTGTTGAATAAATAGATGAGTGAATAAAACAAACAAACGAGGGGCCGGCCAAGTGGCTCAGTTGATAAAGAGCTCGCTCAAGAGTGCAAGCTGAGGACTTCCGGCTCCCCAGCCTCAGCATGGCTGCTTTAGGTTCTTTGCTCTCTAGTGTCAGGAGGCTGCACTGCAGCGCTGCAGTTCAGCCAGGCAGCCAGTGGAGACTCCAGCAGGGCCTGGCTGCCAGCCCCTCCGGCTAACGCCCCTTACAGAACTCCCAGACTGGTCCCACAAGGATGGCCGCCCTGCTCCTCCAAAGAAAGGCCAGCTTCGAAGAAAAGCCCAAAGGGAGAAGTTTGCAAGACGACTTGTACTGCAGTCACAGGAAATGGAAGCTGGATTACAGGCAGCTCAAGCAGCAGAAGTTGCGGGAAGAAGAAAGGAAGCAGAAAAATGCTCTTAAATCTATAGGGACTGCACTGCAGAGCCCACTACGAAGTCAATAAAAAAGAAACTCCTGTCTCCCTTACCCAGCCTCTCTCTGGCCTTCTTTTCTATCACCTAAATGCCTCATCCCAGCCAGAGGAGAGCCTCTTTATTCCCAACTCTCTTCAGAGCCAAAGATCTTGGACACCAAAAACAGGCTGTAAGATTGCTGCCTAGAGGGGTTGACAACGTGCCCTCACCCCTGGCCCCATTTGAGTTCAGGATAATCTTGCTCTGGTAATCTTACCCCTTCCTTTGCTAGTCATAGGATTGGCCCAAAAATGATCAGTAGCTACTCTGCAAATGTGAAGAAGGGGTAGCAGTTTTCTTGGGTTTAGGCAGGCACTCAAGCCTTGAAAAGCCCATACACTGCTCAAGCAGTGTGCATTTACACATTTAATAAATGTTTTGATGAAAACCTTAAAAAAAAACAAAAGTGCGAGTTGAGCTCTGAGGAACAGCAGTGCGATGCCCAGCCCGAGCTGAGCTGCCGCTAAACTGCCAACAGGTAGCAGGATGGCTCAACTAAAACAAAACAAAACAAAACAAACAAATAAATGAGTAAACTCAGATTCATGTAAACCAAGATTATGTTGTGTCAAGTATCTGATGCTGTTTCTCGTGGCCTGGTTAAGGCCCCATTAAAGATGTGTGGAGAGTTGTCCCCATATTCCTCCTCCTAGAGTTTGCTGGACCTTAGGAGGGAAGAAGGGCTTGAGCAAGTCTCCATGCAAACTATTCACAAGGGCAAAGGAAATTTAAGGAGAAGAATATCAGTGAGAAAAATAATGAAGATCAAAAGAATTTACATCTCCTATTATAGAAATTATTGGATTAAGTGAAACACCCTTAATGGCAAAAGAAGTAAGATCTAACTATAAAAAAGAGATGATTTATAATCATGACCCAACAGTGAGGAGGAAGATATCCATTCCTAGAAGAACAATGAATATTGTAACTTATTCTTTTTTCTGTGGATGTAAAAATATTTTTTTTCAAATGGATTGCATGGAAATTTATTTGTACAAATTTATAGGCAATATTTAAAGATTTCTTTCTGGTTTCTGATTATAAAAAGAATATATATATATATGGAAAAGAATGAAGTACAAAAAATTAAAATGTGTGATTATCATATTATATGTAATATTACTGTTAACATTTGGGTGTGTTTTCTTTCAAGATTTATATAAATGAATTTAGGTTAAGATCATATTGTACATAAAATTCTACTTCATTTTTTAAATGTTTTCATAGTCGTTGATGCTATCTCATATATGACTGCTGCTGTGCCATTAAGTAGTCTTTGAGAACATGGATCTAATAACTACTTAATAGTTCATCTTGGAACTTACTATATTAGTTACCTGTTGTTGCATAACAAATTACCCCAAAACTTAAGAAAAGTATCTCTTATGTCACAAGTTTCTGAGTGTCAGGAATTTAGGGAGACCTAGCCAGAAGTTTCCAGCTCAGGGTATCTCATGAGGTTGTAGTCAAACTGTGACCAGGACTGTGCAGTCTCAGAAGACTGGGCCAAGGGAATTCACTTAGAATCTCACTCACCTGTCTATTGACTGCCACATGAGCTTCTCTGTAGAGCTGTTCCCAACATAGCTTCTCCCACAGTGGGTGGACAAAAACAGGAGAAGACAGAAAGGACGTGAGAGACAGAGAGACAGAGAGACAGAGACTATACTGTCTTTTTATGACCTAGTCTTCCAGTCACATTCCATCACTTCCACTATATGTTATTCAAGAAACAAATCAGTAAGGCTAAACCACTCTGAAGGGGAGGACATTACACGAATATATGAATAACAGGAAGCAGGGATCATTCAGGTCATCTTGGAGTCCTGCAACTGCATTTACCTTACCATGCATAATTTGTACAACTGTATAAAACTTTTTATATACTTATATATAACTTTTTCTCTTCTGAATATTTAGGCCCATTTCATTTTTGCCTCTTAATTGGTTATTTTTCACTTAAATGTTTGTATTAAGTGCCTTCAATGTACTAAATACTGAAATAAAAATTGTTTTATGATGCTGAATGATATGAAACTTTCTATGGTTAAAATATTAATACAAAAATCTTCCTTGTCAGAACCTATGATTATTTAATTGAGTCCTAGAAGTGAGAATATTGAAATAAAATATATAAATATTTAGGTCTTTTGATATATACTGATAATTATTTTTCAGAAATGTATATTCATGAATAATCCCAGAAGCAGCAATATCCCACTATAAAATTAATAGTATTCAATAGTAATACTTAATAGATGACCATTTCTGAAGTAATAAGTAAAAAAAATCATATATTCTTGTTATTTTAGTTTGCATGTATATTTTATTAGTAGAAAAGTTGAACATATTCATGTTATTTTTTTAATTTGCAAGTTTGCTCATTTCCTTTTTAAGATGTCTTCATAAGGATATTAATCTTATACACCATGGTTATATACAGTAAATCTTTAAATTTTTACAAGATATTTGCCATGCAGACATTTTATGTTTTTGTACTATTAACCTATTGATCTTTCATTTCTTTGTAGTTTATTGAGTCCTCTATTATTGATTAATTTAAATGGCCACCTACATTTTCTTATATATCACACAGAACAATAAGATTTAGATTTTTAAAAATTAACACTGTAGTATATCTGACATGGTTAATTATGTGCAGTGAGGACACAATGCTTTTATTCCAAAATAATTTGTTGAACACTCTCACTTCCCATTAGCTTGTAAGATTTCTGAAACCCTATTAGGTTCTTATATAAGCTGTTCCTCCCTCTTATTCCTCCCCAAATCTTCATCCCACCCAAACATGCTGGCATAATTCTTTAACTTAAAATATTCTTAGTTAATCCACAGGGCATTCTTCATGTCTTTTTTATTTTAATATTTTCCTTCATACAGATTCTATTATATTCACTGGTTAGAGTCTTCCTGGGTATTCTATGATTTGTTTGTTAACGGATTGTTTTCTTTTATGGTATAACCTCTTTTTTTTTTTTTTTTTTTTTGAGGGCAGTGTCACTGGCCCTCATATGTGGGACCGAACCGGGGCCACTGGCTTTCCAAGCCAGCGCTCAACCACTGCGCCACTCAGCCGGCCCTATGGTATAACTTCTAATAGAAAGCTATTTTTCATTTCATATGTAACAATTTTACTGAAAATACCATGATAAATTTAGTGGTTTTTAGTTGAGTTTTTAAGGGTTTATAGATATATAATGTCATCTGTAAGTGTCTTTACCGCCTTAAAAAAATAAAAAATAAGATTCTTTTTATGTTCAACTTTCTAATGATTACAGCTGTTACTTTTTGTCATATAGTATTATGTTGATCAGAATGTCTAGAATTAGTTTAAAAATATTAAATTTCATGGGAAACTTATTTTATTTATAAATTTAATGTGACTATAACTAGTATTTCACTTTTCAAAATGAGGTTTTAAAAGCTTTAGGTGAAAATAAAACAGCAAACCCTGAAAAACAGCAGAAATATTTTCACGTTCTCCACATCCCCTATTCTAGTCACTGTAAGAAATTTGATTATTTTCTAAAAAGAGGGCACATTTGATAACCAGATACTTTGTATATAGACTCTTCTTTTGTTTTGTTCATCTCCTTTGTTGGTTATCATGCTTCAGTTTATCTATGAATCACTGTTCTGGCCTGTGCCAAAACCATGTATAACAAACTTTACATGGACAATTTAAGAGCTATTTAGAATTAATCATGACTATGACGATTTGCACATTTTATACAGACCTTAGAACATATAACCCTTCTTAAATACAAATGAATATTTCAAAGCCCATACTCTTTCATAGCACTTCACACAGTTACTGCTTTACATTGATATTTACTATTATTAAAAGATTAGTTATTCTCCTATCAGATAGTAAGTTCCATTTGGGCAGGATTCATGCTTCTCTTCATCCATTGTCACACCTGTATAAGTGTTTTATTACTGTGTAACAAATTATCATACATTTAGTGGCATAAAACAACACAGATTTATCATCTTACAATGTAGGCCAGATGTCTGACAAGGGCCACACTGGGCTAAAATCGAGATATCAGCAAAGGTTGTGTTCCTTTAATGGAGGCTGTAAGGGAGAATGGATTTCCTTGCCTTTTCCAGCTTCTAAAAGTGGATTGAGTCCTTCTTGGATTTTTTTTTTCTGCCTCACTTATTTACTTTTAAGGACCTTTGTGATAAGAATAAACCCAGTTAATCCAGGATATTCTCCCTATCCTCAAGTTAGTTGATTAGCAACCTTAATTCCATCTGCTTCCTTAATATTCCTTCATAATCTAAAGTAACATATTCATAGGTTCCAGGGATTACAGCATAAACATTTGAGGCAAGGAGGGGAAGGTCTTATTCTGTTTACCACAATAACCATATTGGCTAGAATTACTGGTACTCAGTAAGCATTTATTGCATAACTGAATAAATAAATGTAAGTACTTCAGAGTTGACATACTCTAAACAACCAGGAAGTTTCCCAATATTCCTTTTTTTTTTAATTCTTTCATTGTGAAATAAACATTTTTTTAAAAAATTAGTTTCAGGTATACAACACAATGCAATAGTTATACTTTTTACCCCTCAAAGTGACAACTCCCCTCCCCCAATTCGCCACCCCACTCGCCCTTTCATGTCACACATATCTATTACAATTCCCTTGACTTCATTCCACACTATACTCCACATCCCGTGACTATATATATTTCTTATTTTCCAAAAGGTTTTACAACAATGGCTGTTGAAGTTTTATTTTTAATACATTTTAAGTATCCCACCATATTATAAAATAATATATATTTTATAAAATAATACATATTCTATAAAAATAACATATTTTATAAAATAATAATATATTTTTAATAAAACAACATCTATTTTATAAAATAATAATATATGTATATATGTTTCATGGATTCTAATAATGAGCTAATAGATTGGCTATTAAACCATCTTGCATTCTTATTTAGTTACAGAACTGTAACTAAATCTGGTTAGTCATTTCTTAAAGATATTTATACAATGATGAGACATATGCTATGTTGGATTTTAGTATCAGAGTTTATTCACTTAATATAAAATGATACTAATAGTTATGTGTGATAAGTGTTTATTATTTTCCCATACTGGGATAAATTATGTATATTTACTAACTGTTCTCTATCTGTTCTACCATATTTAATTGCTATAAAATTTCATAATCAATCCTCAAAAACTCTACTTAGTAGGATTTATTTTTATGTTCAGTTTATAAATAAATAAAATAAATTCTAGAGATTCGAAGTATTTGTCGATAGCTTTACCCCTAATATTGGTAAATTCAAATCACCAACTCTGGTTCTCATACAATTGTAGTTTATGCTATTAACTACAATTGATGCATTTTCTATGATGTTCTTTGTTCTGAAATAAGCTATACAGAATCATTTCTTAGAAAATTTGAAAGAGTGTACCTTTAAAGTCTGAATTTATAATTTTCTGGGACAAAAATCTATTATAACTTTTTAATTGACTTATTTTTTCCTGAGTCAACTTAGTCTTTCCTCATAGCCTCCTGTTTCGTATTGGTTGATTAAATCACCCAATAAATTTTGTGTGTTACTTTCTGCCAAAAAGTCTGTTGGATACTATATTGTAATATCTTTATGAAGTATGCCCTATTACAAGAACCAGAGAATAAAATTAAAAGAACAACTAAGTACATAATTTAAAATTATAATTAGTACTGTGGAGAAAGTTAATAAATTGTGAAAAGCAATGATAAAAGAGAAAACCTGAGTGGTCAGAAAAGTCCTTCCCACTCCCTACCCCTTGAGAAGATGACTTTTAAACTCAGATTAAAAGAATGAGAAAGATGGGCTGGCCGAGTGGGGCACTGGTTAAGATCCGGCTTGGCACACCAGTGGCCCCAGTTTGGATCCCACATATTAGGGCCAGTGACACTGCCCTCTACAGCTAAGATGGTGAACAACAGCTCCACCTGGAGCTGGGCTGCTGTAAGTCCCCGGGATGGCATAGCTGCAGCCCCTACTGCAGTGGGCTGCATAGGCTACAGTGAGTAGCCAGCAGCCAGTATGAGCAGCTGGCAGCCGGTGTGCACTGCCAAGAGCTGCTGTGAGCAGCCATTTAGAGGCCGGTGACCGATCTACCTCACCCAACAAGAGCACAATGATGATACCAACATGGGCCAGTGAAGCAATGTTCTTCACAACTAGACTGAAGAACAAAAGGACAGCAACTTGTCTGTTTCCCTTCCCCAGTTCCCCAACACTGTTCTCCACCCCCAATTCCCCAGTACAATCTTTAAAAAAAAAAAAATGAATGAGAAAGAGGATTTCCAGTCAAGATGGTGGAGTAGGTAAATGCCAGGCTCTCCTACTCTCACGACCTCATCAAAATTACAACTAAACTACAGAACAATGGTCATTGAGAATCACTTGAAGTCTAGTTGAACAGAAGCCCTACAACTAAGGACATACAGAAAAAGCCACCTCAACACTGGTAGAAGATGCAGAGACATAGAATGGGCTGGTCCCACACCCTCATGTGGTAATTAAAAACTGGGAGGGATATCTCAGCTGTGTAGGTCTCCCAAGAGGAATGAGGCATTCCAACCCCATCCCAGGCTCTCCAGCCCAGGATTCCAGTGCCAGAAAGAGAAGTTCTCACAATTTCTGGCTGTGAAAACCACCAGAGATTGTGGCTGAATGAGATGAAGGGCAGCTGGAGTCCCAGGCAATCTTCCTGAAGGGTCTGCATGGACTTACTCACTGACTGACTTACTCACTCTGGGCTCCAACAACAGTGCATCAAATTGAAGGGTGCCAGGGACATATGGGTAATAAATAAATTGTCTGGCTTTAGGGCAAAGGCAGGGGAGTACCTTTCTCCCAGACAGAAGAGCTGACAGAATCCATTGTTTCTTTGTTGTTCCTTCCCCATTACAAGCATGCAGACATGGGTGCCACCATATGGAACTCTACATCAGCTTGGCTAACACCATTTTTTTGCCCTGTCCTGGTGATTTCCTGAGACTCTGCCACACTCAACTGGTGGACTCAACCCAGCCAATTAACTGGCTTTTTCATACAAACAGCCTGTCTTGGCTCATGCTGTGGACTTTCTTAAAGTCTCTCAAAGGTTCACAAACCCAAAACAAGCAGCATTTGGCCTTGGCATACCTCATATCTCTTGCTAAGCAGCCCCAAGCTCAGCTGTTGCAACAGCGGGCCTCAGTTAATGGCTTGGCCTATTGAGAAACCTCCAAGTCCAGCATAGGTGGCTGCCATCTGCAGATTATTCTGTGGCTTATGCCAGGTCCCCCTGGGCAGGCACCAGCTGTGCCTGATCTTGGCCTGCACTGGGGACCCTCCCACAAGGCCTTGGGGCTGGCAAGCCCAGTGGCCAGTTATGGGATGAGCCAGAGTACCACACAACTGCCACCATAGATGACACACCCCAAGGGCAGACCGGGCAAGCACCAGAATCCTGCTAAAGTGAACCCTGATCTGTAGGATTGGTCCTTGCACAATAGCTCCTCCACTGTAGTCAAAACCAGTTCTCACAACCAATCAGCTCATAGGTCAATCCATCCCACTGGCATACAAACAGCAACTAAGGCTCAACTACAACAGGAAGGCACACAGAACCCACACAATGGACACACCTGCAGCACCCAGCTCAGGTGACAAGTGAGACTGTACCATTGGGGACACACAGGACACCTACCACATAAAGCCACTCTACCAATCCTGGGAGATATAGCAACTCTACCTAATACGTAGAAACAAACACAGAGTGGCAGCCCAAATGAGGACACAAAGAAACATGTCCCAAATGAAAAAACAGAGCAAAGCTCCAGAAAAATAACTAAACAAAATGGAAACAAGCAATCTACCATACACAGAGTTATAAGAATGCTCAATGATCTCAGGGAGAACATCAACAAAGAGATATAGGAAACATAAAAATTGAGATAGAAAACATAAAAAGCAGCCAGTCAGAAATGAAGAATACAATCACTGAAATGAAGAAAACATTAGAATCAACAGTAGATTGGATGTAACAGAAGACTGAATCAGCAATTTAGAAATTAAGGTAGAAGAAAACACCCAATCAGAAAGAAAAAGGAATCCAAAAAATGAGGAAAGTTTAAGAGATTGTTAGACAACATCAAGCAAAACAATATTTGCATCATAAGGGTTCCATAAAAAGAAGAGAGAAAGTAAGGAATTTAAACCTATTTTAAAAAATAATGACTTAAAACTTTCCTACCCTGGTGAAAGAAATAGACATACAAGTCCAGGGACTACAGAGAGCCCAGAAAAGATGAACCCAAACCCAAATAGGCCCACACCAAGACACATCATAATTAAAATACCAAAGGTTAAAAACAAAGAGAGAATCTCTCTTTTTTTTTAGCTGAGCCATCTTGCCACCTGTTGGCAGTTCAGCGGCAGTTCAGCTCAGGCTGGGCATCAAACTGCTGTTGCTCAGAGCTCAGCTCACACTCTTGAGTGAGCTCTTAACCAACTGAGCCACTCAGCCGGCCCTCTCAAAGAGAGAATCTTAAAAGCAAAAAGAGAAAAGCAATTGGTTACCTACAAGGGAGCTCCCATAAGACTGTCAGTTGATTGTCAGGCCAGAAGGGATTGGCGCACAATATTCAAAGTAATGAAAAGCAAGGGCCTACAACCAAGGTTACTCTACCCAGCAAAGCTATCATTTAGAATTGAAGGAGGGATAAAGAGCTCCCCAGACCAAAAAAAAGGATAAAGGAGTTCATCAACACCAAACCAATATTATAAGAAATGTTAGAGGGCCGTCTTCAAAATGAAGTAGAAAAAAAGATCAAATATGTGAACAATAAAATGATAATGTCTACATATCTATCAACAATTACTTTCAATGTAAATGGATTAAATGCTCCAATGAAAAGATAGGGTACCTGAATGAATAGGAAAACAAGACCCTTACATATGTTGCCTTTAAAAAGCTCAATTGAGATTGAAAGACACACACAGATTAAAAGTAAAAGTAATAATAATAATAATAATAATAAAATAATGGGGAAAAGATACTTCATAAAAATTGAAACAAACAAAAAAGTTGGAGTAGCAATATTTATATAAGACAGATAAAATAGACTTTAAAGAGACAAAGGACACAGTGATCCCACTTCTGATATTTACCCAAAGAAACCCAAAACACTACTTCAAAGGAACATGTGCATACATATATTCATTGCAGCATTATTTACAATAACCATGATATGGAGGCAACCTGGGCATCCAGCAATAGATGAACAAATAAAGAAGAGATGGTATATACATGCATGAACTCTTGCCATCTGCAACAACATAGCTCGACTTAGAGATTATTGTGCTGAGTGGTATATGTCAGACAGAGACAAACAAATGCCATATGGTTTTACTTATACTTGTATGTGGAATCTAAAGAATAAAATTAAAAAAACAAACAAGCAAGAAAACCAGAAACGTAGGTGCAGAGTGCATTTTGATGGTTGCTCGCTGAGAAGGGGGTTGGGAGTGGATGTACACTGAAAAAGGATTATTAAGTACAGATTGATAATGACATTATAGTCATGGGGAAGTAAAATAAAGTATAGGGAATATGGTCAATAATATTGTAATGATAATGTATGGTGTCAGGTGGGTACTAGACTTATTGGGGTGATCACATTGTAAATTATAATGTCTAGTCACTATCCTGTACACCTAAAACTAATGTAATATTGTATGTCAATTGGAATTTTAAAATTTTAAAAATATTTCTTAAAAGATTTTTTTTTAAAGAATAAGGAACCAACCTAATGAAAAGGAGTCGGCCATGTTTTCCAGCCTCTTAGGTGTATGACGATTATCTGAAATTTTCATTTGGTTAAGGAAATAAATTAGGTTTATAACCCTGTTCTCCCTCTTAATCATTGGCGATAAAAAAATCCCATTCCCTTCATTTGCAATCTATTCTCCATAGTTTACGTGTTGGTATTTCTATATTCTGAAATGAGTAAAAGTTTATCTAGGTCCTATTTTTACCAAGAAATGGAATGTGTAAATTTTTCTTGGTCTTGTCTCTGCCAGTTCAGAGTTAGGTCATTATAAATCCTCGCTGATAATGTGAATATTAGTCTGTGAAAATATAACTAATTTAAGTAAAACTTTTATTCTACCAGTTTAAATATAAGAATAAATTTTGACAGAAATCACTATTATGTCCACAATTTCAAACATACAACATACCACCACTTGTCTTCTAACATCAGACTTTAAAAAGGCAATTCACAGAATTATTAATATATTGGCCTTTTTATAGAGAGAATAGTAGAGTGATAGTACTTACTTGTACTCCTGTCAGAGTTTAGGTAATAGATGTAAGCCTTTTTTTTCTCTTGTAAGTTTTTCTTTTCTTTTCTTTCTTTTTCTTTTTTCTTTCTTTTTTTAAAATTTTCACTGAGTGATTAATAAAACCAGTACAGTGAAGAATTTGGCACTTAGTCTTAGGTAGCAGCTATTGATACAACCAGCTGAATCAATCCAGGATGTGTATTGGAAAAGTGAATATTGTTATGAGCAGTTCCTGATAGATTGGGTTGGTCTTAAGCTATCAGTATTGGTATAGTATTGGAGTACCACAAATCAGTATGAGGAGGAACAAATATAAATACTATGTGTTAAAACATGTAACTATTTTTGCCAAATTGTGGGAGAGTCAACTGCTATAAGTGAATGAGCTATAATGTTGCGTTTGAATGTCAATCCCAAAATTTTTGAAATGCAAGATAGTCAAAGGGACTACAAATTCATACAGTAACTAAAAATCCCAGTAAGAAAATCATTTTAAAGAAAACTATGAGCAAGGTGCAAGTAATTACATACTACTCATATCACCATACTCTGGATCTTTATAACCAAATTGGAAGAGTCCAAAGGAAAACCTTATTGATTTCACTTGGAATGTTTACTTGTGATTGTGACTGAGTTATTTTTCAGAAGTAGAAGGTTCTAAGCACAAAGTCATTCATGAAGTCCTGAAATAGTGACATCCTCCTAATGAATTAATGACAAAACACTATAACATATTGATTTTGCAAAGTAACAAGGAAGGCCAAGGAATAATGCAACATATACATACATATAGTGGATCACTAGTTTCAGTTTCTCCTTGTTAAAGGAAATCATGTCTGCTTCACAGAAATGCTATAAGGAGCTAAAATGCAATGATGCAGGGGAAGGCTGACCATATATCCAGGCTTATTAGAAGTGTTCAAGAAGTGTTAACACAGTAATAAGTTCAAAACAGTCAGCCTACTATATAAATGCCTTTAAAACATTTTTAAACTTTTTCTCTGAAAAAGGAATTCTTAGTAAAATGAAATAGAAGCCACAGATGGGAGAAAGTATTCGCAAAACAAATATCAGACTAGAGCATGATTGAGGAATACAGTCAAGAGAAACCATCAGATAACTGATGAGGAAGGTTTAGCCAAGGATGGCATCAGTGAGGATGGATTTGAGATGATGGGTATACATTCTGCAAGTACAAGGGTTTACTATATCTTTGCTTTCCTCACAGTGACCAATTCAGTGCTATGATGTCATTAGTACTTATTTGATATGAATGGATGAATTTTAGAATACAAAACTAATAGTCCCAGAAAATAAAGACACTCTACCCCAGGCCAATAACTACTGTGAGCCATTATTTTTTCTCAAATTAAAACAGAAACAAAAACAAAACTGAGTAAAACTACATAAGATACATAGTAACACTAAATAAATGAATTTTATCACATAATGGAACACATACTGAACATTTGAAAAGGAATGTATTCAGTAGCCAGGACATAATAAGTGTTCAGCTATATTCTACTTGCAATTTCAAACACTATCCCAAAAGCAATGTTGAGTATGGAAGAGAAAAATATCCCTGTGAGAATGCTCAAACATGTGGCTTACTAAAGCCTGAAGTGTTCAAAACAAACCTCTACTCATATGGAAAATAAATAAAGCAATTTTGCTGTCCCTGGTGTATATCACCGGAGTGAGTTTTAGAAACAAATCATCTACAAAACAAATGGCCTTTCATGAAGTCACAGGGCAATTTATCAGGGAGATATGACCAGAGAAAATACAGAGAAATCATATTTAAGGGAACACTTTCTCTTTATCACTGCTTTTCTAAAGGTCTGAGAAATAAGTTTGTTTGGAGTTTCTTGAATCATGCTGTGTTTGACATACTTTGCTTCACAAAAAAAAAAAAAAAAAATGGAGCATTTTGTAGCCATTTTATGTTCTGACACCCTGGAAACCCAAATAGATTTTCCTCAGGCTTGCCCCATGTGTATATTTTTACTACTTATGTTGCTGTTTTGAACTAGGAAAATATTCCCCAAAGTTCTATGCTGCATAGGAAATTCTTAAAACAACAGCAGATCGTGGTAGATAACCACATGGCCTCAAGGTCAAGCAACCTGACTCTGGTTGGCAGGATCATGCCCCTAAAGAAGTCCATGCCCTAACCCCTGGACTCTGTCACCTTGCAGGGCAAAAGGGACATTGTAAATATGATAAATCAAGGAGCTTGAAGTGGGGAGATTATTTGGGGTTATCTGGGTGAGCCCAATTTAATCAATTGAAGTTCCCATACAATGAAATACTATCCAGTCTTTATAAAGATGGAAATCCTGCAATATGTGAACATGGATGAAAACTTTGAGAATATTATTCAAAGTGAAATAAGTCAGTCAAAAAAGGACAAATACTATATTATTCTACTTGCATGGAATATCTAAAATTGTCAGACTCAGAGAAGCATAGCGTGGAATGGTGGTTGCCAGAAGCTAGGTGGAAGAGGAAATGAGGAGCTGGTATTCGATGGGTACAGCACTGTGCCTATAGTTCACAATACTGTATTGTATACTTAAAAATAGTTTAGTGGCTGCCAGAGGGTAAGGGGGGAGGAGGTGGTAGAAGAGGATAAAGGGGTCAAATATATAGTAATGGAAAGGGAACTGACTCTGGGTGGTGAACATACAATGTGATATACAGATGATGTATTACAGAATTATACACCTGAAACCTATGTAACTTTACTAACCGTTGTCACTCCAATAAACTTGAATTAAAACAAATAATAATTAAAAGAGTATATCTTGTGTTAAATGTTCTTACTATATTTTTAAAAAATTAGAAGAGGACGGCAGAAGGATGGACAAGAAAGGTGGTAGCATGAGAGGAATATCACACTTTGGTGCTAGTTTGGTGCTGATAAGCGGGGGGCAATGAGCAAAGTCCAGCGAGGGGCCTACAGATAAATTAGGGAGGCCCCAGGCTGACAGCCAGCAAGGGAATGGAAAGTGTAGTCCTACAAAGGCATGAATCTGAATTCAGCCAACTACCAAATAAACCAGACATGTTTCCTCCCCTAGAGCCTGCAGAATGTAGGAACGCAGCCCTGCCCACACCTTGACCTTAGTCCAGTGAGATCTGTGTCACACTTCTGACCTTACAGAATTATAGGATAATGAATCTGTGTTATTTTAAACCATTAAGTCTGTGGTAATTCATGACTCTAATGAGATAAAACAAATACAGGCTCAAACCCTGGTCTTCCACCCCTTACTCTGTATGACCTTGGGCAAGTTACAGAATTTCCCTGAGCCTCAACTACCTCATCAGTAAAATGGTGATAGTAACAGCATATATGTATATAGATGAATAGAGATTGAGAGAAAGAAATATTTATATGTCGTTTCTCTGGAAACCCCTGATTAATACATATTTTGGTTCTGAGAGTAGTTCTAGAATTTTAAGATTTCAAATTGATTCTGGGGCTTCTAGAATTGATCATCTAATATGATTAGATTTAAAGATGCTAGTAACTCATTTCCAGTAGCAAAGAGAGTGCCGGCAGTCCATGGACTGAATTGACAACAGAGCTATGCCAAATATTGTAATTGGATACTCCAACTAAAACATTTAAAAGAAGCAAGGAGCTGGGTGATTATATATATGATACTTTTGAAGGTTTTGTACATTTCAAAGCAGAGAGATGATAGATAGATAGATAGATAGATAGATAGATAGATAGATAGATAGATAGACAGACAGATAGATAATAGAATTTCTGAAGAGAAAATCTTCATGAATTTTTCAGAATAGATGACATAGTTAGTCAAAAGAATCTCTATAAAAAAGCCAGAAAGTCAGCTTGAATGATTTGATAAGGAAATATTTAGAATATTGTTGGAGTGCAATAACATTTTCTAAAACTGAGAGGTAAACAGGTAATGTAAGATTCAAATGTCAGGTAAATAAGTGTTTAGATGTAATTAATCAAGTAAGTAAAGTTTGTAAAAGATTGCTTAGCAGGAAATCAACATGATCAGACTTTGGATTTTGCAAATGTAATGCTATACTCTTTTGAGTAAAATGATAGTGGAAAGAGTAGGAATGTGGTAAATACCAGACAGTTGCAGTGATCTAGGAGCCACATATTGAAAGCCTGAATGTGTGCATTGGGAGGAGGGATTAATGGATGGGGGAGAATTGAAGGTGGTCACCCACGTATTAAGTTCAGTATTTTAAAAAGAATAACAGGAAGCCATCAACTTTGTAAATGGAATTGTTGAAGATGATTCAGAGATTTGGTTTCTGGGTCATTTGGAAAATGAGGATTACAATACAAAAGACATTGAAGTCAGGAGTAGAAACAGGACTACGTTCTCATTTTTTCCCCCAATGGGAGATGGGGCATAAGGAGAGGCAGAGAGGGAATGAGAACCAATTAATTCAACTCTGTGCATATTGAATTTGAGTTACACATCAGATAGCCAAAATCCAATTGTCAATAATAATAGGGGGTTTGAGGCATGGGAATAAATTTAGGCCATGTAAAAGATACATTATACATATTATTGTCTATATAAGGAAAGCAAAATGCCCTTATGTAAAACTGTGATCTCCCACATCTGTATTTCTTCACATCTTTATAAAGCTCTCCAAGTATTAAATAGTTATGCTTATCTCGATCAAACCTTTTCATTTTATGTATATGTTAATTTTAAGTATTTCATGTATATAATTCTTTTGTTAAAATCTTATATAACCACTCTGTGATATTAAAGTTTTATATTGCTGAATGCTCAAAAAAATAAAAGATACTGAAAATAATTGTCATTAATTGAAAGATAATTGATACATGTATTATTTGTGATCATAAAATAGAGCCAAGGGCAGACATTGGGGGACAATCTGTTAAAGATCTTTGTGTAGTCTCACAGCATGGAACACTGTGGTCACATACTAGCCTAGCCATCTGCCCCCATGAACCTTCCCTTAACAACAGATCCTCACAGAGACAATGCTTCCACTATGCTTATGGCAAATCCCCATGGGACCCAAAAAGAGGGCTGGTTTATCAATGACAGATACGACCCTAGTGGCCAATAGGGCAACCCAAGCCAGACACAGTCCAGGGGGTACCATGGGAGGAATCATGGAGGTGAAGAACATGGGCCAAAGACCCCTTGTCTTCAGTACTGACAGCCTGCCTGAGAAGTGAATCCTAACCAGGTGATAACATCTGTCCTCCATGCATTCTTATCTTTAAGCCTCAGCATGAGAAGTTTCTATCTCCCAGAAGGTGTACATACACAGGTCATGGGACTTTCAATAAAGGCAGCCTGCAGGCCATGTGGTGATTTGACTCTGAGATAAGTTCTCTGGTGTGATGTATGTGACTCACAGACCGCGGAAAAAAACATGCTATTTCCTTGTGTGTATCTCAGTAAAAGCCTTATAGTGGCTCAGTTCAGAGCTCTTTGTCCTAGAGGCACTGAGTCCCCTGGCTAGCACTGCTTTTGAACTATCCTTTGTCTCTTGTCTCTATTTTCTGTTTCCCAACCCCCGCCGGCCCTTTCGAACTCCGACGGCCCTGTGGTGTGGGACGCGACAGAACACTGTCCCTTGGACATAGACTGTTCTCAGTAAACAATGTTTTACTGATGTGAAACACATATAGAGTTAGGTGAACACAAGGAGGGCACATTTTAGTATCCTCTACACTTGTCTCAGAATCATTCCATTCACCTCAAACTAATAGATCACTGAATTAAATTATTTTCTCTTTGCTTGTGTCAGACCATATGTATTTTTTAAATATTCTATTCTCTAATAAAAGGTGCTGTTTAAGACACAAGATCTCATATTATTATATAAAGTACACCTTATAATTATGTATTAGGATGTGATTTAGTATCTCTGTATGAACATTTATTAAGAAAATTAAATTTAATAGGTTTGGACAATATGACTTTTAACTGGTTTGAAAATTGGTTGCTAGATTTTCAGGAGAGGAATAAAAAGCTATATAAACCTTTCTACCGCAGGTCCACTGGATCCGAAAAGAAGGACAAGATGGAAAGCCACTGGGCACAGTGTAGTTATAAGAACATTTTTAGAGCAATGTTGTTATCCAGGAAAGAACTAAAGACTAGGACTTATCACAAATTCAGCTACAACATGAGAATGGTCAGAAAAGCATTCAAACCAATAAAGATAAAGATTAACTAATGTTCAATTTAGCCTGATAATAAAAATATAAACCAAGCCTACATCCTTTAAATTGATTGGTACACAGCAACATTTAAAACTGAGTGATATAAATATGAACCTCTATAGATTTTATCTTCTCATCTGCTGAATTTCTTTAAAAATATATATTAGAGCAAATTCTGAGTTGTCCAAAAGGGCTTGGCCAAATTTCTCATTGAACATGTGGGTGAGTTAACAGGAACGCCTTCATCTCTAGCTAGGGCAACTAAGAACATTGACTCTTTACCATATATATCACATAGCAAGTGATAAATCTCTTCATCTGAAAATGAAGATAACTCAAAACACAATCTGGTTTTCAAACAAATGTGTGTGCATGCACATGCGTGCACACACATACACACACAACACACACATTATGTACGAGGTCTGACAATTAAGTTTGCGAACTCTCCACCATACACATACACATATGTCAATGATATTGTTATGGAATTCTACAAATTTGGGCTTTGGTAGTTGGTGCAGAAGCTGGGTCAAGATGGAATAGATGTTTAAAAGAGATTTTACACATATCACACAGATCAGTTGCATTTCTCTATGCAAGCACAAAAAGTAGAAAATGAAATTTAAAAATTAAAGGCACCAAAATCAAATTACATTCTAAGGTATAAATCTAATATGAGTAAGACCTCTATTTCAAAACCTAAAGAGCATTTTTAAGTGAAATTAAAGAAGACCTAACAAAATGGATGTTTATGCCAAGTTTTATGGATTGGAAGACTCAATATTGCAAAGCTGTCAGATTTACCAAAATTATCTATAGATTTAATGAAATCCCAATCAAAATCTCAGCAAGTGGGGCCAGCCGAGTAACGCGGTGGTTAAAAGCTGGCTTGGGACGCCAGTGGCTCCGGTTCGGATCCCACATCTGAGGGCCAGTGACACTGCCCTCTAAAAAAAAAAAATCTCAGCAAATGTACATGTGTATCTATAAATTGGCAAATTGAATTTTAAATTTACATAGAAAAGCAAAAGGCCAAGGATAGTCAGGGCAATCTCAAAGAAGAAAAACAAAATGAGAGAATTTACACCACCAGATATCAAGATTTATCTTATTAATTCTATAGTAATTAAATTAATGTAGTATTGGCTAAGAATAAACAAAGGCATAATTTCCCTATTAAATATAATAAAGAATGCAGAAACACTGGAAAAAGTTGTCTTTCTAGTAAATAATGCTAAGTCAATTGGCTGTACATATGGACAAAATAAATACTGACTCTTTCACCAAATACAAAAGTCAATTTCAGATGGATTAAAGTTCTAGCTATAAAATATAAAATGATTATGTTGTACAAGAAAACATAAGTGACTATCATTAACATAATGAAGTAATTTTTGGAAAAAAATAAATAATTAAAATAAGGTACTAAAAATAATCCAGAAATGTAAGTAAATTTTAAAGGTAGGATTTAAGTTAATTCTTGAAGCTTTTCTGAGTCTGAGATTCCTTTGAAAACTTTTAGAAAATTCAAATGCTAGACCTGGAAAAAATTACACACACACACACACACACACACACACACACAGTTGCAGAGCATAAAACCATCATAAGGTTGGTTCTCATTGAAATTAGTCAGAAGAGCATATGAATAAATCACAAGACAAATACAAATCCAGTACTTAGAAATCAATCACAAGTCTACCTAGCATACCCAAATGTCTGACTGAACTGAACATAGTCTTCAAACACCAAAAAATTATCTTATTGTCTCACATTCTGCATTAAAGATAAACAGGAAAATCCCAACTTATACATTATTGTCAATTTAATTATCGTCATCCAAAGAAAGATATGCTCTGTATAAAAGAAAGAGAAGTATCTCTTAATTAAACAAAACTTGCAAAAGGATACATACAGTGTGATACCAAAACAATAATTCAATAGTATGCAGTTCTGCATAATAAATATCACAGAGATGGAAGGAAAGGTATGAAAGACATAGTGTTTAGCTTTGTCTATAGTTTATGAGTGCAGAATATATATATATATGAACATATTGAGTGTCATATATGTATTTACAGCCAAATATGTTCAGACCCTGTGAGTATGTCCTAATCCCCAGACCTTAAGAATATGTTACCTTATATAGTAAAAGTGACTTATTAGATGTGATTAAATTAAGGATATTTGGAAGGTTATCCCGGATTTTCTAGGTGAGCCCAATGTAATCACAAGGATCCTTAAAATTGGAAAGTAAGAATGTCAAAGATAATTGAAGGTGCTGTGACAATGGAAACAGAAGACAGAGTACTGTGACACAGAACCATGAGGCAAGGAAAGAAGAAATCCTCAAGAAACTTGAAGCAAGGAACAAGATTCTCCCCTAGACCATACAAAAGGAGACACCTTGACTTTAGCCCAATGTAAGGCTGATTTTGGACTTCTGACCTTCTTTAGGATAATAAATTTGTGTTGTTTTAAACCACAAGTTTGTGGTAATTTGTTATAGCTGCAATGAGAAACCAATTATACAAGTATGTTGCATTACTTTGATTGGTTTTTGGATGTTGAATCAACCTTGCACTCCTGTGATAAATCTCATACCAGGTTTACAATGTTTTTATATGTTGCCAGGTTGAGTTTACTAGTGCTTTATTGAGGTCTTCTGCATCTATATTCATGAAGGATTGTTTTTTAATGTAGCCTTTTTTTTTTTTGTACTATCTTTTTCTGTTTTTTGTATCAGGGTAATACTGATCTCATAGAATAAGTTGCAAAGTGTTTCCTCCTCTTATATTTTTATGGAAGAGTTTATGAAGAATTGATATTGATTATTCTTTAAATATTTGGTAGAATTAATAAAGTCATCTGGAGTTGGCTTTTCTTTCTTGAATTTTTATAAATTATTATTACTACTTCAACTTTTGCTTTTATAGGTCTATTTACACTATATATTTTTTCTTCAGTGAGTCTCAATAGATTCTGTCTTTCTAAGAATTTATCCATTTTATCTATTTAATTCGTTGGCATACAGGAGTTGATGATTCCTTATTATCCACTTTGTTTCTGTAGGATCAGTGGTGATATTCCCTCTTTCATTGTTAATTTTAGTCATTTTAATCTTTCATCTTCTTTTCTTGGTCAGTCTAGTTATATTTGTAATTTAAAAAAATCTCTTCAAAGAACCACCTTCGGTTTTATTGATTTTCTTTATCATTTTCCTATTCCTTATTTAATTTGTTATAATCTTTGTTCTTTTCTTCCTTCTGCTTGCGTTTGATTTAGTTTGCTGTTCTTCCTCTAGATTCTTAAGGTGGAAGTTCAAGTTATTGAATTTATATCTTTCTTATTTTACCATATTATGGTAATTTACAGATATAAGTTTCCCTCTAACCAGTGCTGTTGCAGCATCCCATAAGTTTTGATATGTTTGTTTTGTTTTCAATTTTTCATAGTATTTTCTAAGTTTCTTTGCGAGTTCATCTTTGCTGTTTTATTTAGTAAAATGATGTTTAACTTCCACATTTGTGAAAGTCTCAAATTTTCTGCTCTTATTTATTTCTAATTTAATTCCATTGTAGTCAAATAACTTACTTTGTTTTTAATGTTTTTAAATTTATTGAATTTTATTTTACAACCTAACATAAGATCCATCCTGGAGAATATTCCACATGAGCTTGAGAAGACTGTGCATTCTGCTGTTAAATGGAGTGCTCTACAGACAGTTGTTATCTCTACTTGGTTTGTAGTGTTGTTCACATCATCTGTTTCTTTGTTAATCTGCTAATTATTCTCTTCATTACTGAAAATCAGGTATTAAAATTTCCAGTTATTACTGTTGAATTATCTATTTCCCTGTTCAATATGTCAATTTCTGGTTCATCTGTTGATAGGTGCATATACAAGTGTGTTAGTAATTGTAATATCTTCCTGAAGGATTGACCCTCTTATGATAAAATGTCTTTTTTTCTCTGTAATTATTTTTGTCTCAGTCTATTTTTTAAATTTTGGTACATCCACTTCAGTACTCTTTTGATTACTGCTTGCATGTAAATGTTTCCATCTTTTTCCTTTCAATGTATTTATGTCTTTGAATCTACAGCATGTATCATGTAGACAGTATACACATTCTGCCAACATCTCTCTTTTGATTGAGCTGTTTAATCCACTTACATTTAATGTAATTGCGATAAAGCAGTATTTAAATATATCTTTTTGCAACTGTTTTTAATGTCTTGTGCTTTTTTCTCTATTCTTTGATTATTGCCTTTTATTTTTGTTAAATATATATTTTGTAGTGTACCTTTTTAATTTCCTTATTGTTTGTTTCACTGTGTTTATTTATTTTGTAGTGGTTGCTCTGGAAATTACAATTATTACCTTAATTTAAAATAATCTAGTTGAGTAATGCTAACTTAATTTCAGTAGTGTGCAAAATCTTCTAAAATACTTCCCTTCCCTCTCCCTCCTTTATATAAATGTACATCTGTATATATTATAAGCCTAGTAACACAGTTTTATATTTATTGTTATGCAGTTATCTTTTAAAACAGATTGGAAAGGAAAAGAATTACAAACGAAATACATTTATGAGTATACTGCCCTTTATAATACCTACACAGTTACTATTACCAGTATCATTTTCATACTTTCCTGGAATTTTTTATACATGGTTTTCTATCGTTCTTTGAATAGATTTATAACAGCTTATTTAAAGCCTCTGTCTATTAAGTCCAAAATCTGATCTCCCCCTTCAGTTTCTGTTGGCTGCTTTTTTCTCCCAGTATATGTGGACCTACTTTCCTGTTTTTCCCCATGCCTTGTATTTTTATTTTGTTACAAATAGAATTGCTTGTAACAACCCTGGTTTCAGACCCCCACCACTTCCCACTGAGCTAAGTTCTGAGTTATTCAGATAGCCATCTAAGCATAGAAATATCCCAGGGAGCTGAAACTTCAGGCAAAATACTGACTTTGCACCGGGGATAATGCTTTTAATAGAGCTCCAAAAGCAGTGCAATCTTTTCATTCTCTGCAGTGCTGCTGGCTTTTGCCTGTTACACCACTAAGTGGAGAGAGAATGAGAAATAAATATAGCCCAAAGTTCAAACCTCACGGACTCTGCTAGCTTATTCCAGTTTAGTAGTTTCTCTTGTATAGACAGTTTTCAGTTCATTCTGTGGCTTTGGTTAATTGCCAGAGTTCTGAAAAGATTGTTTTCCTTGCATTTTTGTAGTTTTAGAGAAAAAATATACAGCTAAGTAATATAGTTAACAAAAAAAGAAGCAAAGATACATAGATAGAAGTTCCTCATTTTTATTAGTATTCAGTTAAACTACATAAAAAAGAAATGAAAGAGGTCTTAAAGATGATATTACATACTAATCCCAAATAAGATTTATCAGATGGAGGAGCCAGCAGCCACTTTTGCATCTTAACTTACTTTTCAATTTTACAATTCATAAAATACTCACCAAGGCATGACACAAGTTTGGAGTTCAAGCGCCGTGCACTTTATGTTGCAAGATTCATTACAAGCAATAATTTGTAAGATCCTCAACAAGAAAGTGTACTTTTTCTTCAAGGAATACTTCAAAGAGGGAAGCAGGACTCCTAATCCAATTTTATGTGAAAAGTGATCTCATTCTCATCTCTCCTGTGAGTATGGTTGTAGTTGAAAGATGAAGAGCAAAATGAGCAGCATCTATTCATGGCAGTAGTTCCTTTTTACAAGCATGAAATAGCAACCTGGTTTTCCCCTGGGGAGACAGCAGTAAATCTCATGCTCTGAGCAGGAATGGCAAAGACTTTGATCATGAACTCATTTGGCTCTATGTCACCTTTCTCTGCTTATTTCTTTTCCTTACTGTCTACAGTCCAGAGTTTGAGATATGGCTACAGAAAAGATTCACTTATTTTGTGTCATTAGCCTAATGACTTTTCTTCCCCTATGAAATGTAGAGTTCTAATGTATGAAGGCAGAGAGATGGATTTAGAAATACTGCAGCTCTGCTCTTGACCAGGTTTGTGAACTTGGGCTTCACTCTTCCTAAGCCTCACTGTCCTCATCTGTAAACTGGAGGCCACTGTTTCTCCTACACTTGATTTTTATTAGAGTATCAAATGAGAAAATGTGTATTTAAAAGCACTATTAAATACAACACTTAATACAAATATAACATATTTTGACTGTGGATAGGATTCACACACTTCAATTGATCAAATCTTGGAAAAAAATAACTCAATCTTTACATTCATATTTAATACACTGTATAACATTTATTCCAAACAATAAGCCTTTATATCAGCAATGATCAATCATTACCCTCGTATTTGTCATTTTTGCCTCATTTATTTACTATTTGTTTTAGATATTAAAACAAAATTGCACTGAAATGCTCCATGCTGCTTTGTAAGAATTCCAGTATAAGATCAACATGGGTTTCACAAAGTCGGGCTAGCTTGTTTGAAAGCTTTGGAAGCATGAAGCTTAACTAAGTCCCGCCTCCCCACGGTTTCTTCTGGGAAAAGAGACACATCAAAAGTTGACATTTGACATAGATTGATTTTATCCATAATTCTTTGAAGAAAAATAAAAAAGATTATCCTAGTGCTCTAGTTTATAAATTAATGATAAGTAGACAAAAAGATAGTCAAAAACAAACAACTAAAGAAAAACATTTTGTCCAAATGCATTTCACTTTTTCTTGTGATTCCCCTATTTGCTAAGACCTTAAGTCATCCATTCTGAGGAAAGGTGCCTAAATTATAGGATTCTTACGTTCTATTGTTTTTCTTTAATTCCTCAAATATGTATTGAGTATCTACAAAGTTCCATACTCTCTTCAACGTGCTGGTGGTACAAAGTTAAGCAAAACAGACAGGCCCAGAATAGCACCAGTGTGAGAAATAAAGGGATAGCTTCTTAATGCCATGTCTACCTTTCCTGCATGTTCTGTTGTTCAAAACATAAAACTGTCTATGCTACATAAGCTTAATTCTTTCTTTAAAAATTATCCTCAGGTGTACAAAGCAACATAACAGTTAGACATTTACACCCTTCACAAAGTGATAACCCCTCTCCCCGAAGCTACTACCCCTCTGACATTTCATGTAGCTGTTACAATACCATTGACTCTATTCCTTATGCTGTACTCTACTTTCTGTGACTATATATACATATTTTTATACTTGACATAAAATATTATTATTCCCCATTCTGTATTTCATATCCCTATGACTATATTGTGTTTACTAATTTGCTCTTTCTAACCCCTTCACCTTCTCCCCATCCCTTCCCCCATCTAGCAACCAACAGGTTTTTGTTTTGTTTTGTTTTCTATATCTCTGAGTCTGTTTCTGTTTTGTAAGACCTGAAACCATAAAACTCCTAGAAGAAAATATTGGAAGTAAAGTTGCAGACATTAGCATTAGTAATATTGTTATTGATATATCTCCTCAGGCAAGGGAAGCAAAAGAAAAAATAAACATGTGGGACTACATCAAACTACAAAGTTTTTTTTTCACAGCAAAGGAAACAATCAATAAAACCAAAAGGCATCCTACAGAGTGGGAGAAGACATTTGCCAATGACACATCTGATAAGGGGTTAATATCCAAAATTTAGTAAAAACCTCATACAACTTAATACCAAAAAACAAACAATGTAATTAAAAAATGGGCAAAGGACATGAAGAGACACTTCTCTAAAAAGGACATACAGGTAGCCAACAGACATATGAAAAAATGCTCAATGTTACCAATCATTAGAGAAATGCAAATAAAAATGAGATACCAACTCACTCCTGTCAGGGTGGCAATCATCAATAAATCAACAAACAGCAAATGTTAGCGAGGATGTGGAGAAAAGGGAATCCTGCTTCACTGTTGGTAGAATTGCAGATTGGTACAGCCACTATGGAACTCAGTATGGAAATACCTCAAAAAATTGAAAATGGAACTACCTTATGACCTAGCAATTCCACTCCTGGGTATCTATCCAAAGAAATACAAAACACTAATTTGAAAAAATATATGCACCCCTATGTTTACTTCAACGCTATTTAAAATAGCCAAGATATGGAAACAACCAAAATGCCCATCAATAGATGATTGGATAAAGAAACTGTGGTACATTTATAGTGGAGTATTACTTAAAAATATATATATGCACCCCTATGTTTACTGCAACGCTATTTATAATAGCCAAGATATGGAAACAACCAAAATACCCATCAATAGATGATTGGATAAAGAAACTGTGGTACATTTATAGTGGAGTATTACTTGGCCATAAAAAAATAAAATCTTCCCATTTGCAACAACACAGATGGACTTTGAGAATATTATACTAAGTGAAATATGTCAGCCTGAGAAAGACAAATACCATATGATTTCACTTATATAGAGAATTTGCTTAATTCTTTTAATATTTAAAAGTTAGGTATTGCACTTTGTTGTACACCTGAAGCTAATTAAAATTATATATATTTAAAAAAAAAAGTTAGGGATATTTGAAGTAAACCTGCAAAATTCTAAATATAGTACAGATATTTTCCAGATCTTCCCTCTTCCTAAAGGTCCCTGCTTTTTTTATCTTCTCACCCCACCTCACCTCAGTTGTCCATCCAGAAATAATTACATCTTACCTCCCCATCTTTTCTTAGGTTTGTTTGTTTGTTTGTTTGTTTGTTTGTTTTTAATCATATGCCTCTGATGATCCTTATGCTGGTCCTTTACCTTCTGTTAAAATTTTTTGTGTGTATGTTTTATCCTTCTTGGCTTCTTGTAATCTCCTGGAGGGCAGGTTCCATGCCTGATTCAATTCATTCAATCACATGACATCTGATATATACATAATGCATTCATTATATATCTGCATAATTCTTCCTTCCATGACACTAAGAACATTACCTGGAACATAATAGGTGCTCAATAAATATCAAATCCAATGAGTAATTGCATGATATCAGGCTAAATTGAAGGACAATGTGTATGTAAATGTAAGGTGCACTTTTTAATGCCCTCGGCAGTTTTGAAGCCTGAAATAAGACTTAGGTCTTTAAAAATATTTATTTCTTTTTCCAGACAAGAGACAAGAGAAAACTTTGTAAGCCTCTTTTGGGGCTTCAGATACAAAGTAATATATACAAAAGCATCCAAAAAACATATAATTGAAGTGATAAGATACTTGAAAAATCAATGCCTTCACCAGAGAGAGTTTGTTTCATTTGTAAAATTTAAGTTTATGGACAAAATCTGAGGTCCTACAGTCTTATATTACATCTTGCTATTAGTTCAAGTAAGAAAAATTAGAGAGTTAAGTGAGAATTGTTTGGACCCCTAGACAATCACAGCCCAGTTGAGTGCACATTCTTTTCATGGTTGCATCCGAGAGAATGAAAGCTTCTCAGTTCAGAAAACCCTTGACACTCGATTTTACTTTCTCAGTTTTGAATGTCTTACAATGACTGAAGTTCCATAAACAGAGGTCACTGTGTTCTTATTTGATTAGTTTGAGCTCCACGAGACTGGTATGTTACAGACAAATCATAGTTCCTGATAGAGCATTTCCTACTCAAATTTGTTTTCTTCTATTTATCATGAAATGAACAATGATCAGCGGCCCCAGCCCCTCCACCCTGCGTGGCTGGGCTTTTCACCCGCTGAGCTCCCATGGCTCTGCTCATCCCAGGTATGTGCAGTGCGGACACAGCAGCCTAGGCCGCATCAGGTCGGGTGTGGAGGAGCCCAGCGGCCCCTAGTGGCAGAGCTGCCAGGTGGGAGTATTAACAGAAGTTTCTTACCCTAGAAACCTCTCTATCTGAAGTCCTTCATGATGAAAGATTTTGAGATGCTTTTCTCTCCTCTGTAGTTTGGGTGGTGAGGAGATGGCTGACAGTGTCACAACATTTCTCCTGCACCTTGCCAGGGGAATCAAAGACTTCATCTGGGGAACTTGTACTCTCTCAAAGCTAGATGCTCGAATTCAGCAAAAGAGAGAGAAGCAGCGTGGAAGAAGAGCAAGTCATGTCCTGGGGCAGAGGAGAGCCAAGGGCATAGAGGAGAGCCCAGGGCATAGAGCCCAGGGCAAAGCAAGAGTGAGCCAGGTATTGTCAGTAGAATTGTCCAGGGCTGCGCTTGGAATAGCAGAGTGTTCTGGTTCAGTCTCCTCTTGTTTTATCAAGTGTTTGCTTATTCCTGTACTTCAGTCAGTAACTGCCCGAATTATTGGTGATCCGTCACTATGTGGAAATGTTTGGTGGTAGCTGGAATTCTTCCTTATGTCAATAGTCATTTTCATTTGGGTGCTCCCCTCTGGTGCTTAGCACAGCTGTAAATGCCATTTGGCTTCAAGATACAGCTGATATGGCATTCGAGGTCTCAGGGCAGAAGTCTCACCCATTCCCCAGTGTCAGCAAAATCATTGCTAGCATGCTCTTCAACCTTCCTCTGCAGGCTCCTTTCCTCATCCAGGGGATGTTTGTGAGTCTTTGTTTTTTTTTTCATTGGCCCTCATATGTGGGATCCGAACCAGGGCCACTGGCATCCCAAGCCAGCTCTTAACCACCGTGCCACTCAGCCGGCCCTTGTGAGTCTTTTTCTCATCCATATTGTCACCTGGTTATTCTCCTGCATATGTCCCTTCTCTATACCGTCTTGAATATCGTTGGGTCAATAAAGGAATTTAAATGCACCAGCAGTTGTCAAACATGGAGAAGATTTAGTTTGTCCTTGGCTTTCCTCACAGTAGTGCGGTCTGCATACATTATCAGTGATCGCCTCTTCTCTATCCTCTTTCCTTTATTCATCATCAGCACCAATGAAGCAAAGCCCCCTGGCAGAGTGTGCCTTTTCCAGTTGTGCCACTTTTCCTTGGTGGTTTTCTTAAGCAAGTCTCTTCTACAAGACTGTCGACCCTCTGCAGGGAAGTTCCCTTCACCGAATCTGTCTCCTGCCAAACTGAAGGCTGCTATAGGCCACTGAGTCACTTGCCATCCAGAGGGGATGAAAGGGATTGGAAGGAAGCTGAGCAGCTCTTTCCTTGGTCAGCTCCCCCACCAGGGAAGGCAGGACCCACGCCGCCAAGGGACTTCTGCATGTCCCCTACTCTCTGAGGAACTTGGATTTTTGTCTCTGGTGCACATAACACATAATCTTCCTGACACCAATATGTGCATTTCTAATACCCATGAGTCTGAAAGGACCATGGGTTTTTCTGCAGCTTTTCTCTAGTATTCGCCAGCCCCTGTGCCTAAACTGATTTGAATACTTTTTCTCCCTGTGCCATTTACCCTCCTACTTCCCCTTTCTGCCTTCTACCACCCTTGGATGAGTGAATTTTGTAATTCTAGCTGCTGTGTTTGGTGGACCTGTTGTTTTTGTTGGTTTTTTTGTTTTTGTTTTTGTTTTTTGTTTCTTGTTTTTTTTTGTGATGCGCTTATCATAGATGTGGAAGATCAAGGAGCATCTCAGTTGCTCCTGGTCACTCCCTTTATAGCCATCCCTGTCTTGTTTTTCAAGTTAGATTTTGGTCTCTCTTGCTCCACTGAAGAGATGGGACAAGAGGAAAGACCTCATAGCCATATCTGCTGGGTTTGGAGGAGTGATTTTTCTTCCCCTTGAAAGGGAAAAGCTTTTCTCACTGGTACATTTAAAGTACCCCAACTACAGGGAGATACCAGTTTTGGACAAGAGTCATTGCATCACAGAATGCTCAGAGAACCTGAACTTTTAACTTCTGGAAGTCTGAAATGTACTGTTGACACTGTTGAGTCTGTCTGGTATTTCAAAAGAATATTGGGTGCTGCACATAGGAACTGAAGGGGTAAACTTATTGCATCCATTAAACCTGTGATTAGTTGGTGTTTTTCTGTCATTTTAAAGAGACTAAATCTGGGGAAACGAGGCAGACATCAAAACATTTGTACAATTTTAAAATGTCACAATTAAATGTAAGCTGGTGCCTCCCCAAAATTAGATAAATATATAAAAATAAGAGAAATACATAAAAATAAATTAGCAATTATCTGCAGTTGCCATGAGTCTTTCACTGCATCTGTTTGTTGTTGTTGTTATTGTTGTTGGAAAGTGGAGGTAGCATTTTATTTATTTAGGTATTTCATTTTTATTGTTATTAAACAGAAGACATTTGGTGAGGTTTTATTTTTGTTATTATGTTTTTTTTAATTTGGGGGTCAGGGTTTTTTTTTTTTCCCAAGCTTTATTAAGGCATGATTAAAAAACAAAAATACTGTATATATTTAAGGTGTACAAAGTGATATTTTGATATAAATATACCTTGTGTAGTGATTACCACAATCAGGCTAATGAGCGTATTCATCATCTCACATTACCACTACGGGGTGTGTGTGTGTGTGTGTGTGTGTGTGTGTGTGTGTGTGTGTGTTTAGAACACTGAAGATCTATTTTCTTAGTAAATTTCAAGTATACAACACACTACTGTTAATTATAGAACTTACTCATCTAGTAACTGAAAGTTTGTAGCCTTTGACCAATACCTTCCCAATTCAACCATTCCCCAGTCCCCGGCAACCACCACTGTACTCTGTTTCTCTAGGTTCATCATTTTCAGATTCCTCATATAAGTCATATCATGCAATATTTGTCTTTCTCGTCTGCCTATTTCACTTAAAATAATGTTCTCCAAGTTCATCCACAGTGTCACTAATGGCAAAATTGCCTTCTCTTTTATGGATGAAATATATATCACAATATCCTTATCCATTCACCCATTAAAAGATATCCAGGTTGTTTCCATATTTTGGCTGTTGTGAATAATGCTGCAATGAAAATAGCATCTCTTCGTAAGTGTTTTTTTGTTGTTGTCATTGTTTGCTTATTGCCTCACAAGCATCACCTTAGTGTCTATCCTTTGTTAAGGTCAAATGTCTACTGTATATGGCTACCAAAAACCAAAATCACCAATATCAACTCCCAATAAGCCTTAGGCCATTTATTTTAGAACTAAAACCTGTTCAAGTTCTTGGTAGATAATGGATTCAATTACATACTTGAAAAATATAGAAATTAATTCATTTCTCCAATGCCTTTGTTTTAATCTTTCTTAACAGTATCTCATTCTTATCATCAGGAAATAAAGTATCATATATCTGAAGGCAATTATAGACCACAACAGAGTCTGGCACAGAACTTGACAGGGCTAAGAGCTACATAATTGATCCTACTTCTTAAAGAACACAAATATAGTAATATACAAATACAGGAACTGGAGTCTGATCAGTGCCTAAATACTTTTAAATACTTGTTAAGTAAATATATGAACCAAGCCCAATGCAGACTGTGGGAAAGAGGAACAAGCTTCCTTCACCAAAAAGGATAAGTATTCTTTAGCTCCCATCAGCAGTGCTGGCCCACTCTCACCAGTCCTCCTGAAGTTTCACAAAAAGCTGAAAATGGGGATTTTTGCATGAAATTTTCTAGTTCTTAAATGTTAGCAATAACTAAATACTCACTGAGCTTAACAAAACCACTTAAGGGTCAGATTCACCCCAGGAGGTGCCTATTTCCAAACTCTCTCTTTGATGGGCAACAAATCCAAAGTTCATGGTTTAAATTAGAACCCATAACCACTTCTTAAAGAACACACACACACACACACACACACACACACACACACACACACACGTCCCAATTATCCATACCCTGGTCTACATTTTCCTTTTTCCATAGCACTTTGCAGTTTTGAAATACAATACAATATGCTCATCTATTATATTTATTATTTTTTGTCCTTGTCCCCCTGCCAGGATACATATTACATGAGGACAAAGATCTGGCTACATTCGTCCAGCACCTTGAACTTTTACATCAGTAAATACTTCAATGAATAAATAAAGTTACCTCTGTCACAAATTAAATGTAGGAGAGAGTAGAACATTCAACCTCATGGTGGTCAGGGCCCAAGTAAGCTGAGACAGGCATCCTTGAAGGAGGGGAACCTGGCATAATGTCAGTGTCTGAGCAGAGAAAGGAAGATTTCCACCCAGGAAATTACAGAGTACAAGATGGGGGATACGGGTGTCATTTGTGGGGATGACCCAGTTTGGAATATCAGGGCCCAAGCTGAGTAAAGAGAAAATTCATGCATGGAAGTAGGCTGGTGAGAGTGTCATTCCCCCCCAAATGTAGAAACAACATCCATGTGAAAAGCAGTCTTGCACTGGGTGTCAGAGTCCAAGCTAGACGAGGAGGGCACACATATGCAGGACTGGTCTTGTGTAGGGTTTCAGAATCCAAGCAGGATGAGGAGACTCCCCTAGGGGGAAACGGCTTAGAATGTGAGTTCAGAGCCCCAGCAGAATGAGAAGGATGCCTCATGCAAGAGAGCTGGTGGCAACACTGATGGGATATTGGTTACATATAGGGGGTTCATTCAAATAAGTATATAAACTAATGAAAATTAGAGCCAGGTTTCTCACTGTTGGAGAAGGGGATTGCACATGTGAAAAGGGAGACAATTAAAATTTCTGTGATGTTGGATTGGAATTAAAGTAAAGAAGAGTGACACCTCATTAGCAATGAGCATTATCTGGCACACAGATTTTGGCGCCTAAATATCAATATCCACTAAAGAGGAGCCAGGGATTCTTGGGAAAATGCCTGATTCTAAGGCTGAAGGCAAGTGTCAGATGAGCTGGGAACATCTCACTGTGCCAAGCAGTAAGAAAGTTCTCAAAAATAGTAACATATTATAACCCATCAAATCATGTAGGAAACCATGTGTTTATTTTGGAGCAATCCCATACTTAAAAATTGAAAAATACAATACAAAGAATGTATACTCACATCACAGCTATAACTGAATGAATGACTAGATCAAAGTTTGATGAGGAATGAGATGATTACATCATTTCAATTACCTCCCCCCAAAATACGACCTAATTATAAAGAAGAAGATAATAGTTACCTTACAATGGAGAAGGCTGGAGGACTCTGCCTTAATTAAATGATCAAAGTGCAAATTATCAGTAACAGCACGGATTGAAATGCTGCACTTCCTGATCAGGTGCAATGTAATGTCACATGTGTGATATTTTTGCCAAAGATGTATAACTTGAACCTAATAGTAAGGAAACACCAGACAAACCCAATTTAATGGATAATCTACAAATTAATTGTTTCATACTGTTAAAAAGTACCAAGGTCTTGAAAATCAAGGAATATTGGACCGTTTTCCAGAATAAAGACACATGACAGCTAAGTAGCAATGTCTGATTCTGAAATACATCCTTTAGCTAAAAGTTACATTGTTACTTACAGAAACTTGATTGGGGTCTGAGGAATAGACGGTAGTATGAATCATTGTTAATGTCCTGATTTTGATCATTGTACGATGGCCATGTAGGAAAATACAGCTATTTGTAAGAAATATACACTAGCAAATTCAGTTATTTGCATGGTACTTAGAACTATTCTGTAGGTCTGTGACTGTTCCAAAACAAAAATAAAAATAACTGCATATATCCTTTAAGCAATCCCATTTCTAGTAATCTATGGAGATACACAAGCAAGAGTATCAGGGTATTTCTATAAATATACTCATGGTAACATTATTTATATTATGGAACAACTGAAAATAGTTCTAATTGTCAACAACAGGGGGAAGTTAAATTAGGGTTAGTTCATGGTATACAATATCATAGAGCTATCGGGAAAAATAAGTATAGGCATGGAAATTATTCAGGACATATAGTTGAGTGAAAAAATGCAAGAGTCAGAACAAAATATACAGTAGGATCTAATTTTCATTAAAAATAACTACAAAGCAGCCAGCATTAATGTGTACTGATGAAAGGCTCATGATCAAATTAAGTTATAAGACACAGAAAGCTTATATCCATGTATGCTTTGGTAATCCTGGGTTATTCAGTTTTACGTATATCTCACCTATTGCATAAAGAGATTAAAATGGAAGGTTACTTAGCAAAAACAATCTCAGGTTTTAATTGACCATTTATTCAAATTTGCAAATCAAATCACCTTACGCAGAAGGATAAGCAGCAAATACTATCTTGTCTTCAGTCCAAAAACAAAAGCATTTTCCTTTTTCCACAATGTCAGGATTTTCTTGAGAGAGAAACACCCATCTCATTTCAGCATAATGGTTTCAGAACATTAGGGAAAGGACGAATTCTCCGATCTAGTAGCATCCATTTTTTCCCCCTCTCTTTTTGTTAATTTTGTCTTCACATAACATCTGACTTTTTGTGAGGCAATACCCAGAAAAAAAAAAAATACTATTGGCATTTCTTTTTTACCCAGAAGCACAGCCTGGACATAGCCAAACGGATCGAATTATGATTATTTATTAAAATATCTGTCACCTCTGCTGATCAATATCCATAGGACAGGGATAATGAGGATGTCATTTATTATTAAATTCCTGGTTTCTGGCTTATTTACTATGATGCCCACTATTTATTATATTTTGAATGAATTACCATCAGGCTTATTCCAGTCAGGGGGTTTATCATCACAGTATAGATTTTTCTCTTTGCCAGTCATAATGTCTCCAATTTATTTATTCTTTAGTTCTGCCATATGTGTCTCTTTCGCATTAACTATCAGGCTGTAGTAGAAAAACAGACTTTGATGCAGTGCGAGGGAAGAGAAAAGTTTCACATTCAAGGTCTCCCTTTCGGTGAAGACTCCAGTTGTACTTTCCTGTGGGCCTTGGCAGGTGGGAGTTAGCGAGGCCTACAGCTTGCGCAGCGTGCCCCCGGGAAGAGCCACAGCATGAGCAGACACAGCAGGGCTGGAAAGAGATAGGACCTGGTATGAGGGGCCACTCAGCAGACACAGACGGGTCCCTAGAAAAAATGGGGTTTCCTATGATCTCCCAGAAGTAATTTAGTGGGTTCATTTTTATAAAATAGAGACCCTGTGTGAGCCCAAATGGCAAGGAACAACAACAATAAAAGTAATTATCTGTGTTAATGTTATTTCATTTATTTGCACAGCGGGAGATACCCTGAGGCATTTGGGCTATAGAGAAATAAGAGGATTGACAACCCGGAGCTAACAGGACATCTTCAGTATTACACAGGAGCGGAGCACAGACTCAAAATCAGGACTCCACACTCAAAATCCAGAAAACCTTACCATGTTCCAATGTAATTGCTTCATGGGCTCATGGTTCCCCCTGGGTGATAGATTCCTCACTATTTTCTCCAGTATAAATTCTATCCAGCCTTCAATGTTCTAACAAAGCTTATCCACCATCACATTTCATTCAACATCTATTTGATGATATCACATATTAATGGGTACTTTAAATCTACACATGCATTTTGGTCATAAAGTAGGCCATTGTTAACAGTTCTAAAGGAAGTAAAAAATCAGAATATCATTCATACATATGAGATATTAAATAAGCATACATTGACCACTTTGCCAGAAACAATTCTAGTACAACACTATTCACATATTAAGGGAAGGAAAAACATGAATGGAGCAACTATTATATGCCATCAGTATTCTAGAACAACACAAATCACACATAAGTGGAAGAAGATGAGCATGAGTTGAGCACCTAGTATATGTCAGGTATTATTCTAATACAATGTTACTCATAGGGGATAAAATGAGCAGGATTGAGCATATTTAGCAGGCACAATGTTTATTACATTACTTTTAAAGAAATGAACATACCTAGTATGTACCTGGTACTACTCTAGAAGACATTACTCACACATAAGGGAAGGAAGCGTGCATTGAGTACACACTACATGTCATATGCTATTCTAATACAACCCTACTCATGCAAAGGGGAATAAGCATTCCTTAAGTACCCAGTATATCACAGATGCTATTCTTGTACAAACTTAGTCACACAGAAGTGAAAAGCAAGACTATGCATGAGCACCAAGTATGAGCCAGTTACTATTTTAGTGCAAAGACACTCATATATAGAGGATTGAGGTAACCTTTAAGCACTGAGATTATGCCAGGCATGATTCTAGCACATTCTAGTATATTACTCCCACATCAGTAGAAGGAAAAGAGCATATATTGAGTGACTAGTATATACCTGATAGTAGTCTAGTAGACACCTTACTCACACATAGTAGGGGGATAGGAAAATGAGAATGATCAAGAATTGATGATATGGTGGGTATTATGCTGAAATATCACTCACACATAGCTAAGGACACAAGAGTGCATTGATCACCTATAGTTACAAGGCACTATTTTAGACATTACTCACACATAGGTGGGAAGAAAGAGGCAGGCACTTAGTACCACATATAATCTAAGCAACTGTCTAGCCCCAACATTTGCACACTTAGGAAAAGAAACAATGCATAGAGCACCTGGGATACGCCAAGCACTATTCTAATAACACATTGCTAAAATGAAGGGAGCATTATTTGGGGCTTTTACCTTTATTCAATTTTCCCATTACTGCAAAGAAAATAGCATATATTTCAGCCTGCTCCAGTTTGCATAAGTGTGAGTTGCAGATATTCCAAAACTCAGAGCTGAGTGTGAATCAGGAGGGCCCAAAGGCTTTGTTTTGACTGAATCACCACCTTTTGTCATTCAGACGCCATCTGCCATTGTTGAGACCCACATTCACAGATGGCCTTCTTTTGGGTAGGTTGATAAGAACTTGCAATATTCCCAGATGTAGAATGTGCATCCTCCAAAGTTCAGACAACCTGACACAGGCTTGTGTTTCTTACTTAGTTCTGAGGGTTGGCAATGAGAGTAGTTTATTTTTAGTTGCTTGTGGGAAGTTATAGGTGGCTCCTGCCCAGTTTATTCTGAGGAATTTTACTGCTTGGGCAGGCCCTTGGCTCCTTGCTGATTGATCAGTCAGCTTCTGTTACTCATGTGTGCCATCGTTACATTTAAGTCAGCCTTAGCTTACTCTCCAGTTTCTGATGTTATTATCATAATAGCATCAATAGAGTGCATTATTATACTTGGGACCTATATCAATTCCAAATCCCTCCACCCAAATTATGATAGTAAGCTGGTAAATTCAAATAACCCTGTAGTAATACAGTAAATGTAATTTAGGATCCTTCCTGCATGAAGACAAACTGTGGCTAACTTTTTTCTGAAACTGGTATTGCAGGAAAAGCATTTGCAAAATAGTGCATTGAGTACGAGTCTCCTTTAACGTTTTTCATTTGTTTGTTTGTTTGTTTGTTTAACCTCCATATCCCATATCCTCACAGTCTAACTTCAGTCCCACTTAATACTTCATCAACAGGTTTTGGAATCACAGTGCACTGGGCTCCCATGTCAAGGAGCTCTAAAAAAGTTTCTTTTCTGGCCATTTCACCCACCTGTGTCCATATGGCCTTGGGTCCCCTGGTGAGGGTCAGACCAAGGGACCTTGGTCCCTTTATCATTTTCTTCATTATTTTACTGAAGCATCACCCTTGGCAATTCAGGTTTCTTATTGTCACCTTTGCCTTCTTATCCTTTAAAATTCCTCCAAAGCAGGGCAAACAGTGCAGATTTGTTTAGGGCCATTAAGTGTTGGGGACAAGCAGGGATTTGTAACAATCTACCCATCTTCTGATAGAGTTTAGTAATATATGTGTAAGATAGTCTATTAGTAGTATCCCCTATATATCCTATTCTGTTAATATATTCATGTGAGAGACATTTTGTTTATAGGTACCTGTTATATTTGCTATTTTGTTAAGTGATATATGAATTTCAAGTTGTTTAGTGAGACCAGGTATGTATGCTACATTGTTTAGTAATATTTTGTGAGACACTACATTTAGTTGTTCATATGCTTCTGTGACTAGTGGCATATGTCTGTGATACACTGTTTATTGGTTCATGGTTTTTAATACTGTGTTTAGGAACATATGTGTGAGACACTGTGTTGGTGGTGGCCAGTGTGTACTTTGTTTAGTGATATTTGGGTTGTTTATCTGCTATGCTGTTTAGTGACATCTGAGTGAGACCCTGTGTATAGTTGTGCCTAGTGCATTTGCCACGTTGTTCAGTGACATATGAGTCAGATACTGAGTTAAGATAAGGGTGTGTGGCACTGTGTTTAGTGTCGCACCGAGGCTGTGCTAATCTTTTTACTGATATATGTCTGAACCCTGGGCTCAGTGGTGTATATGCTGCCGTGACATATGTACTATACATATGTGTGAGACAGTCTGTTCAGTTGCACCTGGTGTGGGCAGTATTCTCTTTAGAGAAATGTGTGCTACTGTGTTTGCTTACATACGTGTGGAATATTGCATTTATTGGGTGAGCGCTACTGTGTCTAGTGATATATTTGTGAGCTACTGTGTTAATAGTGCTTGATATGTCTGCTAGTGTTTCAGTTCATAGATCTATAAACACAGAAGCACACATGTGAGGCACCAGTAAACAAAGTGTTTTATATAAATATCACTAAACATATTGAAATATGTATTATACCTTTTACCTGCAAACATAGTGTCTTACACACATATCACTAAACATAGAAGCACACAGACTAGATACCACTAAGCATGATCTCTCACACATATAATGCTAAACAGAATAGTACATGCACAAGCAGTGTGTCTCATACATGTCACTAAACACAATAGCACACACACCACACACTACAAAATACAGTGTCTCACACATATATCACTCAACAAAATGGCACACTCACACTACTTAATCCAAATTTTCACACATGATTCACAACGTGGAGCAGCACAAGCATAAGTCATCACTAAACCTAGTATTTCAAATGACATTACTAAACGTAGTAGCATACAAACCTGGAATCCTTAAACCAGAGTCTCTCACATATGTCAGTAAACAAAGTAGCAAGCCTATCAGGCACTTATAAACACAGTATACCACACACGTCACTCAGCACAGCAGCAAACACAAAGGGTATTTACACAATGTTTGCACCAATTAACCAAGCAATAGTAACCCACACAAGGACACATTTGTAGTACCCAGCTCATGTGATCAGGGAGACTGAACCCTTGGGCCCCACAGGCCACTCTATTAAGACAGGGAGACATAGCAGTCCTGCATAACACATAGAGACAAACACAGGGAGGCAGCCAAAATGGGAAGACAAAGAAACATGAATGAAAGAACAGAACAAAGCTCCAGAAAAACAACTAAACAAAATGGAGACAAGCAATCTACCAGACACAGTTCCAAACACTGGTTAGAAGGATGCTCAATGATCTCAGGGAGAACTTGAACAAAGAGAAAGGAAACATAAAAAGGGAGATAGGAAACATAAAAAAGAACAAGTCAGAAATGAAGAATACAATAACTGAAATGAAGAATACATTAGAGTGAATCAACAGATGCTAAACACAGTGTCTCACACACCTCACTAATCACAGTATAACACACACAAAACAGTGTTTCAACATACATCAATAAAGACAGTATTACACAGCACCTTGCTAACACATTATTGAAGGAAACAAGCATGCTTGAAGCACCCAGGTATATGCCAGGCACTAGTCCAATACAATATTACTCACTCAAGGGAAAAGGAAGTGAGTGTATATTCGCTTTCAGTATATATCAGTCTAATTGCTAGTATAATATTATTCACACATACATGGAAATAAATTAAATGCATGCATTAAATGCCTAATAAATTTCAGGTATCTTTCTAATAATAAGGAATAATGAAAAAGCATGAATAAAGCAGTTAATATACGTGCATCACTATTCTAGTAAAACATTACTCACACATAGGAAGAGACAGGCATGCATTGGGATATACGAGCATCCAGTATATATCAGGCACAATTTCTAATTTAACATTACTCATCCTAGGGGGAAACAAGCAAGCACATTCTAAAGCCTTATATGCCCCAAGTATTCTTCCATTACTATGTTATTCACATATGGTGAGAGAAAGCAAGGCACAGCAGCCAGGATATGCAAAGCTCTGTTCTAATACACTATTACTGACATATGGAGGGAGAAAAATAATGATGAATGGAGCGCCTAGTATATATTTGGCACTAGTCTAACATACCTTTACAAACAGATACAGAAAAGAAATGGGCATGCATGGAGCACATAGTATACCGCACTTACTATTCTAGTAAAAATTACTTACATGAAAAGGAAGGTAAGAAGCATGCGTGAAGCGCCAATTAAGAGCACTATTCTAGATTAATGTCATTTATACATAAGGGGAGCAACAAGGATGGATTAAGCTCCCAGTATAGTCCAGGAACTATTCTAGTACCTTACTGAGAAATAAGGAAGCAAGCATGCTTTAATTAACTGTTATATGCCAGGCATAATCTACTATGGCATTCTTTAAATATAAGGGAAGGAAACTACCATCCTTGAACACCTAGTACATGATAGGTTCTAGTTTAATACATTACTCACATACAGGACACAATAAATGGCATACACTGAGCACCTAATACATGTCAGTTACTGTTGTTTGTATTACAACATCACAAACCTACATAGAAAAAAATGAGCATTCCTGAGTGCTTACTAGATGCCAAGGACTATTCTAGTACATTACTCACATACAAGAGGGAAAAAGGAGTCTGCATGAATCATCTAGTATATGCCAGACATTATTTTAGCGAAACATTACTCTCACTTAGGGAAAAAGATATAAGCTGTATCATTTGCCTAGTATGTGTTCAATACTATTCTATTATAATCGTATACAGAGGGGAAGGAAATGAGCATTCATTCACAGCCTGGTACATGCCAGTGTACTATTACATGATGTTGTTCACACATAAGGGAAGGGAAGAAGCATAAAATCAGAGTAGGCCAACCACTATTCTCATATAACATTCCTCATAGTTAGGAGGAAGGAAATAAGGTTTCACTGAGCATCTTTAATATGTGAGACACGATTCCACTACATTATTACTTACATGTACAGGGAAGGAAACAAGCATTAATTAATGATCCCATATGTGGTAGGTACATTTTAGTACAATCTTATTTCCATATAAGGGAAGAAAGCATGAAGATGAATGCATGACTTGTAGATAGTCTATATGCCAGGCTTTACTCTAGTATTCCAGTACTCACATACAAAGGAAGGAATTGAGCATACAAGGAGCACACAGTATGTGCCCAGCAAAAGTTTAGCACAATATAGCCCATATATTGTAGGACGGGAGAAGCATGAATTAATGCCAAATATATGCCAGGGACTGTTTTAGGGAAATACATGCTTACATAAAGGAAAGAAAAGAGCATGTGATTAGTAACTAGGTTATGCCAGGCATCATTACAATTGATCATTACTTACGTGAAGGAAAAGGAAAAGAAAAAACAGAGCATTATCGCTTAGTGTTTACAGGCCCTAGTTTCAAACATACTCACAGATAAGGGAAAGGAAACAAGGATGCACGAAGCATCTAGTATATGCCAGGCAATGTTCTAGTTAAGCCTAACTTGCACAGAAAGAAACCAGCATGCATTAAATGCCTACTGCATACCATGTGTTATTCTAGTAAAACAACACTCATTCATAAGGGAAGGAAAAAAAGATTTCAGTAAGCAATTCCTATGTGTCAGCTACTGGTCTAGTACAACGTTACTTCAGGGCAAAGAAACAAGCCACCAGCATATGCAAGGTGCTCTTATACAAGCGTACTCAAAATTGAAGAAAAGCTTACTCAGCCTGACACACCTGGCATTACCATTAGAAGAGTTATACAGCATTACCTACTATTAAAAGAAAGGTAGCAAGCATGCATTAAGTGCCCCATTTACTCCAGCCAGTATTCTAGTACACTTTACTTTTACTTAGGATGGAGGACATAGCAATGCATTGAATACCAAAAGTGTATCAAGCACTATTCCAGTACAACACTATTCACACACACAGGGAAGAAAACAATATTTCATAGAGTGCCTCAGATATGCCAGGTACAACATCACTCACAATAGGGTAAAAGAAGCAATCATCCATATGTACTTTTATCAAGCAGGCAGTATTCTGGTACAAATTTGCTCACACATAGGGAAAGAAAGGGTCATGAAGGGAGTATATTGTATATACCTGACACTACAATCATACAATATAACTCACACTTTGGGAAAAGAAAGTAAACATCCACTGATTGCCTAATACATGCCAGGTACTAATCTAGTCAAATGATACTCTAACACAGGGCAAAAAAACAAAACAAAAGAAAAAAAACCTGGCATACATCAAGTATCTGGTATAAACAAAGCAATATTTTAGTAAAATATTACTCACACATAGGAAAAAACAACCATGCATCTCTGAAGTGCCTAGTGCATGCCAGGTTCTATACCAGTATAATGTTTTTCAGTAATGAAGTAAGCATGCATTAAGTGACAAGTATATGCCAGGAAATATTATATCACTCATAAATAAATGAAGGATACAACTGTGCATTGAACACCTAATATTTGTCAGGCACTATTCTAGTACAATGTACCTCACTCATAGAAAAAGGAAATGTGCATGCCTGAAGCACCTAGTATTACCATACTCTATTCTAGTACCTCGTCACTCAAACACAAGGAAAGGAAACAGGATACACTGATCATCTAGTAAAGGCCAACAACTATATTCTATTACAACTTTACTTGTACAAAGAAAGAAGGGGGAAGAATTCATTGAGCATCTAGTGAATGTCAGGCACTTATCAAATTCACACATAGGGAACAGGAAGAAAGATACATTGAGTACCAACTACATGCCAGCTATTATTAGAGTACAACATTATTCACACAGAGTGGAAGCAAACAAGATCACCCTGGGTACTGAAAATATGACAGGCACTATTCCAGTATATTACTCACAAAAATACGTATTTCTTCTCTCAATTTAAAGGTACGGTTGTCCTAGAATAGTAATTGAAATATATTCTAATACCACATTACTCACACATAGAAGGTGTGATACAATCAAGAGCCACTTGTATAAGACAGGTATTATGCTAGCACAACATAAATCATATTTAGGAGACAGGAAAATGCATTCAATGCAGTCCTAATATATTCCAGGTTCTATTCTGTTTTAACATTATTCACACATGAATGAAAAAGTAAAAAACGTTAACTGATCACATGAAATCATCCAGAGAACACTGTAGTACATATTACGCAGACACAGGGGGTAAAAAATGAGTTTGCATAGTTTAGGCCAGGAATTATTCAAAATCCTTGTTCACACACAGTGGAATTAAGTTAGCATTCATTAAGTCCTAGTATATGCAAGGTGCTATTAATTACAAACTTTCTCATACACAGCAGGATGAATTGAGCATGCAATAGGCACCTAGTAAATTGTAGACACATAAGCAAAGGAAACAAGTATGTATAGAGCAACTAGTATATGAGACCACTTTCTAATATCCTATTATTTACACATAGGCAGCAGAAAACAAGTATAATTAACCACATAGCTCATGCCAGGCACAATTCTAATGCAACATTTCCCAAATAAAGAGAAAAACAAATAAATGGCCATTGAGCACTTAATATGTGTCAGGTATAACTGCAGTATAATCTAACTTACACACCATGTGAAAAAAAATATATTGATTCGCCAGCATATGCAGGGTACTTTTTGATTACATTACTCATATATATGGGGAAATAAATATTCATGCAATTAGTGTCCATTATATACTGACGCTATTCTAATACATCATTACTCTCACATTGGGAAATACTATGAGCATAGATTAAGTGCAAATTATATGCCAGGACTCTTGTTGTTGTTGTTTTTAAACATTTTATTGGGGAATTGGGGGAGGGGAACAGCGTTGGGGAATAGGGGAAGAGGAACAGACAAGTTTCTCTCTTTTTGTTCTTCAGTCTAGTTGTGGAGGATGTTGCTTCACTGGCCCATGTTGGTATCATCATTGTGCTCTTCCCAGATGAGGCAGATCGGTCGTCGGTCTCTGGATGGTCGCTCACCACGGCTATTGGCATCTCACACTGGCTGCCAGTCGCTCATGCTGGCTGCCGGCCACTCACTGTAGCCCGTGGCAGCCCACTGCAGCAGGGGCTGCAGCCTACACCGTCGCCAGGACTCGCATAGCCCAGCTCCAGGTGGAGCTGTTGTTAGCTGTAGAGGGCAGTGTCACTGGCCCTCATACGTGGGAACCGAACCAGGGCCACTGGCATCCCAAAACCAGCTCTTAACCAATGCGCCACTCGGCCGGCCCCAGGACTGTTTTTGTACAACTTTACTCACACTTTGGAAAAAAAGGAAGGACATATATGCATCAGTTGACTATTATATGCCAGTAATTAGTCTAGTCAAATGTTATTCTAGCAAAAAACACATGAAATCCCTTGTATATCTCAGGCAATAATGTAGTAAAAACATTATTCACACATGTGTAAAGGCAGCAAGTATCCTTTAAGTGCCTGGTATACGACACACACTATACTAATGTACCGTTACTTCCATATAGAGTCGAAAAGGAGCATGTATGGAATATCTATTGGGTTGTTGGAAAAGTCATGATGCATTTTTGCAATGAAAAACATAGAAAAAATACGTCATGACTTTACCAACAACTCAGTAGTATATGCCAGGTAATTTTCTACCATATCCTTGCTCACACCTAAGAGAAAGAATCGAATATTCTTGGAGCACAAAATATTGCTAAGCACTCTTCTACTATGACATTACTTCTACTATGACACACATAGGAGAAAGAAGGAATCATGCAGTAAATTGCTGGTAAATTCCAAGTACTATTTAAACACATTACTCACATGAGGAAAGGAAAGGAGCATAGATTGAGCCCTTAGTATATGTCCAGACCTATTCTACTACAACCTTATCCAAACATAGGGAAGCAAATATAGAGGAAATCTAGTATATAAGAGGGGCGATTTTAGCACAACTTTGTTCACATTTATGAGGAGAATATAAGCCTACATGGGGCACAAGGTATATGCTAGGCAATCAATAGTCTAGTTTCAAGTGTATTGTTATTCATACATATGTGTAAAGAAGGTAACGAGTATTAAGTAAGCATTTGGTGTATTTCATATGTATAATACATATGTTTATCTTTCTATAGAAAGAAAACCCTTAATAACACTGATACAAGTGCCTATTATATACCTGATATTATTTGATACAACATACACAACATGGGGGAAGAAAACAAGCCTGTTTGGAGCATCTAGGTTATGCCAAACTACGTGTTAGAATAACATTACTCACACAAAGATTGAGTAAGCATGAATCAAGCACCTAGCATATGCCATGCAGTATTCTGTACAATGTTACCCATACATCCATGAAGGACAAGATTATTTTTGGAGTGGCTGGCATATAAGCCCTTTTGTAGTACAAATTTACTTTAGTATAAATGGAAGGAAATAAGTTATGCATGACTGAGGTTCTAATAGATGCCTGGTACTATTCTACTATATTACACTAACAGGGAGAAATTGAGCATGTATAGAGTATGTAGTATATCCCAAGTGCCATTCCAGGACAATCATGGTCAAATATAAGGACAAGAAATGAGCTGGCATTGAATACGTAGTGTATATCAGGTCCCATTTTAGAAAACGTCACTCACCCATAGGTGAAGAAATAGGACTGAATTAATCACCTAGTATATGTCAGAAACAATTCTAGGACAACCTGACTTTGGAATAGAAGGAAGAAAACCAGCATACATTGACCATCTACGGAAGCTACTTTTCTAATACCAGCGTGCTCACAGTAGGGGGGAAGGAAGCATAAATGCATTGATTGCCTAGGGTATCGTCACATACTCTTCTAGTGAAAACCTACATACATATAAGGGAAAGGAAAGAAGTATGAATTGAACTCTTGCTATGTGGCACATTCTAGTTTAGCACAATGCAGAGTGGGGAGGAAATGAACGTTCATTGAGAACTTCCCACAGGCTATGCAAACTTACTCACACATATGAGAAGGAAATAAGCACGAGGAAGCCACTAGTGTGTGCCAGGCATTCTTCCATCCATTTCTAACATAAAGGGGGAAACAGGCAAGCATGCATCGAGCACTTTGTGCATGCCAGGTATTATTCTTGCAACATTACTCGTACAGTGGCATGGAAGTAATCATACACTGAGCCACCAGGATATTTAAGGGTCTATTCCAGCACAACTTGATTCACACACAGGGGGAAGTAATACGCCTGCAGTGAATGCCTAGGTACTACTCTAGTAAGGGTTTACTCTAACATTGGTAAAGGAAATGAATATGCATGAAGTGCCAAGTATCTGCCAGGTATTGTTCTAGTGCAACATCACTCACAAATCAGTGGAAGGATACAAGTATGACTGAGTGCCTAATATCTATCGGGCATGATTCTGGTACAGTTTACTCACTTATAAGAGAAGAAAGCAGGCATTCGAGGAGCATCTGGTATTTCTAAGCAACTATTTTAATACAGCATAACCCACAATGAGGAGAAAAGTAGCATACATGTATGCAATGCCTGTATATGCCAGGCAGTTTTCTAGTACAACCTTACTCTTACGTAGAATGAAGAATATGTTCATACATTTCACACCTAGGTTAAGTCAAGCCAGGCACTGAGCTGCAAGCACTTGCTAGATACTAATGTAGTATAACATTACTCACTCATAAGGATCATATAGCATGTATGCATTCGCACTAAATATGTAACTGATGCTACTCAAGTACAATGCACCCACATATCGAAGAAGGAAACAAGTCTGCATGGAGCACCTAGAAATGCCAAACGATTTGCTAGAATAACATCACATACACATAGGGTAATTAAGGAAGCATGCGTTGAGCACCTAATAGATCCAGGTACTATTCCAATACAAGCTTACCCCTACATGAGTGAAAGACAATTTTTTTGAGTCCTTATATTAGTTCACAACCTCAGGAGCTTCCTGGGTGAAATTTGAAACTGGTCCCCATACACAGAAGGCAAGAGGAGCCTGAAGAAAGAGGCAGAGCACACAGATTGGTAGGTGGCAGGCTTAATAAGCAAGGGAATTTAGGAGGCTCGCCTTGAGCAACCCCAAGACAGTAGATTTCCACACCCACCTGCCAGTTTGGATGTGGAAGTTTATACAGGAGCCTTAACAGGGTTCAGTCATGTATACAGCCCAGATGGCCTCAAGCCCTTACTCTCTTGGGACTGCATCATGAAACTGGCTCCAGCTGTGGGAACAGTGGGTGGAATGTATATTCCAAAGACAGAGGAGGGGGTGAGGTGTCGCTGATTGCCCCGGTCCAAATCCTGGGTCAACCAGCAGTCACATCCTCCTGATGGCCTCCTCCAACATCCTGGTTCATAGCAGACAGGCACTATTCCAGGATGCAGGTGGGAGGAAACAAGCATCCACTGAGCCTCTAAAGACCTAGCACTATTTTACTACATGACTGACAGGCATTGAGTGTACACAGAGTGCTGAAGTATATCTCAGTTATGATTCTAGTATAACTGTACTCAACAAAGGGATGAGAAATGAGCATGTATTGAGCACCTGGTGTATGACAGGTCCGATTTGAAAACAATGTTACTCATCCATAGACAAAGGAAAGAAAATTCAGTTGAGCATCATGTATTGGCCAGGTGCTGAATCTAGTACATCACTCACTCATAAGGGACACAAACAAGGATTTGTTGAGTGCCTAGCCTGTCAGTCACTCCCCTAGTACAACATTACATAAAGGGAAATCATGATAATGCATTGGACTCCTGATGTATGCTAGGTACTAGTCATGCAACATTTGTGTTAGAATCTTGGTATTCAATTGTGATTTCACCACATTTATGAATTAATCTAGATCCTGATTGTTTGCAATGAACTCCTTCTTTTAGCTTCTCTTTCCCTCTACTTTTCCTGCTCTAGTTTTTAGCAACTCTGTGTTTCTGTGTCTTGAGAACATTCTTGAGAGATTTATAATATAATGTAATGTGATAGTTCTGTTTTTGTTGAGTTCTTCTATACCTTTAATCTTGAACGATATGACTGATTTCTTTGCTTTTCCTTATTTCCTTACTGTCTCTGACATACCTGTTTCCCGTGAAACAGGTCTGCCATGATACCTTTGTTTAGCAGAAGCTAGATTCTCTCAACTATTTTCTTTGGACCATTTGCCTTTGCTTTATTTTCTGTTCCTTCTGATAGCCAACTGAATCCATCATCTTTTTCATCTATTCCTGAAAAGCCAGTCAGCCGTATTCCCTTTTTTTAAAATCATATTTGGGGCCCTAATAATAGCACTTATTTCAACAGATCATTAGGCTACCTTTCTTTTTAAATTCTGGCACAAACCAGTCAAATTTATTTGAGTGAATCTAATCTACTTTGCAGAGGATGAGACCTAGCTGTCACTGATTTTACTCAGTCAAAAGCAGTATGCTCTAAAAAAAAAAAAAAATTACAACTGATCAAAAAGTTTCAAGTTCATCTTGCAGATTCAGAAACATTTTGAACCAAAAGAAACTTCTTCGTATGGTTCTCTTGATTCAAGTGGTTTAGATAGATTAAAATAGGCCTAGATGAAGCCAAATTAATTTAAACTAATGAGAACAACTTGGAGTAAGCCAGAGCTGGTTTAAATTAGTCAGAACCTAGTAAACATGTCAAGCCAGTTTTATAAAGCTCATGGGCATTTGTGCAAGTTTCTTTCAGCTGTGACCAACCTAAATGATTGGAACTGATGTAAATGTCTCAGAAAAGCTTAACTTTACATTAGAACCATTATTAACTAAGTGTATAAGTGTGTTGAGTTCATTTTCGTTTTGATAAATTACCCAAAACTCTTTTGAGCCTGACAGAACAGGTTATTTAGCAAACCATCTCAAAACAAAGTTCTCATCACAAAGTTTTCCTCAAATCTTTGCTCCTTTGTGCTGGATACATATATTCCCAAAATGAATCCACTTTCTGGGTTTATCTTGAGGTCTTTATTTCAGAAACAAGAGCTGCAACAACTATGTCAATTTCTTCCCAAATGAATTCATTAGTGGTTACCTCAAAGTTGCATCTTGACCTTTAAGAGGAAGATGCTGAGGCAGGCAGCTGATGATGACTGAAGAACTTCTGGGAAAAATGTGTCAGAGTAATCACTTTGCATATATTATCTCATTCCATCCTTTCAGAAACTCTGTGAAGTGTCTGTAATGCTACCTTTGTTTCCATGAAAAGAATCACTCCTAATTCATTGGAATTATTTTAAAGGTTCTTTGGAAGCCTCTTCACTCAGGTGTACACTCCCCAAAAGAACTTTTGTCATCCCTCCTTTTTAGGAGTCTAGTTCCTAATTGTTTATCTTGTCTAAGATTCTGGGCAGCCTGGTACTCTTGTATGTTTATCTTTATGCTAGAGAACACTTCCATTCACACAACTGTACTAACCAGGATATGTTACACAAGAAAATGCCTAATCTGCGCTTGTAAATAATAGTTCATTTGAGTCCCATAGCAATGCCACTCTTGCTGAGGGTCACTTGGGCTGTGTCCCACCTCTGTTGGGATGCATGACTTCTCCTCCTCCTCATTATAAGACCTCAGTGGAAGTTTTGGCTCACTCTGCATGGTCTCTGTATATTGCAAAAGTCCTTCTCTGGTTCGGCTTTACTTTTTCTCCAGTTTTGTTTTGTTTTGTTTTGTTTAAGCTAAAACTCCTTTGATCTTCACCTTAGTCTTAATCTCGATCCTTGTAGATTCTTAAATAAATAAACAATACAATCTGGCCTAATGGTTAAGTGCATTTGCTTTGGAGTCAGGCAGATTAGGTTTCGATTCCAGTTGTATTACTTAGCACCTGTGTGATCTGGACAGCCAGCTTATTTAACTGGTCCAAACTTCAGTATATTCATCTGTAAATGAGGATAATCACAGAGCTTTCTCTTCATGGTGGCTGCAAGGATGAAATAGCAGTCTCTATGTAAAGTACTTGGCCTGTACAGAATAAGGGCCCAATAAATATAAGCTAGTACTGCAACTATACAACAATGACTTGATCTATAACTATTACTGTTGCTGTGATATTATACGCAAATACATCCCTCAAATTCGAGCAGTAAGTGTTGTTATCCTCTTATATTAATAAAGAAGAGATTCCAATAAGCTAAGTAACTTATCAAAGGTCACACACTCTCAGTGTCACTGGGCTCAGTAACTGCCTCTGAGCAATCTTAAGCCAGTGCTTTTCCCCCACCCCGTTTTTTTGTTTGTTTGTTTTTGTTTGTTTATTTTTTTGTAAGAGGGTAGTGTCACTGGCCCTCAGACATGGGATCCGAACCGGGGCCTCTGGTGTCCCAAGCAAGCTCTTAACCACCGCGCCACTTGGCCAGCCTCCCCATCCTGTTTTTAATACTACATTCTCACTCACCAATATTCCTTAGGTCCTTTCATCTCTTCTTTTTTTCTTTTTTTTTTCTCCTCTTTCACTTCTTACAGAAGGCAAACTAAGCGGTCAACTTGCTTTTACTTTCCCCTTCCCAATTTTCCCTAATTCTTCACTGACCCTGCTTCTGTTCCTCATTTTCTCAAAGGCCTGTCTCTCCCATCTCTAGCAGATGGCATGAACACACCCTACCCCAGCTATGAAAAAGGGAAGTTGAATTCAGAATTGGGATTCCCTAAATGATCTTTGGCACCAACTATCGAGTTTTATTTTAATGCCTCCTTTCCCCCTCCAGGTTCTGCATGACTCCAGACTACACCATATGCTCATCAGCTTTTGCATCTACAGAGCCTGTCCCTGCAAATCCCTTTTCCTTTCCTTCATTTGAGGTGATCAGCCCTCTATATTCAGAATCTGCTATAAACCAGCCCCCTTGCTTCTCTCAGAGTGGGATACAGTAGTTTTTGATGAAAATCATGAAAAGGAAAAATAAGAGATGTGCACAGATAGAAGTACAGGGATCCGAAGGTTGGGACCGTGAGTTTTTCAGTCAACCAAATATAGCAATCATCTCTTCACTGAGCCAACTAACATAAAATATATTGACCATTGGCTATATATCAGGTGCATGGCTGGGAATGAAAGTCTGGTAAGACCCAATTATTACATGTAAGGTCCAATTTGCTATCCTGAAATATGCATGCATGTGTTATGGGGGCTCTTATTAAGTAAACAGAAGAAAAGTTGATGAAATAAAAGGTATACTTGGAGAGACAGTAGAAATAATAATGTCAGTATTGAGAAAGGTTGTAGCAATAACTAGGACAATCTCCGAAGCACAGAGGAGCTAACCAGCTTTGGGTGGCTTTGCTGCTCTAAAATGTCACTTGCTGAAGAAGGGCTCTAACACAATCTTTTAAAACCAATAGTTTAGCAAGATATTTTGCCTATCATGGGTACAGGTAAATACCACTGGTATTAGGAGGGCCACAAGTAAAGCTGTGATTGAAGTACAAATGAGTGTCTGCAGTGGATTGATTCAGAGTTGTGAGATAATAACATTTCATTATTGGTAGTACCTGACCAACAAGTTGTCTTGCTGACTTATCATATAACAGAGGTATAGTACTAGGGCTTGCTTTGTACTTTTGATCTGATATGAAGAAATGATAGTTTTGCTCTAATTTGGAGGGTATGCTTTTATTGTCATGCCAAAAACATTTTTTAAAGCCAGAAAATTAACAGTGTCCTGTGCCAGATATAAAATACTCCTAGAAGGCTGAATAGCTAAAGGAGTACTCAGTAGAAAAAAAAAAAATTCCCTCTACCATACAAAGGAACCCTTGGGGAGAGGAACAGTTAGAACTAGAAGATATGAAGTCCTAGTAAGCCAGAACCATTGGATGAGGACACATGTTGTAAACGTAGCAGGTGGTGGTGGGAAGAATTTCAGGATCCTGGCAATGGGAAGCATTGGAGAGGAAAGAAACCCACAAATGGTTAGCCAGAAAGCTACAGATGGTTAGCCAAAAAGTCATCTCTTAGAGGTAGCTGAACTCCCAATGACCCAGGATCAGGCCAGCATTCTCGAAACTGCTGTTCCACAAACCATTATTTCATAAGACTTAATGTAAGAGTTGCAATTTTACGATGTTCTAGATGCAAAGAAATATGAGAACTGTGAGTTAAACAAAATGAAACAAGTACCTTTTTTCCTTCAAAGGAAGGCATCTTAGATCCTTTAATGTGATAATACACAATGTGTTTCTTCAAGAGGAAGAAAAAGTATTTCCCAAACATAACCATGAAAGGGCATCTATTAACATCTCCCAAAACTTTTATTTTGTGGGGATAATGTTTGGGAGATGCTGGTTTAGATGATTGTTGTTATTTGAACTATAAAAATGGCAAGCAGGGGAAGTCAAAGGCACAAAGTCCTGGCCCATGGGCATTCATGCAGATCAGTGGAGAGCAGTGTAACTTTGTACAGTTGCCTGTTTACAGCAGGGCTTCTGGAGATGTAGAGAGTACAAGTTAGGGAGAGGATGAGCTTCTAGAAGCAGTGCTCAGGTTCTAGCCAGGGTTTCCATCAAATGATATTTAGGGTGGGATTCCTAATCACTGGAGAACACTGTGATCTGGACACAGAATCCAAGAGGGAGGACAAGAATGAGTCATCATGTGCCCTGCCTATATCTCTGGCAGAGGTATCAACAGAAGATTAATTACATCTTCTCCACAAAATGGTAGAAGACAGTACATGATATATATCCTGCCCTGTTTTTAATTCATAAAATAAGAGAAATCTCATTGAACACATTGTGTGCAGCAGCAGATAAAGCTGGACAAGACCACCCAAAGAGAAATTAGGAAAGAACTGACAACTAAAGTTCTTGGTGTGGCCTGGGTTGATGAGGTTCCATCACTTCTAAATTCCTATATTATGAATTAGGAAACATAAGCAATCCTCTCTAATCACATGCTTATTCAAAAGCCATTTGGAGCCATCATAATGCTTCCTGGGCTGCAACAAGCATTTTAAAATTAAAAAAGGATAATTAATTTACTTCTAATTCCAAGCTGATATGAGCTATCATCTGGAAATAATAAACTATAAAGAGTCCCTTTCAAACAAAGGAAGAGGCCAAAAGGAGACACATGTAGCACCTGATGATGAAGAATCTGATGGTGGATACCACCTGCAACTCGGATCCAGTGTTGGGGCCAACCATCTTAAATTTGTAGACTTGTGAGAGCTCCTTCCCAAAGCACAGGTCTTTACTTTCACAGATATCTGAAAAAAATATATACCCTACTGATTTTGAAACATCACTCCTCTGATCATTGACTAGATACAATGACTAAAGTCCCTAGTGTAAAATCGTAATCTGTGCTTTTCAAGCATTTTAAAATCATACACTAAGTTCTGAGCATAGAAGATGCAAGGTGTTTTCTTTGTCTTCAAGGGATTTAGAGTTTAATAAATTAAAAAGGACATTGTTTGGGGCAAACAAAAGAGCTATGTAAGTAGGAACAAGAACCAACAGTCTTGTTGCTTATGAGACTGATAAAATTCTGCAAGGGATTCCCTGCTGCCTTATGGACTGTGCTGTAACAGATGAGCACAGCTGCCAACTTAGTACTTTAGCAGTTTCCTACTTTAGTACTTATGTAACTAGGGTACTTCTAGAGTTCAGTATTCAATTGACTGATAAATAACATTTACCTAACATTAGTTAATGCCAATAACATTAAGAACATTCATAAATCATTTATAATGTGTCAGAGACTGTGCTAAATGCTTTATCTGCCTTAGATCATTTCATTTTAAAAGCAACATTGTAACTCTGGTACTATTCTTGTTTTCAGCTTATATATGGAGGAACAACATAGAGAAGTTAAGTAACTGGCCCAAAGTCACACAGCTGGGAAGCAGAAAAGGCAGGATTTGAATCTAGGCATTATGAATCCAAATCCCAAATTCTTAACCACTAAAGAGAATCATCCAGTGCACAATATGAGCCTCAATTATATAATTAGTAACTTCATAGTGACTTATTTGGGTTGATAGTACTGCTACTAGACAGTATAAGCAAAACGCCCCCCACCTTTTTCTATTTTTATTTTTATTTTATTTTTTTAGCAAAACCTCCAGTATTCCAACAATTTAAGAAACTGCTGGGCTTTATTCCCAGGTAGGCACAGACTACTTTAATTACACTTATCAATAGCCTAAAGATGACACTAATTATCAACTATACTAATAACAATGATTATACACAGCCTCGCTCACCCAAAATGCCATAAAAAGAGTCAAGTACAGAAATTTGTGCAATTTGCCCAAAACTTTAGTTTCTGTTCTGTTGTCTGCCTCCTATTTCAGGCTTCTCAATCCTGTGAGTCACCCTAAAGCTTCAGCAAGTTCAGCCCTGGAGTCTCTGTCTGCCCTCATTTCCACTCCCTTTCTTTTGGTAGGGCTTTCATTAATATTCTCAGAGAATCTTAGCGGTTCCTTAGCAAAGCTTCAGGCAGAGGAAAAGCTTTTCAACCAAACAAAAATTAAAACAAGGGCCTTTGGTGTGCCTCCAATCTTTTTCCTGTAGTTCTTTCTATAAAAACAAAACAAAACAAAACAAAACAAAAACAGAAAGCTTCATGTCTTAGGACTTCAGATGTGACAAAGTCTGCAGCGAGAGTTAAATGTAACAATGATATGATTTTCAAAAACCAATTTGGCTCTAAGCCTCATCCTTCATTGGATGCTGCCTCCTGGTAGACAGGGGTGGTGGCATTTACTGCTTCATAAAACCATAATGAGGATACATGTCAAACTAATTGTCTCCAGGTAAGGAATTATCAGAGAGATAAAATAGCCTCAGTTGAAGTATTGGGGGAGCGAGGGGTGCTTGCTTAGATTCTCCATGAATGGATGCATTGCACGCCTCCTGCAGAATAATAAAATCATTCCCTGACTCTGCTTGATTTGGTGGGCTACTGGAGCTTCCAGAGTGTATTCTCCAGGAAAACGCTCGCTATAAACATCCCAACTTCTCGCATATTAACAACACACAGGTGCATTGAGTTTCAGAGTAATCAAAGATTTCTTTTAGCAAAACAACACTGCAGACCTTCCATAGCCAGTTTTTGGCATTTAATGTAAAATTGGTGATTCCATCTTAATAGCCTGGAGATAAGGAAAATGAAGAAGCTTGAGAGTGGTAAAGTGAGGCCCATAGGACCCTTGTGAGAGTGTGATTTACTTTTGCCTTTGAAAGAAGGGCAATACCACTGTTTGAGAACTGTCTGACCTATGTCAAAAGATTGAGTAAAAATTTAAAAGGTGGAGTATTTTGCCAGATTGAAAAAAAGTCACATATTTGATAACCTCCACCAGTTTGGTATCTCATGTGCTCATTAGCAGAATCTCCTCCATCTGGTCCTCAGCATTCTGCATCTCAAGCTACAACATCATCCTTCCTTTTCAGTACCTCATCATTGTTCTTGCTCTTACTTCTACTTACCCGTGAGGCTACATTAGGATCTATGTTATTCCTTGACAGCAGTAGGTATTCAATAATTATCTGCTCAAAAGTTGTTAAATCTTTACCACCTTCCTCAGGCAGCTTATTTCTTGCCAGCGACTGGTCCACTGTGAGCTTCCAAGTTAGTTACTTTAATTGTACCCTTGTGATTGGCTCCAGGTCTCCCAAATTCCAAGTTCTTGTTTCTACTCTTAGTCCTGAGCCATGGAATGAGGCTTGTGAATGTTTCATTGCAACAAAACAGCAGCAGTCCTACTGGACTGGTGTGTGGCACACAGCCAGTTTGTATATGCCTGCTTAGGTATGGACTTGACCCCTGTATCTTCGGGAACACTGTCCTTGCCCAGCTGTTGCACTGCATCTCTCAGGTAGCCTCTGACTCTCTCTTGGGTTCCCTTTAGCAACAACCATGCATTCTGCATATTGAGAATTTCCAATATGTTTTCTAAACAAGTTGAGGGAATGCCATAAATGCTTATCAAATTTCCAGTTAGAAAAGAGTGTGGACTGAAGAATGTTCTCTGCTTGAAGTATATAGTGATTGTTCTTGAGTCATCTTAAACCACCGTCAACAACAACACTTGTTTTTCTAAGACAAGGGCTATACAGAGAACTTAAACAGAAAAGAAGAATACTGGGAGAATACATTTTAATCATAAAGGTCAATTAGATAAAGACAGTCTACTTCGAAGAAACAAAGCCAAACATAGCAACAAAAGAAACTGCGAAAATTCTAATTAGTCACCAGCAATACTCATTTTCTCAAAAAATGATAAAGTATTTTCTACATAAAAAGAGCCACTTTTTCACAAAAACGAACACAAAGACCAATGGAACAGAAGTAAAATCTCAGAAAAAAATCCACCCATATATGGGCAACTAATTTTTGACAAAGGAGCAAAAAACACACAATGGAGAAAGGAAAGTCTCTTCAATAAAGAGTGTTGGGAAAACTGGAAGGCCACTTCAAAAGAATGAAACTAGACTGCTATCCAACATAGATAAAAATTAACTCAAAATGCATTAAAGTTTGAATATATCACCGGAAACAATAAAACACATAGAAGAAAGTCCAGAAAGTGGAAGTCCACTAGTGAATTCTACCAAACATTCAAAGAGGATTTAATACCTGTCCTCCTCAAACCGGTCCAAAAAAAAATAAATTGAAGAACAGGCAATGCTTCCTAACTAATTTTTTGAGGCCAACATTATCCTAATACCAAAACCTGGTAAGAATAAAACAAAAAAAAGAAAACTACAGGGCCGACCGAGTGGCGCGTTGGTTAAGAGCTGGTTTTGGGATGCCAGCGGCCCCGGTTTGGATCCCAAATATAGGGCTAGTGACACTGCTCTCTACAGCTAACAACAGCTCCACCTGGAGCTGGGCTGTGCGAGCCCCGTCAATGGTGTAGGCTGCAGCCCCTGCTGCAGTGGGCTGCCATAGGCTACAGTGAGTGGCCGGCAGTCAGTGTGAGTGGCTGGCAGCCAGCATGAGCTGCCAATAGCCGCGGTGAGCGACCATCCAGAGGCCGGCAACCGATCTGCCTCATCCGGGAAGAGTGCAATGACGATACCAACATGGGTCAGTGAAGCAACGTCCTCCGCAACTAGACTGAAGAACAAAAAGACAGCAACTTGTCTGTTTCTCTTTCCCGATTCCCTAACACTGTTCCCCTCCCCCAGTTCCCCAATTTTAAAAAAATATTTAAAAAAAAAAGAAAGAAAACTACAGACCAATATCTCTGATGGATACAGAGGCAAAAATTCTAAACAAAATACTAGGAAATTGGATACAACAGTACATTAGAAAGATTATACATCATGATCAAGTGGGTATCATCCCAGGGACACAACGATGGTTCAACATAAGCAAATCAATCAATATGATGCACCATATAAACAAAATAGAGGAAAAAAATCATGATTATATCAATAGATGCAGAAAAAGAATTTGACAAGATACAACACTGATTTATAATTAAACACTTAATAATGCCTGACGACTACAGTGTATACCTGAAGCTAAAGCTGAATAACAATGAATGTCAACTCTAATTTAATATATATACAGTCACAGGATGTGGGGAAAAACATAGTGAAGAGTCAGTGGAACTGTAACAGCTATATACAATGACAGAGGGATAGTAGATTAGGGGAGGGAGGTTATCACTTTGTGAAGCGGTGTAAATGTCTAACTATTACATTGTTTTGTACACCTGAAACTAATTAAAACAAAAACAAAAACAACAACAAAAAACACTTAATAAAATGGGTATAGAAAGAAAGTACCACAACATAATAATAAAGGCCATATATGACAAAACCTCAGCTAATATCATACTTAATGGGTAATAACTGAAAGTTTTTCCTCTATGATCAGGAGGAAGACAGGGGTGCCCCCTATCACCACTGTTATCCAACATAGTATTGGAAGTCATAGCCAGAGCAATAAGGCAAGAGAAAGAAAGAGAAGGCATACAGATTGGGAATAATGAAGTTAAATTGTCACTTTTTGCAGATGGCATGATTCTATATATAGAAAATCCTAAAGAATCCACACAAAAAAAACTGTTAGAAACAATAATAAATGTAATAAAGTTGCAGGATACAAAATCAATATACAAAGATCCATTGCATTCCTATATACTAACAATGAAACTACAGAAAAAGCAAAAAAAAAAAAAAATTCCTTTGGAATTGTAACAAAGAGAATAAAATACTTAGGAATAAACTTTAAAAAAATGTGAAGAACCTATACACTGAAAACTATAAGACTAATTACTAAAAGCAATTTAAGAAGACTCAAAGAAATGGAACAATATTCTGTATTCATGGACATGGATTGGAAGAATTAACATAGTTAAAATATTACCCAAAGCAGTATACAGATTTCATGCCATCCCCATCAAAATTTCAATGGCACTTTTTAAAGAAATAGAACAAAAAGTCGTCAGATTTATATGACATTATAAAAGACCCTGAGTAGCCAAAGTAATCATAAGAAAAAAGAACAAGGCTGGAGGTATCATACTCCCTGACTTCAGTTTATACCACAAAGCAACAATAATCAAAACAGCATGTTATTGACAGAAAAATAGAAACACAGAATATGTGGAATAGAATGGAATACAATTAAGAACTCAGACAATATATATATAATTTTCAACAAAGGAGCCAAAAACATACAATGGAGAAAAGAAAGCCTCTTCGATAAATGGTGGTGGAAAAATTGGAAAGCCATGTGCAAAAGAATGAAATGAGGTATGTATCTGTCAGCATATACCAAAATTAACTCAAAATGGATCAAAGACCTAAACATAAGACCTTAAATAATAAATTGCATAGAAGAAAGCATAGGTACTAAACTTATGGATCTTGAGTTCAGAGAGGATTTTATGAATATGACCTCAAATGCAAAGGAAATAAAAGCAAAAATAAATGAATTGGATTATAGCAAACTAAAAAGCTTCTGCACAGCAAAAGAAACCACCAACAAAACAAAGAGGCAACCAACTGAAGGGGAGAAGATATTTGCAAACAACACCTCCGATAGAAACAAATGGCCAATAGATACATGAAAAAATGCTACCTTCACTAGCTATTGGGGAAATGCAAATTAAAATCAAAATGAGATACCACCTCACACCTGTTAGAATGATTATCAATAAGACAAGTATTAACAAGTGTTGGAAATGTTGTGGAGGAAAAGGAACCCTCACACACTGCTGGAGGGAATGTAAATCAGTACAGCCACTATGGAAAACAGCATGGAGTTTCCTCACAAAATTAAGAATAGAGCTACCATATTACCCAGCAATTCCTCTTCTGGGTATCTACCTGAAAAACTTTGAAAACACTTATTTATAAAGATATAATATATATATATATATATATATATATATATATATATATACACACACATATATATATATATATATACACACACACACACACACACACACACACACACACACACACACCCCTAGGTTCATTGCAGAATTATTCACAAAATAGCCAAGACATGGAAACACCTAAATGTCCTTTGGTGGATGACTATGTAAAGCAGATATGATACTTATATAACTTATATACAATGGAATACTGTCAGACATAAAATAGATGAAATACTGCCATTTGTGACAACAGGGATGGATCTTGAGAGTATCATGCTAAGTCAAATAAGTCAGATGGACAAGGACAAGAACCATATGATTTCTTTTTTTTAAATTTCACTCATATATGAGATTATAAAACAAAGAGCAACAACTGAACAAATAAAACAAACATACAAACAAATAAAAAATGAACTCATATATACAGCCAACTGAATAGTGGTTACCAAAAGGGAAGGAGGATGGGGGAGAACAAAGAAGATAAAGGAGATGAACTACAAACCGATGGATGGAGACTAGGCTTAAGGTGGTGAGCACACAATAAAGTATATAGATGGTGGATTATAGTGTTGTACACTTGAAATTTATATATAATGCTCTTAACTAATGTTACCTCAATAAATTTAATAAAATTTAAAAATGTTTACCAGTTTAAAAAAAGGAAAACAGGGGCCGGCTGAGTGGCGCAGTGGTTGAGCGCTGGCTTGGGATGCCAGCAGCCCCGGTTCGGGTCCCACATGTGGGGGCCAGTGACACTGCCCTAAAAAAAAATAAAAATAAAAATAAAAATAAAAAAAGGAAAACAGAAGAGTCACTTTTTAGAAGCCAAACTGCTTTGTGCTGATATACCTATCAATGATAACTTTATTTATTTTATTTCTTCTCATTATGGGCTGGATACAGATTATGAGTGGGAAGAGGAAGAATAATAGATGTGCTGAATTTTTCCCTTATAAAATAAGGGAACCAATAAATTGTGTAAATTTTTCAAAATGTCCTTAAATGCAGTGTAAGGCAATGTCTCTTATCCCCATAGTTTCTTATCACTCCTCTTTCCACCTTGGATTGTTTCAGTCCTCTTATCCAATGTCAGCATGAAGTGTGGTTATATTAGTGAACAATCCACACCACAAGCAGGAAATTGGTTTTGCTATAAATGATGACAAGCATGGGGTAAGAAAAACCAACGGTCTGGTTTACCTAAAGCCTAATGTTGGAGAATTCTTCAAATAGTATCTGAAAAAGAACTGGTATCACGTCACAGATTAACAAAGATTCTAGAGATGAAATTTAGAATGTTTTTCAAAACACAGCAAGGTTTCCCAAAAGATCCCGAAAATCTTTTCCAACTCTCAATGTTTCCAACATCATTAAATTCCTACAGTAGTTAGCAATGTGAAGCACTGATTATGCTGGTTCTACTCTCTATTCAAGGTGTGTGTGTGTGTGTGTGTGTGTGTGTGTGTGTGTGTGTGTGTGTACATTCTGCCAATGTCCCTAAGAATCAATATCTTAAATTAAAAACGTTTTGTCAATAAAATGCTAGTCATATTCTAACCTATTATTACATTTTTTCCCACTTATCTTATTTCTAGTACTTCAAACCCCCCACTGTACTTACATTTGGATTTAAATGGTGGGGGGAGACATGCAGCCTGACGAATTGGTTCCAGTGGTAGCACTCATTATTTTATTTGTGCTCATTTAAAGTTGCTCTAAAATAAAGTGCTGATAATCTACATGAATTCTCTAGTCATAAAACTATTTGCTTTTACATTTTTTTCTGATCCCTTTTTAAACATTGTTTTGAGCACACTGTTATTGCTCACTAAACATCTGGTAAAAGTAAGCTTTCACTGGGTTGATTGATCTACACCTAGTATCTATGAAGCAGACATTTTTCACTCCTTTTTAAGATTTTAATTATGCATAGATTTTCAGGTATCAAATGTTTTTGAACTTGAGTCTTGAAGACAGAGGCTTAAGGAGACTGACTTTCCCTTGTCTCCCCCACCTGCTTAGCTCACAAGTGATTTGAAACAAAAAGTTGTTCAGACTCCCAGGCAGTGAAGGAGTGGTACGGGCGGGCGCAGTGCCTGTTCCTGGCCGGAAGGTGTTTGCAAAGGCTGCTTGGTGGCCTGGCCCTACCTCACTACTCGGTGAGAGTCAGCACCCTCCCCTGTGATACAGGAAAGGAGCAAATGGAGAGGGAGAAGGTCCTTTGGCAGGTGGGCCTTAATGCAATTTCTCCCTTCCCTACAAAGAATTCGGTTATCTCAATCTCCAATCTGACTTAAGCCTATGATAGAACGAGAGAAATAGAGAGACTACGAATAGAGACCATCATTCTATTTTTGACATTTTAATTTATTATGTGTCCTCAGCAAGGTTTTTGAACTTCTGTAAACATCAATTTTTCTTGTAGTTAAAAAGAAATAATAATGCATATTTTGCCTGTTGTTCGTGTTACCTTAAATGACATATTTAAAGTGCTTTAAAACCTCAAGTGTGCTAAGCAACTGAAAGATATGACTCCAGTGGGACTGAGGGAGGGAGAAGAATATTGGAAGAATAAACGCCTTGTAGGTTAACCTAGTAGAGTAATTGTGGTTTAAGTATTTCCCTAAGAATCTAAGTGATACTACATATGGCCATCTTTAAATGAATTATACTGCAGAGATTTAATCATGTTTTTAACTCACATAATATTTCTTTAGATTTTATGCTGTTTCTATAGAGGAATGTTTGGACAGGTGTGACAATGTTGTAAAAGATGATACCATGTAGACTTAAAGTACAAAGTACATAATTATTTCAAAATTATCTAAGCAATGAAATTTTCATCTAATAGGCCATTAGGATACTAGTAAATGTCATATTAATTTCACTTAATAAATTAAAAGCAAAAAGCATTTTTAATAGGTTTCCTTATAGGGTTTTAGGGTGGGAAGACTAGCACACTCAGTCCTGCCAATATTACTTATATAAGCAATACACATGGAAAGAAGGAAACCCAGAGGCCTTTGGACTCCCGCTGTTAACATCATTTCAGGACAGTGATTTTCCAGTTCTGATCCATGGGAGCCCCAGGATTGCTGCTGGAGGTGAGACAAGGAAGAGAGGGGTAAAATAGGAAGGACTAAGAACCCACTCTCCAATTTGGCTTCACCTAAAGCAGTTCTGCTATTTTATGTTCTGTGACCAGGGCTTCTTTATAAAAGCACATTAAAAATAAGAACACATCCATTTCTGAAGATGGTTTTAATCACTTTGTAGAGGAAAGAACTCTAGATAAGAAATTAAGAAAGCTTCATATCACCTCTAGTTGGGTGACTGTGAAAGTTATTTATCTTCCCTGGGGCATCAATTTTTTTTTGTACCTATAAAAATATGGACCTTGAATGAATTATGTTTAATTGTAAATTAATTAAAAGGTTTTTGAAGTACAAGTTTTTTGGGAAAATATTAGGATAAAGTATCAGTAACCTAAACATTTCAAACTCCAACTGGAGGTGGTCATTCTATGGGCATGATGAGGTCTTCATCCTACCAGGCCACAGGGAGTTATATGGCTCTCTTCTTTAGCTGGCTGAGAGTCCTCTTCCTCTTTTGCTGTCCCACAGTCATCTCTTTTGGAGTTGGCATTTGTCAGGTCAGACCTACCTTAACCAGTTTATCAGCCACTAAAAAATGCTAGTGTTCCTGCCCAGGATTATAGCTAATGCTGAACCTTTCAGAGAAATGGCCACAAATAAACTAATTATGATAAATAAATGTAAAATCTGCAACATAAAGTCTTAGAAAGTATATAAGTCTATTTAAATTATCCTACATATGAAGACAAAGAAAGCAGAATAGTTCCGCTGGCGTGGTGGGGATATAAATTGATAGAATGCTGCCCCCACCTCCTGTCACATCTGCCTGTCCTGAGGCAACACTGCTAACACCAGGGCTCTGAAGAACTCTGTTTGAAAACCACTGCATAATCAAACACCTTTAACTTATTGCCACATATTGCAATTATTATTTTACTTTTTCATGATGCCCACCTCATTTTTACTTCAATAATCAGGGAATTCAAAAAATGGTTCTTTGGGTAGATATTCATAGAAATCTTTGCTTTAACTGAAGGCAACACTTGAAGTAACTTTATACTTGTTAAGAGCATGGTCCAAGAATGTTGGCGTTGTATTTTCTTCTCTCTTTGTCCATTTTTTCCTGTGGGAAGCAGGGATTAGAAGCTAGGTTGACTCCTGTTCTCCTACTTTCAAATGGGAAAACCATTCTGATTTTAAAATCTATTACTGCTGAGTACCACTAACTTTACTTAGAGGCAATGCAGGGAAGAAACAAAAACAAAACTGCCTTTAAAACATGAGAAAAATTCTCATTGGTATGTTTATCCTTTGATTCTTTACTACTTTCCGGCTGCAAGAAGTTAAAAGCCTTTAGCAAGAAATGTAGTTGAGTTAGATACACAAAAATCAAGCCTCCCACCTTACCCACCAAGCATGTAGATTTTCCATAGTGGTGCCAGGAGCAGGACAGAGGGCATGAAATACTGGCTTTGCCAACAGACAGCTAAATCACAGAAAGTCCTGCTAAGAAAACCTGAGAAATCAGGTGAGGTCAATGATAGAGGTGTAACTGGATTCATACCCAAGAAATAAGGGAGAAAAATGTTGTGGAAAATTGCAGGCATACCCAATTCCAGGAAACCAAAAATGGCATAAGAGAGACATTATCTAGAGGATCATTCTGGGAACTGGTAGAGGTGTGGGGGCTGGGAACTGGTAGAGGTGTGGGGGAGAATTCGGAATGTGTCAAAGAACGGTGCAACTTAGATACCCTTGTTTTAGAGGTACTTGTCCTGCATTCCTTAAGAGACAGCAGTATATGAAAACTGACGGGGCAGGTTACTTTTTAAAGAAATTAATTATAGTGTTACAATTACAGATAAGCGGAAAACCTATATTCTAATGAAGTAATATTGGCTTGTGCCCAGGAAGAGGCCAGGTAAATTCGTGGGAGGGGGTACCACCAACAGAGCACCAGCTGACCACTACCACCCTCTAATAGGCCTGTGAGAGCCAGGCACAGCTCTAAACCACCATTTTTCACTGTCTTCACCAAGTAGCCTGTAGTGTCCTTAAGGCTGAAAACTCATCTCTGACCTCAAAGCTCAGGTGGTGTCCTCAGATGACATATCTAGGCCTGGTCTCAGGCTGTTCTTCCTCCATCCCAATACTACATTCTTTCCTTGGACCTCTCACCCATGTTCCTTGAATTCATTGATGTGTATATAACTCAGGAGCACACAGTATACCTCTGACTTCTACATCTGATCACTGGTCCAAATAACACTAGAAGAGAGACAGAAGCAAGGCACTCCCAAAAATCTTTTAGAAAAATGAAAGATGTGACTTTTCTATTTGAGAACAATGGGCCCAATCATTAAATAGTTGGGATTATCATTTAGAGTCAAATCCCTCTAGGTCTCTCGGCAGGAATCAGGAGAAAGGACACAAAATACCAAGCATATCAACTGCCAAAGTCACATGTTAATTTATTTGACACTCACAGCAATATTTTGCAGTGGTTGCAGGTGTCCGTTTCTACATACATGGAAATTCAGAATTTAAGTCAAATGGCCCCTAGGTGAAGGTGACTGTGTTTAAACCAGCCTAATCCCAGACTCACACACTTAACCCTTTCAACCAGTGGCTCCTTGCCATGGGCACTTTTGAGCCCCAGGTGATATTTGGCAACATCTGGAGACATTTCTGGTTGCCAAAATTGGAAAAAAGTGCTACTGGCAACTTAGTGGGTAGAGGACAGGGATGCTGCTAAACATCCCACACTGTTCAGGACAGCTTCCCAAAGCAAAGAATTATCTGGCCCAATGTGTCAATAATGCTGAGGTTGAGAAACTACCTGATGTGACCACACTCTCTCAAGTACAGAAGAGGTCCCAAGAAGAGATAATTTAATGATAACTATTTAAATTGTTGCATTTTCTCCTTTTAATCAGGTGTGTGGATCCCAAGAAGAAAGATTCATTTGATGTGAACCTCGAGAAGGAATTTATCTGCTGAGATGGACACCTCATGGTCAACCAAGAGCCCAAATTTCATGACTAATAAGAGTCTTGTGGCCATTTGCTGATGGGGCTCCTCAGATACTCTATATGCCAGGAAGAACCTTAGTTTGAACTAGGCCTCCCACAGTATGCCCTGCTTGTTTACACCATCTGAGTCAATCACTGCAAGGAAACCCTAGTTTCATCTTTCTACCAATGGACTGAGACCTGCCCGAACAATCAGAACTGCACAAATTGTATCCTTGTTTGCATCTATACCGACCAATCCTGCTGCACAAGTTGGATACCTCATTTACATAAAATGGGACCTAATTGGGAACTTGGGTCAGAACTTGCCATATAAAAGGCAGTCTCCCCTTTGTCTCAGCAGGAATAAGATTAAGGTTGCAACCTGAATGTGTGTCTCCTGGGCTGCAGCTCCTTTTTGCTCAAATAAATGCTTTTTATTCTTTATTACATTCTAAAATTAATTTTGGTTTACATTTGTTTCCAACATTTCCTGATGATAAGAATGCCTTGTAACAACAGCACAGGTCTAGAATCTCTCTGGAACTGAAAAATTCCAGTCTCATTAATCAAAGTTTTCCCAGGTTTGGAAATAGCAAGCAACTGTGTATAAGGAATGAGCTCTGTATCTAGAGGTACTGTTAACGAATCTGGAGTTCTGTAAGCAGAGATACCAAATACTGCAGTGACCCCAAGGTCATTATACATGCAGGCTACTAACTTAGTACTGAATCAGAATTTTTATCTGGACTTATCATTGTAATTAAGAAAACTAAATTAACCTGCACACTCCTGCTCCTGGGTGTCATAGGAAGGCTTAGCTGAGTTAATTGAAACACTATCAGATTCTTGTTCTATAAAATTCCACTTATAGTCCTGGAAGCAATTATCGGAAGGAAGAAATTTCTCAGAAATTTCATGAAATAAAGGTCTCTGTGTGAGAGACTAACTAATACTTGATACACATGATCAATAGAGATCAATCCAAATAATATGGGAAGAAAGTCAATTTTAGAATCTATTTGAGTAAGAACAAGGAGAGACACAGCAGATAGGCTGGAATGATCTTTAGACATAAAAGCAGTCTCATTGGAACTAAACACACATTACCCTTTTCACTCACCCTTGTAAATATATAACTCATTATTCAGAAATGACATTCAACAGGGAATTGTATGCTTTCTAGTTATTTAGGTTTCAAACCAACTACTGTCTTTGCTGCCTCCCTATGTCTTTCTCTGTCTCCTTTGCTGTCCATCTCATCTCTCACTGCTGGACTGTCAGCTCTTTAGCTGTAGCACATGTAGAACACTTGTCATTTATACCTAGGGTTTTAGTTATTGATCCATATGCCTCATCTCCTACAAAACCAGAGAGCATGAAAAGGGTCCTATAATACCTTTGCATCTTCAACCCTACTATCTTAAAGGAGCTTAATAAATGCTTGCTAAATGGATGCACAAAAAATTTACATAAAAATCTCTCTCATTTCCATATCTGGTGCTTTCTCCTTTATAGCTACCTCTCTCCCCTCTTAGCATGTTACTCTTTCAAAAGAGGAAAAGGGAGCACCATATTTGTTAAGTGTATGGGCAATTATATTAAATTTGAAAACAGGAGTTTTCTGTCCAAAGAGAAAAAGGCTTAGAAAATCATGTAGTTTACTCTTCATATTTCACCAGTGAGGAACTGAAGCCCAAGAAGAATGTAACTCTCCACGTTCACAGGCTACTAAATCTGAACCAGGACTAAGACTCCTTGATCGTTATCCACTCACCTGTGGACTAGTCTTCAATTATTTTGGAGCTGTTGTGATGGAGAAGGTGGGGGCAGTAGAAAGGCAGCCTCTGAGAGCATACCCATCTCAGAGTACTAACTTATTACATGAACCAAGGAAACAGCCCCAGCATGATCAGACCAGCTTTATACCTCAGTAGATTGTGTGCTCTACCACGATGCCTCCAATGCTTATCATTCTAGATTAAAGCATGTGCATCCGTAAGTTAGTTCCTAGTACAAAAGAAATGGACATGCCAGGATAGGAAATGCATTAAGCCACTGTATTAGTGAGAATGGGTTGCCAAACAATATAGCAAAGACTGAGTAGTGTAAACAAGAATTTATTTTTCACAGTTCTAATGTCTCAGAGTCTGAGATCAGATGACAGCATGGTCTCCTTCTGATGAGAGCCCTCTTCTAGGCTTGTAGACAACTGCTTTCTTGCTGTGTGCCCCACATGGCAGGGAGATGGGGAGGGGAGGAAGGAGAGAGAGAGAGAGAGAGAGAGAGAGAGAGAGAGAGAGAAAGATGGAGAGAGAGAGGGAGAGGAATAGGGGAAGAGGTGGGGGAGAGAGGGGGGAGAGACAGAGGGAGAGAGAGAGAGATAGGGAGAGAAAGGGAGAGGGGAGAGAGAGGGACAGAGAGAGAGAGAGGGAGAAGGGGGAGGGAGGATGTGGTGCTAGCACTCTCTGGTGTCTTCCTTATAAGGACACTCATCTCCTTATAAGGGTCCTAGTCCTATGACCTCATCTAAACCTAATTATCCCCCAAGGCCCAACCCACAATACTATCACAGTGGGAGTTAAGGTTTCAACATAGGAATTTGGGGGGACAATTTTCAGTCCATAAGCCATTATCAATCACTTATTCAGCCCCTCACTCACTAGAAGTGCAAAGACAAAAAAGGACTCATCCAGCACTCCAGGAACTAGGGAACAAAGGAGAGAGTAAGCATGAAAAAGTCTGTGTGGTGGCCCAAGGTCCTGGGTTTTGAGAAGAGGAATAAAGATGGTCTCAGCCTAAAGTGGTCTCAGCATTAAGTCACATTTGGTAGAATTCTGTTTGTTTACAGAGGCTTTTGCAGAAGACAGAGCAGCTTTGGTGAACAAAGCTCTGGATTCAGAAGTAGGATCCTTGGTTTTTAGTTTCAGTTGTGATTTTTCTTAGCTTTGTCACTGTGGACAATAAACTTTGTTTTTCTGAGTCACTGTGCATTTTCCTCTGAAAATAAAGGGCCTAATCCTGCCTTATCCATCTTAGAGTATGGGTATGAGGACCAGGCAGCACATTATTTGTGAAAGTGCTTAACAAACTGTAAGGGACTTTAAAACTCTGGCATGCCCCACACTATAATCATCACCGTAGAATTTAGCAGAGGGGAAGGAATGTGCTCAGCACCTTTTGTGACTCAGGCCCTGCTTTTAAGTCTAGTGTCCAACTTCTTGAAGAGCTGGTACCTGAGGATGGTGCTAATGGGCACAGCTGCTCTCCTGTTCTTTGGTATTCACACTTAAATTCACATCAAGAGCAGAAATTCCTGTAAAACTAACCTAAGCAGATCATACTGCACTACATGCTATAGCTCCATTTCCCTACATAAAAAGAGCATCAATTCCATTGACTCTATTCCCTATGCTGTATATATGATGTCAGAGGAGTAGTAGATTGGGGGTGGAGGGTTATCCCTTTGTGAAGGGTATAAATGTCTAACTATTACATTGTTTTGCACACCTGAAACAAATAAAAAAATTCCAGGTATAAAACAAATAAGTCATGGGGATGTAATGTACAGCACGGAGAATATAATCAATAATAATAATATGATAGTGTGGTACAGTGCCAGATGGTTGCTGGACTTACCATGGCGATCACCTCTTTAGGTATATAAATGTTGAATAACTATGAAGTACACCTGAAATTAATATAATATTGTGTGTTAGTTATATTCTAATAAAATCTATTAAAAAAAAAAAGAGCATCAAGCCTGCTGAAGGAATTTCAGGAACGTTTAATGCTTCGTTTGAGTTTTGGGCTTTCTTCCGGGTTTTTGTTTTGGTTTTTTCGTTTTTTGTGTTGTTTTTTTTTTTTTTTTTTTCATTCTTTTGATTTTAAGTGGAATCGGCTAGGTGTTGCTGATACTTGCAATGAGACAAAATATGATTCACTGCACATAACTGGGGTGCCCTGGCAGCAATTTTCAGGGGAAATAAATACAGGAGCAATCACAAGTATGATCTTCCCAGCCAGCATGATGTGGTATGAAACTAAGAATTTCACCACAGGGATGAAGTGTCCCTCTACAGTGGGGAGAAGGAGGATCTTCACTGCTGGCCAGATAGAAACTCTGTGACTTTGTACACGGGCTTCCAATGTTCAGACGCCCTGCTTTCAGAGAACAATCTCACATCCCGCCCACTTTCCAGGACAGTCGCTCTAAGGGAACCAGGCAGTACCTTTCAGTTTCCTCTTCAGTCATTGGAACCTAGCAGAGTCGTCCTCACAGCTAGATCATTGTAAATTCCTCTCCCAGGGCTTCTGCTGCTTATTGAACCCACTGCTCTATTTCTTCATTTTGTAAAATGAGTCAGCAGAAATTGGACTGTTACCATATTGAAGGAAGATGTGGCTAGGCCACTATATGGAGGGAAATGCACGCTGGCATTTCCTCACTTACGAAAATGAGGGTCCCTATGACTTTGATTAAATTTAGTTTTAAATCCTAGCTCTAGAAATGATCTCTCTCATACACACACACACACACACACACACACGCACACGCACACACACACACACACCTCTCAGAGATCTAGCCTTTTCGGCAGATAATCAGCAACCCCCAAGGCAGTAGAAGACAGTAGCTGGACCTCACAAATGGTCACACAGTCCAGACTTCTGGCGGGCTAAAGAGAACATCTTGACCTAAGTTATATTTCAGCTCCTGAGTCCTAAGGTGGAATGATCCCTTGGCTACTTTCCCATGAGATCAGATAGAGGAACAACAGGGCAGACTCCTCAAGACGCAAGACCTAAAGAAATGATTTATTATCCTTACCTCACCTCCAAAATCAGCTCCCAGCAAGATCACCAATCCCCCTAACCCACAGTATCTTGTGATTTTGCCCTATGTAATCTGTAGTCTACATACTATCAGGAGGGAGGACTTTACAACATAAGTTCCCCACCTCCATATTGGCCAATTCAATATTAAACTATTTTTCTTTCTATCCTGTAAACTCCTGCCTGTGCACTTCTTTGGACCAATACACACAGGCAGACAGACTCAAAAAAAAAAAAAAAAAAGCAAGAAAAGAAAACAAAAATGAAATTGGGTCCCAGTAACACTTCATGTCTAAGAGAAAGTACTGAAAATAAATAAATGTATTAATTGAACTCTGTGTGCAAAGCACTGTACCAAATGCTTTAAAAAACATTATCTTACATAATTCTCACTTCAACTCCAGAAAAGAAGTACTGAATTTCTAAGCAGATCTTAGAAATTAACACTAGGACTTCAACAGGAAAGTGTTTTTCTTACTGGTCCAGATACCACCTCTACTTCCTGCCCCTGTACCACCATCACATGTTGTGGAGAATGTGGGCTACTCCACTGAATGCCACCCAGGAAACTGTATGTCCAGCATCCTTTTTATCCCTTTTCATGACATGATTTTTCTCATCAAACTTGATATTTGGAAATGGTCTCTCAACTCATTTAGGCTACAGTCACTGGACTCACTTGTCCAATGGACTTGCATTTCCAGATTCATCTTTCCCTAGTAATGGAAATCTATTGTGGGTGCCCAATAGGTAAACAAGACTAGAGCGTAGATGTTATGTTTAGAACAGGGATGGGAATCATGGTGGTGGCTGAAAAATCTGAAAGGAAGTCTTAAGACTCTACAGTTAAAATGCACTGATGTGGACTACCCCCATTTTACAGCTATAAAAGCTAAGACCCAAGGAGAGTAAGCAATCTCCAGTGGAAGAAATGTGTTATGAAAGACTAGGATTGGAGTTTGGTTGTCCTGCCAAACCAGTGCTCTTTCCGCTAGACGACAAAATTGAGTGAAGAGCTAGTGAAAGAGACAGAGAAGGTGATGAGAGGGAGTAAAAGGTTCCAGGAGATTATAGGAAAAACTCCACAAGATTATACTTTAGGGAAACCAAGAGCAGAATACATTTCGGATAGAGAACATTCAAAATAACCTGTTATGGAGCCGGCCGAGTGGCGCGGTGGTTAAGCGCTGGCTTGGGAAGCCGGCGGCCCCGGTTCGGTCCCACATATGAGGGCCAGTGATACTGCCATCCAAAAAACAAACAAACAAACAAACAAAAAACCCAAACAAAATAGCCTGTTATGTTGCAGAGAACTCACGGTGGCTAGGAAACTGAAAAATAATCACTTGATTTAGTTATTAGTTTGATTAGTTTAGAAGTTGCTGGAAACTGTTGGGAGAGCAATTTCAGGGGAAAAAAAAAATTCCAGGACATATACCAAAATGGGGGAGCTAGCAGTGTGGGAAACATAATAGAAATTAGAGAATTCAGCCATTACAGAAAAAAGAGAAAGAAATGTTACCTAATGTACTGGACTAGATTTTAGGATCTGAGTGACCTAAGCAAGTTTATGGATGAAGAGAGATAAATTAATGATAGAAGAGATCACTGAAAAGCAAGATCTGGGGAAAACTTTTAGACAATGGAATCAAGCCAAAATAATAGAGTGAAGATATGAGAAGACTCTGAGGTAGAAAATAATGAAATTAGGGAAGATTGCTTGGATTTGGCTATCTTCTCAGTGAACTTGGAGCTAAGGATATACACTGAACCGCTGCAGGTAGGATGATAATAGAAACCCCGGACTATTTGCTGTAGGGAAAGTGACAAAGTGAGAATTCTTAACAGAAATGCTCTTCAACACTTTAAGGAGGTGAAGATGAAAGGTACAGGAAATTTGAAATGTAATCTGAGTTATTAATACAAATTTATTTGAGTAAGGGATCTTGGTAGTTACCATGTTTTAATCAAGATTGTGTAACAAAATAATCAGATGTGGTAAAAGTTCAAGCTGATTAGTTTATTATGTAATGCCATGATGCCAGCTCTGAAATGCTTCCAAAAATACTCAGGTGTGAACCATTCAATATTTCCTGAATAGGGGCAAAGAATGATACTCACATGGGGGGAAAGGGAGAGAGAGAGAGAGAGAGAGAGAGAGAGAGAGAGAGAGAGAGAGAGAGAGAGAGAGAGAGAGAGAGAGAGAGAGAGAAGTAAAGGGTGTATCAATGGGAAGAGACAGTAAAGATGGAAGGCACAATTTCTGATAGACTTAGAGTCTTCTAAGGCAGGCAGATTCAGCCCTTATGAGAAATAACTTGAACACTCAGGGAAAGCCATATGTCAAGCATGATGCCAAAGAAAATGGAATGAACCAAAACATCTAAAAGCTGAGCTTTTGCACATCATAAAGCTATTATGGTTTTGAAGTATCACAGAGGCTTGCTGGAGTTTGGATATGAACAAAGAAGTATTTAAGGTTTCACAATTAAGGTTTAATGTTCTTTTCATCTAAAACAAGTAATTTAATTTTTTTTAATTATCTAAAGAAATATAAATAGGAAAGTTTACAATCTGACACCTAAGGAGTCATTTGAGGTTAATTTATTATAGATGAAGTTTGTATTTTTTAAGTAAAAATGTACTTGTTTATTACATTTACCTCTTGATAAACCAGGCATGGCTGTATTTCTTAGAATTATGGGTCTTTTTACTGTGCATTGTTAACTGGCCTATCCTCAGAAATTATTGCAGACTTTTTTTCTCTAATTCGGTAATTTGGTTTGTACTTTATATAATTATAGTATTTGTCTCCTCCTTTGTTTGAGGCAAAAATGTAATCATTAATCCAACTACCTGAGGCTGCTAAATATATGTTTACTAACAAAAACATAAAGCACTGAAAAGCATATAATTGTCTCTGAACCAGAAAATTTCCATTTTATATCCATAATCCTAACTTCATTGCATCTGCAACTCAAAATGAAAAGGTACAAAAGCCTCAGGGGACTAGAGAACAGGAATATCATTACATCTTTACAGGAAATAAGAAGTTTCTAAGAAGTCAGTGCAAATGGCATCCCCCTTCTTCCACATAGTCTAGCTCTCCTAGCTTGGTCATAGTCAAGATCAGAAAGAAACGGAGAATATTGACTTAAGCAAAAAAAAAAAAGCAAAGTAGGAGCCAGGAGAGAGAAAACTGTTATAATGTCTCAATGAGATATATGCCATTGAAAATAAAACTTCAACTAAAACAAATTTTTAAAATTTAGTTAAATTCTGATTAAGCTTGTGTAAAATATAACTGGAGCATGGTGCCAAGTTTTTTAATTTTGGATGTTTCTGTGAAGAAGTTTTTTTGCATGAAGTTAACATTTAAATTGGTGGAGTTTGAGGAAAGCAGAATGCTCTCCATAAACTGAGAGGGCCTCATGCAATCAATTAAAGAACTTAATAGAACAAAGAGTGACCTCCTCCGAGCAAGACAGAATCAGGCAATAGACAGTCTTTGGACTCAGCCTGCATATCTTCCCTGGGTGTCCGGTCTGCTGGCTCATCCTGCACATTTGGACCTACCAAGTCTTCACAATCCTATGAGATAATCCCTTAAAATAAATCACACACACACACACACACACACACACACACACACACACACACACACATTCTGTTAGTTCTGTTTCTCTGAAGAACCTTAATGCACCAGATTAAACATTTTATTATTGTTATTTTAATCAGAAAGTACAATTAGCCCTTGAACAATGCAGGGGTTAGGGGTGCCAATCCACTCACACAGTTGAAAATGTGTGTAAAACTTGGACTCCCCAAAAACTTAACTACAGTTAGCACTTCACATTCATGGGTTTTGAATCTATGGATTCAGCCAACTGTAAGTCAAAGAGATTTTTAGATCCACAGTTGGGAAGCTGCAAATGTGTAGGGCCAACTGTACTAACACTCTACTGGTGACCAGAAGCCTTACCGATAAGATAAACAGTCGATGAGTACATAATTGTGCATGATATATATGAGTATGCATTATATAATCTGTTCTTACAATAAAGTATGCTAGGGAAAGCAAAATGTTATTCAGAAAATCATAAAGGAAAGATAATACATTTACTCTATTTATTGAAAAAAAACTCCGCATATAAGAGGACCCCTGCAGTTCAAACCCATGTTGTTCAAGGGTCCAGCTCCACCATTAATTATCATTCTAATCTTAAATATTTTTAGCTTCAGCTTTCTCAATCTTGAAAACGTGGTATTAATAATGTATCTCCCACATAAGGCAATTATTAAAATTAAGTGACATAATTATGTAAATTACATCATACTGCTTGGCACACTGTAAATGCTTAATAATCCCTGGTTAACTTTATACTGGGAAGGCTTGCCTAATGAAATAAAACATATGTTCCAATGTATTCCATTAATTAAGACTAAGTTAATTAATGCTTAATGGAATTAATACTCAATGTGGAAACCTAACTACTTCTTAACATATTGCAATATGTTTCATTTCTGTAAATTGCATACAGTAATGGGATTGCTGGGTGTGGAGGGAACTGAATGGGATAATGCAGAGTGCTTGGCACATAGTAAAACATCTATAAAATGTTAGCTTTTAAAAATAAAGAGCGTACTCTTCATCTATAATCTCAGTAAAATGCAGGGATTCTTCATCAATCATTTGACCAAGCAACTTATACTGATTGATTACTATGATCCAGAACTTGTGTTGGTGCAACACAGATTCACACATTCACAACTACAAGAGCCAATCAAGTATGTGCCAAGTACTCAGGGAAGTTCTCTTTGTGCCTCAGAGAATTTTTTTCTCTGAATATACCATCCTCCAAATGTATCATGTTCTGAAGGGGCATAGAAATAGAGTTTGGCAGAATAATGACAACAACTGGTGAAGTTTAAAAAGGATAAATGGGACTTGGGTAATTTGAAAGTGATTTTCTTTTTCAAATTTGGGAGGAAAAAATAACTAAGAACAGCAGTTTTCAAATTTGTATTTCACTTCAAGTGCTATTGTGTGTTTCCTGAAATGTTAACAATAAAATTAGCTGCCTGTAGTGTAAAAAGGAAACCATACAAAGGCATGGACAGGGAGGCGCCACAAATGAAAGAGTCCCAGTGAGTGTTCCAGATTGGGGCAAAGATGTGGTGAATCTGGAAGCCAGTAAAATACAAAGGATTGTAAATGCAAACAGTAGTGTTTGGGAAACATTCTCATCCACATGGGAGAGCGGGAAAGCTCAATGTGAAGACCTAAGAAGTGGGGATACAGGAGAGTACGCCACTTCCACTAAGCCTATGATAACGCTTTGGGTTCAGCATCTTTCTTTCCTCACGTAAACATGCACATGTAACACACATGGATATTTGGAGAGAGCTCCTGAGGACGGAAGACCATGAATATCAACTCACCTGCACACATCATTAGGACAGAGGAAAAGGAAACGGTCTGTGGTTTTAAAAACCACTGGCAACACTGACAGTTTTTAATATGTTTTCACAAACATTATTACTTTGATCCTCATCACAGGCATGTGTGTTAGAAAGAGGAAACATTAGTATTTTATTTAAATTAGGAAGCAGAAGCATAAGGTAAGGCAGAAAACAAAGCTGAAACAGAACTTAACCTTCAGGGTGCGAAGCCTGGCTTCTCTCTCCTATTGTCATAAAGATAAGAGATTTGGGGCAAAAATATTGTGTGTGTGTGTGTGTGTGTGTGTGTGTGTGTGTGTGTGTGTGATGGTAAATGCCAATATGGCATTACAGAACTTCTTTTTTTATTAGCCATATTGACAAGGAGTTATTCAATTAAATTACTATTCCCAGTTTTATATTCTTATTTGACAGAAAAACAATATGCTGATCTGTTGTGGACCACAAGATCTTTCCACCAAACTATTGACAGTAATAGCAGTTTTGTCATTTTTTTCTATAAGAATTTCCATAGGTCACCCATTTCTGGCTGCCTTAGTCGCATGTCCCCCAATACTTCTTGAACTTGAACGTACATGTGGATCAGTGGGGATCTTGTTAACGTGCAGGCTGTTATGTTAGTGTATGACTTTTCCCAAATATTGGTCAAGTAGATGTAGATAAAAGTAAACAATGCTAAACATTGACTTAACTAAATATGTTCGAATAGCATGACAGCAGGTTATGTTGTTAGGATATAATGTTGGCAAAAATCCTTCTCCCAAATCACTGATTTCTGGCCATGTGAATCCTCAAGAAAATCCCCACCTGGGGACTGAAACTTTGGTCAAAGTCATGTAACACTGATTTTCTTCTTAGGGAATCTTAGAATTGCCCTCCTTTCTATACCTCATAGCCTTCCTGTGGCATAAGCTAACTTAGCTGTGCTTCCTCCAGTGCTCTCCTTTTATTACTCTATTATTATTATTATTATTATTATTATTAATTAGTTTCAGGTGTACAAAACAATGTAATAGACATTTCACCCCGCACAAAGTGATAAGTCTCTTACCCCAATGTATTGCACTTCTGACATCGTATATTTGTATTACAATTCCATTGACTCTATTCCCTTTGCTGTACTCCATATCCCATGACCATATATATATATATATATATATATATATATATATATATATATATATATAATCTTGAATGTGCAAAGGAATCACCTGAGGATCTTGTAAAAAGGCAGATCCTGACCCAGTAGTTCTGGCGTGGGGACCCAGGATTCTGCATTTCAAACACACTCCCAGATGCTGGGGCTGCTGCTCTATGGACAACTGGGGCCTCTCAGAGCCTCGGCCACCCAGGTGTCTTTGACCCAGTGGCCCTGGGGGACTCAGATCTAGGAAGAGGTAAGGTGGGCCATTCCTCTCTTCCCCTATCCCAGAACCCTGGGATCTGGCCTCTTTTGGCTGTGCCCAGAGGGGGAGTGCAGTAGGAAGGGAGCAACATAGAAAGCACTCAAATGTTAGCCATTATTACTATATATTATTAATATTATATGAACAAATCACTACCTTAAAATAGAAAAGGAATGCTTCATATATTTCTGTGCCTGATGGCACAAGAACATAATGATATGTGCTGGCTCTAAAAAGAAAACCTGCTGCCATGAATAACTGAAGTGTCCAAGGAAAAGGAAGTAAGTGAAGAGAGTAAACCCAGGTGGTCTATACCCTTGCTACTAATGGCATGGTCCACTGAATTGTACACATTCAAAATGATTACAATTGTAATTCTATGTTATTTATATTTTAACACAATTCTTTTTTTATCTTAGAAATATCCTTTAGCTATCACATCTCTTTTCCCTATCTTTTAGCTATCATGCCCCTATTTCACATCTTTCTCCCCAGCCCTAGGCAACCACTAATATACTATCTATATTGATTTCTCTGTTCTGAAAATTTCACACAGGTGGAATTCTATAATCTGAGACCTTTTGGGTCTAGCTTCCGCTTAGTATAGTGTTTCAAGGTTAATCCAAGTTGTACCATGTATCAATCAGTTCTTCATTCCTTTCTTCCCAATTTTTTTAGTGTTATAAAATATATATAAAACTGTGAAGAACATTCATATTGTTGTGTAACCATTACCATCACTCATCTCCAGAACTCTACTCATCTTGCAAAGCTGACACTCTATACCCATTAAACAATAATTCCCTTTTCCCTCTTATCCCCAGCCCCTGGCAACCACCATACTACCTTTTGTCTCTGATTTTGACTACTCTAAGTACCTCATATAAGTGGCATCACACAGTATTTGTCCTTTTGTGACTGGCTTATTTCACTTAGCATAATATCTTCAAGATTCATCCATATCATAGTATGTGTCAAAATTTCCTTCCTTTTAAGATTTAATAATATTCCATTGTAACCATATACCACATTTTGCAGATGGATTCTGTTAATGGACATTTGGGTTGTTGCCACATTTTAGCTATTGTGAATAATGCTTCTAGACCATTGGTACAAATATCTCTTCATAACCCTGCTTTCAGTACTTTTGATATATACCCAGAAGTGGAATTGTTGGATTAAATGGTAATTCTATTTGTAATATTTTGAGGAACCACCGTGATGTTTTCTATAGTAGTTGTACCATATTACATTCCTACCATCAGTATATAAATTTTCCAATTTCTCCACATCCCTGCCAACACATTGTTTTCTGTTTTTTTGTTTGTTTTACTGTAGCCATCCTAATAGATATGAGATGGTATCTCACTGTATTTTTCATTTATGTCTCCCTAATGATTAGTATGTTAAGCATCTTTTTATGTGCTTATTGACATTTTTAGTCTTCTTTGGAGAAATGTCTACCTAGGTCCTTTGCTAATTTTTGAATCCTTTCTTTTTCTGTTTTTTTTTTTTTTTTTAATGTTAAGTTCTAGGTATTTGCTGTATACCAGAAGTGATGTGTGACATGGAGTATTGTCATGATCGAGGATGATTTATGGCACACTTTAAAACACACCTTCTCTCAAATGTATCTTGCACCCAACTGACAGCACTAAACAAGTTGAAACTTGTCACACACTGTTACTAAGGTTCAATGCACCATTCCCCATATTGAAGATCTCTGCCTTTCTGTTGGATGGCACTTGGGAGCAGCATTCACCATATCTTTTGATCACAATGGAAAGGCTCTGTGCCACACATCGCTTCTGGTATATGGCAATTTCTGTCAAATAAAAATATTATGGTGTCTCCTCATCCACCTTATTCACCGAATCTGGCACCGTGTGACTTCTTGCTCTTCCTCAAAGTCAAAATGACCATGAAAGGTAAATGTTTTGAATCGATTCAGGACATTGAGGCAGCCACGACAGAGCAACTAAAGATGCTCGCAAAAGAGGACTTCTAGAACTGCTTCAGAAAGTGGCAAGAATGATGGGATAAGCGTATTCGAAGAGGGAGGAGTGAGTATTTTGAGAGGGATTAATGGCAATGTGTCTTTTACCATAATAGTTTTTGTTTTTAATTTAAACATTCACCGTATTTTGTGGTGACACCTCGTATTACATTAATTGATGTTTATGTGTTAAACAATCCTTGCATTGCAAGGATAAATCTTACTTGGTCATTTGTATAATTCTTTTAATATGTTGCTGAATGTGGTTTGCTAATATTTTGTTAAGGGTTTTTGCATCAATGTTTATATGGGATATTGGTCTGTAGTTTTCTTTTCTTATAGTTTCTTTGGCTTTGGTAGTACTACTTTGTTTCTCTCTATGGCCAAATAATATTCCATTGTAGGGATATCTCACATTTATTCTTTCATTTTCCAGTTGATGAACATTTGGGCTATTAGAAATCAAGCTGTCGTAAGCATTCTTGTACAAGTTTTTATATAGATATGTCTTCACTTCTCTTGGGTAATTACCTAGGAGTAGAATCGTTGGGTCATAGATTAACTCTATGTGAGCTAGGAGAAAATGTTTCTGATTCAAACACCACAGACTATGTCTTTCTTATTGACTTTTCACACATGCTTTCAAGGAGATATTTCTTTGCTTTTTGCCCTGAAGACCATTTTACAGAGACTTTCAAATATTTGGGCTTTTTATAGTTTTCACCAGTCTCACTGGGGAGCAGGACAGTAAAAGTCCCCAAACTGTCATGCTGAAGTTGATCTTCCTTTTCCATATTAATGTATTAATTATTTATAGAAATAATAATATAAAATAACAATGGTTAATATTTATTGAGTGCTTATTATGGTACATTTACTAGTTCAGTTCTATTATTAATATTTCTTATCATCAAAATAACTCTATCAAATATTATATTTATGTACAAACATGCATGTATGGGCATCTGCATGTATACGTGTGTGTGTGTGTGTGTGTGTGTGTGTGTGTGTGTGTAGTGATTACTATGTTATAATGGTAATATGAATGTAATTTCTTTTCCAGATTACTGATATATAATTGACAAATAGGAGAATGAAGATTTTTAAAAAGGAAAAGAAATATAAAATTAGGGATGGACATATAAAAAGACAAATTTATTCTCTTGCCCTATTTTGCCAGAAAAAGTCCTATTTAACAGTTACTGTGTTTAGTTACTTGAAGGGTAGCTTTTTTCTTACATTATTAATCTTCATGAAGTCTTTAAAGAAGTGACAGTTGCAACCAAGCATTTAAAAATCCTGAAAATGCCAGCCAAAGTTGTGTCCACCATCCTATCTCTGCCATTAGGGTTGTTTGCCAGCTGCTTATTGCAATTTTTCTTGACTTCTAAGTGAAGAACTAAGTTTTAAGATTGGAGAACAGTTGGGAATAATTCAAATGCAGCTCATTTTTCCCTCTGGATGAGCAATGGTATTCTTTTCATAGATTCATAGAGGGACTCAGTAAGCACAAATATACAAACTACTTTTATGAAACAAGTGCTTATCTATAAGCAATGAAGCCTGGCAAAGCTCAGCTTGGAAGAAACATTTATCCTGAATATGTTATGTGATCCAAAGGAAGCCTTCACCTGGCTTAGTCACTCCAAGCATTTTCTACCTGGGATCCACTGAACCCTACAGGGTTTAAAGGGTACATGACAATTTGCAAGTATCAATTGGCTCAGTGTAGAAGCTGGAGCAGTGAAAGCTAGGAATGGCAACCTAGTCAACATTGAATACAGAGAAAGGAAAGGCAGAAAGGCATGACTAGTCATAGGCTAAAATCAGGTAAGATGAACAAATGCTCCTAGAGTTATAGATCTGAAGGTACATCGGAGAAGAGGCATAGGAAAGAAAGAAGGGAAGCCAGGCTCTAATCAGAGTGAGGTCTTTGGCTATGATCAAACCAAAGGGATATGCAGAGGAGGTACAAGCCCTGAGAGGTAATTTTAGGGGAGCCAGCGGTTTACCAAGGCTTGGATTTAGCACTGGGGAACTGGAGAGGACGGTCTGAAATAAAGAGAGATGGACTGAATTTCAGCCCTGGCTTGAAGGTTCATGTATTTATTCACTGAAAAGTTTTTAAGCACCTACTGTGTGCCAACACTCTTCTTGTAAGCATGGGGAGTTTTACTTGGGCCAGACAGCCCACAAGGCTCAGATCAGTCTGTGGAGTATGCAGATGCAACACCAATGTTAAGGCTTCATGCCACTATCAACTTTGCCATATTAAGATGATCATTATAACCTTGTTACACTATACTCTCCATTTCCCATCACCTGACTAGTATAATTGCAAATGAAGCTACATTTTTATAAAATTGCTTTGGATTTTTTTTGTCAAATCAGGCATATCTCAGCAGCTTAAGTTAGTTTAACTTCCCTTCACAAGTTCGATGAGCACTTAATGAAAAAAAATGAAGATTTCTTTCCAATTACTGGGACATCCTTTATGATCTGGACATTAGCTATAGATCAGAATCATAATCGAGGGAGAAAAAAATTAGATTGCACTGAAATCCTCTCAAAATTAACCTGAGATTACTTTTTTTAAATGTATACTCAGGGTAAATCACTTAGAGTAAAAAAATAAGCTTCAATTATTAGATAAGAAAGGACTAGGCAATTATGAGTAAATGATCTGAGGGGTAAATAGAATTCTGGACTAAACATGAGTTAGCAATACATAGTGTCAAGTCAAAGTATGGTGTTTTGTGAACAAAAAGGAGATGTTTAGGAAGTTGGAAAGTCAATAAAATTAGAGTATGCACCTTGAACCCTGAGAATCTGAATATAGCATTGTTTTAGGGGAAAGGCAAGAGGGCCTTATCCAAAAAATGCTGAAGTCAGAAGACCTATTTCTGGCCTTGCTTTGTTATTAATAAGCTATAAAAACTTGGCAAGTCACTGAATTTCTTTAAGCCCTAGGTCATTCATCTATAACATGAGTATGATTATAATATCGAACCTATCATCATTGCTCTAGGTAAAAGCTTTTTGAAATAAGTAAAATGAACTATAAAATATAATATACTTGTAATGGCAGTTATAGGAAGTATTAGCAGAGAAGAAAAATCAAAATATGTAAGGGATTAGCAAATGCACTATAAGCAAGAAGGCAGAACTGGCTGTTTAATTTCTGAGACCCAGTGCAAAATGCAATGTGGGGCGCTTTGTTCAAAATATATTAAGAATTTTAAGATGACAATGACAAAACATCAAACCAAGCACAGGAGCCCTCTAGGTATGAGCCCAGTGAAACTATACAGGCTGCGTGTCCACAGAGCTGGTCTTGAGAAGGGGAAGGAGATATGTGCTGTTCTGTATGTCTCAGTGGGGTAGAACCTGTGCATTATTGTTTCAACAGCTGTGTTACAGCATAGAGTGTAATTTCTCCCCTGATAGGCTATTTATTATGACTCATAATTGTATAGTACCTTTAAGACTTGTGTCTTTGAAAGGCATCGCAGGATCTAGTAAGGTACTAAGAGTCCTGATTCTAGCTATTAGAGGAAAAAAACAAACAAACAAACAAACAAAAAAATACCTTAGGTCCTATGTGGCAAATTTCATAGATATTTAGAAGGCCACCATGAGGAAAAGAGGCCAGATATTCTTTATTATTCTAAAGGGTATAATTATGAGCAAATGAACCAAAGAATATTTTGTAAAGCTCAACATATAAAAGCACTTTCTAACAAAGAGAAATATCCAAAAATGTGATATAATCAGTTCTCAGGTACAGAAGTTTTCAAGCATAGGTAAAGACCATTTTCCAGGGATGTTATAAAAAGAATAGCTGCAAGTGATGGAGGTTGGGCTACCTGACCTCTAACTTTAGTATTTATATCTCTAGCCTACCTTGGGAAGAAGCCACTGTGTTGCTGAGGAATAAGAAAGGATATGAAGGTGCAGAGGTACTAATCAAAGGAGGGAAAGTCCTCTGGTATTCTTATGGGGCTAGGGATGGGGATGTAGCAGAAGTGTTCTAAATAATATCTAAATCAGAGACAACAGTGCGAACTTATTCAAAATTTAGAGCCAAATAAAACTGCATCTAAAAGGAACACCAAAATCACCTAATGCAGGCTGTTAAAAAGGAATCGCAATGGTAATGATGGTGGTTGTCTCTAGAAAAGGAATAGACTGGAAAGGAATGGAAACTTCTGGGGTGCTAGAAATGTTTTATATCTTGACCTGCGTGGTGTCCATACAACAGTATACATAAGTAAAAACTCATGGTGTACACATAATATTTGTGTATTTTCAGCACTTATTGTATGTTATACTTCACTTTTAAAAAGTTATCAGAATCTCTGGGGTAAGGGCTAGCATCCACATGTTTCATAAGTTTCTAGGTGATCCATATGCACACTAAAGTTTAAGAACCATGTCAATTAACAGATAAGTAAAATAAAGCGCTGGGAACTCTACTGATTTTCCCACGGTTATTCAGCTAATTAATGGAGCTCTCAATGCCAGGACTTCTATAAATTAAATTAAATAATCCTTATAATAAACCTTGAGAGGAAGCATCCTCACTGCCAAGTCTAGTGGTTGATCCAAGACCACACAATAGGTTAAGGTCAGTCTGAGACCAAAGAAAGCTGAAAAGGAACATTTATCCTAAACTTTACCAGCCTAAAAAGCCAGTTTAACACAATTCAACCTGATTTTCTGGATAACTTGAAGTCATGAAGCTTTTTAAAGGAAACACAATAAGATAAAGAATAAAAGTAGATAAAATGAATAGATTAGATTAGACCCCAAGGAGCTTAGGGCTGCAAGAAGACCAGATCTCAATTAGAATAGGAGTAGTATGAATACAGAGAAATGTACCTCTATAACAGAATGTTTAAGACTAGAAAAAGTGGTACTTAGCAATAATATCAATAATTAGTAATATTTACTATACATTCACTGATTGTCAGATGCATTTATTTTATCATTTGATTCTATCAACAGTTCCAGAAAATGGGAACTGTTATTATCCCATATTTTGCAGATAAGTAATATGTCAAGGTCACATATAGCTAGTGGCAAACCTAAATTTTGAATTCAGACCTATTTGGCTCCACCTGCTATCTTATAATAAAAGAGAAAGGAAAGAAGAAAATCAACGATGCCACAGTCTGTAGCACTGGGCGACAGTGATACGGCACACGTCATACTGAGGAAAGATTTGATGGCAAATAGGATGAGTTCAAATCTATTCAGTTGGACCATGAGAATCACTAATTTTTAATATCCTCCTATATTAATATATGTTTCAGAATTAGTAAACAGAGAAGAAAGGGGCATAGCAGTGGTTTAGTAACACTGGTATTTTTATTTTATTTTATTTTTATTTCTTTTGAGGGCAGTGTCACTGGCCCTCATATGTGGGACTGAACCGGGGCCACTGACTTCCCAAGCCAGCCCTAACCACCATGCCACTAGGCTGGCCTAACACTGGTATTTTTAAAATGACCTTTCACAGTGCTTTTACAAATAACTATGTTCATTAAACTATATCTAGCTACAAAATTCTGCTAGAATGGTAATATGCCTTCTACAACTGATGCATGGCCTCGACTTACTGTCCTCCATATCACAGGGAGATCTTCTATATTCCTCCATACTGGCTTTGTTTGACCATTTTTTTGTAAATTATCGGAGTAAAAGAAAGCTTAGAGGTTAATGAAACCTTGTCCTAAAAAAGTAGGGTTAAGCAACATTTTCATTACGTATCTTTTTTCATCCCTTTACTTTCAGCCTGTGTCTGTCTTTCAATCTGAAATGCATCTTTTGTAGGTAGCATATGGATAGGATTTATCCATTCAGCCCCTCTATGTCTTTTGATTGGGGCTTTTAATACATTTATATTTAAAGTGATAATTGATAGGTACATACTAATTGCAATTTTATTATTCATATTGTATTGCATTTTTTTTCTCCTTCCTCTTCTTAAAGAAATCCCATTAACATTTCTTGTAGGGCCAGCCGAGTGGCGAGGTGGTTGAGGGCTGGCTTGGAACGCCGGTGGCCCCGGTTCGGATCCCAAGTGTGAGGGTCAGTGACACTGCCCTCTAAAAAAAAAAAAAAAAAAAAAAAAAAACATTTCTTGTAACACTGGTTTGTTGGTGGTGAACGTTTTTAGCTTTTTCTTTTCTGGAAAGCTTTTCATCTCTCTTTTAATTTTAAATAGCTTTGCTGGGTAGTCTTGGTTGTAGATCCTTGCTTTTCATCACTTTGAATATTTTCTATCAATACCTTCTGGCCTGCAAAGTTACTGTTGAGAGGTCAGCTGACAGTTTCATGAGCGCTCCCCTGAAGTAACTAGTTGCCTTTATCTTGCTGCTTTTAGAAGTCTCTCTTTGTTTTTAACCTTTAGCATTTTAATTATTATGTGTCTTGTTGTGGGCCTCTTTGGGTTCATCTTATTTGGGACTTTCTTTGTTTCCTGGACTTATATGTCTATTTCCTTTGCCAGGTCAGGGAACTTTGCAGTTATTATTTCTTGAAATAGGTTCTCAATCCCTTCTCTCTTCTCCTTCTGGTACCGTTATGATGCTAATGTTGTTACTTGATGTTGTCCCAGCAGTCCCTTAAACTAGCCTCATTTTTTTTTAATTCATTTTTTTATTTTTGTTTTTCCAATTGGGTGTCTCCTGCTCCCTTGTCTTCTAAATCACTGGTTTAATCCTCTCCTTCATCTAATCTGCTGTTAATTCCTTCTATTTTACTCTTCATTTCTGACTGGTTCTTTTTGTGGGTTTGTCTTTTTTATGCTCGCTATCTCTTTGTTGAAGTTCTCACTAAGTCCCTTAAGTATCCTTATAACCATTGTTTTGAACTCTATCTGGTAAGTTATGTGCCTCCATTTAATTTAGTTCTTTTTATGGAGTTTTCCCTTATTCTTTTATTTGGAATTATATTTTTTCTCCCCATTTTGGCTGCCTCCCTGTGTTTGCTTCTATGTATTATGTAGGACAGCTATGTTCCCCATCCTTAGTAAAATGGCCTTATGTAGTATGTGTCCTCTGGGTCCCAGTGGCTCAGTCTCTCTGGTCACCTGAGCCAGATGTTCCAGGAGTGCCCCCTGTGTGGGTCATGTGTGCCTTCACATTGTATTTGAGACTTGATTGCTATTGGCACATCAATAGGTGGGATTGACCCTCAGGCTTACTGGCTGTAAGGATTGGCCATGACCATAGTGTATGTACTGCTGTAGGAGGGCTGACACCATGGAGTGGGATTTGCCTTAGCAGGCTCTGGTGCTGAGACCACTCTTTGGGTGGGCCATTCGTAGGAATAATTGAGTGGTGTTCTCTTGTGGTCTGAAGCTGGCCACTACATAGGCTGGTCCTTGGGCCTCTTGTAAAGGACTCCTGTGCAGGCCAAGGTTAGGAAGCCTGTGACTGACTTGTTCAAGGCTACCTAGTAGAAGTTACGAAGTGATCCATTGTTGGTTGCTCCCTGTTCTAGACAGGGAGATGTGTGGGAGAGGTCATGCTACAAATCAATACTGGCCGTCACCAGCACCAAGCCTGGAGGCTGTTCAATAAAAGGCCTAGAGCTCCCTGAGGCCTGCCACCACCCACTGGCTGTTTATAGGGCTCAGCAACAGAAAGAACCTTGGGTTGTACAAAAGTAGGTTTGGGTGGGGTCTCAGAGAGTCACCAGTGTGGGGCAAATGGTGTTCAGTGGGCTGATTCAGATTTGATACCAGTTCTGTGTCTGGATTCACTCTGCAAAAGTCTCAGAATACACAGAGGCCATCTGCCACCTGCCTGGTGCCTGCAGTCCCTTGAAAGTTGTCCAAGAAAGACTTCCATAGGGGCCAACACCAGCTGCCTGCCAGCTGCAAAAAAGCCTCTGGTGTTGTATAAGTTAGTGGGGGGGCAGAGTCCCAGGGAGTCACCAGGCCAATGAAAATTCAGATTTGGCCACATGTGAGAAGGATTCAGTACAGGAAAGATGGCTCTGTCCACCTGCTACACAGGAGGGAGGCTCAACACAAGGACAATGGTGGCCTTCCTTCCAGCTCTCACTCTGAAGCCACACAACTCAGTCTCTCCTTATACATTTCTGGCACCTCCTGAGCTACAGTCCCTCTGCCAGAGCCCAGGGTGAGTACCTGGGAGTGGGAAAAATCTCTTCATGATCCTTTTAAGAAGACATCTGGATGTTCAGCCACCTTCTGTCTCATATGGTCAGTTGGAATCCATGCTGATTTTCATAGCCAGATGCTGTGGGTGCTCCTCTTCCTAGCACTGATGCACTGGGCTGGGGAGCCTAGTGTGAAACCTGGGACACCTCGTTCTTCAGGGAGAAGCTCTGCAGCTGAGATGTTCCTCCTGATTCTCGACCACCACACATGGGTGTGGAGCCAGCTCATTTTGTGTCTCTGCCCTTCCTACCAGTCTCTACATAGCTTCTTCTTTATAGCCTCAGTTATGAAACTTCTGTTCAGCTAGTCTTCCACTGGTTCTCCAGGTTGATTGTTCTATAATTTAGTTGTAATTTTAATGTGACCAGAACTCCCTACATGGGAGCATTTAAATGCCCGAATTTCCCAAAGAAACCCTCTCACCATATTTAACTCCCAGGCTTTAGGCTGCCTGTTGTATGTCTCTACCATAATATATTGTCCCAATAGCTGCAGGTTTTCTGTTTGCCTTATAATGTATTTAGTCAATGTCCAACAATTTTCTGTCTTGAGTGAGTCCCAAGTTAGGCAAAACAGAAATGAATTCTTTGTACCTATTTTTCAGGTAGCCCCAGAGAACTTAGAACAAACACACATAATAATTTATATCACTCTTTTCTAAGTTATTTTAAAGAAGCCATAGAAATACTTATTCAAGAATCTCATACAGTCAATACCAATAGCTGATCCCTCTTCCCCTAATATTTTGGCATAAGCCATTCATCACAGCTAACATATGACTTTATTTGGCTTTAATGCTTTTTGTATTCAAAAAGCCTACTCTACTTCATATATCCACATGTCCCCTGAACTATATTCTGTAACTATATTTATTCTGTGTTCCTTTTCTTGTTCCTCTTGTTCCTTTTCTCATAACATAGCAGAGAATTCAGTTTACCTTATCTTTAATAAAATGTAATCATGACTCTTTTACATTATGCCATCCCATTTCTACAGGTTTTTACAGAAAGGGCAATTTTTATTTTCAAAATTAATAAATAGGGATATCTCCTAAAAGAAAACAGTGTTTTTTACCTATGCAGTTCTTCCTCTAAGTATTTTCCCACTGTAATTCGGAGAAATATATTCACAGAGCAAGGTGGATCTAGATTTCTTATCTTGGTCCCCAACCTCCTTTTGTAATTCTCTACTTTGACACCTTTCCAAGAATCACACTGAGACCTTTACCTTGTTTATGATGTGCTATGGCTTCATTTTTAAATGAGATTAGCCATGGAGGCATCCCAGAAAATGATCTCATTTAGGGGACAAATTGCACCCTGTTTTAAGGACTCAAGAGAAAACATTCCTCTGCTAGTTTTCTCCTCACTTGACTTCACCTAATTTGTCCAACAAAAGTTTATGTGCAAATACTATGTCCAAATCACCTTAGGGAAGGGGCAGCACACAGTCTTGGAATAATAGAGAATCAATCTAATTGTTGAAGTACTAAAGCAGCCATAACCACCTAAGGTGAGAAAATTGGTTTCAATAACTACTGGACTAGAGATCAAGTGACTAATAATCGCATAAAAGAGAAAAAAGTAGCATTAATTTATTTCTGCTGCATCAGTGCAGCCAAAAGAAATACCACAGAGTGGGATAGGTACACCCAAAAGACTGTAGTTTGTCCCACCTAAGACGAGTATATATGCCAGCCTGAGAATCCTAACAAGACATTTTGAGAGACTGGAAGTTTCATTTTTCTACTGAGTTCTGTAGTGACAGCTTAATGCCATTAAAAAATAAATTTTCTGCCCATATGTCTGTGATTATACCTAGCCACTCAGGCATGACCTAGCAGATCAGTTAGACAAAAGTGCAAACAACCTCAGTGCAACTTTTACCCACTGGTTTCCATTCCACTGTTGGAACTTCTACACTGAACAACAGAATCCCCAGATCAAATGTCAGCCCTTAAAATGTCTGAAGTCAGGTCTGTAGGTTTCAGCCCCCACTACTTTTTCTCTCACCCAATAAAAGAAGTCCTGTGTCATGAGTCAGATTATCTGGAGGCATGGAGGACAAGGACAGCGGAATTTCTGGGATCAGATACACTAGCATGTGGATATTAAGTGCCAGTGTGCCCATGTAGTGACCCAGAAACAGGCCTCAGAGTTGGCCCCAGAAGGGTGAATTGCTTTATGGGTGAGCTCATGCCTAACCTTCAAGGGAAAGTGTAGAGGCAGAGAAGAGAGTCTGCTTTGCAGTTACACCTGCAGCCTGAACTTCTTCCTCAGCAGCCCAACTTCCCCCAGCTTCCCTGCCTTAGTGACACTGTAATGGATGTGGTTTATAATAGACATAATGCCTTAGGTAATTGTCATTTTGATTAAACTATAAACCTACCCATTTGTGAGAAAAAAATAGTCTGACTTTCAAATCCTATGGAGAGAACAGACCACAGGGCAGTCCAATTGAGTTTAAATAATTTAGAGATACCCAGTGAGAAGATTACTCCTTAAATATTCAAGACCCTGAAGGAACAAGTCATTCCCAGTTGGTCAATGTTTTCTCTCTGGGAGAATTGCCATCAGGATAATTGTTGACTCATCTTTGGTTCTGTTTTAAGCCCTTGAGTCTCAAAACTTAGACTTTTGGCATGATTACAGGATTAAAAGATAAGATCACCAAAATTCTTCTTGCCTTTTATCTCTACAGAGACAGTCTCTTGTCTGGAAATAACTGTGTATCTTGTGAAATGTAGTATTTCAGTATGCAAAGTGTGTAGGTATCTGGCAGTCCCTCTGACTGCGAGCTTTTAAAATATCAAATGTAGTATAATTATTAATTGGTCAATTAAAATGTATTCAAGAGTATACTTCAGCTTAAGAATAATCAATTTCCTTGTGAGTTCTAGAGTCAAACTTAATGTCATTACAAATTTTCTTTGCTATTCATATACTTTGATTGTACCTATAAAGAAAATTGTGTGTTTGTTTGTTTGTTCATATATTTTCTTATAATCATCTTCAAGGAGAACTCAGAACATGAAAAAAGTGATCTTCTAAAAGGAAATGGGAATAGGAGCCCTTTGGCAAGAAAAATAAAAGTTAGGAAAGACAAAAAAGGGAAGGGTAGAGAAAGGAACCATTGTATCCTGCTAACCAGTCTAAGTTCAGTCCCTAGGGAGAAGAATACTGATGGTGGTTTTAGAAACAAGAAGTTTAGGGGGCCCCTGAGCACTGGCACTCATACCTCAATTTGTCAGGGGAAGACTGGGGAGCTTTTTAGTTCTCTTAGACAATCTCTATGGCTACTATGACCCTACCCATATGGTGGAAAATACATAAAGGAAGAGACTACACAGAGAGATCGTAGATATTGCCCTGAGTCTCCCTCAGCTCCCTGGATTAAGAATAAGGAACTCTCTGCTTACATCCAGTCTGTCTGTGAAAGCCAGGTGAGTTGGGAACTGCAGGCCTTCTGTGGGGAAGCCATTGTGGGGGCCTGGCCTGAGCCAAAAGCTAAGTGAACCACTGGCTGAAACACAGAATTATAGTCCCAGCAATAGCTGAGTTGAGGCAACTCAGCTGATAGGAAAGGGGCACTGGGCCTTGGAAATACTAAGAGTGCAGACTGCAGAAGTCACCAATTAGGTTTTAGCAGCTGCCAAGAGAACACTGAGTACTGTACCATCAGGCCAGAAACCAGTCATGCCCTGGGCTGAAGGAATTTTGCACGTAGCCTAGTTACCCTTCCACCCATTGTGAAAAAGACAAGCAGAATTTTCCTCTACAGCCAGGAAGCATTATAGTATGTGAAATGAGAAGAAGGTAATCCCCAGTCCCAGTGGTGTGTTGGAGTTAGCTTATTTAGGCTCAGAAGAGCCAAATGGGCACAGTATTTCCAAATCCCACTTTCAGTGCCGTCATATTGGTAGCTGATTGAAATCAGCCATGTAGGGATTATTTACACTACGGAAACTGGCAAATGCTAAAAATCAGACTTTTTCTCCCCAAAGAGAGCTGATTGTTAACCTTTTACCAGCATATCACTGCCTAGGCCTCACACCTCCTCCATACCTCAAGGTAGAACTGTGAGACGACATGAGTTTCCTTCCCTGTCACTGAAGTATTAGCACATACATGGAAGAATGGCTGTTCAGACAGTAGTACTTCATTTAAAAGAAAAGTAAAGAGAAGACAAGCTTATTCTATATACAATGAAAGAGAATTATCCTGGAAAATAAGGTGGGGCTAGATTTCAGAAAACTTTAAATGCCATGTCAGGAAGACTGGACTTTATCCATTAAACATTAAGAAAACGTGAAAGTATTTTTTTTGGAAAAGAATAGCATTATGAAATGGGTATGGAAAGATTACCTTTTAGGATATATCAGATTGGATGAAGTAGTAGATAAAAAATAATGTTTTCAGGAACCCTGGTGATAGAGTCTGTTAAATGGTACAAGAGTGAATTAATAAAGGGATAGACAATGGTATGGAGGCTAAGCAGAGAGAGAGACAGAAATGGATGAAAAACAGTACAGAGTTATGCTAATGAAAATTTAATATTTAGCTTTATTTACATGTTTGCCGTATATCCCTATTTTCCCACTGGATCCCTTTTCCTGGGTCACATTTCAAAGTCAGTCAGTGCTTCAAATAGATGATCAACCTCCATCAGAGTCACCTGGATGGTTGTTATAATGCAGATTTCTGGGTTCTACTCAAGACCTATTGAATCAGAATGCTAGAGATGGGGCCTAGAACTCTGTGTTTTAACTGTCACCCCTGGATGATTTACATGCACGGTACATTTGAGATCAGCTTTCTCAATTTAATCATTGTGTGGTCCAGTACTTTAAATATATTCTGATGCTCATCTGAGAGCTGCTGGAGTGGGAGGGAGCTTCGGGGATATAACTGCATAATACATATGGTTAATGTACGTTTAAACTAGGGGGTCTCACCTGATTACTTCATTGGCCACAGATGGCCAGCTTAAAACTGTCTCTTTCAGGGAGTTCCTCAATTTTTCCTCTTTTCAGTTAATAGACCTCTTCCTTCAGGCTTTGGGTATGTGAAGCAGTTTTTCTTAATTGTCTGAATTATTGCCACTCCAAGCCTATGCTGGCTGCTTTCCACTGATCCCTCCATGTCTGATGAGGGGAGAAAGTGACCCTCTCCAGGCCAAGGAGGAGGATACTTGGTAAAGGAGGAGGATACTAATAAATTTTGAAACTCGGTTCCTTCAGGTATGAAATGGAAGGGAAAAAATAACTCCTTTCAGAGGATTAAAATGAGACTATGTTCAAGTGTCGATATAGTATCTGTTTAAGAAACCCTAGCTCCCATTTTTCTCATTTTCTTTGGATCCAGATCAGAACTAATGTGCTGGCAGTCACCCTTCTTAACAAGGCAGAGCCCTCTTGTCATTTTCCAGGGGGAGCTCAAGCAGCCATTTCATCAGCATACCCTTAAATCTCCTCTCTTTATGTTATTTTTCAAAGATTTTTATTAAAATATAGATAACATATAATATTACATTAGTTCCAGGTGTACACCATAGTTATTCAGCATTTATATACCTAAAGAAGTGATCACCATGATAAGTCCAGCTACCATCTGACACTGTACCACACTATCACAATATTATTAACTATATTCTCCATGCTGCACATTACATCCCCATGACTTATTTGTTTATATCTGGAAATTTGAACCTCCTATTCCCCATTTTCAATCATGGTTAATATTCATGCCTCTCTTTATATTTATGGATTTGGGAGAAAGCAATTCCCACAGCCCTTCTTCTCTCATTAACTCACCTGCCATTTCTTCAAGGGCCTCTTACTTTTTTGGTCAGTTCCCATTACTCTTTTCAAACCTGGGCACCATCAGCATACCTGACCTGATCCAGATGTCTGTTGTCCCCAGAAGGCTGGTTTATTATCACCTGGATTCAGAGAAGCTGTCATGTTGACATCTCTCATAAATATAAATGCATCTTATACCTTTACAGGCCCAGATTCTCACTCCTACTTGAGGCCATAGGCACTTTCCAAGGAAGGAATTTTGCTTTCTTTTCTTTCTCTGTAGCATTCTTTTTTCTTTTTTGGGGTGGGGGGGTATTTATTTCCCCCACTTTCCTTAGGACCCATCCTTTTCAGCCTGTCCCTAAGCCTCTAGGACACTCTATTACTAAGGGGATTTCCTCTAAGACAGTGGCCCACAATGTACTCCTCTGTTTCTCTGATGAGAAAAAATTAGTACCTCAGGGCTTTCCTTTCTGTTCTATTCATTTTCCCCAGGTGTGAATATTCTTATTAGTTTCACAGCATTCTCTACCTGGAGTACTCACACTACCCTTGGAAATGCCTGAAAGAAGCCAGTGGGGGCCCCAAGCAAGGAGGAGAAGGTTAGCAAGTAAATCTGGAGTAGCAAACAGAGAATCTCCAGCCCAGGGAAGAGAGCAAAAGTCATACCAATTCCTAAGCTTAAGGAATGAAACTTGAAATAAAATTTGAGCTTCATCACTATGTTCAGAAAGAGAACCTAGGGTCTGCTGCTTATTGGAGACTTGACAGAGGGTTGAAGATTAAGACCTCAACAAAATGAAATGTTTTTCCAGTGCTTAAACAAAATGAATGGTGTTAATCGTGCAAGTTCCATACCCCTCACCGGTCTGTCAGAGAATTTCAGGCCTTTTTATGCCCCAAAGTTACTGGTATCATGCCCACAGCTCTGCTTTACAGTGTTACCAGGCCCATCGTCATCTGTGAAGCTATGACAAAAGGAGATAGCTCCCGGGTGTTCTGTGGAGTCTATTCTAGAGAGATTTTTATCCTTTCAAAAGGGATTCTGTGCCACACTCATCTGGAAATCTTTAACAATTATACTTCTGGTTTACAGATTCATTAAGCATATCAGAATTCTAAAGGTTCTTAGAACTTTTGGCAGGACCAACACACTAGTTTAGGTTCTGGAATCAGTTCACCTGGGTTTCAATTTAGTCTCTACGTCCGTAGCTATGGGGCTTTGGGCCACACACTGAGTTGCTTAAAACTAAATTTCTCCAGACATGAAGTAGAGACACATAATTTACTTTCCTTATGGAATCATGGTGAAAATAAATGAGGAAATTTTTCAAGCGTACTTTGATAGAAATGCTCAAATATGGCAGCGGATAGCAGTACGTTCATATTTTCATCATTCTTATTGCCTATTTAATGGAATGTAACCCAGAGATTTCCAAACCTCAGACTCTAGCCCATGTTACAATCACATGGAATTAGTATACTATGCTGAGCCGTGATACTTAGGAAATTCTGATATGTATTTTCTCTCCCTTAGAAGGTGTTGGGTCTCTAGAGCAGTGCTTTCCCAGCCTTTATCACCTATGAATTTTGTTGATATGCAGATTCTGATTCAGTTAGCCTGAGGTGGAGCTCAAACATCTGCATTTTAAATAAATTCCCAGGTGGTGCATTGGCTGTTGGTCCTGGGCCCTGTGTTAATTGGCAAGGTTTGACAATAGGCTTGCTCCACTTGAGATTAAAGAAATAGACATATTTTAGCACTCCCTACAAAACTGAACCTCTGGCTCTGGGAATTGGAGTCAGAGGGCAGCATTTGATGTATGGATAGAACCCAAGGGAATAAGCCACTCTGAGCAGTTTTGTGAAGGAATTGGATTCCAGGAGGTAGGAGAGAAAGAATCACAAAAAAAGACAGAATGCCCCAAAGACAAACTTTACCCAATTATTCCTTCACCCAGGCCATCCTTCAGTTAATGAAAGAACCCCATATGCCCCCAACACTCACTATACAGACCCCACACACCACCCTTCCCTATGTGCAGTTTTATCACAATATATTTTAGATAGTATCCATCTTGCAAACATTTAAAAAGCAGTAAAAATCATGCCTTCTCTGCTGAAAATCACACTAAAAAATGTATTAGATGGGGCCAGTCAAGTGGCTCAATTGGTTAAGAGCTCACTCAAAAGTATGAGCTGAGCTCTGAGCAATAGCAATTCAATGCCCAGCCCGAGCTGAGCTGCCGCTAAGCTGCCAACAGGTGGCAGGATGGCTCAGCTAAAAAAAAAAAAAAAAAAAGAGTAATGGATGGCGTCACAGAAACTGAGCCCATTCCCTTCAACATTCGAAAGATAAAGTCTATTATCATTTTCCTTACCTCATATCATGATGGCTTTTGCAAATGAGAAAGGTTGGTTTCCATGGGCATGTGTGCAGAAATATTAACCCAGACTGCTGTGATTACAGAGCTTTTAATAAAACAAAGGAAAAAGGAAAGTGATAGTAGAGTCTTATTATTTTTTCTGTACAACCTGTGAAACAAAGGCAAGTTAATTATTTCAGAATCCAGGCTAACGTGCACTTTGCTCTTTTAAATCTAGAGTCAATGACATTCCCAAATTGTTCTAGCAGCTACCAAGTTATACCATCTCTCTGCTCCAAATGCACCAAGTCATCTAATGTCTGTCTGTCCCTTCAGAACCTGCAAGGCTTTTATTGTGTCATTGGAAGCCAGGCGAATGAATGCCTTTCACACATGCTTTCTGCCAGACAACCTGCTCTCCTCACTTTCGTCAAGACCTAGAGAGGCTACAAACACGTGGTGAAAAGACATCGGGTCTCTAGGGCTAGAAAGAAAAGAGTCCAAGCGCTCCTTTACCTAGTTATATGACTTTGGACGTGTTACTTTGCCTCGCTGAGCCTTAATTCCCAGATCTATAAAATGACAATAATACAGCCCCAATCTTGGTGTTTCTCTGACTATCACAAGTTCTCTAGTGAAACAGTATCCACAGCCTGAGGACAAAACCACTCATTCATCAAGCCAAAAATCTATTGACTGAAATGTCACTGTAACAAGATGATATAAGAGAAAGAAGACTCTCAGTGGAAGCCACTCGGTGATATTTATAAGGATTTTATTAGGTTTTATGCACAGCTCCTGACCATTGCTCCACAACCCAATTAATGGTAAACATGTTTTGTGTTATCTAAGTTGTAGTTGTCCTTAAGGACGAGAACTATACCCTTATCACCTTTGTAATCTCCACTTATCATATCTATATAGATGAGTTATTTAACAAATGCTTTTAAATTCCAAAATCCAGTCCAAAATAGGAGGCGGGAGGAAAAGAGGGAGCAAAAATATTTGCTAAGCACCTATTCTACTTATCTCTCAAATTACCTCATTTTGATTTATTGTCACAGCATTTTGGTGAAAAAAACTATTAATCTTCTCCCTTCTTTCCTTCCTTCCTGTTTTTCCCTCTACTTTCTTTAGCTTCTTTTTCCATCAAAGAGAACTCTGAAACTAAGAGAGCCAGATTACTATAATGGCCGCAAAGCTGGTAAAACTTAGGGCTAGCAGTCATATGTAGGTATGTAAAAGTGCAAAGCCCATGCTCTGTTTACCACCTCACAATGTATACTGAATAAAGACCCAATTATCTAGTACATATGAACGGTCCAATGGTACCTATGGGGCTGTCATTTCTGCTCCATCTATCAATGTACCAAACTACCAGGCTCCTGGGGATCAGCTTCCTCTAGTAGGAAGCATCTGGGATCCCGAAGGAATTCCTTGGAAGATCTTCAAGTCTTTATGCAGAGAAGATGCAGTCATCACACACACACACACACACACACACACACACACACACACACACTTCTGCGTAACAAACAAGGGGTCTAGAATAGTAATCAGAATGGCACAGTTAGAGAAGTCTTATGAAAGGAGGTTAATTTTGTCCAGAGGATGTGCAAATTGCTCCTGGAGAGTGACTGACCAATAACTGGACTTGGAAAGACCAGAGGACCTCACCCTTCACCCCTATAGGAGCCTTAACATGGATCTTCTTAACAGATTAGCAGAGCCAAGTAATTTACCACTCTGCTCCATGGAATGTGATTGTACAACCTACTGTGAAAGCAAGGAAACAAGTCCTTAATCATCTACTCTATTTCAGGTAATGTATGTCACTTACATTGTTTTAGTCAATCCTCACAACACACGAGTAAAGTAAGTCCTGGTACTTCTTTTTCATAATGAAACAGACTCAAAGATAATGGGATGTGCCCAAAAAGTCACCCAGCAAATATTCAAATCCAAATTCCTTCAGCTCAACAGCCCTTATTCTTTTCACTCCATCACTGAATCAAATATGAGATGTGGTCTTTCACATAGAAGTAAGCTGCTTTTGGGCCGGCCGAGTGGCGCAGTGGTTAAGCGCTGGCTTGGGAAGCCAGTGGCCCCGGTTCGGGTCCCACATATGAGGGCCAGTGACACTGCCCTCAAAATAAATAAAACAAAATTAATTAAAAAAGAAAAAAGAAAAAACTCACAAAAAAAAAAAAAAAAAAAAAAAAAGAAGTAAGCTGCTTTTGATTTGCCATTTTCAGCCTCCTGGTTTGAGAACAGGTGACCTTGAGCCATCTACCCACAGACAGCTAATTCTCCCTTTAGGTAATCAACAGCTCACTGTTTTTCAAGATAATCTGAGACTTAGGAGAAGAAGTTTTCTCTGAACTAAAGTTTTCCAAAAGTGAATTATTCAGGGCCAGCCGAGTGATGCGGTGGTTAAGCACTGGCCTTGGAAGCCAGCGGCCCCAGTTTGGTCCCACATATGAGGGCCAGTGACACTGCCCTCAAAAAAAAAAAAAAGTGAATTATTCATAGATTACCTTTATGATTTTTACTATATCCTCATAGTGACTGTACCATTATTTCTATATTTTTGTTTTTTTACATTAATTTATTTTAACTCAAATTAATACATTTCAATAAAAAACTTTATGTCAGCATCACAAATAGAACATGAGCATCCATTAATCAATTTTATATTAATTAAAATCTGGGTACACCTTACAATCATGCTGCCAAGTTAATGCTTACCACACTTCAGGTAATTCTGACCCACATCAGGAATAAATCACGCTAATGCATCTCACTAATAAGAGTTACTCAGCTCGCATATTTTAGTGTTCTAGAATGTGCCATTTTTAAACCCCATCCTGACCTCCTAAATCATGATGAAGAATAGTCATCATTTTCTCTCTTCTTTTTGTAACAGCTTTATTGAGATGTAATTCGCATGCCGTAATATTGACCCATTTAAATTGTATAAATCAACATTATACTCATAAAGTTGTACAATCATCACACAATCAGTTTTATAATAGTTTCATCATTCCAAAAAGAAACCTCATACCTTTTATTAGTTACCCCTATTCTCCCATTTCCCTCACCCCCAGCCTTAGGGATTCACTAATCTATTTTCTAACACTAAGAATTTGCCTATTCTGGATATTGCATATAAATGGAATCATATGATATGTGACCTTTTGTGTTTGGCTTCTTACACTTAACATGTTTTCAAGACTCATCCATGTTGTAGATATACCATCAGTACTACATTCCTTTCTATTGCTGCATTATATTCCATTATATGGAATACCACATTTTGTTTATGCATTCATTGGTTGATAGGCATTTGGGTTGTCTCCACTTTTGGGCTATTATGAATAATGTCATAAACATTCATGTACAAAATTGTACATGGGTGTATGTTTTCATTTCTTTTGGGAATATACCCAGGAGTGGAATTGCTGGGATGGTAAGAGATCTTAAAAGTGCTTGCTATTATGTTTCAAATTTCCTTTTTGACCGTAATGAAATCACTAAACTATAATGATATGCTGCCTTAATTCACTCATTGTAAAATTAGACAAAGAAGTGACACTGTATTTACCACAGAGGGGTCTCCCAAGACAGAAATGATATAATGAATAATGGACAGAGACTAAAGAATCTAGGTTCTGCCACCAACTAGCTAAATGTTCATGAGCAAATCGTTTTACTCCCTAGCCTCCATTGTCCTCATTGGAAAATAAAGGGATTTGACTGATTGTCTAATATTCTTCCTCACTTTGACATTCTGTAATTTTGTTAACATATGTAAAAGCATTCTAACAAATTAAAGGCAGTGTTAGTATATATCTATCATTATCACAGATTGCCTCCTTGCTGATAAATGACTGTGTCCTATGGTGAACTAACGTTAGCATTCAATCTTTAGGAAAATTGTGCCCCCAAATAGAGGATTTTCACAAAAATGATATAATATTCTCATGCAATTCTCAGGTGCTTCTGGGACCTCATAAAGGATGGGAAAATGTGTGTCTTTTTCTTAATGTAATTTTCTTTTCTTAAACAAATAAAATACTATCAGGGAACCCATGTGTTCTTCCTATGCAGTACATTTGCAGCACTTCCCTGATAACACAAACAGCCTTGGAAAGGAACACTGAGTTATGTTCTCTGGGTAGCTGGGGTCACAGTGATGCTGCCCCACAGAGCACTGAGTTGAAGTATTGGAGGAAATGAACACTCTAGCACATAAAATTTTAAAAGTTACAGTTAACTATGTGATAAGAACAAAAAAAAATTATTTTAGCAAAACATATCAGGATGATTAGCCTTGGAAACCTTTAGGTAGTTTAGTTTCTTGTATATTCCCAGTTCACAGAGAAATGCATTGAAGTACATTATCTATTGCTATGTAGCACTACCCCTCAATTTAGAACAACCATTTATTATTGTCACTCATGGTTCTGTGGGTTGACTGGCCTCAAGGTAGTTCCCACTGGGTCCCCCATGAGATTGCACTCAGATGTTCGGGATTGCAGTTATCAGAATGTCAGATAGCCATGATGATTTGAGAAATGGCCACCTAGTCTCCTCTAAAATATTTTAGCTCAGTAGAATATATCTAACATTCATTTGGCATTTCAAAATGTACAGATAAATGTACATCCATATTTTTACATGATTGATCTTCAGGACAGTCCTGTTAAGCAGGTAGATTAAGGATGAGAAAACAGAGATTCAAAGATAATAATGGTTGCCCCAAATGAGATGCCTATGAGTGATGAAAAAATTACCAGGAATTATTCTATTTCTGGTTCAGTATTCTTTTCATTGCAACATACGAAAATCAGATAATTAAGTTCGTGAATTCATCCTAGAAATAGTGCTACATACCTCATTGCTGAATATCACTATGGTCACCTTTGAAGTACTCCCCTTGGGAAACTGTGCACTCACGCCAAAGCTTAGGCCACACTTCAAAGCAATTTTGGAACTCTTTTTCTGAAATGGCCATCAGAGCTATCATCGTATTACCCTTAATGTCCTGAATGTCAATATTTCCTTTATCTCTGGGTAAAGAAAGAAGTCATTGGGGGCCAGATCAGGTGAGTAGGGAGGGTGTTCCAATACAGTTATTTGTTTACTGGCTAAAAAATCCCTCACAGACAGTGCCGTATGAGCTGATGCATTGTCATAATGCAAGAGCCATGAATTGTTGGTGAAAAGTTCAGGTCACCTAACTTTTTCACACAGCATTTTCAGCACTTCCAAATAGTAAACTTGGTTAACTGTTTGTCCAGCTGGTACAAATTCATAATGAATAATCCCTCTGATATCAAAAACAGTTAATTGTCAGACCTTCCTGTATACACACAGAGGGCGCAAAAAAAAAATGTGTGCACATTTTAAGAAAGGAAAAAAATTGTATTAAAATTGTAATACTCAATATATACCAATAACACATGATAAATACAAGTCATGTGTATACATTTTTTGCCCCCTCTCCCGTGTGTGTGTGTGTGTGTGTGTGTGTGTGTGTGTGTGTATGGAGAAATAGAGAATAATAATAATTTGGAGAAATAGAGGATAATAATAATAATAAATACTTGTAAAAAGACAAAGTTTGATTTTAACAGGAGAATGTAATGTGTTTTCCTAAATTTCTCCTCACTTTTTCTTGACAGGTCTTTATAAGCTGTAGCAGTTATAAGGCATTTATAAGAACTGGAACCATCTTCCATTTCTCTACCTCCATTTTGCTAGCTAAATCCTAGGCAAACTCCTCTAAATGATATGGCAGAATGAAGTGTTATCTGCACTATTCAGATAAATACTACCTCTAAAAAAGTGAAATGTAATAATAATGATCACAATCAAGTCTCATCAAGGTTTAGAAAGAAGAATTAGTGCCTCAAGTAGATAGTCTCACACTTTGTGATACTTCATCATCAAAAATAAACTTTTTTTTTCCATATACTTGTTTTGGCAGCCTTTTCAAATCCTTCATGCTTGGATCTATTTTCTGAATTGAGATTTCTTTGTCCTAAAATCTGAATATCAATAGTCTCTAACATATCCCTTAAAACACTGATGCATCTTAGAGTCTAATCTCCTTCGCTGCCTCTTCAATCTAATTCTGCACACTGTGAGAATTGCACAAGAGGCTAGGGGAAGTCTTTTTCAGATACCATCCCCATCCATGGCCCAAATAAGAAATTTCCACGAACAGGCTCAATCCATGTTTTTAACTGACATCACGCAAAAGGAAAGTTGATAATTAAAAAAGAAATTTTTAGTTAGACACGTTGGCAATATATGGTCAAGGCCTGAACTTCCTTACAAAAATTATTCTTTTGTTGAAGAACAATATACCACAAGCTTCTGCGACCAAGATTTCTGGCCTGAGGAAAATGGTAGAAGAAAATTTTCCCAGTCATATACTACTCACGCATATAAAGTTGTCTCTTAGAGAAAGTGGAATGCAGTGAGAGAGCAGCATGCAGATGAAACATTGCAAAAGCGATTTCTTTCAAAGGGATCAAATTATTTCTAACTATCATTAGTGATAGTCTTAAATCTGACCTGGACTGAAGGTTTTCTTTGAATACAAAATAATCTCAGTCATAAAATTATGTGTAAGCCGAATTCATCACTAGAGAGGAATCACAGGGTTGCGTAGCTTCCAAGTGTCTGTTCTAAACTGCCCCAAGCTAGTATGGTCTTTTTAAATTACGCTTTCTGGTAAATGCCCAAACTTCCAATGATTACTGGGCTTACTACCAGGCTACATGCTATAATGATATAATGCAAGAAGAATTGGACATACAAACTTATACACACACATACAAATACTTACTATCAACTAGTATCAAAAGCAATCATGAGACATTATCATTCTCTATGCTTGTAAACAATGACAAGCAAATAACTTTCATGAAAGTTTCATTCCAAAGCAAATGTGACAATTTTTGACAGTAGGATCAGCTAACTTTGCAGTCAGATCAGATGCCAGAATCTTCTGTTAAATGGGGGAACCCAAGACCAAATGAGTTCTAGATTCATTTGGGGGTACCACCCAAAAGCCACTGAGCTCCCCCAGATTCTTATATCTAATGCTGGCATAGGCAGAGAGGTGCCTGTACTATATTTCTAACAAACCATATGTTTGTTCATTACTCAGTTTACCGATGCAAAAAATTATTTCTTACATCTCTTATGTTAACTAACAAACTGCCTAATTCAGTGATTCTCAAATTAAACACTCACGGAATCCACTGGGAGTCTTATTGAAAATGCAGACTGATTCATTATGTCTGGGTTGAGATTCTACATTCTAACAAGCTTATAGTTGACGTCTAAGTTACTGGTCTCTGGGCCACACTTTGAATAGCATAGGGTTAGTACAGATTTAAATGACAATATTGAAGTGCCTGTCTGAGCCTCCTCTGAAGTGTGGACTCCTGATTAGCATCTTTAAAATGCTCACTAACTACCTTTGGAATGTATATTTAAATAGGACATATCAACTTTTCAACAATTATTTTGATCTAAAGTTAATTTTCTCACCCATGTACATATCACACAGTTTATAGTGATGTATTTTAAAGTAAAGTACAGAAAAAATATAGTAGTCTATCCAAATAGAATGGGCACAAACAACATGTTGTTTGAAAGCTGGGGGCAGGGGGACAGAACAGAAGAGAGAAGAGAGAATGAATAGAGGAGTGCCAATACTCAGTGTAAAATTTTATGAACAAAGTACCCACTTGGTTCCACTTTCTCATGGAAACCTGAGAATTTCTAATACAGAAGATGGTAATTAGTCATCTGTCACCTAGTCCAGTTCCCTCAGATACAAACATTAGCCTATATATATTTTTTACAGTGGGGAAAGATTGCCCGATTGATGACATTTATAATGAGCTTTATTTATTAACAGGCTTGCACCTAAAAGTAATGTTCCCACTCTTTGCTTTTGAAACTATATAGGAATTGACAAAGTTAGCATCCATCAACATTAAATACAATAGACTACTTTAATATCAATATGTGTTTATACCACTACCATCTAATTAAATTAGATGAGTTTTTATCCAAGCCAACTGAAAATTAATATATACACTGTACAATATAATCTCTTAAAATGTTATTGCTTTGTCTTGTTAGTAAGAAAATATATTAATATATATTGTCTGCCATTAGGCATGTAAAGATATATAGTGCATATCTATTGATAGTTACGTTGTGCACTGATATTATCCTGAAAGCAATTCAAAGTCTCTACTAGTGGTCTCAGATTAGTTATTTCCAAATTAATTTAAGGCTTCGACTCTGATTCCAAATTATTCAGAAGCTTTGCATTTGAAATTTTTATCACTTCATTCTTATCTCTAACTTAACCAGGTATCTTATGATTGAGAGAATTACTTGGGATTAAATTCTAAATTAAAATTTGTTTAAGCTGATCATGTTTGCTGAGCACTTATTTTAAAAACTGAGATATAAAGATATGAATATGAACAATTGGGAAGTCACAATATGGAGAAAGAGATATGAATAAATGAAAATTGATCATTGTAATAGAGTGAATTGAATGTCATGAGGTTGTACCAAATGATACATAAGGAATAATGCAGTGTAAGCAATAACCAACTGTCTGGAAAGATCACGAAGAACTTCAGAGATGGCTCTATCTGCTGAGCCTTGAAGGAAGAACGAAGGGAATGCAGAAAGTTGAGAGGAAGGAGAACATTTTTGACAGAAAGAAAACCCGTGAACAAGAAAGGGACAAAATTATAAGTGTCAGAGTGTATTCAGAAATTGCCAAGATTTGGTAGTGGCAGGAGTTGAAGCTGAAAAATCAAATACTGCCACAATATAAAGACCCTAGTGTGCCATATTAAGACATCTGGACTTTATCCAGAAGGCAGCATTTATCTAAAGAATGCTTTGTTTTGTTTTGTTTTGTTTCGTTTTGTTTTAAAGGAGAAAATTGATAGTGGGAAATGTGATTTTGAGAAAGGCAACTCTCTGGTAATATGGAGACTCAAAGGAAAAATAAACTAAAGACAAAGAGATCAAGTATGAGGCAAACGTGATGGATTGAGCAAGACAATGTGAGGCTGAATCAGTTCAATGACAATGGACACAGATTCTAGATACCAGGCAGCAGTCTTAACAGACGTGTGAGCACTTGTATATGGAGTTGAGGAATAGCCACCCCTTGAATTTATATAACGTAAGATATAGTTCTCATTGTTTGATATGCTCTAATGTTTGATTTAAAGTCTAATACTTCCAACCTCATCCTTCCTTTAATTCTCCTTTCTGAACAAGTTGGGCTCCTAAAGAGTATTGGGTTGGCAAAAAAATAAACTCGACAAAATGAATCACACTAATAGAGTGACTATTACAGCCCACTTTGCATAACTGCCATGTAGAATGCTCACAATGTCCTAGGACTCAAATTGAGTATTTGCCTCTGCATTCTGAGAGAAAAATTTTGAAGATGAAAATATGGTTATTGTTAATCCTCTAGTGAATTATTTAAGACTGTGTTTGGCAACATATAATTGCATCCAGACTACTGTGAATAAACCAAAAAAGATAAAATAAAAAAACAAAAAAACAAAAAAAAAATCCCAACCCCAGTGCTGCAGTGTCACACAATTCCAGAGGGTCTCGAATATATCATAGCCTATAAAATTATGGTCCAGTGCAGAGGCTACAATGTGGATACAGGACCCTGGGGTCATACAGCGTGATGATGCTGAGAGAAGAAGGCCAACAGAACTGATACAACTGCTTGTGTTTCATTTTCCTGCTCTGCCATCTCTGGCATGTGCTTTCTTCCTGACTGCAAGGTGACTCCAGGGATTGTGCCCACATTCTGGGCAGAAATAAAACACAATGGAAATAGAAAATCTTCTCCTCTTGAGTCTTTGATTTGTGTGTGTGTGTGTGTGGCGGGGGGCGGATGGAGACAACCAGTCCAAGAACATTTGCTTATACCTTATGACTAGAACTGAGTGGCACTACTTTCTATAGATGCAAGGGAATCTGGGAAAATTACTATGGGAATTCCCAGAGAAAATGAGGATTCTGTTAGTAGGAAATTATATAGGTAATAAACAGTGTCCATTATACCCAGTAACCTGATTTCGGACACTCTCTCAAGAAACTGAGGAAGAAGAGGGTCTGAAGAACATGCATCTAATACACAATCCAGAATGTTATCCCTGGCTTATCATCCATTATTTTATACATTTTATGTATTTATTTTATTGTCTCTATTTCCTACTTGAAAATAAGTTTGATATAGACAACAATTTTTATCTTTTGAGTTATATTCTTTATTTCTCAATGCTTAGAACTGTGACTGGTATGAAGTAGGTACTTAATATTTGTTACATGAGTAAGTGAATATTCATCCCAGGCTGGGAATCCTTAGATCTGAGCTCTCCCTTCCAACATGGTGAAAAGGGCATAACAGAGGAACTAAATATGTGTTGCTGAGATGTCTGTATTTACTTCTTTGTGAAACTCTTTGGAACTTTAAAAAGAAATTTTCTTTATTGCTTTCAGTTTTATATCCCACATGTAAGTGAAGTCATATGGTTCTTGAACATTTCTATCTTACTTATTTTGCTTAGCATGATAATCTCAAGATCTATTCATTCTGTTTCAAATGGCAGTACTTCATCTTTTCTTATGGCCAAATAATATTCCATTGTGTATATGTACCACATCTTCTTCTTCCAATCATCTATCAAAGGACATTGTGGCTGTTTCCATGTCTTGGCCACCATGAATAATAATGCAATGAAAATAAGGGTACATATATCTTTACAGATAAAAGTTTTTAGATTTTTTTGAGTAGATAACCAGAAGAAGGATTGCTGGGTCATATGGTATTTCTATTCTTATTAAATTTTTTTGGGGGGAGGGGAAACTCCATACTGTTTCCCACAGTGTCTGTACCAATTTACATTCCCATCAGCAGTGTATGAGGGTTCCTTTTCTCCACAGCTTCTCCAACACTTATTATTGGGCTTGTTAATTATAGCCGTTCTAACTGGTGTGAGGTAATATCTCATTGTAGTTTCCATTTGCATTTCCCTAATAGCTAATGAAGTTAAGCATTTTTTCATATATCTGTTGGCCGTTTGTCTTCTTGGGAGAAATATCTGTTCAGGTCTACTGCTCATTTTTTATTTGGATTGATTGCTTTTTTGTTGTTGTTCAGTTGTCTGAGTTCTTTTTATATTTTGGATATTTGCCCCTTATTAGAGGCACTGTTTGCGAATATCTTCTCTCATTTGGCTGGTTGCCTCTTTGTTTTGTTGATGGTTTCTTTTGCTGTGCTAAGCAAAATAAGTCAGAGGAAAAAGTCAAGAACCATATGACTTCACTCATATGTGGGATATAAAACTGAAAGGAGCAAGGCAAACAAACAAAGAAATAAAACTCATAGACCCAGGAAACAGTTTAGTGGTTACCAGAGGGTAAGGGAGGAGGAGGGATGGTAGGAGAAGGAAAAGGGGGTCAAATATATGGTGATGGAAGGAGAACTGACTCTGGATGGTGAACATACAACTCAATATGTAAATGATGTATGATAGAAATGTACACTTGAAACCTATATAATTTTACTAACCACTGTCACCTCAATAAATTTCATAAATAATATAAATAAATACATAGAAATTTTCAAAAAACTGATCCATAAATTAGTTGCATGGCCTCACAGCTACCACTAAAAGGGATCTAGTTTTAAAAAAATCAAGTAGGGGGCCTGGCCGAGTGGTGCGGTGGTTAAGCGCTGGCCTGGAAAGCCAGCGGCCCTGGTTCGGGTCCCACATATGAGCATCAGTGACACTGCTCTCAAAAAAAAAAATCAATTAGAAGGTGGAACTAAAAATAATATAACTTTTCCTATAACCCATGGAGGGAGCTTGAAGAAATTCCTTAAGGCAAAAGGGCTCCTGCAAAAAGATATAGGGCCACCAGGGGGAGCTACTGAGGGGTTCTAATTTTCCAAATATTCCATTAGGAGATTTCTGCAATTCTGTGCCATCCCATGTGATTACTTTTACAGAGGTGAACACTGGCTCTGATTTCCTACTTTGAATGAATGAGGAGCCTCTAGAGATCAATATCCATTACATACTTTACTGAAAAGAGAGAATATCATTTTCTCACTGGCAAAAGTGGTCTCTGGTCTGCAGGTCAGTAAGACCAGGGAGGGGAGCCCTTGGAGGGGGAAAGAATGAGAAATACAGGATATAGGTTCCTTGATAGGAAGATATAAAATAGCAATCTGACACTTAGTTTCATAACACAATGTCGAGTGTAAGAACTGTAGAAGTGAACAATCAGCAAGCCAAGCTATTAATACTTCTAAGTAGAGTATGAGATCTGACATCCTATATCTACCAGGGGAAAATGCGGGAAATCAAAAATCTTCATATGAGTAAATGATCTACTTCTCATAATGGGCTAGTAATTGCCTCAGTTTTGGTCTGAGAATTGCCTTGAATTAAACTAACCAACTGCAAACATATGGGTTACAAGGTTAAAACAATAAAAATTAAAATACCTATCTTCCTATTGTAGATGAGTCATACTCTGGGGTTTCCCTGAGTTGATACTTTAGCAACTAAAAAGAATAAGCTCTGTGCTCATTAAATTCCATTTAAAATCGCTTTACTGTGTAATTTTATTAACCTCATAAGAAATCACCAGATAACATTTTATAAAATCAGGATATGCACTTAAATGCACTTAATATTTTTCAACAGGTAAATAAAATATATGTTTTCTGCTGTTTGGTTCTCAGAAGTTGGAAACTAAAGTAAATTTTTATGTGAAAAGATAAAGATATCAACATTGTAGACATAAAAATGTGTATATGTAGAATATATATATATATATATATATATATATATATATATATAGTTTAAGAGACAGTATTTTGCAGTCTTAAGAATGCGAGACTCAGAGAAAACCATGTTCAAATCCCTGAGATAAAATTTCCTCGCTGTGTGACACTGAGTAATGCACTGCATATTTCTAAAATCCAGTTTCCTGAAATTTGAAATGAGGATTTGAATATCGTTTTACTAGTGTTAAAGTAATTTAGTGGGAAAACCAAGTAAAAGAGCTTAGCACACTGCCTTGCAAACAGGCATTTCTTGAAAATTGTTTATCAAATATGAAACCAAATAAGTATGAAAGCTGAGTCAAGAGAGTAAAACAAAGCTATCCTGACCAGCTTTTTCTGTGAGATTTGATGGGCCATGAAAAACCTCCTACTTGGAATTATTCCCCTCCTGTTCCTGTTATGGCTTAGAAGTCCTATTTTATGCTTTCATTTGAATTAAGGCAACCAAATCACATTTTAAAATTCATATTTGTTATCTGTTGTAAGCAGAATATTAGCCTCAAAAGATGTCCATGCCCTGATCCCCAGAACCTACCAATATGTTACCTTACATGGCAAAAGGGATCATGCAGGTGTGATGAAATTAAGGATCTTGAGATAAGGAGATTACGTTGTATTACCTAGGTACCAATCCAATAAGATAGCAAGAAAACAGGGATCTCAGTCCTATAACCACAAGACATTGGATTCTGCTAACAATCAGAGTGAACAGGAAACAGACCATCCCCCGAGAGTCCCCAGAAAGGAACACAGCCCTGCCAATACATTGGTTTCAGCCCAGTGAGACCACTGTCAGACTTCCGACCTATGGAACCATAAGATAATACATTTGTGTAGTTTAAGCTATATATAGGAGGGAATTAGGCTTTGCCCAAGATAAGTCTGGACTTTGACCTCAGCTGTCAGGTGATGCTCTCTAGACTCTGAAATGTCCTCCCTGATAAGTGTCTTTGTGTGTTTGGGGGCTTGGGCCACCAGACAGTCTAACAATGTGATTTATAATGGGGGCTTTGAGTCACACAGTATCAGTTCTAACCTCTGAAGGAACTGGAGACTAAACATGCTAGCCCAACATCAGGGAGAGCCTGGAGGCCAACAGTCAGCCACATAGACATGTGATTGAACTTCAATAAAAATGCTGGACATCAAAGGCTTGGGTGAGCTCCCCTGGTTGACAGTACTTTGTATTTCCACCCACAGTAGCTGGGAGGAGATAACACCCTCCACACCTCCACAGGGAGAGGAAGGCCAGAAGCTCTGCATTTAGGCCCCTCCCACATTCTGCCCTATGTATCTCTTTCTTGGGCTAATTTTAACCTCTTTCCTTCCCTTATAATAAATCTTTCAGTGAGTTCTTCCAGTGCATTCTATGAGACATTCTAGAGAATTATGAAACCTGAGTGGTAGTGAGGACCCTCATATTTGTAGTCAGCTGGTCTACAATGAAGGCGAAACTGGGAACTTCCAAACTTACGTCTGGTGTCTGTAGTGAGGGCTACCTTGTAGGGACTGTTCCCTCAGACTTTGCAGTTTAGCTAACTCTGTGTAAGCCTCTAAATTTTGTAGAAATTTGTTACAACAGCAATAGACAATTAATACAAAAACTAATAATAATGAAAGGCTTACATACAAATAGCTCACTGGGAGTGGCTTACCTTAAGAGGATGGACTTGGAACAGAATCAATGGGAAACTGGGGTTAAGGAACAGTGGAGTGTAGTTGAAGGAGCAAAGTGCCAGCCTGAGTGTGGAACCACAGTGGAGAAGTCCACACTGGGCTCAGCGACAGTGCAGTGGGTGGAATCATTTTAAGAGCACAGTGATACCTTGGATTGCGAGTAACGTGGTTTGCAAGTGTTCCTCAAGATGAGCAAACATTTCTAATACAGTATTGTATACACACGTACAGTTTAACTTGGTAAACGAGTGATATCTTGCAATATGAGTAGTTTGTTTCCTGAAGGAGTTATTCATGAAACCAAGGTTTCACTGTATTTATAGTCAGGGAGAAAAAAGACTTAAGGGACACTGCTCGATTAGACTAGCCATTTAGGACCTCCTGCCAGCCACACAGAGAGTTTCTTTCCCAGGACCTTCTTTTCAAGAGGCAAAGAAATCTATCCTGGGTGCAATTATTGGTGAATAATTCCAACATAACAAAAGTAACCAGCACAACTTATTTCTAGGGATTCATTTTTAAAAATATAAGATTTGATGATAGATAAGGAGTTTGGTTTTTTTTTCAGTTTTTTTTTATTTTTTTTAGCTGAGCCATCCTGCCACCTGTTGGCAGCTCAATGGCAACTCAGTTTGGGCTGGCCTTGAACTGCTGTTGCTCAGAGCTCAGCTTGCTCTCTTGAGAGAGCTCTTAACCAACTGAGCCATTCGGCCAGCCCTAGGAGTTTGCTTTTGAATGTATGGTCTTTCCTATTATCCTCAGCTCAGTTTGTTATGCAGCCATCACAGGTCCTGGGATGCTTATCTATGGGACCTGGCATCTTGGGATAATTTCCAGTCAAAATCATGATAATGGCATCTCTGTGAATCCTTCTCAAAACACTACTTCATTTTTTGCTCCTGTCCTGAGATCCCAGAACAAAAATAGGTCTGAGTGAGCAATTAACTCAACATACCATTCTCTGACTAGGCTATTTTGGGAGTTCTCCTGACTCTTTAAGAACAGTGGCTATAAGGATTAATGCAATTTCTAAATGGAATCTCACAAGGTTTCCACAAGTGGTGCAGGCACTTGTGTCCATTTCATACACACCAAGTGGGATTTGATCAGTCACCATCTCAGAGTTAAGTTCAACTTTATTCTCCCTCTGTAGGGTCACAGAAGGCAGAGTAGAGGATGTGGAGGCCTTGTATCTCATGCTTGTTGGGTGAAGTGTGCTAAGAAACCAAGCAAAGGAAAAAAGTCCTTACCTGTAGGTGAGGAACTGGGCACTCTGACTCTCACTGGCTCCTCACCTCTCATATTAAACTTGCTAGGGCTTTTGTCTCCACTTCTAAAATGGCTCTCAAATTCATCTCTCTCTTGCACACTGCCTAACAACCCTTCTAAGAAACTGTATTAATCTCTTATTTGGTTGCTCCTAACTCTAATTTATACCATACTCTTGGGTCCATCATCCAAAAGCACCCACAACACAACTGAAATGTGTCACCTTTCAAGCTGAATGCAACCCCTGATCCCAGCATATAAGGTCTTTTAAATTCTGACCTTAACCTCTCAACTCTATTTTCTGCCGTTGTTCTCGTTCTTATCCAAAGTCATGCACTTCCCCTGTACACACTGCACCCTTGGAACTCTTCCTCCATTATTTACTTTTCTGGAAGTGCTCCCTGCTTTATTCCTTTCTTTATTCCCAAATACTATGCTTGGATCCAATCTAACTGTAGCTGGACCATTATGCCCTAATCCTCTGTCTGGGACTCCTCACACTTCCCTCTGTGCTCTCTTAGCAACCAGACTATATTTTTTATCTAGTCTTAATCACACTCTCCTTTATTTTATTGTTCACTAGATTGTGAACTCAGAGAATGTAAAATTGTTCTCTGGCATAATTTCTGTCACTACATGCTTGACACATAATACAAATAACAATAAATATTGAACAATTCAACCTGCTGCTGTGGCTTACCCATTTTACAATACATGGACATCTGCCCAAAAGATATAGTGGTATTTCCTCAAATTAAAGAGCACTCAGTTCATGAATTGTAAACAAGTGGCCCATAAGCAGAATATAACCCACAGTCATTTTGTGTGACCCAAAGAGGGATTAACAAATTTGAACCAATTTTTAAACATTGGGAGATTTCACATGAAAATCTGGTTTTGTGGATTCACCTAATAAAATCACAAAATCATATTACAACCACATCTCTGCATGCAAATAATATGCTATGGCAGAGCGGCTGTCTTCTTTGGAGAGTGCTTGACTGTTCCAGGTTGACAAAATGCCAAGCCAGGAACTCTTTTTAGGTTTTGTTTTGGTTTCGTTTTTAAAGATTTTATTGGGGAATTGGGGGAGGGGAACAGCGTTGGGGAACCAGGGATGGGGAACAGATAAGTTGCTGTCCTTTTGTTCTTCAGTCTAGTTGTGGAGGACATTGCTTCACTGGCCCATGCTGGTATCAACATTGCATTCTTCTCTGGTGAGGCAGCTTGGTCGCCAGCCTCTGCATGGCTGCTCACAGTGGCTCCTGGCAGCTCACACCAGCTGCCAGCCACTCACGCTGGCTGCCGGCCACTCACTGTAGCTTATGGCAACCCACTGCAGCAGGAGCTGCAGCTATGCCATCCCCGGGACTCACAGCAGCCCAGCTCCAGGTGGAGCCATTGTTCACCATCTTAGCTGTAGAGGGCAGTGTCACTGGTCCTCATATGTGGGATCCAAACCGGGGCTGCTGGCATCCCAAGCCAGCTCTTAACCAACGCGCCACCTGGCCATCCCCAGGAACTCTTATTAGTCAGAATAGCCACTATAAAGTTTGGTAACAAAGAAATATGAAAATTTCAGTGGCTTAAATCTATAAAAGATTAGTTCATATTCTAAATGTGAACTAGTGTGGGGCAGACACTTGCCTTCTTATAACTTTGCCATTAAGAACATTTGGCTTCTAAGGTCCTATGGCAGAAAGGAGAAATGGAGAAAAGACACTGGCTCTTCATGGCTGGTTCAGAGGCTACACCTACCACTCCTGCTCACAGTCCATTGGCCAAAGTAGCACATTGCTCCAGCCTATCTTCAAGGGAGGCTGGGAAATGCAGGTGGAGAAAATGGACTCTTAGGGGTAAGTCAGCCATAGAAGAAAATGTGTATTGAAAGAAACATAAATTCATTTAAAATGTAGAATTGGAGTTGATGGTAGGACAGTCATCAGAATTATCCATTTGGGAGTTGAAAACATGAACGTGCCCCTCAGAAGTGAAGCCAAAATAGAGAGATATTTAAAAGTCATTAGCTTAAAGGGGGGTAAGTGAAACATGCAAATGAGTAAGAGATATAGAAATAATAAAGCCTTAGCTAAAAGTTGAATTTGATAACTGCAAGGGCATTTTGATGACTAAGAGAGCAAATGCATTATACCTGTATCTTTTAATTAAGACACTGAATCCATCTCAATTTCCTTAAGCAGGTGTTAGGTATTCAAAATTCATAATATGTGGGGAACTTACTGGTGTGGGTGACAAAATAACTGCAGGAATAACTAAAGGAGTAATTGTTGAAATAAGACACCAAGGGTTGATATGCCTGTGCTATTGCAGATACAGACAACCTAAAAATGACTGGAGCCTTGTTTACAATTTTGAACTCAGACATGGAACTTTATAATAGTTAATTGAGCCACTGAAAAGTCCCTATTTGTCTTAGCGGAGTGTTTCAATCACTTCCTCTTCACCCTGTTGGTGAGAAATGGATACTTGCCTTGGATTATGGGGATGGAAAAACACACAGCTGACACTGGACAGATATTAACAGCAATTTAGTAGCCACATATACTCACAGCCTGGGAGAAGAGGGTACCACATACCATGCAGGACAACATGAGGTTGCAATGGGGAACAGAATAAATAAGGGGCAGTGGGAATCAGGCTTTGTAGTATCAAGAGGGTGAAGTGGTTCCTGGTTCCCACAGGAGGATGTAGTTGGTTGGCAAGGACCTGAAGGAGAGACTGCCTGATCCCCATGATAACGAGGGCTGTTTAGCTAGCAAATCTGATTCCCAGGATCAGAATGGAGAAGCGAATTTATGATTAGGCCATTTGAAGTACTCCTGCTTTGCCCCAAATGTCAAGGAACATATAAATTTGGGCCCTAATTTTAGGCCTTATTGCACATAAAGAAACCAGGCTGTTAACAGGAAAGCCAAAAAAAAAAAAAAAGTTACAGATGGATAAGAATAGTACCGGAAAAAGAAAAGACTATAACTGACACAAAATATCTGTTTGAGAAGCTGAGTGGTGAAAGAAAGGAGAAAAAGAAGGTGATGGCAGGAAGAAAACGCTGGGGAAGAAAGCCTCTCTCCAGGTTTTCACAGGAACAGTAACAGCAAGTCTGTCTTTACTCACTTACTCCATATCAGGAAGTGTGTAACATGCTTCCTATGAATTATCACATTTAAGTTATCTACAAAACTGTGAAGTGGTCAATATTGTAATGAGGAAACAGACACTCAAAGAGGGTTGTAGGTATGCACTAGGGGAAGCAGACTCTGAAACAGGGATTTGCATTCAGCCATTTTACTGGGGAGCCATCTGTGGAGGACTGGGCAGAGGAAGACATTGAACTGTGATTACCCTCAACCAAGACTTCAGATGATCCCATAGGAAGCTTGCAACTGAGATAGTCTTTCAGAGTTTCCAAAATCAAGGCAAGGGGGAAACTTCTGCATCCATCAATCATTGCAGACAGGCTTCCCCAGAGAGGAACTATAACCTGGGATGAAGCAGCTCCCTTCAGCTGAGAGCAATCTAGGAGAGGGACTCAAAGCTGCCAGCCACCAATATTCTCATCAACTGGGAGAATTGGTGCTACAGTCCTGAAGAGAAGGATATGAATATTGCTCCACAGAATCTACTTCAAGGACTTACCCAACTTGTTCAAGGTCACACTCAGTTATTAGTTGTTGGTGCCATAGTCAACCCATGTCTGATTCCAAATCCACATCCTTATCTTAACATTCTGCAAGTAATTTTACTGTAATGCAGCAGTGGAACAGAAACATTGTCCTGGAAATGCAATTGTTAAGAATCTGCACTGTAAGTCCGATGGAAATACATTCTGAGCAGCAGACACCTGGAATTACAGGTGCACCTCATTTTTATTGTGCTTCACTTTATTGTGCTTTGCAGATCCTGCATTTTTTACAAAGTGAAGTTTTGTAGCAACCCTGCATTGAGCAAGTCTGTTAGCGCCATTTTTCCAAGAGGCTCAAATGATGGCTAGCATTATTTAGGAATACAGCATTTTTTAATGAAGGTATGTACATTGGGTTTTTTTGGACATAATGCTATTGCACACCTCATAGACTGCAGTATAGTATAAACATACCTTTTATATGTACTAGGAAACAAAAAAAGTGACTTGCTTTATTGCGATATTCACTTTACTGCAGTAGTCTGAAATGGAACCCACGATATTTCCGAGGTATGCTTGTATGTCATGTATCTGGGCACTGCAAAACTTCTAGCGTGACCACATTCATATCCTTCATCAAAAGTGTTTATTGGAACATATAATGATTATTAAAAAAGACCACAGAGAAGTAAATATAGAGATTGGTGAGTCACTCAAAATGAAAAAAGAAAACTCAGTATGTGTCATGGAGACCTTTGAGCAACAGATGGAGCCAGTAGTCCATGAATGTATGATGAGGTCAGTCCACGCCTAGCTGATGAGATAATGTTCAATCTACCAGATGCGAAGTGTGCTGGTCAGTAATGTAATGGAAATGTAGGGGTGGGTGTTCTTGTGTATCTGCCTGGCTGAGGTCAATAGTTTTATTTTACTTATTTTATTTTCTATTTTTTGTTTTTTTAAAGATTTTTTTATGGGGAATTGAGGGAGGGGAGCAGCACTGGGGAATCTGGGAAGGGGAAGAGACAAGTTTCTGTCCTTTTGTTCTTCAGTCTAGTTGTGGAGGACGTCGTTTCACTGGCCCATGTTGTTATATCATTGTGCTCTTCCCACATGAGGCATCCATTGAACGGCCATTCACAGTGGCTCATAGCAGCTCACACCGGCTGCCAGCCGCTCACGCTGGCTGCCAGCCACTCACAGTACCTTATAGCAACCCACTGTAGCAGGGGCTGCAACCTACGCCGCTCCCGTCACCTCATGGCAGCCCAGCTCCAGGTTGAGCTGTTGTTCACCATCTTAGCTGTAGAGGGCGCAGCATCACTGGCCCTCATGTGGGATCTGAACCGGGGCCCTGCTGCTCAGAGCTGGCATCCCAACTCTTAAAATATATATATATTTTAAATCTGAGCCATCCTGCCACCTATTGGCAGCTCAGCAGCAGCTCAGCTCGGGCCTGGGACTGAGCCACGACCCTGTTGCTCAGAGCTCACTCTCTTCAGCTAGCTCTTAACCAACTGAGCCACTAAGCCGGCCCATTAGTTTCATAATTAGCATTTGATGTAGCACGTCTCAGTAAAAGAGTGTGAAAAAAAATTTCTGCCTTTGAACAATGCACTTAGGTTTAACACTTGGGGTTACCCAGTCTGCTCTAAAGAAGCAATTCAACTTTGCTGCTCCTTGTCCTGACTTAGCATCACCGGAGGGGAGGCAAGAAGAAAGTCCTATCCCACCCCAGTCTTCCTCATGTAAAAATGAGAACGTTTTTTTTCATCTTGGAAGTTCAAATGCCAACTTGGAAAAGCATAAGAACAATCTCACCAACTAGAGTTTCAGGAAATTTGAACTTCTTTGAACAAAGCAATCTCTTGTGGCTAAGTATCTTAGCGCTTTCTATTTACACACAGCTTCCACTCACATTCTACTTTTGACGAATATGTAACAAAGGGACAGAAAAAAATCCGCTGGCTTTTCAAGATCAAGAAAATAGATCAAGGGGTTAGATATACAACTTTCTTATTTCCAAGAAATGAGCTTCTACTGCTAGGCTGGATCTGCCCTGGATACTCCGTTTATGTTCAAAGGCTATTGTAATGCCTCACTTGTACATAACATCCTTTATCACACTGTCACAATTGTTGTTTGTTTATCAGGTTTCTCTGTGAATTTATGCTAATAGCAGCTTAATAGACATTGCTGTCTTGATTTTAGTTACTGAGTTCAGTCATGCCTAGTATTAAGTGTGCTGATAAAATCTGTCTTCCAGAACTGCAGAATGGAAGGCCAGATGCTAGTCCTTGGTCAAGGCAAACGCTCCCTTGGAAAGTCTCTTGTCAGCTAAACACCTGGTGTAGCAGAACAAACTGTCCGAAGCTCTAGAAACCAAGACGTTAAATCACAAGGCTTGGTTCAGTGGGCTGTGCAGTGATAATATGTTAGATGAGACTTCCTTAAGACAGTCTGGGAAACAACCAAGTCCCAACAGAAACCCAGAAGTTACAGCTCTAATCTGTCTAAAACTATCAAACTGATTGTCAGCTACCTAAGTTAAAATTAATTGAAATCATGATTTGACTGAGAGTTAATTACCCATTAATGCTACCTTTTTTTGTACAAAGATGCCAATAAGTCTGTAACAGAATTTTCTACAGTGGTAGACAGTCTTCAGTATTATCAACAACCCCACCAAACACTCAGAAACCTCACCTGATTCTTGAATTCTAAGAGTGATTTTCACACTTTACCCTGTATTTTATGTGCTATCTCTACAACCCCAATGCAAAAAAAAAAAAAAAAAAAAAAAGGAAATGATTATTTGTCACTTACATAATTCCTTAAATTCAAATTATATTGTCTTTTCTGCTTTTTTTGTGCTTTATCAATCAAGAAAGCTCTATTCTCCATGTGGCAGAAACAAGTTGATCTTGGAATTGCTAAAAAGTTGTTTTGGAGTGTTCTCTGAAAATCTTGCCATAGCTGGGGGCGCTATTTGGGGCTAGGCATCGTGCATTTGACTGGACTGCTCCTTGATCTTGGTTAAGTGATAGGTTTGAATGACTGGACTGACATTCCTGAAGTATCACAGTACCAAATGCTGGCTTCACGATGCCCTGCTCTGAGATATGCCTACCTCTGCTAGCTGAGAGTACAACTTATCTTCTTGGGAGTGTTCTTTCATGTTAGAACAAATCCAGCAAAGGAGTCCATTTTTCCTTGGCTAAGGTTGAATGTCTATGTAAGACCTAGAAGGGAGTTCTCTGGGAAGAGTCAGACGCAAGATCTAGTGTCTCACATTTGGTGAGAGTTGTGAAAGCATCTTCCAAATGCCCCATTGAGAAGAAGGGGAGGGGAGAAGGGAGATGGAATGCCTCTTCTAGATTAAAAAGAAGATTTTGGCCACTTAAATGATGAGAGCCAAGGTTTGGCCAAGAGAAGGGCCCAGGCATGCTGGGGTCAGTGCTGGTACAGCTGAATGATGCCAGCCTTGTGCAAGTCCTTCCACAGAGCGGCCTCAAGATGCAGATCATGATTTACATAAAATTTCAGTGGCTCCTTCCTTCGATCAAAATAATGGTTAGAAAATTTCCAGTAGTTTTTTGTGATAAATCCATAGGCACTAACCTGGTCACAGGTATGCAAAGCTGTCAGCAGCACCAGAGCCCCAGTACTAGGCATGTATATGTCTTTAGCATCTGTGTTACTAAAGCTTGAATTCAAAAACCTCTCTGTCAGGTAGAGGATGAAGTTTGGATGTAATAACTTGAATTTACCTGCATGGGTATCTGGTCCGAAATAGTCCTGAGGCATGTCCCCTTTGTCATGACCGTCGGGGACAGGCACACCCAGAACGGCTGATCGCAGCATCACATAGTCACGGATGTTTGAAGGGATGAAGATATAGCGCACGTCTTGCCCTTGTGGGATGGAGGTGAAGCCCAGGTCTCTGTAGTTGATGAGAGAATTCTTCATGGTGTTCACAGTGAAGCCGTAGAAAGATGTCTTGGTGCCCACATCATCCTCAAAGCCTTGGATCACAGCACCATTGAGTCTGAAGACATAGTCGTGGGCATCGATGAGGCGGCCCTGGCCGGAGCCCTTCAAGATGCCGCCGTTGGCCACCACCGCACACCGGATGCAAGGCCAAGGCTGCCGCAGCTCCTGGGGCTGCGCGAACAGCTCCGCGCTCTCCGAGCCATTCAGAAGGCTCAGCGTGGAGGTGATAGTTTCACGGGGGACGCCGTGCCAGCCATAGGGGGCTCGGAGCTGGCTCAGGTGGTCCCAGAGCTCCTGGGTGAGGAGGCCGTCCCACTGCAGCACGGGGATGGACAGGTTGAAGAGCAGCCGGAAGCGCTGGTGCCGCTGCAGGGCCAGGGCCAGGGGGCGAGGGCAGGTCTCCTGCCCCGCAGACCCCGAGGTCCAAGCTTCGTACTCCGGCCAAGTTCCCGAGTGCCAGCAGAAGAGGAGCCAGGCGCAGGTGGCCACGAGTGGGAGCAACAGCCAGAGGCCCAGGTGGTACCTGTGGCGCATCCTGCCTCCTGGCACCGCACAGGAGTGCTGCTGTGCCACTGGCCTGCTCACTGCTTGCGGTGCCTCCCCGTCACAATCACGTTTTTGCTTACTTGAGTCAGTCTACAAGACAAGTCAGTACAGCAGGAGAAATTTTCCTCATTTGACCGCGGAGGAAACAGAACCTCAGAGACAGTAATGCTTGCCCACTGTGTCAGTCTCTCTTTTCATCACCCCATGTCTCTCTCTAGGATCCATATTAATTTTCCTTCTCATATCCTGCCTTAAACTCGTGTACTGAAGGCTCTGAATAACACATTTACGGGGAAAGTGATGCACCTGATTATTCTATAAAATAATAGTAATAATAATAATAATAATACATTTCTCAAGCTTTACCTAAATGTTAACATCTATGGTAGAACATTTGCAAATTTCCCTTTTTTTCTATTGTAGATTGACTTTGCTATTCCCCATTGTTGTTTACAAAATGCAGATTTTAAAAAATAAATGGAAATGTTTTCACTTCTTTGTATTTCTGATTAAATCTATTCCATATAAAAGGCAATTAATTTGTATCTTCTTTAGAAAATGTACATATATAGGAAGAGGTAACATGCAGCAGTTTTCCACTTTAATAAATTATCTGGATTAACAATTCAAAAATATTTTTCATATCTTATCTGCCTTAAATAATACTCTAAATCATTTATATGAGTCTTTGAAAGACTTAAAAATGAGGGATAATTCTAATTTACTTTTTCTGTTGTTGAGTATATTGTTCACCTCAACTGTTGCGAAAATAAAAGAACAATAGATGAATATCTCCATCTAGAGCCTGTTTAGGAAAAATGTAATTGCTCAAAAGAAGTCATTCCGTATTCAGATGACAGGCTGCGATACAACAGCTCATCAATGTGTCATGAGGAAATATCAAGGACGTGACTACTCTGTTTGGGATGGACACTGTGTAACCAGGTTTATATCCCCCAGGATGCTGGTTTAGTTTCTATTCATGTGTCCTAAAATGGTTCGGCACAAAGTAATTCAGAGCTTTATAGCTCAAATGAACCAAATGGAACTCTCACCTCTCTCTGTGCCTGATACCATCCCTGCATAAGCAGTAAATAAATAATTTGGAATCTATGTGGCAAATTCCATCATGAAAATTGAGCAGAGGGTGTGCTGAAAAGAAAAGAAGTTGCACTTAAGCCAGGCTTGGCAGATCAAGGAGAGTCTCCTGGCTACAGTGATATAGAAATTAAAACATAAAAGGATATTTTTATTTTTAATGATAATTTTATTTAATTTGTCTTCGTGTGCATTTTTTATTTTAGTTATAAATATTCACACATGTACTCATTCCATCTCCTCCTACATCTTACTCTATCAATTATTTATTCTCTATCGCCCTTTTTAAAATCTCCACTTTTTCCATTTCTATTGGGTTGTCGGAAAAGTCATGACGTATTTTTTTCTATGTTTTTCATTGCCAAAATGCATCATGACTTTTCCAACAACCTAATTCTCAGTTCATTCTCAGTTCTTCTTTTGCTTATTTGATTTGTCAGTCTTTTTTGACATTGTTCACTACTCCCTCCTCCCAGAAACTCTCTCTTCCCTTGTCCCCATGGCAGTCAACCATAACAGGTACTATTAATGTTCTATCCATAGCTCTTCAGCACTTAACATTTCCATGCATGACAGCCAGGCTTACATCCACCAGCACCAGACAGTCTTTTTGCCTGAGGGTTCTGTCTTATCACTGGCACCAACTGTTAATGCACATGTAATAGACCAGCAGTGCCAGGGAGTTGACCACTCATGAGAATCACCGCTAATAATGACAAACAGCAATTGCAATACAAATACTTCAGCCCATTCATCCCTCAGGCAAGACAATTTTGTGACACATGTCTACACTGGGTCTCTGAGTTCCAGTGAAGTTAAGCTTCAGTTACTCACAACTGTGATTTGCTCCATGGAGCAAACTTTATTGGTTTTCTTCTCTTCCCTGTCTTACCTCTACATTCATCTACTAGTACTTCCTAGGATCATTCACCAAACAAACTCCCTGCACTCAAACCTTGTCTTGGAGTCTGCTTCTTATGGAATCCAAATGAAGACAAAATTTTAATTCCTTAATTGCTTCTCTGAATATTTTTAATAGCTTTTTTTTTTCTTTTCTCTCACTGAAACTCTTTAAAAAATGGGGATTCTCAAGATTCCATTCTTTGGTAGGGCTCACTCACATTCCTGTTTTCGTTTACCATCTGCAGGTTCACTGTGAAATCAATTTCTCTAGCTCCGGTATAATTTTCAAAGACCTAACTTCTCTAGGATGTGTCTGTCCCATACAAAATTGTGAACTCTTTAAAGCCTGGCCTATCTTTTTATTTATTTATTTCTGAACTTTAAAATAGTACCTGACAGACCATATATATTGAATAATATTCGAATTGATTAGAAGATGAAAGCACAGAAGAAATATCAATTTATTTTATGGAGGCAAGTAGTAGAATCATTCCTTGCCTACATAGTAACGAAAGAAATTTTACTTGGTCAATTTATACAAAAATATATTCAAACCTGTAAAAAAGAAAAAAAATCTTTTTTGGAGCACGATAGCCTAAATAGCCAGCTGAGTGGACTTTTCATGTTCCAACAGACTCTTCTGGCAAGTTCAACAATTTGAGTATTAAGGGCTGAAAATCAGTATTTCGTAACTGTAGCTTTTGCTCTGCTTTCAGTTAATCGACTATTCAAAAACTATCTTGCTCAACTGAGTCCAATTTGTCTAGTTTTTAAGAGATCTGTTAACCACCAGGAACTATATTTCTTCTGTTTAAAATAAATGGGAGCACCAGCAGAGTCTTTCCTTTCCATTTAGAAAATGAAAGGCTGCCAGATAGAGTACCCAGATCCACTGCTGACATTTAAATAGCTATTTGCTTAATGCCAATAAAGTAGTTCGTGTATAGGAACCAAGGTTGTGAGCAATAAATTGGGCACATTTTTGCTATGAATCCTTTAACAGATCATCCACTAGAATAGCAGAATATTAGCATTAATTGCAATTTAAGTTGACTGCCTATTCCATAGATGAAGAATCCAGAGATCCAGAGATATAAAGCAACTTATTCTAAACCACAGCAGAAGTGGTAAGCTGAGACCAAGACATCACCCTTATGTTTATATCCAGACTTTCCCCACCACATTTTATATTGCTTCAAAACTATAATGGCAAAGAATTACTTAATGGTTTGCAACCACTTTTATGAGGCAAATGTGATAGAATTAGAAAAAAAATTCAGACCTAGAAGACATTGATGATTGTTAAGTATAACTCCTTTTCTTGATAAATATGTCTACTCTATAATATATAAAAAGTGGGTTTCAATGATTTAATTTCCACTCTGACATGTAAAGAGTTTGATATCATTGTTTTGGTTTTTTGCAAGAAAAAAAAGAAGCTGAACTAACTGAAAATTAACAACTCTTCTTAGATACATCAGAGAACTGAAGTGACAGGGCAAACCACTAACCTGAAAACTGGAGAGACAGGTGAATACAGATAATTACAGCTTACCAGTAACAGAAGCTGCTGCTGGAGCCTGTTGGGAGCACTTAAAGGGAGTTTAAGTAATTGCTGAAAATGAAACATTGATTACATTGAGAGATTAAAAACTCCTGGAGGCCCAGCCATAAGTTTTACCTCCAAGAGTGTCGCATCCAGCACGACAGAGCAGTGGGAGTGGAGAAGGGATGGCGAAAGGTTAAAAATGAGAGAGACACAAATAAGAGAAAAATGCAGTAGGTGCCAGGGGACTCCAGCCTCATGGACTGAGCCCTGAATCAGGCCTGACTGTGCCTTTTATTGTCTCACATATTAAAAAAGATCAATGTATCTTTCACAGCCTGTGAGTCTCATACCAGAGAATTTAGCTCAGAGCCAAATCGCCCATGCCTGCAAGCTGCCATTACCGAAGGTCCCATGATGTTATTGTCATGCACCTCCTAAGAGACAGAAACTTCTTCTGCCAGAACTTATTGGTAAGAATGTAGAGAGGACAGATATTATCATATCAATAGGTCATTTCACATACACGCAGTGAGAACCTGAAACAAGGGGTCTAGGCCCTTTTTCCTCAACTCTGTGATTCCTCCTATGGCTCCCATGTGACTGTGTCTGTCTTAGGTTGTTCCTCCCTTGAGGAATCTTATCTGTCATTGACTAACCAGCTATCTTTTGGGGCCAAGTAGGGATACATAATGTAGGCATAATATTGAAGTAATGATCTGTCTTTATGGAAAGGTGCATGGAGGCAGGCAGGCTATCATGTGACGACACAAGAGTTCCTTTGACTTCTCACTGTAAAGATCAGAGAAAAATCGCTTCATGTTTCTGCCAGAGGAGGGGGGAAAGTAACACTTTTTAAATAAACTCAGAATGCTTTGTTCTCCTTACAACTTCTTGTCCTCAAGGGAAACTGTTTTACCACAGCCTAATCAACTAGAGACTTCCAGAGCTTAACTGGCCTGGAGGAACTCCAGCCCAACTCCAGACCCTCTAGTATTCCTGTCTCACCTATGAGGAAAGGGGGAAGCTGAGAAGCTCCAGTGAAAGTCACATACAGCTCAGGGACCCAGGGTCACTAAAAGACTGAGACCTCATAATAGAATTATAGAATATTTCCCCTCCTGGGCATCTTACCTCCACAACAATAGATTCCCTGTTTAACGGAATTACAACTGAAAGAATGGTAGGGTTCAGATGTTATTTAAGAACGAATCTCTAAGGAAACCCAGGACAATAGAGAAGACAAAAACAAGGGCACTAAAGAAAAGTTTAGCCTCTGACACCACGGCTAGAGCAAACACAGTCTTACTCCTAGCCAGATAAGCATAAACTCTCAACACTAAAGGTCTACTTGCCTCAGTTCTTTACCTAGTACATCATAGCTGATTTTCAACAAAAACTTACAAGACATGCTAAGAAATAAAAATGCCATCTGAGGAGACTAAGAAAACATCCAAATGGAACTCAGATATGGCAGAGATTTGGGAATTATCAGACCAGGAATTTAAAATAATTATGATTAATATGCAAAATGGCTCTAGTGGAAAAAGTGCACAACATGCAAAGACAAATGGGTAATGGAAGTAGAAAGATGGAAATTCTAAGAAAGAATCCAGAGGAAATGCTAGAAATCAAAAACACTGTAACAGAAATAAAGAATGCCTTTGATGGGCTTACCAGTACACTGGTGGCCAAGGAAAATGGCTAAGGAAAGAATCAGTGAGCTTGAATATATGTCAATAGAAACTTTCCAAACTAAATAGCAAAGAGAAAAAAGAATGATAAAAATGGAATAAAACATCCAAGAACTGTGAGATAATTAATGGGAATACCAGAAAGAGACAGCAGATAAGAAGAAATATTTGAAGTTATAATAGCTAAGCATTTTCTAAAAACAATGACAGATACTAAATCACAGGTCCAGAAAGCTCAGAGATCAAGCAAAATAAATGTCACAAAATCTATAACTAGGTACCATAATTTGCTGTTTATAATGCGCAATTTTTTGCCCAAATTGGTGAGGGAAAAATAAGGATGTATATTATACATGGGTAGTACTAATTCCATATCTATATAAATGTTTTTAATTCATTTATTTATGCTTATGAGTTAAAAGTGTAACTCTAGAAATCAATATTGATATCCATATGCACAATAATACCCTAGAATATGATAATAGGTTTTGTTGAACTTACCATGAACTTGCAACGACAAAGAGTTCTTGGCCTTCTATGATGTGTAAATATTGTAAATTTGTTACTGGTACATAAAATTTCTTGTACCTTGTATCTGTTCTTATGTTTTGTAATTATTTGTTACATAAAAATTCTTGTACCATAATATGTTTAAAAATAAATGCTAAAATTCCTTTGTAATACAAAAAACAAGTACATAAATGTAAACTAATAAAAATTTGAATTAAAAAGTTAAAACAAAAGATTTTTTTCCCTGAAAGTTTGGGCCAAAAATGGGGGTGTGCATTATACATGGATTGCACTTTACATGGCAAAATACGGTATATTATATTCCAGCTACAGTAAAGAAAATCTTGAAGAAAGCTGGGGAGTGGGGGGAACATACCTATGGAAGAACATAGATCAGAATTACAGTGAACTTTTTGTCAGAAACCATGCAAGCAAGAAGAAGGTGAGGCAAAATATTTAAAGCATTGAAAGAAAGAAAAAATAGAATCCCATAATTCTGTAACAAGTAAAATTATCCTTTAAAAGTGAAGGAAAAATAAGACTTCCTCAGATGGGAGAGAGAGAGACAGAGAGAGAGAGAAAGAGAGGATTTTTGCCAGTAGGGCTTCCTTGCAGAAATGTTAAAAAAAGTTCTTCAGAGAGAAGAAAAATTACACAGCTCAAAAACTCTGATCTACCTAAAGAAAGAAAAGGCATTGGAGAAAGAATAAATGAAGGTAAAATAAAAACATCTATTCTTTCTTATTTTTAATTGATCTGCGAGATAACAGTTTGTTGAAAATAATAATAGCAACAATGCGTTGGCTGATTATAGCTGGTAGGTAAGTGAAATGGATACAGCAAAGTAATAAGGACCAGGAGAGAAATAGGGAATTCCGTCTTATAAGATACTCTCACTACCCATGAAGTGATATAATGTGACTTGAAAGTGGATTTAGATTAGTTGCAAATGTATATTGCAAACTCTACAGCAACTATTAAGGTACTATTTAAAAAGAAGTGTAATAGATATGCTAACAAAAGAAAGAAAATTCAATCATATAAAGTTCTTAAAACAAAAAAAAGAGCAAATGACAAAAAGAAAAACAGTGAATAAGAATAATGAATAGAAAATCATTACAAATATGGTAGACATTAATCCAACTATATTGATAACCATTTTGAATGTGAATAATTAAAAGATAGTCAGAGTGGATTAAAAAAACAAGACCCATCTACATGCTATTTACAAGAAATCCACTTTAAATCCAAAGACACGGAGATTAGAACTAAAGGGATAGATAAAAAATAAACCATACCAATACTCATCAAAAGAAGCTGAAGTTGATATATTAGTTTCAGACAAAAAAGATTTCAGAGCTAGGAATATCATCAAGGATAAAGAGGGACATTCTATAATGATAAAGGGGTCAACTCACCAAGAAGACTTAACAGTTCTTAAGATGTGTGCATCTAACAACCGAGCATCAAAACACATGAGGCAAAAACTGATAGAACTACAAGGAGAAATAGATGAATTTATTATCATAGTTGGAGACAGATTCAGCAGACAGAAAATCAGTAAAGATAAAGTTGAATTGATTAGAACTATCAATTACAAATATAACACAGAGATACTGCAGATTCGTTTCCAGACCACTGCAATAAGGCAAATATTGCAATAAAGCAAGTCCCATGAGTTTTTTGGTTTCCCAGTGCATATAAAAGTTATGTTACACTTTAATGCCATCTATTATGTGTGCAATAACATTATGTCTAAAAAATTGTGCATACCTTAATTTTAAAATACTGTATTGCTAAAAAATGCTAACTATCATCTGAGCCTGATGGAAAAATGGTGCTGATAGATTTTCTTTATTCAGAGTTGCCACAAACATTCAATTTGTAAAAATTGCCATATCTGTAAGTGCAATAAAGCAAAGTGCAATAAAACAAGTTATGCCTGTAATTGGATCAAAATTACATTTATAGAATATTTCATCTAACACATTCTTCTCAAGGCTGGATCACTCACCAAGATAAACCACATTCTGGGCCATTAAACACACCTTAACAAATTTAAAATATTACAAATCATAAGACCACAATCAAATTAAACTAGAAAATAATAACAGAAAGTGAGCTTGAAAAATCCTAAAATATTTAGAGATTAAACAATACAATTCTAAATAACATGTACATGAAAGAAGGAATCTTGAGAATTTTAAAAATATTTCAAACTAAAGGAAAATGAAAATATAACTTACCAAAATTAGTAGGACGCAGTGAAAGCAGTACTTAGAGGGAAGTTTATAACTTTGAATGTATATATTAGAACAGAAGAAATATCTAAAATCAATAATCTAAGCTTCCACATTAGGAAACTAAAAAAAATAAATAAATAAAAGCACAAATTACATCGAAAGCAAGCAGAAGAAAAGAAATAATAAACATTAGAGAAGAAATCATGAAATTGAAAACACTATCTTAAATATCCTTATAAGGGAGGAGAAAATGGAGTTTTGAGAGACATGCTAAGGAAATGCACAGAGGAGACAGCATGGAGCAAAGAGATGTATCCACAAGCCAAAGTGTGCCGACAGCCACTAGGGGCTGGGAGGGGCAAGGGACAGATTCTCCCCTAAATCCTCCAGAGGAATGTGTGCCTGTTGACAACTTTGGACTTTGGGCCTCTAGAGCTGTGGGAGAATAAATATCTGTTGCTTTTAAACTACCAACTTTGTGGAAATTTGTTATAGCACCCACAGCAAACAAACACAGTATTCATCAGCTAATTTCTTGAACAGCGTCCTCAAAGAAAATACTATGCAGTGAGCCAAATACCAGCTAATGGCATCAAGATACAGGAAATCATTTAAGCTGAATTGTCAGCCTAAATGAAATATACTGGCCCTGTCAGGATATTCCAAAAATCCTAAGCACTTTTCTCGTAATGAGTTTTTGTTTTGTTCTGTTTGTTTTTTCTTTTTATTACTGAGAGGCTTTGACAAGTGTGTGCATCTTTTTAAAACAAAAATTATACCGATTATACCAAATTGGCTTTTGGAAATTCTACCTATTCATTTGAGTCTAGCTGTACATACTGTTATATTGTTTATAATAGGCTTGAATATGAACAAAAGGAGGGTGAATTTATGGTAGAGCTAGACCAGTGAGCGTATTATCAGCCAACTCAGATAAACTGACCAACATAGTCCTTTGCAGCTTTGTATTATTACATGTGTACCATATTCCCCTAACTGGACACTCTTTGTCACAGGAGAAAATCAGAAAACTCTGTTTCCCTTCCCTTCTCCATCATCAAAACTTCCATACTCAGCATTTCCAAGCCTTATCATTCCATACTTACTGAAATTTTCTCACATTTCAAGGTCTGGCTCAGTGTCATGGATATTCTGAAATTCACATAACTTTCACTGCTTCTTAGTTCATGTTAACATGATCTTTTTATAGAAGGGAGTACGTCTTGTCTTGGAGTATATTTTTTAATTTATATTTTTATATTTTTTAGTTTATCTATTTATATTTCCCACCAGGCCCATGATTTTGAAGCTGCTTAAGGGGTGAGATCCTCTAGAATTGCCTGGAAAGATTTGTCTGCAGCTCATCCCTCTGTGTTACCCCTCTCCTTGAAACTTTGATTCAGTAGATGGTTGATGGGAATGAACTCCCCAGGTAGCTCTGAAATTCTCCTCCTTTGCCCTCTCTTACCTTTAATTTTTTCTGCCTAGCATATAAACATTTTGCCCAGATAAAAATAGGCATTCAATAAATGTCTATTGTATTGAATTAACCCACAATGATGGACTTGGTACTGTACACTGATTTTTGTACTAACAGACACCAAGGAAAGAAAATATAAGGCCTGTGACCTTAAAGAATTTAGATTTTAAGTTAGTTGTTCTTATATTTTTGAGGTTATAGAACACTTTGGAAATCATTTCAAAGCTTTGAGTTCATATTTTTAGATAAACATACACTCACCATTTGCATATAAAATCAGGGGGTTCATAGTGTTCTGAAAATCACCCTTGAACACTCTAGGGTTCCAAGTTAGAAGCCCCAGACAAAAAAATAATATAGAAGATATTGTAGCACTCATTACATGGAGAATACAACAAATATCCATTTAATTAATTAATCCATTAACTAATGAACTTCTTAAGAATGCTACATAAACATATGCACTTATCTCCTGAGTTGCCTGCAGCCATCCTTAGACTTGGAGATGAAATCAAAAAGGACACGTGTTTTACTATAACCAGTGCTTTGGCATCTCCGCTTGTGACAAATTAGAAGGAATGTATTTATAAAAACAACACAAAAGGTAAAAAGAAAATGACAAGAATAAAATCAGAACTAAACCAATCTCATTTTTTTTTTGAACCACCAAAACCAAACAAAGCCAGTTTATCATCTTGAAAATGAATCCTCAGTCATCCTCCTATAATCACTGCCCCAAGTTCTCAAGGAAAATAAAGACAATCATCAAGGCAAAATTATTTCACTTATTTAAAGGAGATATTTTCCTCAGACAATATTAGACTTTCCTGGTTAATTAGATAAGGCCCCATAGAGCTGTCAAGAAGCCTTTGGCCCCAAAAGAATAAGCCTAAAATAGAAAAATCAAAAGTCAGCTCTTTGACTTTGTTTAGATAGTCGCCCTTTCGCCCCCAGCCCCCCGCCCTGCCCCCAGCTTCCCACTCCACTTCAGTTCTCAATCTTGTGACCTAGACTGAGCATCTAAATGCTGACAACTATTCCAGGGTAAAGGATGGAGGAAAGAGGAGGTCTCACCTAAAGACCTGTATCTGTAGGACCAAGTTACTCTTCATGCCTCTTTCCTTGGGAGAGGCTATGGTTCTCACTGACTCTCTAAGCCCCTTCCTTTGAAGCTAAAAAGACCCTGCCACCTTCAATACCCACCTGTGGGGAAGAAGAGAAGATGTCATAGAGATGAACTCCAAAAGCTTCCAAAGAAGAACACTCAACCCAAGGGCTCAAAACATTGATGCCTGCCTACATCACATGGCAGACTCCAGCACAGCCAAGCAGTTCAGGAATGATCTTTGGACTCGTGCTCATGAGAGGGGATTAGCAAGGAACCTTGAACTTAATGATTGCCAAGCAACTACCCAGGACATTTCACCCATAGAAGAGCTTGTACTGAAATCTAGATATTTGGATAACCATCTCAAGGCTATTTCTATCCCCTACCAACTTTAGTTTTAACCATGTATTATTACCAAAGATGAAGTACAACATCTCCATTCCAGGAAAAAAAACCTTTATCTTCAGCTAGATATTCCTTCAAACCACAACTCATTCCTTTGTACCCCACAGATCTTAGTTTTTAACCTCTACGTAGCACTTATTTAACCTTATATTCTTCCAACAGTTTAGAAGTAAACTTCTACAGGGCAACATTTATTTCTGACTCATCTTAGAGTATCAAGGACAGTATTTTGCACCTAGTGGGAACTGAGTAAAAGACTGTTGAATTGAACCAGACACACAAGACTGGAAAGCCTCAACCAAAACAAAATATTTCCCAGTATTTCACAACCCAATGAATTGGTTTGACTACTTTGTTTTTAAATTAGTACAGCAATGCATTTATATATCTAAACCACACACATGTTGAAAACCTGCTTTCCAAAGCAGTTAAAACATTACAGATTGTATGTTACTAAAATATTAAATATTTGCCATTCAGATTTTAGACTAATTTTTTGTGCTTCCCTTAAGGATATTTGGTAAAATACATATACTCTTAAGGTCAGTAGGAAAACAGATATAAAAAACAAACAACAACAAAAAGCAGCCTCTGATTCTGCAAAGATATCTCAGCCAGGACACAGAGATTTTTCATTGTCTTTGGAAACAAGTTCACTTTTTTTTTAAATCAATTAATTAATTAATTTATTTATTTATTTTAGCTGAGACATCCTGCCACTTGTTGGCAATTAGCAGCAGCTCAGCTCGGGCTGGGCATCGAACTGCTGTTGCTCAGAGCTCAGCTCGTACTCTTGAGTGAACTCTTAACCAACTGAGCCACTCGGGCGGCCCCAACCAATTCACTTTTTAACACATGTCTGCCCTTTGCAAAAAAAAAAAAAAAAATCAAACAAGACAAAAGTACACAAAGTAAAATTGAGATACTTCCCTCATTCTCCAACACTATTTACCAGAGGGAAACACACATAAACCTGCTCACTTGTAAACTTTTCTGGTTCTCCTATAGGAGTTATTCATACTTAACATACAAAAAACAGCCTGGGATGTGATCCTGACATTTCTGCCCCAGCCTCAGTCAGACACAAGGTTTCTGTTTCTGAAGGATCTGCTGTGCAGACACAGACTATGTGTGTCTGTTGGGAACCCCCTCAACTCCCACTGTTGCTATAACCTCCCTAAATGTGTTTTCTTGCCAGCCTTGATAGCTGGTACCTGTCAAATGCCTCTGCCCGCCTGAACAACTCTTATAAAGCAAACTGAATGCCCAAATTAAAATGACCAATGCACTTCCTTGTCAATGCAATGGCTTATTAAAACAATGCATGGCTAAGAAGGTTGTCAATTAAGGTAGTCTTTTGAGTCTACTCTCCTGGACCATGACCCCACAAGCTGTCTTTCTATCTCAGGAATAAGTCAATCTCTCACAGATGTTTGCCCAGTCCCAAGTTTTCTACTTAGGAAGTATAAGGAGTTGGCAGAAAGGAAGTGTGGCTTCCTTCCAGCTGGTCACAAGGGCCAAAATGCCACAGTCACTGCAAATGGCCCATGCAATGTTCTCTTTGACAATTGATTTTATTCTTTGGCTCTAGCATGTATCTGAGTGAGCTTGGTTTCCCCACTTATACCTTTCAGACAACTCCAGTCTTGACAGATATACAATATAGCTTTAGCAATGGCTGTAAAATGATTCCTGTGCCTTTCTTTATGGATATCTAAACAAGGCAATGTGATATATTTGCTGAGCTACTTAAACATTTCCTTACACTAACTACTACTCCTCCTTTGAAAACCACTTCAGTGCCCATACTAGAAATCAGCATTACTGATATGACATGATAGCTAACCATGTTGTGACGTCACCAAGGCAAATTTGTTGAACGTAAGGAAAAATCAACATTCTCTGGAATCAAGCAAACTTTGAACTTTTTCTTTTTCTTTCTTTCTTTCTTTCTTTCTTTCTTTCTTTCTTTCTTTCTTTCTTTCTTTCTTTCTTTCCTTCTTTTTTCTTTGTTTTTACTTTTCCTTTGCCCCAATTTAAAATTTAAATAACTAGAAGTCAGAGAAAGCAGATACATGTCACCAGATGCCACTTACCACATTCCAAGAGCTCATCTGTTCCATTAGATACTCTGATAGGCTGCTTCATACAAATTCTCCAGGAATACTTTTTATATTGATCTGAGTTATCTCCAATTTGTTAAGTCAGTTTTCACAGGCAGCCCTCCTTGTGAATGAATCAGTAATTGATATGTCATAGTCATTTCCTTCACCTTCCAGAACCAACAGGTGGACTTTTTTTCCACAGACAAAGACCTACCTATCCTATTCCAAATCTCATTAGAATGTGACATCATCTTGGAGCCAGTGCAAAATGGGGGAAGGAAATATGCAGACATCTGTACCTTTGATGCAAGCCAGGCAGAATTGTTCTTCAACAAGCTTTGCAGCCACTATCAATACAAGGAGAGGTGCCAAAAAGAAAGAACCTTCATTAGTTTTCCGATTATATAGAGTGGATGTGAGAATTCACTGCTGCCTTATCCAGTCCCTGTGAGATCTGTTTTCCCACTCTTTCTACAGCCATTACACTCAAACCACACATACCATTTTCCAGGTCTGCTGACATACTAAAATCAAGATGTCCTGTGCGAAGGCTGCTGGTGGATGAGAGAAGACCTAGGCTTCTGGGGTCCTGGAGATTTCAATGGGTACCAAAATCTCTCTTGGTTGAGGTCCCTTCAAGCATTACCAGTGCTCTTTCTGATATTCCACCAATTTCAGGTATGTCTGAGCCTTTCTGCTTCCAATCAGGCATATTAAGAAAAAAAGAAAGAAAAAAATTGGAGAAAGCTATGCTGCTTAATAATGTTTCAATGCTTCCACTCCTGTTGTAATATAAGATCTTTTTCATATGCAAAATCACTTCATAAAATTGAGAAGAATGCCTTCTTTGAGGAGCTCTCAATTTTTGCTTCCTTCTGTTTTTTGGAGCCTCTGGTTCTATCTAATTAAATCATTTGAAACTACCACAAAGCCTTGTCTTTGACTCTCTATTCGTTATTCACTGACAGAATAACCTTTACTTAGAAAGGAGAAAACTATGAACATCAGCATTGACATCAAGATCCATAATTAAGTTGATGATAAAAACCTCTCTTTGGACCTTCAGATCACTTCCACTTGGTGTATACAAATACAGCCCTGACATTTTAATTTTTATTTTCACCTTGCCCTTAGACTTTGACATGACATTATCATGTTTTAAATAGCCAATCAAGCTTCCCCCAGACATATGTGTGAGTTAGGACAAAGAGCTTTTTGAAAACACTGAATGTTCAAGGTACAGTAAAAGGAAAGATTATTTTTCTTCCTACTCATTAAACTTGCTCTGTGAAATCATCCTTCCCCAGCCATAGCTGGGAATATCAGCTAGGACTCTGAGCTCCCCTTCCTTCCTTCCTTCCTTCCTTCCTTCCTTCCTTCCTTCCTTCCTTCCTTCTTTCCTTCCTTCCTTCCTTCCTTCTTTCCTTCCTTCCTTCCTTTTGTTCTTCCTTTCTTTCTTTCTTTTCCTTCCTTTTTGTAAGTAAACCATGTAATTACAGAACTAGATTAATTATAATTTTGGGGTTATGATCTCTCTGTCTTCATGCATGTGCCTTTTAATTGTACTATATTGCATGCAATCATTTATATTAATAATATCATAAACTTCTACAATCCACCTGATAACAGAACTAGAACATTGCTAATAATTTACTTCTACCCCTAACCCATCCCCCTGCCTAGCTTCCTACCTCCAAAGGCTAGCACAGCCCTGAATTGTATGCTCTTAAATCTTTGCCTTTAGCTTATCAGCTAATGTATTTGCAAATATTGAAATATATTGTTTAGTTTTACTTGCTTATATCTTATAAGAAAACACAATATACTATATGTAGTTTTCTGGGACTTACTTTTTCCCCTTTGATATTATATAACCACAACTAATCTTCATTATTGAATATACCTGTATTTTATTTGTTTTCACTACTATATAGCATCCTATTCAGTGAGACATATCACATTTTATTTTTTAATTTTTCTTATCATTGAGGATTTGTGCTTTTTACATTGTTTACATTATTTTGCTTTTAGGGACAGTGCTGCTATGAATATTATACTTATCTCCTACTTATCTCCTACATGTGCTGAGGTATATATGCATATATATTAGATGAAAAGGCTTTTTGTCACTCCCAAGCATTAAGGAATCTAGTCCAATAAAAATGATAAAATTCTAAAATTTTATCCTCCTTCAGCTGAGATCATTTGGAGGGCTGGAGAACAACAGTGAGGGAGGGCATTTAGCTTTGTGAATATTTCTTGTTCTACCTCTTTACACACATGCTGGAGGCTACTTTAGATTCTGAAGGGAGAAGAAACAAAAAAAGATTGGTACAATATTATGATGCTGGTACAACCGTAATAAATATTATTATCTTTTCCTGTTTTTTCTTTTTTACAATCACATATGGAGAGATGATGTCAAAAACATGGCAGCATGAGGGGTTCCCCTTGACCTCTCCCCTTGGAGTTACAACAAGTTGAACAGCTATAATTCAACAAATGTTTGCCTACACAAACACATCTCAGAGATCTGCACATTGAAACATCTGAAGGTTGGTAAAACAGGAATAACAGGAGAGGAAGAAAGGGAGAAGTGCAGAGATGGGGACTGCAGGATGCAGCCCAGAGCTAACTGAGGTCCCAGAAGAGGAGAGGGTTGAGATTGCAGGTGCACTCTCTGTGGCCCCAGCAATCCTGCCTGAGGGATCAGCATATAATACAGCTGAACCCAGTGATTGAGGCAGAGACCTCAAGGCCAAGATTGAATACAGACATGTGGCAACTGTGGTTTAACAGCCCTCAGTGCCAGGCAGAAAAAAATCCATGGAGCCCGGCTGCCTCCCCCTGCACACTCCCAGTGTTAGAAATGCGCCCCTGAAAAAACAGCAGCAGTGTTTAATAAAAGAGAAGAATATCTACAGTCCTGAGAACTGGAGAGATAGTTCCTGAGTGACAGATGCACACTGCAGATAATTCCAGTGATAAGGGAGGAGCTAAAGGGGCAAGGCAGCTGTGGTCTGGCAGTTACCATTACTCAGAAGAGAACAAAGCCACAAACACACCAGCTGCCTCTCCCAGCAGCCCTCACCTCCCCTTTCATGGCTGATCCCACTGGGGACACCCAGGGCTGCTGAGGCATACAGCTTTGTATCTGGTTGTGAGGGCAGCACTGGAATTTCAGAGGCTTAGAACCCCATTGCCCACCACATCCTCCCACGAGGGTGGTGCCCTGAGATCAAGGTGACCTGGTCACAGGGAAGATGCCCACTTTCCCAAGAAATCTCCATTGTGTGAGAAGCCAGAACAGGGCAAGAGAAAGTAAAATTCTCCACTGCTACCTACTGGAAGGAAAAAGGAAGACCTCTATTTATTAGCCTGCTGCAGAACTCACTCCCGTAAATGCCCAGGAAGATTATTAATCCATAAATTACCATGAATAACCAACGTAACAGGCATCTCAGAGGGAAACTTTTAAAAATCTGCAGAAAATAAACTTAAAGACATGAAAGTATGTGATTTAAACAACAGAGAATTCAAAACTGTAGTTCTCAAAAAACTCAACTAGATGCAAGAAAACTCAGTCAGCTTAATGAAATGAAATCAGTAAACAAAATGAATACTTTACCAAAGAGATTAAAATTTTGAAAAAGAAGCAAATAAAAATTCTGGAGCTGAAGAACTCAATAAAAGATGTGAAGAATAAAATAGCAAACTTCAAAAATAGAGCTGGCCAGGTGGAGAAAAAAATAGTGATGTTGATGATAGAAATCTGGAAATTACACAGACAGAAGAAGAAAGAAACTTGAAAGAAAAAAATAAATGAAAAAAATTCTACAAGAGCTATCTGACTCCTTCAGAAAGAGCAATCTAAGAATAAGGAGGAGGGATACAAGATGACAGAGTAGATAAACATTGGGCCTGCATCCTTCCATGAACACATTAAAATTACAACTAAATTATAGAACAATCAATCTTGAGAACCATCGGAATTCTAGCCAAACAGAAGTCCTATGACTAAAAATATAAAAAAGAAGCAATGTCAAGAATAGTAGGAGGGGCAGAGACACAGAACAGTCTCCAAACCTCTGTGTGGCAGTTGAGAATCAGGAAGGATGTCTCAGCTGTGGAGGTTCCCCACAAGGAATGAGAGACCCCAGCCCTACATAAGATTCCCTAGCCTGGAGTACTGGTGCAGGGAAGAGAAGCCCTAACAACATCTGGCTGTGAAAAACAGTGGGGATTCCAACTGTTTGAGTGGGACAGAAGGCTGTAAGAAACCCAGATGTCCTCTTAAACGGCCCATGCACAAACTCTCTTGCTCACAGGCACTCACCCAGGCCTCCAGTGGAGGGACAGTGACCCAGGGAGTGTCAGAGGTATACAGGGGGCAGACTGAGGTACGTGGTTTCAGGGCAAGGGCTGGAGGACAGTCACCATTATCCCTGTGAGGGGGTCCTTTTCCCATGCAGCTAGCATGCAGGTGCAATCTTTCTTGTGTTGTGCCCACCCCATCCCACCCACAGCCATGGCCAAATCTGAATCTGAATTGGTCTGGCAAGCTTTGCTGGGACCCCGCATTGCCCACCTCCCCCAATTCCAGAGGCACTTTCTCCAAGAGGAGCCAGTTTCAGCCACATTACACTCTTTCTTGGAAAACTATCAAAGTCTCCCAGGTCCCAGGCATGTGGCAACTGGGCTTGGTGTCCTCTGAGGCTTTTCCTGAGTAGTTCCAGGCTCAGCACTGGCACCAAAAAAGAATCTATATTAACCTGGTGACCATAACTCTTCCCATTCCAGTGGCTCCCTGAGGCCCTGCCTCACCCAACTTGTGTACCACCTGAGGCTCTATCATGAACCTTAAGGGAGCCAATAGGTGGCATCAAACTGCAGGATGTCCTGGCTTTTTGCAGAGCTACCCCAAGCCTGGTAGTGGTAGCAAATGGCCTTGGTTCACAGTGTGGCCTCTCCCACATGCATCCAGGTTTACAACAGGCAACAATTGTGGAATGCTTGTAGTTCCTACTAGGTAGCCCCTGCTAGTCAGAGGCAGTGGGTGACTTCACCCTGTACTGGAGCCCCTCCCTAGAGGCCCAGAGCTAGCATACTTGGGGTTGACCTCAGACCACAATCAACACTGCCAATTAGCCCCATAAGCAGCATACACAAAGGGTGGTCTCAACAAGCACCAGAGTCCAATGGGGGTGAACCCCACTCATTAGGGTAAACCCCCACACAGCAGCCCATAAGCTGTGGATATGACCAAACTCCACAGCCACTCAGCCTGAGGGTTGTTCCCACCTACTGACTTGACAAGTGCAATCAAGGATCCACTATAACAAGAGGGCACACACAATTCATACAAAAGATACTCCTGAAGCATCTGGAGCAGGTGACCAGGGAGACTGTGTCAGGGCAGGCCCTACAGGGCACCTGTTACATAAGGCCACCAGCCAAGACTGGGAAACATAGCAGATCTACCTAATATGTAGAAACAAACACAAAGAAACAACCCAAAAAAGGGAAAAGAAAAATGTGTCCCAAATGATAGGACAGGAGAAAACTACAGAAAAAGAACTAAATGAAATGGAGACAAGCAATGCACCAGATACAGAGTTCAAAACGATGGTTATAAGGAAGTTAGCAAGAATGTCAACAAAGAGACAGCAAGCATAAAACAAGACATAGAAACCACACACACACAAAAAAAAGTCAAAAGTGAAGAATACAGCCACTAAAATGAAGAATGTACTAGAAGGAATCATCTGCAGACTAGATGAAGCAGAGGACTGAATCAGGATTTGGAAGACAATGTACCAGAAAACACACATCCAGAACAGCATAAAGAAAAAAGAATTCAGAAAAATATAAGGATAGTTTATTAAGAGACCTCTAGGGTATTATCAAGCCTAACCACATTTGCATCATAGGGGTACCAGCAGAAGAGAGAAAGCAAGGGATTGAAAACCTATTTGAAGAAATAATAACTGAAAACTTCCATAAGCTGGTGAAGGAAATAGTCATACAAGTCCAGGAAGTGCAGAGAGTCCCGAAAGGAGAAGAGAGGGAGAAGGTAACAGAGAGTCTATTCAAATGAATAGTCAATGAGAACTTCCCAAACCTATGGAAAGAACTGGGTCCTTGAAAACAAGAAGTAAACAGAGCATCTAATTACCTCAAACCTAATAGGCCTTCTCCAAGGCATATTATATTGAAGTAGTCAAAAATTTTGACAAAGAAAGAATTCTCAAGACAACCAGGGAAAAAAAGTAGGTAACCTACAAAGGAAAGCCCATTAGATTATCATCTGATTTTTCAGCAGAAACTCTACAGACCAGGAGAGAATGCAATCAAACATTTAAACAATTTAAAGAGAGAAATTACAAGCCAAAATAATATATCCAGCAAAGTTATCCATTAGATATGAAGGAGGAATAAAGACCTTTCCAGGTATACAGAAGCAGAGGGAATTTTCCACCAAAAGACCTGAATTACAGAAAATACTGAAGGAGTTTATTCTACTATCTTTAACAAAAAGACAAAAAGATACAAAACTACAAGTAAGATTACCAACAGACAAACAAAAGCAGGAAATGGCAACCCCTGCACAGAATTGGTCATTATACACTTAAACATAACATAATGGGTAAAGAAATTAATGAGGAAATATCAACCTTAAAAGATACATTAGACCAAATGGACATAATTGACATTTACAGAGACTTTCATCCTAGAACACCAAACAATACATTCTTTTCTAGTGCATATGAAACATTTTCAAGGATAGACTATATGTTGGGGCACAAAACTAGCCTCAGCAAATTTAAGAAGATTGAAATCATACCAAGCATATTCTCTGACCACAGACTTTGAAAGTGGAGAGAAATGCAAAAAGAAAGAAGGAGAAACCACAAATATGTGGAGATTAAACAACATGTCACTAAAGAACAACTGGGTAAAAGAAGAAATAAAAGGAAAGTTCAAAAGATACATAGAAACAAATGAAAATGAAAATGCATCATATCAAAATTATTGTGATACTATAAAAGCAGTACTAAGAGAGAAATTTATATCATTACAGGCTTATCTCAAGAAAAATAAATTTCAAATTAACAACCTAATATTACATCTTAAAGAACTAGAAAAAGAATAACAGGTGAAACCCAATGTCAGCAAAAGGAAAAAAAATAATAAAAATTAGGAGAGAATTAAATGAAATAAAGAACAAAATGACAATAGAAAAAAATTAATGCAACAAAGAGTTACTTCTTTGAAAAGATTAATAAAATTGACAACCCCCTAACTAGACTCACTAAGGAAAAAAAAGAAAAGACACAAATATACAAAAACCAGAAATGAAATAAAAGTTATGATGGATACTACAGAAATACAAAGGATAATGCAAGAATACTATGATAGAGTATATGCCACAAATTCAGTAATCTAGAATAAATGGACAAGTTCTTAGAAATACAGAGGGTGCCCCAAGAAAATGTATACACATTTTAAGAAGGAAAAAACTGCCTTAAAATTGTGAAAAATACTGGTAACAAAAGATGAATACAAGTCACATGTATACACTTTTTTGGCACCCCTAGATGGAATAATGAAGAACTGGAAAATCTAAATGGACTGATCAACGGTAAGAAAATTGAAATAATCATCCGAAACCTCCCCAAAAGCTAAAGTCCAGGACCAGATGGTTTCAATAATGAATTCTTCCCAATGAAATATTCAAAGATGATTTAATATCTGTCCTCCTCAAACTCTTCCAAAAAAATTGAAGAAGAGGCAATACTTCCTAACTGATTTTATGAGGCCAACATTACCCTGATATCAAAACCTGATGGTAGGGCCAGCCGAGTGGTGCAGTGGTTAAGTGCTGGCTTGGCAAGTCAGCGGCCCCGGTTTGGTCCCACATGTGAGGGCCAGTGACACACTACCCTCAAAAACAAAAACAAAACAAAACAGAAAACCTGATGGTAAGGATAACATAAAAAAAAACTACAGACCAATATCTCTGATGAATACAGACACAAAAATCCTAAACAAAATACTAGCAAATTGAATACAACAATACATTAAAAGATTATACATCATGATTAAGTGGGATTCATTTCAGGGGCATAAGGATGGTGCAATATATGCAAATCAATCAATGTTATACACCACATAAACAAAATAAAGGACAAAAAAATCATATGGTTATATCAATAGATGCAGAAAAAGGATTTGTCAAGATACGACATCCATTTATGATTAAAACACTTAATAAAATGGGTATAGAAGGAAAGTACCTCAACATAATGAAGGCCATATATGACAAACCCCCAGTTAATATCATACTTAATGATGAATAACTGAAAGCCTTTCCTCTATGATCAGAAGCAAGACAGGCATACTTCTTGTCACCACTGTTATTCAACATTGTATTGGAAGTCCCAGCCAGAGCAATAAGGCAAGAGAAAGAAATAAAAAGACATCCAAATTGAGAATGAAGAAGTTAAATTATCACTTTTTGCAGATGACATGAATCTTTATACAGGAAACCCTAAAGACTCAACCAAAAAACTATTAAAAACAGTAAGCAAATATAGTAAAGTTGCAGAGTAAAACAATCATTGTACAAAAATCCATTGCTTTCCTGTTTATTAACAATGGAATTTCCAGAAAAAGTAATGGAAAAAACAATTCCTTCTACAATTACAACAAAAAGAATAAAATACCTAGAAATAAACTTAACAAAGGATATGAAGGATCTATAAACTGAAACCTATAAGATACACTGAAAACTATGGCATTATTAAAAGAAATTGAAGAAGACTCAAAGAAATGGAAAGATATTCTCTCTTCTTGGATTAGAAGAATCAACATAGTTAAAATGGCCATATTACCCAAAGCAATATACAGGTTTAATGCAATTCCCATCAAAATCCCAATGGCATTTTTTTCAATAGAAGAAAAAAATCATCAGATTTGTATAGAATCACAAAAGACCCTGAATAGCCAAAGCAATCCCGAGGGAAAATAAAAAAACAAAACAACCCAAGGTGCAGGTATCACACTCACTGATTTCAATTTATACTACAAAGTGACAGTAATCAAAACAGCATAATATTCACAGAAAAACAAACACAAAGACTAATGGAGTAGAATTGAGAACCCATAATTAAACCCACATATATATAATTTTCCAAAAAGGAGTCAAAAACACACAATAGAGAAAAGAAAGCTTCTTCAATTACTGGTGCTGGGAAAATTGGAAAGCCACATTCAGAAGAATGAAACTAGGCTGCTATCTATCACCACACACCCACCAAAATAAACTCAAAATGGATAAAAGGCCAAAACATAAGTTCCAAAGCAATAAATTGCATAGAACACATACATACTAAAATTACAGACCTTGAGCTCAGAGAGGGTTTTCTGAATTTGACTCCAAAGGCAAAGGAAGTAAAAGCAAAAATAAATGAATGGGACTATATCAATCGGAAAAGCTTCTGCACAGCAAATGAAACCATCAGCATACAAACAGGTAAACAACCAAGTAGGAGAAGATATTTGCAAACAACACTTCCAATAAGGACTAATATCCAAAATATATGAAGAACTCATACAACTCAACAACAAAAAAACAAATAGTCCAATTAAAAAATGGGCAGAGGACCTGAACAGACACCTCTCCCAAAAAGACATACAAACAGCCAACAGATAATATGAATAAATGCTCACTTTCACCAGCTATTACAGAAATGTAAATCAAAACCACAATGAGGGGATAGCCGAGTGGCTCAGTTGGTTGTAGTTGGCTTAGGGAGCAAGCTCTGAGCAACAGGACCACTGGTTCGATTCCCACATGGTCCAGTGAATGCTGCACCTGAGCTGAGCTGTTGCTGAGCTGCCAACAGGTGACAAAATGGTTCAGCTGGTGTAACAAAAAGATTGCCTGTTCAGTGGTGGGCTACGCCCACCCACAACTAAGACTGAACTCAGCGCCTTGAACTGAGCTGCCACCCGGATGGCTCAGTAGATAGAGCATGCGTTTTTAACAACAAGGCTGCTAGTTCGACTCCCGCATGGGATGGTGGCTATGCCCACCCGCAAGTAAGACTGAATACAGCACCTTGAGCTTAGAGGCCATGAGCTGCCGACGGGAAGCCAGATGGCAACTGGCACCCTCCACAACAAAGATTGAAGAACAAGTTGGCTGGTCCCCTTCCCCAATTCCCCAACACTGTTCCCCTCCCCCAATTCCCCAATAAAACCTTAAAAAAAATCACAATGAGTTACCATGTTATATGTGTTAGCATGGCTATTATCAACAGGACAAGTAATAACAAGTGTTGGAGAGGATATGAAGAAAAAAGAACCCTCATACACTGCCGGTAGGAACGTAAATTGGTACAATCACTATGGAAAACAGTACAGAAGTTCTTCAAAAGAATTAAGAATAGAATTACCATATGACCCAACAATCCCTCTTCTCTGTATCTACCCCCAAAATCTGAAAACATTTATCCTTAAAGATATATGTACCCCTATGTCCATTATTCACGATGGCCAAGACATGGAAACAACCAAAGTGTCCTCTGATAAATGATTAGCTAAAGATGTGGCACATATACACAATGGAATATTACTCAACCGAAAGATGAAAGACTGCCATTTGTGACATCATGGATGGATCTTGAGATTATCATGCTAAGTGAAATAAGTCAGACAGAAAATGTTGAAAACCATGTGACTTTACTCATATGTGGGAAATAACAACAAACAAGCAAGACAAACAAACAAGCAAAAACTCATAGACATAAAGAACAGTTTAGTGGTTACCAGAGGGTAAGGAGGGAGAGGAGGTGGTACACGAGCCTAAAGGGGGTCAAATATATGGTGATGGAAGGAGAACTGACTCTGGGTGGTGAATATATAGATTATGTATTATAGAATTGGACACATGAAACCTATATACTTTTACTAATCAATGTTACCCCTATACATTTAATAATTTTTTAATTAAAAAAATAAAATAAAATCTCATATGGAGTCCATGGTTTTGTCACAGATTTGTCTGCCTTACTACTCTTAACACTGACAGTTTTTCATGACCCCCCATCTCAGACGATAGTCTTCCTACCAGTTCCCTTTCTGTTGGGGTCCCTTAGTATCCCTGGCAGTCATCTTGGCAAGATCCCTTTTAACATCAGGTCAGCTCTGGGTCTTGCCTCTGGAACACATGACCTTAGCTTGTCTGTTGATGGGAATGCAGCAACATGCTCATAAAAATAGATTAGACCTCCCAATCTATCTGAGCACTTGGGGAATTGCGTTCATGGGGAATTGTGTCTAAGTAACTGGGTTCTCAAAGTTTCTACTTTGTCGTGATGCTATACTGTCTTACATCCAAGATCTCTCTCTGTCTTAGGCCCACCATTTTCCTCCATTTCCTGGATTTCTAAAACTGACATCATTTTCCTATTTTTCTGATCATCCTTTTATTGTTCTCTTACCCTTGAATCTGGATGTAGTTGGTCATCAAGTTCCAGTCATCCCACATAAGCCATCCTGCCATGAGTCAAGCCTTAACTACATGGCATTGTAAAGTATTAATTCAACATTCATTCATGTATCTATTAATTTATTAATTCCACAGATATTTATTGGCCATATACTGTATGCCAGGCACTGTTCTAGGTACTAAAAATGTATCAGTGGCAAAAAAGCAAAGTGCTCTTTTCATGAAGGTTTCATTCTACTAGTGGATACAGCCAAAACAAAATTAAACAAATGAATATGTAATATGAAGAAATACAAAGGAGTTACAGGGAAAGGAGAGGTTCAGGCATGCCATCAGGTCACACACAATAAAAGAACATGTTTGGGATCATGACAAGTTACTGAGGAGTTTTTCTTTAGCATAACTTTGTTTCTCAGATCATTGTAGAAAAATAGCAGGCATCTCTAATACGACATAGGAGGTCAGACAATCAAGTTCACAAATTCATCCTAGAAAAATTGCTACATAACTCACTGCTGAATATCACTATGGTCGCCTTCCAAGTATATCCCTTGGGAAGCTATGCACCAATACCAGTGCCTAGTCCATCCTTCAAAGCAATTTTGGAACTCTCTGGAGTGGCCATCAGAGCTGTCATCATATTACCCTTGATGTCCTGAATATCATCAAAATGTCTTCCTTTCAACATTTCCTTTATCTTGGAGTGAAGAAACATCAGGTGAGTAGGGAGGGTGTTCCAATACAGTTATTTGTTTACTGGCTAAAAACTCCCTCACAGACAGTGCCGTGTGAGCTGGTGCATTGTTGTGATGCAAGAGTCATGAATTGTGGGCGAAAAGTTCAGGTTGTCTAACTTTTTCATGCAGCCTTTTCAGCATTTCCAAATAGTCAACTTGGTTAACTGTTTGTCCAGTTGGTACAAATTTACAATGAATAATCCCTCTGATATCAAACAAGGTTAGCAGCATCGTTGCAACATGTTCGTGAACTTATTTGTCCCAACCTTGTATACGTATGTATGAAAGCCATTTTCTGCTCTGGCCCTATCTCCCTTTCAACTCCCCCACTCCCTTCCAATGTGCCCTTTCAAATCCATGGTCCGTCATCAACAAAATCTGCTTCATCTCTAAATGTTTCCTTTACCTTTTGTTCTAACAGAAACCTGGCTCTGCCCAGAGGTTCTTCCTTCCCCAATAATGCCAGACTGTGACTATTTCTTCTCATGGTTTTCCACCACAGAGCCAGGCAGTGGTAAACATGTTATCCCAGTTCTTCTTTGTTATTTGCAAATTGAGTCTTGACACATAGTAGGAACTCTATAAAAGCTATTTTTGAATGAATGCTTTACACTGTTTCCCTTCAGGTCAAAGGGGATCTGGAGCACATGAAACAGCCCCTTGGTTACAACTGATTAAAGTGAGTCATGTATCTCCCTAAGCAGAAGCAACTGGGTTTCTCTCTGGGAGTTTCTGAGGAGGCACATATTTGCAATGTGGAACCAAGCTGGAAGGTCATATAAACCTTTGGGTTATGTAGACTACCATTTGGAGGCAGCTTTGTGAGGCAGATGAAAAAGCAGAGAGATGCTCTATGGAGAAAAAAAAGAGGCAGAATCAAATTAGAGACAAGAGACTATGTGGTAAGAAAGGGGGAAAGTGAAGGCTTGATGACTGGCTGTTTACAGAAACTGCTCAGTTCCTTGAACCTTGGGATTTTCATATCCTGAGAACACAATGATACTGCTTCACCCCTTTATTTTTGCTGTCTTAAATGGTTTTTGTTCTGTGTAACTGAACTATGCCAGCTTGTGTGTTGGCTCTGCACACCAGCATTTATAACAGGCTTATATTAACTAAACTGAATTCTTCAGTTTCCCCAAGCCCTACATAATCTTATAATAATAATGTCATCTGTGGCACCTAAGCTTTAAGCCTCTACACTCATTTTCCTTGAAAACCTGCACTTCCTTACAGGAGTCAGCAAATTTTGTTTGTAAAGGGCCAGATAGTAAATTTTTTAATTAAGTCTTTTTTGGGCCATTCTGTCTATTCCAACTTTATTCTGCTATTGTTGCATGAAAGCATCTATAAATAATGTGCAAACAATTGGGATTGGTAGTGTTCTAATAAAACTTTATTTACAGACAATGAAATTTAATTTCATATGATTTCCTTGTGTCATGAAACATTATTCTTCATTTATTTTCAACCACTTAAAAATGTAAAAACACATTTTTAGCTCACAGGTCTTACAACAATAAATGGCTATTGGACTTGGATAATGTGCTATAGTTTGCTAACTATATCTGTAATTTATAGAACAGGCAATACCAGATTATGATGACCAATTTTTATCTTTTTGTAATTGCAATTATATTGGTTCCTGAACACTCATCACTTTAATAGTGGTGATAGTTGTGTACTGATCCTACTGGCATACCTCTCCTTGGCATTTCACATAATTTTGTGTTCCCTGTTTCCTGAAGCTCACTTCTCTTTCCCTGCGTTCTGTGAGAGATGCCCTCCTGATTCTTGTAAAGTCCAACCTTGCTTCTCAAGTGCCTTTGCTGACTTTCCTACCTCTGTGCACTCTTCAAGGTCTTGCCTTTCCTTATCAATCTTCTCCTCAATGCTTTCTTTCACTCTCAGAGTTTTAACCTGTATGAAGACTCCCGCATCCATATCTTTAGCCCAGACCTTTTTCCTGATCCTAAACCATATCACTAGCTGCCTGCAGAAGGGTGTTTAGGCATTCGAAGCTGAGCTCAACATCTTTGACCAAGGACTTGATCATCTATCTCTGTTATTATCACTATTAAAGCAGAACTCTGATAATAATCTGTACAGCTTTTCTTCTAATTCAACCTCCACATTTTATCAAATATCATTCCTGTCCATTCTATCTCTCCTTGTTCTTCTCTCCTTTCTCCTCTATCTCTGTACCTATTGCCTCTTTTCTCTGTTTCTAACCTCCAGTTTTATAACCCTAAAATCCATCCATCATTATCTATCCATCGTTCTATTGATTGGTTGAAGTTTACAAATGCAAACCTGCTCTGTTAACTCTTCTATAACTCCAGATTTGCTTACTCCAGATTTGCTACATGATATAACCGAAGCTGCTTAACATGGTACACAAAGTTCTTAAATATCTCACTCCCAACCTACCACTACAGTCTTACCACTCAATACAACCTTCCATACACCCCATACAATTTCTATAACTCACCATCATTGTGTCCCACTTTCTAGATTGACCCCCTCACCTGTCCCCAAAACAGTTTATTAGTTTGTGTTTCCTCAGAAGCATACTCTCAGACAAGAATTCCTATTGTTGGAAAAAATTATAAAAGTCTTTGAAATGAAAACACAAAAAGACTACTGAATGTCCTATCTAGCACATCCTCCCAGTTACCTGTACTTCTCATTGTCTTTGAGTTGTTTTACAACTCTGTATGTCGAAGAAGAGGGTTAGTAATGCAAATGATTCTTGTCTATACACATGCAGATTGTGTCCACTGAATATAATTGATTATTGTCCTATAGATATTGACCAGTTCTTCCAGTTTTGTACCTATTTGAAAATTTATTTCAGAGCACTTCTTATCTGGCATTTACAGTAGTAGTTTGAATTCTCCTTTGAGTAGAATTGTCATATATAGCAAATCAAACAAACAAGATGCCCAGTTATATTTAAATTTCAAGTAAACAATTATTTTTAGCATAAATATGGCCCCATTAAATATATGGGATACACTTACACTGAAAAATTATAAGTTGTTTATATGAAATTCAAATTTAACTGAGCATCCTGTATTTTATCTGGCAATTCTACCTTTAATTCAGCAGGGATATTTTACCAGTTCCCTCATTTTTTAAGTTAAATAAAATCACTGAGATGTATTTATTTTACAGTTGTATGAGAGTCTTGATTTTACTTTTAAAAAAAATCATCCCATACAGTGTAAAAGTAGTTTATTTGGGAAATAAAGAAGTGAGACAGGGTAGGGAAGTAAGCTTATAAATGTACATTATAAAGCCAGTTGGTACTGTGGGTAACTGCAGTTTACTGACCCTGGGGAACTCCCAGTAAGTGTGGTACACATTTCTCAGGGTAATCTCAGCCCTGGGTAAGGAAAGTATGGCATTTATCCACCAACTCCTACACTTAACACTTCATCCCAAACCTTTTTTCTGATAATTGACCACATACCTGTGATTAAGAATTGCTTGCAAGGAAGTGGTTGATTCCCAGCATGTCCAGCCTGCCATGAATGTGACCAAAGAGCCAGCTCCAATAACACTGAGCCAATAGACACTGATGTTGTAAAGACAAAAATATATAGGCATGCTACCAACAGCTTCAGCTATGCTGGCCAAATGTTCCTCAAAATAATCACAAATACCACCTTCTCTGCAACACCATTGTTAGTTCCCAAGAGTAGTTAACAGTTCTTGCTTTTGTGACCTCCTTACCTTTCATAAAGACATCTCTAATAGAAGCTTTGACAGATATCACACTTATTTTTCTCAACATGTGAATCTCTTCCAATTTGATTATAAACTTCTGGAGGATAGAGATTAAGTCTTATTGGTCTTCATAGCTCCAACTCCTGGTAGATAGTCTAGAAAGGTTTATTGATGAATGAATGAACAAATGAATGAAGAAGTGAATGAAGAAATGAATAAATAAATTTATAGCAATTTGAGGGAAGGAGAAAATTGGAGAAGGCTTCAGCAAAGAATTATGTTTAAGCAGGATCTTGAAGGATAGTAGCCTACCAAGATAGAGAATTCACTCCAAACTAGGAAGTCATTATAGGCAAATGAATAAAGAGAGAGGATTTATATTCAGGAAGATGTTGTTTGCTCTTCTCAGTAGCAACCATTTTTCCTTCCCTATATAGGTTTGGTGTTTTTCCATTCTTGCTCCTGAAGCATTTTAAAAGCCCAACCTGGAGAAAGGTCTTTAAAAAATATGACAGAGCTACACTGTGATAGTCTTTACCACAGCTTCTCCCAAAGTAAATATAACCTAAAAATATTAGTAAATGTTTTTATTTGAAGCAATTCATCATGGAAAGGCACTAACACTGCTATCACTTCCCTCCTAAAGATCATAATTGCGTTGTATCCCATATGCAATTAAAATTTTCACACCACTTTCAAGGTTCTTGTATATACAAACTAAATAATTAAAGTCATTCTCTTTTGAATTCCTTACCAGGAAAGTCTCAAAAAATCCTCCCTTTTATCCTGGTCATCAGACTTCCCAACATAGAAGATGGCTTGTTCTGTCAACCTAATAATGAAAGCCTGAATACCTCTGTCACTCATTCCTAGGGCTCATCAATTTTTATTTTAAAAGCTTGGAGATGAAAAATAAAAAGAGCTGTGCAATCTAGCCCATTAAGAGATACAGGAATCTTTGAATAATTAAATAAGCATAACTAAGGTTGACTAAGATCACTGAAAACAAATATTGTACTTTAGCATAAACCAAGAAATATTAATTGAAAATTTTAAGATCTCTAATTACACAGAGCATATAAAATCCAATGCCTACTCTATGAGGCAATGAGGGGTATAGAAGACATTCTGGGCTTTACCAGGAAGCATACTAGGTCATTTAATAATCAGATTTGATCAGTGGGACAAGATAGGAAGCCAAAACCCTGTGTCTGAGGATTAGGGACAAAAACAAAATCAATAAATGACCTTTGATGGGTTAATAATCAGTTTAATAACCTTAATAAAGGAATCTGGCAAACTCAGTCTTGGGATGGAATATTTATGTTCAATGAAGAAGGATTGTGTGTTTCTGTATTGAACATTCATGTGTTTGCTGGTTGCGGTCAAGTTCCGATGAGGTACCACATCATGGATCTGGTAAATTCATTGACTTTAAAGCTGACCTCAAGGAAGTAGACATTGTCCAGCCCACATGTCCAATACTTGGGGATTACAAGTATTCATGGCAGGATTATTTTCGGATTTGGGAAGATCTTTTTTATTGGAGTCAAACTGACCTGGGATATCCAATCTGTTTTCCCTCCCTATTGTCTATGAACTTCAATTTGCTATGAATTCAATTTGCTTTGATGGTAATTCTTATACATCATTATACTTCATAGGATTATTTGAGTATTAAATAAATCCTTATATAAAAACCCCTTAGCTGTCTTGAAAATTATAAGTGCATGATAATTTTTTTTCTGCTTCTCTAAATCCCAGAAAATTGAGGCAGATAAAAAGTAATATTGATTTAGTCACAAATGATTAATTTTGGAACCTATGCCTGCCTGGTTGAAGTTCTCTGTAAGTGCATACTACAATAGGACTCCAGCCCTTCGCAGAAGGACTAGTTTTATATTTAATGCACATATAGAGGTTGGAAACACCAAATGCATTGCCAGAATTATATTAGGAACTAGGGCTGAGACTCCAGGAAAATAGGGATTTCTTAAAAGGTCAAGGATGTTCTTTATATGATAAGTTGAACACATATGAGTAAAACAGCATTAAAGGGTAACCAAATGAGAAAAAAAAATTTTATTCCTTGTTTTACTCTTCTCACTTGGTGAAAAAGTTGGACTGAAATGTAAGTTATAATAATTTTTACATGTTTTGATAAAAAAGACTCAAGACACTTTCAAAATTATATTTCTAACAAAACTATTCCTTTATAAAATAGCAATGCGAGTTTGGAGATAAAAAGTTTAGTTCCAATAGTGGAGAATACCTTATCAAAGAACTGAAATACAGCTCTGGATAATTATAAATAATTAAATGATGAACATCTTTAGCACTGAGACAGCAGGGTCAGCATCTTGGAAGACACTGGTGAGTTCAGATTCTATTTCTGGACTTTTCCTTTCCACAAAAGTTCCTCTTTATTTCTAGTCACTCACTGTCTCAACCAATAAAATTTCCTGGGTGAGATGTGGTGTGTTTACAGATAACTACTGTTGTTCTGGAAAAGCTGAAGTTCCTACCAGAATCTTAAAAATAAAACGCACCACTGAAAGTGCTTAAATCCTATTTTAAGCATTCAATTGCCTTATAGTATCTTTCTCTTCCTTCTGTAGTCAACACTTCTAGCTAAATTTGATCAGTTTTGTAATTCTGTTTATATAGTACTCTCATTACACTCTGTAGTTGGATAAGAGATATTTGAAAAGGTAGTTTATCCCTGGTTCATTGTGCATATATACTTAAATAACATTATAAAAAATAGTAAAAATCTAAATAAAGGAAACTAGCTGATTTTTTCCCCCCTTAAAGGGGTTTCATGCATTACTAAAATTTCAGATATGCTTGTGCTTTACAGGAGACCAAGGGCTTTGTTGTGGAAAAAAATCAGACACAGTTTGAAACCTCAGCTTGGCTATTTACTGGCTCTATAATTTTAGATAAATTAACCTTTCTGAGTCACAGTTTCCTCATCAACTAAACATGGATGATAATAATAGTGGGTACGTCAAAGAACTTCTGTGGAAAATAAAAATTTATTTCATATGAAGTGATTGGTCCATAGTAAGCATACAATAGAAAAGAAATGCTATTCTTTTTTGGTTGTTTTATTTTTTAAATTCTCACCAGGAAAGATAATAACAAATAAAACTTATTCAAAAAATAAGGGATTTTTACCCTCAAAAAAAAAAAAAAAAAGCAATGTTTTCTTCTTAAAGAAATTCCCAGCAGAGTTGCTATTTAGTTGGCTATTTACCAACTGATAACTATTATAATTGGATCACACCAATAACCAAAATAATAGAAATGAACTGATGATTCGAAGATAAGTTTAATTAATAGTAATAGAATCAAAAACAGCTACCATTTTTGAGTACCTACTGTGAGTAGGCACCATACTAAAAGTTTTAAGATCTTATTTGTAATCCTCACAAAGTAAATATTATCCTCAAATTAGAAAAGAAGAAAAAGATTAGTAGATGGCTTATTACTCTTTTAAAAATGACTGAGTTGGATATCCAATTTTCAGCTATAATATGAAAAAATTTTCATATTTGTCATTCCCCTCCTCACAAAAAAAGGAAAAGCTGAAAAAACTGAAATTTAATTAATTTTCTTGGAAACATTAGAGAACTCAAGTCACAGGGCAAACTTCCATTCCCAAATCTGGAGATAGGCAAGAGAACTACAGAAGAAATACACTCACCTGAAGCAGAAGCCCCTGGAGCCATTAACTTCTAGGAACACTTTAATGGTCATTTTAATGAATCACTGGAGTCTAAGCATGGACTAACTTGAAATTAAAAAACTTCTGGGGACCACAATCTTAGCAGGGCTCCCACAATTTCATGGGTTTTACTGCCAAGAATCCCATCAGAGTGTCACTGTTAAGAGCCATGAAATATCCCCTAAAGTTCTGGCAGAGACAGGGAAAAAGTCATCATTGAGAAATACTACCGGAAGAGGATTCTTCACAACAAAGACCTACTATTGAGGGAAAAAGACTTTCCCAGAACCTTATACCTCCCAGGGGAAAAGACATTTACCCATGACCCTCTAGATTTCTTGTTTAACCTAAGGACGGGGATGGAGCCATGAAACACTTGCGAAGGTCACAGCCCAGGAACACAGGCTCACTGAAACATTGAGATTTAATCATAAGACTGTGTAATACTTTTCCTCTTCCATACCTTAGCACCACACTAGTGGCTCCAGTGTAATGACAGTGGCTTAAAGCCAAACAAGGTACAAGATGCAGATGCTATCTGAGGAGGAGTTCCTAGGGAAGCCAGAAGTCAAGAGGACAAACAAAAACAAGGACACTAGACAAATTTGAAGTCTCTGGCAGCCAAACCTACACCAAACGTTAAACACAGCTCAACTCTTAGATATATTAACAAAACTTCACACAAAAGGCCTACTTACTTCAGTTCCTATTACTCAGTAAACTATGGCTGACTTTCAACAGCAAATTATAAGATATACTAAAGGCAAGAAATATCACAACTTGAAGAAATAGAGCAAGCATAAATAGCAGATTAAGATGATACAGATTTAGAAAGCAAAAGATAGTAACCTTAATATAGCTATAACTAATAAAAGAAGAGCTCTAATGGAAAGACTAGGCAAACATGGAAGAATAGATGGGTAATGTAAACAGAGAGATACAGACTGAGAAAGAATCAATGGAAAAATAATAGAAATTATAAAAACACTGTCACAAAAATGAAGAATGTTTCAGTAGACTGGTTATGGCAAAGAAAAGAATCCATAAAATTAATATAGATCACCAGACACTTCCAAAAATAAAATTAAAAAGGAAAAAAAATTAAAGAACAGAACATTAAAAAACTGTGAACAATTTCAAAAGGTATAAAATATTTTGGAATACCAGAAAACAAATGAAATAGATCACAGAACAGAAAAATATTTGAATTAAGAATCACCAAGGTGAATTAAAATTACCATTTTCTAAAATTAATAACAAACAACAAACCATAGATCTGGAAGGCTCAGAGAACATCAGACAAGATAAATGTCAAAAAAAAAAAAAATCAGACCAAGACATATATTCAAACTACAAAATAAATAAATACAAAAAGAAAAAAATTTTTTAATAAGATCCAGAGATGGGGAAACACCCTAACAATGGAGGACTAAGCATTAGAATTTCAGGCTTATTTATTAGAATTAGACTTATCAGAAAACATGTAAGTATGACGAGAGTAGAATAAAATATTTAAAGTACTGAAAGAGTAAAATTGCCATTCTAAAAGTCTATATACAGTGAAATTATCCTTGAACAATGAAGAGATTAAAAACTTTCTCAGAGACCAAAAACAAAACAAACAAACTAAACCAGCTGAGGAAATTTGCCACAAGCAAGAGGGCCCTGCAAGATGTATTAAAATGAGTCCTTCAGGGAGAAGGAAAATTATATAAGTCAGAAACTCAGATCTACATAAAGAAAAGAAGAATGTCAGAGAAGGAATAAATGAAGACAGTCATTTTTAATTTTCTTATTCTTAATTAATCTAAAAGATAACTGTTTAAAGTAATAATAGTAACAATGTATTGAATGATTATAGCATAAGGATACATGAAATGAATGACAGCAATGTAATTAAGAACTGGATGGAGAAATTAGAATTGTATTGAGTATGTTAAGACTGAAGTGAAAGGTGAGCTGGGCTTGTTGGAAAAACTAAAAGAAGCCCAGCAGTCATGAGGATTGAGTTTTGGGGGAGGTGGAGTGAAAAGGAGAGCTGAAGAAATAAGCAAAGATCACAGCTGTCACAGATAGGGTCATACCTTGTAAAAAATCAATTGACCTTCATACCAAGTGCAGTAAGAAGCCCCTGCCAGATTAGTGGGAGGGTGAGAAATTAATCTGATTTGCATTTTAAGTTACTGCAGCTCATGTATAGGATGGATAAAATGCAACAGAAGTGAGGACATTTACAGGGAGACTCACTTGGGACCAGAAGTGATGGTGGCTGGGACTAGGGTGCAGGTACCAAAAGGTCTGACCTTGTGATTGATGTGATGTGGGGGTAATAAAGACCAATAGAGCATGAATTACCCTGATTAAATAGGAGTCCTATTTACTGGTAGAGGAGCAGGTTCAAGTTTCCTTCAGTGTTAAGGACTATAAGCAATAAACAAGAAAGAATGGGAGAAGGAACACAGAGATATTTTATAATTCATATCAAGGTAGGAGTAATATCACAGATACTATTTATGTTTTAAAATTATATATATATATACACATATATATATTCCTTTATATTCATTAAAGTACTACATAAATTATATAGTTGAAAAAACAAATAGAAGATAGATACCTAGATATACTAAGAACATCCAGAGTCTCAAAATTGTAGATTCACCTTATGCGCAGTAGGATAAAGCAGTTTTAATAACCTGAAATCATCATGAACATAATATTGGTTTGTTATAAACTACCACTTTCAAAAGTGAAATGTTGGGCTGGCCGAGTGGCATGTTGGTTAAGCGCTGGCTTGGGAAGCCAACAGCCCTGGTTCAAGTCCCACATATGAGGGCCAGTGACACTGCCCTCAAAAAAAAAAAAAAAATATATATATATATATATATATATACATATATATATACATATATATATGTATATATATATGAAAAAAAAACTGAAATGTTCCTATTACATATGCAAAATGAACAACTGATAAACCTTTCATGATAGGTGAAATAGTAACTAGTTATTTACATATCTTTTAGCCTACTTCACTTTATAAAACTGTGTGGAGTCAAGTATTAAGCATGACATGCAGCTTAAACAATCCACATAGATTTTAATCAGATCTGTTATGGAATCACAGCTATAGAGTATTTAATATTATAGAAATTCTAGTATCCTAAGATTAAAGAGAGTTGATTCAACTGGGAAATAATTGATTTCCAGGGAAATGGCTGTTTTAATCACTGAAATTAGAAAATATTTTAAATCATGTCCCAGACACAAGGAACAGGAGAACCTTTAAAAAATTAAAATTAATTTCAAAATTAAACCAAATAAGACAGATTTTTTGATATCAAATCTATTTCAAATGACAAAATAAGGCAGATGAGAAGATACTGTCAGTGCTATCCCATTGGCTACCCATAGTTAATTAAAAAATAAACCCACTTATTCTGAACCATGTGAGGTGCCTAAAGGAATGTTACATAGGACATATATAATCTGCCAAAGTTTATCTCATAATATTTTTTTCAATTATCATTAGCCATCATATTCTGGAATAGAAGCTGCCCATCAAAAATGACTCTCAAATGAATTTTATTGTCCAACTTTCTTCTGTAATTGAAGATATATATCTTACTAGAGGAAGGAGGAGAAGAAAAAGGGAGGAATAAAAAGGAGGAAGAGGAGAAAAAGAACGAGGCAGAAGGAAAATGAGAAAGGGGATAAAGAAGAGGAATAAAAGAAACAGGGAAAGAGTAGAAGATACTGGGAAGGAGGGGAGAAAGGAATGCAGTAGAAGAGGGAGAAAGGAAGGGAAGGAGGGAGGGAGGGAGCAAAGAAGATGGGAGGGAAGAAGGGAAAGAAGGAAGAAGACATGGGGAAGGAAATCAAAGAGGAAGGGTGAAAATTCAGATTGGATAGTTCTACTGCAAGCTGATGGTGTCACTAAAGCTTCATGTAGTTGGTGTGTCAATGTTCTCTATTAATTCAGAAAAATTTCTGGATGCCACCCTCTTCTCTCCATAAGATATTCTCTTCTGATACCCCTTGCATTTAAAAACTTCTTTCTTAGCCTCCATTTGTGTGTGTGTATATATGTGGGATTTGTTCAAAACTGTATTGATAGCATTTTTAGTTAGAGGAACAAATGTATAGACAAACTAGAGAACTGGTCATTTTTGAAGATGATTTTCCAGAATATTTTCAAAATGTGATTTCTATGCTAAACTGAGCTCTTTTTTTGTTTTGAATCGGAAAAGAAACTTGATTCCTCTCAGTCATCTCTCTACTGCAGAGATGGACAATAAACTATCCATCCTCCACTGCTCAGGAATCAAGCCTCTACAGACATGCAAGTGCATGCTCATTGAATATTCTGTGTCAAATGCTGTGCTGGACATTGTAACAAAGATAAGCCCACTCCTGCCCTCAGGGTTACCTCAGCACATCACTCCAGGGGGCACATTTTCCCTAGGAGTCCATGCGCATGCCCCCCTGGTGCTGTGCTAAGCACAGTCTGGCTGGACTCCTATCCTGCATCCTGTAATCCAAGGTGGTGGGTGCTAGAACAAAGGTAGGCTAAAACTCCTTAGGATGTGGAAGTGGTTCCACAAAGGAGATAACTTTTGAGGGGAGTCTTGGGAGATATATTGAACTTAGTCAAGGAGAGAGGACAAATAAGTTATTGTTGCAGAAGAAAAGGCAAGCCTAAAGATACGAAGGGGTAAAAGAGCATGAAAAGCTCCAGAAGTCCACATAAAAGACCACATTGCTGGCTGCATCTGAAAAGTTAGACCTGGCTACTCTGAGGCAGCATGTAAATCTAGACCTGAGTAGATTGCACTTTGAGATGGGGCAGAGTCTCCAGGCTGTTCCAGTGGCTCATACCACCTACTTCACTTGCCTGACCCAGGAAATTGCCCTCATTTATAATCCCAAGGTGGCCCATAGAAATTTGGATAAATCCTGGTTTAACATGTATTAAAAAGAAAACAAGCTCAAATGGCCTCCCTTGTGCTACAAGCTCATGATACCAAACCTAGATTTAATGTCTGATTTAATTGCATTTTCAACCTATCCCAGAGACATAACCTTAATCAACCAGCCTGGAATTTTCTCATCAAGCACCAATAAGGTAATCTATTATGTGCACCCTCTCCATCCACCAAAGGAAGAACAGGCAATCCACACAATTAAAGCCTTCTTTTCTTTCACCCACAAGATGTTCTGGTCTAAAAACACTCTTTTCTTTTCTTTTGTTAATAACTCTTATGTCACACCCTTCTTCCTATAAAAACCTTCCATTTTGTACAACGTCTCAGAGCATGTCTTTACTTGCTGAATGGGATGCTGCCTGATTTATTAATTGCTTAATAAAGCCAATTAGATCTTCACAATTATTCAATTGAGTTTTGTTCTTTATCAAATTGGTGGCAGTGTCAGGACCAAAACAAACTTCTGATGGCTTTTGGGGACAATGAGAAGCATAGGCATGGTGCCCACGAATGCTATCTTTCTCATCATTTCTGAGAGCCATTGGTAAGTCCTTCTTGAGCTCCTCTCTTTTTGTGTTCGAGCTTTCTGTCTAACTGGTTTCATAGTCCAGGAATTAATGAGTCAACTTGAAGCTGGCAGGTGGTTCTGGACCCCAAAGTCCCAAGCCCGTGGTACACTTTGCAGTTCCACATTGGAACCCTTCCCCAGTTCCAGTCTACAGTCTCCATTTTGGGGTCTGCTGGTTGAATTCACATTGGCAATTGCTGGTTGTGTGCACAGGGTCTCTTCCAGCCAGTCTGCAGTAACGTCTAAACCCCAGCCCTTGGTTTTGTCCCTGGATTCCATGTTGCAAACTGCTGACAGTTTGCTCTGATATTCCCACTTTGTTTGGAATTCTTCCCCAGAGTATAAGTTGGGAGCGTCTGGTAGCAGCTGCAATTCTCCATTGATTTGGAATCAGTCCACAGTCCCCATTTTTTGAGGTCTGCTATTTTAATCATATCTCCAATCCCTAGCTCATTGGTTACTGCTGATGTCCACAGTTCCATTTCTTTAGTTACTGCTGGTTTCTGTTAATGTGCACATGAGGTAAACTCTATTGCTAAAAGAAAATCTTGGAAGCCAAATGGCTTAGGTGTTAGTTTGGCTCTGAGAAAACGAAAGGCCTAGTGAAAGAAATGAAATCCTTTATATCCAGAGAATTGAGTGCAGCACCTTCCAGAACACCTGCTTATTTTATATCTAAGAACTCTAGTCCCAGAAGCTGCAGATGTTTAGCAAAATGGCAAAGTTTCACTAAAAATAACATAAAATTACAATGACCACTGTGAAAAACGGTCCAATTACACAGAGGCTTCTAAAAGAGTTCAAAATTCCAAAGTAGATTCATTGAAACATTTGTTTCAAAAAGGCTAATAATTAAAGAGGTACCTAAAACAACAGACAATAAAACTTATATATAAGACTAGACATAACTCATTGAGCCCTCCCATCCTCCTTTACTTCAATGTGTATCCAAAGCAATTTTTTTCTGAACTGCTTTCCCACTCTGAAGAGACTATTAGACACTTACCACTTAAAATAAAACTACCTGAAGTTGTAGATGAACCCCCTAAGTTGTTCTTCATTCCTTAATCAAAGATGAGAGAGAGAGAGAGAGAGAGAGAGAGAGAGAGAGAGAGAGAGAGAGAGAGAGAGAGAGAGACTTTTACCTTGTGTAATTAAGCTGGCTAAAAATTGAAATGTTATTATAAGAGTTTTAAAAATTAAGCTTGAATATCAATAGTGTACTAGTGTAAAATCAAAACTCAATACTCTTTCATTTGCTAAAAGGACACGTTTTCTTCGACTATTGGTATGCTTCTGATAAGAAACTGTAAAAGGTTTTTCTTTTCAAGTAATCTGCCAAGAAAGCAAAGATTCTGTGTTGTATCACAATAATTTTCTGTGTTTCATGTTGTCTGAATCAGGCCTTTGATCATCGAAGAAAACTGAATCTTTTCAAACAGTAAGAGATAAGCTTCTGTATTTGTGCTTGAAATCTTTCACTGTTACTTTGGTCAAATAAATAATTAAGTATTGTCACAGAATAATATGTGACCTTATTCAGTCAACTGTTTTAAAATCTTTTTTCATATTTTTGAGAAATGTCCCAAAAATCAAACTCTAAATACAGTCTTTTGACTATAATTTTGAAGTTTATAAGAGGATCCCTAAAACATTTTAAAAAATTTGATATCCTCCCTTACAAAAAGGGAGATGTTCAATTAAGTATACTTATTTGGCATGTTAAATTACATGAAGATCATTGTCAAATAAATGATGTCAAATAAACCTTCTTAGGTTACATTTCATGCGTTAATATAAGTTGCATTAGAAATTGAATAAAATTCCTAAAAATCTGACATGGCCTGGTATAATGTTATCACTTGTAAATCCAATTGTTATCTTATAATGTTGTATGTCACAGAAATAACTAAATTGTCTTATCAATTCCATTGTAGTGAATTCTCAATTAGATCTCCAAGAAAGGGCAACAAGTAAATGACTATTTTTTTTTTTAATTTTTATTATTATTAGTTTCAGGTGTTCAAAACAATGCAATGGTCATCCTTTTCACCCTTACTAAGTGAAAACCCTCCTCCCTCATCCACAGCGTATCTATTACCCTTCCATTGACTCCATGCCCACATTACACTCCACATCCCATGACCCTGAGTTAAATTATAGTTGACATATAATATTATTCAGCGGCAGTTTCAGATGTACAGTGCAGAGGTCAGGCCTCCACACCGTTCATGAAGTAGTCTCCCTAACAAGACATGAGTCCATCTGGTCCCCTAAAGAATATTTACAACATTATTGATTATATTCCCTAAACTGTCTTTTCTATCCCTGCAGCAATCTTGTAGTTACCAATTTATGTTGTTTGGTCCCTTCCCCTTCTCCCCCATGCCCACTCCCGTCCCATCTAGCAATTATCAGTTTTTCTTCTGTGTCTAAGATTGTTTCTGTTTTACATTGCTCATTTAGTCAGTTCTTTAGGTTCAACATATAAGTGAGATCTATGTTATTTGTCTTTCTCTGACTGACTTATTTCACTTAGCATGATGTGCTGTAGGTACACCCATATCATTGCAAATGCTACGATTTCTTTCTTCTTTATAGCTGCGTAATACTCCTTGTGTAAATGTACCACAGTTTCTTAATCCAGTCGTCTACCGATGGGCATTTCTATTGTTTCCAAGTTTGGGCTATTGTAAATAGTGCTGCAGTGAACATAGGGGTACATATATTTTTTCGAATTAGTGTCTTGGGTTTCTCAGGATAAATACCTAAGAGTGGAATAGCTGGGTCAAAAGGTAGTTCCATTTCCAGCTTTTTTAGATACCTCCATACTGATTTCCATAGTGGCTGCGCCAATCTACAATCCCACCAACAGTGCAACAGGGTGTTCCCTTTTCTCCATAGCCTTGCCAGCACTTGCTGTTTGCTGATTTATTGATGATAGCCATTCTGACTGGAGTGAGGTGATATCTCGTGGTTTTTATTTGCATTTTCCTAATGATCAGTGAGGTTAAACATTTTTTCATATGCCTATTGGCTATCTGTATGTCCTCTTTAGAGAAATGTCTCTTCATATCCTCTGCCCATTTTTTAATTGGGTTGTTTGTTTTTTGGTGTTGAGTTGCATGAGTGTTATAAAAGTTTGGATATTAACCCCTTATCAGATATATTGTTGACAAATATCTTTTCCCATTCAGTAGGCTTCCTTTTTGTTTTGTTGATGGTTTCCTTTGTTGTGAAAAAACTTTTAAGTTTGATGTAATCCCAAATGTTCATTTTTCTTTTACTTCCCTTGCCCGCAGGGATGTATCAGTAAAAATATTGCTCAGGGTAATGTCTGCTAATTTACTTCCTATATTTTCTTCTAAGAGTTTTATGGTTTAAGTTTTTATATTTAAGTTTTTAATCCATTTTGAATTTGTTCTTGTATATGGCATAAGGAGATGGTCCAGTTTCATTTTTTTGCATGTGTCAGTCCAGTTCTCCCAGCACCATTTATTAAATACACTATCTTCACCCCAATGTAAATTCTTGCTCCCGTTGTCATAGATTAACTGTCTGTATGTGCATGGATTTATTTCTAGGCTCTCTATTCTGTTCCATTGACCTATGTGCCTGTTTTTATGCCAGTACCATACTGTTTTGATTACTGTAGCCTTGTAGTATGTTTCGATGCCTAGTAGGATGATACCCCTGACTTTGTTCTTATTTCTCAGGGTTGCTGTGACTATTCGAGTCTTTTATGGTTCCATATAAATTTTAGGATTATATTTTCTATTTCTGTAAAAAAATGCCCTTGGTAGTTTGATAGGAATTGCATTGAATCTATATACTGCTTTAGGCAGTATGGACATTTTAACTATATTAATTCTTCCTATCCATGAACATGGTAGGTGTTTCCATTTATTTGTATCTTCTTTTATTTTCTTCAGTGTCTTATCATTTTCTGAGTACAGGTCTTTTACTCCTTGGTTAAATTTATTCTTAAGTATTTTATAGTTCTTGAAGCAATTGTAAATGGGCCTGTTTTCTTAATTTCTCCCTCTGATAGTTTATGCAAATGTAACTGGTTTCTGAATATTGATTTTGTATCCTGCTACCTTACTGAATTCATCTATCAGTTCCAATAGTTTTTTGATAGAGTCTTTGGGGTTCTCTATATATAGTATCATGTCATCTACATATAATGACAATTTTACTTCCTCCTTGCCATTTTAGATGCCTTTTATTTCTTTTTCTTGTCTGATTTCTGTGGCTAGAACTTCCAGAACTATGTTGAATAAAAGTTGAAAAAGTGGACAGCCTTGTCTTGTTCCTGATCTTAAGGGGAATGGTTGTAGCTTTTCCCCATTGAGTATGATGTTAGCTGTAGGTTTATCATATATGGCCTTCATTATGTTGAGATTGATCCCTCTATTACCACTTTGTTAAGAGTTTTTATCATAAGTGGCTGCTGGATTTTGTCAAATGCATTGATTGATATGACCATGTGATCTTTATCCTTCATTTTGTTGATGTGGTGTATCATATTAATTGATTTGCGGATATTGAACCAACCTTACATACTAGGGATGAAACCAACTTGATCATGATGTATGATCTTCTTAATATATTCCTGAATTCTGTTTGCTAATATTTTGTTGAGGATTTTTGCATCTATGTTCATCAGGGATATCGGTCTGTAGTTTCCCTTTTTTGTGCTGTCTCTGTCTGGTTTTAGAATCAGGGTGATACTGGCTTCATAGAAAGAGTTTGGGAGCCTTTCCTCCTTCTGGATTATTTAGAATAGCTTGAGAAGAATAGGTGATAATTCTTCTTTGAATGTTTGGTAAAATTCTCTTGGGAAGCCATCTGGTCTAGGGCTTTTGTTGGTTCGGAGCTTGTTGATTACTGATTCAATTTCCTTGGTAATGTCTATTCAGATTTTCCGTTTCTTCTCGAGTTAGCTTTGGAAGGTTGTATGCTTCTAGAAAATTATCCATTTCTTCCAGATTGTCCAATTTGTTGTCATATAGTTGCTCATAGAATTTTCTTAAAATGTTTTGTATTTCTGCAATGTCTGTTGTCACTTCACCTCTTTCATTTCTGATTTGATTAATTTGAGTCCTCTCTTTTTTTTTTTTTTATGAGTCTAGCTAGAGGTTTGTCAAATTTTTATCTTATTAAAAAAGCAGTGCTTGGTTTTGTTGATCTTTAGTATTGTTTTTCTGGTCTCTATTTCGTTTAGTTCCACTCTGGTCTTTATTATCTCCTTCTTTGTACTCCCTTTGGACTTCTCTTGCTGTTCTTTTTCCATTTCCCTGAGGTGTAAGGCTAACCTATTTATTTGAGATTTTCCTTCCTTCTTTAGGTAGGCCTGCACTGCTATGACCTTCCGATTTAGGACTGCTTTCGCTGCATCCCAGAGATTTTGGGTTATAGTGTTTTCATTTTCATGTTATCTCGAGGTATCTTTTGATTTCCTCCTTGATCTCATTTTTTACCCACTCGCTATTTAGTAGCATGTTATTCAGCCTCCATGTATTTGTAAGCTTTCTGGATTTCTTCTTATAACTGATTTCTAATTTCATAGCATTGTGTTCACAGAAAACACTTGATATGATTTCAGTCTTTCTAAATTTATTGAGACTTGTTTTGTGGCTGAACTTGTGGTCTATCTTGGAAAATGTTCAATGTGCACTTGAGCAGAATGTATACTCTGTAGCTTTGGAGTGAAATGCTCTGAAAATATCAGTGAAATTAAGCTGGTCTAATGTGTCATTTAAGGTCGCTGTTTCCACATTGATTTTCTGCCTGGAGGATCTGTCCATTGGTGACAGAGGGGTGTTGAAGTCCCCTACTATGATAGTGTTACTGTTGATTTCTATCTTTATATACTTAGAAGCTCCTATGTTGGGTGCATAGATGTTTACTAGGGTTATGTCCTCTTGTTGGATTGATCCCTTTATTATTATGAAGTGCCCCTCTTTGTCCTTTATTATATTCTTTAATTTATGTCCATTTTATCTGATATAAGTATCACTACTTCAGCTTTTTTCTCAGTTCCATTTGCATGAAATATTTTATTCCATCCCTTTACTTTCAGCCTGTATGTGTCTTTTCATCTGAGGTGAGTCTCTTGTATACAGCATATGCAAGGGTCTTGCTCTCTTATCTATTCAGCCACCCTGTGACTTCTGATTGGAGCATTTAATCCATTTACATTTAATGTGATTGTTGATAGGTGCCATTGAGGTGTAGTTATTGCCATTTTGTTATTGTGTTCCTGGTCTTCATTAGTTAGGTTGATTTTCTCTTCTGGTTTCCTTTTCACATTTCCTGCAATGCTGGCTTGGCAGTAATGAATTGAAGTCCTTTAGCATATTCTTTCCTGGGAAGCTCTTTCTCTCTCCTTCAATTTTAAATGATAACCTTGCTGGATATAGCAATCTAGGTTGTAGGCCTTTGTTTTTCATCACTTTGAAAACCTCCTGCCACTCCTTTCTGGCCTGCAAATTTTCTGTAGAAAAGTCAACTGATAATCTTATGGGGATGCCCTTGTAAGTAATTTGCTGCCTCTCCCTTGCTGCTTTTAGGATTCTGTCTTTGTCTTTAACCCTTGCCATTTTCACTATAATGTGCCTTGGTGTCGGCCTGTTAGGGATCATCTTTGTTGGAACTCCCTGGGCTTGTATGTCAATGTCCTTTGCCAGGTTAGGGAAGTTTTCAGACATTATTACTTCAAATATTTTCTCAATCCCCTGCTCCCTCTCTTCTCCTTCTGTTACTCCTATGATTTGTATTGTTGTTCTTGATGTTGTCGCCCAGCTCTCTTAAACTATTCTCAATGTTTTGTTTTGTTTTGTTTTGTTTTGTTTTGTTTTGCTTAGCTGAGCCACCCTGCCACCTGTTGGCAGCTCATTGGCAGCTCAGCTTGGGCTGGTCATCGAACTGCTGTTGCTCAGAGTTCAGCTCGCATTCTTGAGTGAGCTCTTAACCAACTGAGCCACTCGGCTGGCCCTTACTTTCAATGTTTTTTATTCTTTTTTGTTTATGCTGTCCCGTTTAGATGATCTCTGCTATCTTGTCTTCTAAGTCACTGATTTGATCCTCTGTTTCATCCAATCTGCTAGTCATTCCATCTATTTTGTTATTTAATTCAGTAATTGTGTTCTTTAGTTCTAACTGGTTGTTTTTCATGATTTCTCTATCCTTTATATTCTCTTTAATTTCCTTGAACATTCTAATAATCAGTGTTCTGAACTCTGTCTCCAATAGGTTGTTTACCTCTATTTCCTCCAGCTCCACTGATTCAGGAGGTTTCTTCTGTTCTTTTATTTGGGATGTGTTTCTTTGTTTCCCCATTCTGGCTTATTCTTTGTGCTTGCTTTGATATAATAGGTAGATCCCCTAGGTCTCTCAGTATTTTCTGGGTGGACTTATGTGGTGTGTGTCCTTTATAATTGAATTACTTAGTCCCCCTATTCTCCTGTGCATGTGTACCAGAGGTGGTCCTTGTGTTGTGTATCTTCTCCTGTTGAAGTTGTGCTTTGATTGCTTTTGGCTTGTTAATAGGTGGGATTGACTCCCAGGCTGACTAGCTATGAGGATTAGCTGTGTCCACAGTTTATGAGCTGCTATGTGAGGGTTGACCCCTCCATTGAGGCTTGGCCCCATGGGCTCTTGTGCCTGCAGCAATTTCCCTTTGGGTGTGACTCTTGTAGGTCAAACTGGGTAATGCTCTGGTTTTATCTAAAGTTGGCCTTTGGGTATGATGATTCTTGTGCCTCTTCAGCTGGGCCCTGCTGCAGAGCGACTTTAGAACAAAAAAGATCAACAAATACAATCACAACAGCCACCAAAGGAAACCAGATGCTCTCACATGTGAAAAAGCAACCAACAACCTATACTCAACTTGTACAGAAATATCAAATGTACAAAAGAAGAAAACAAACAAAAACAAAACTACAACAACAAAAAAGCAAAGAACAAAAAAAAAAACAAAATAAAATAGAATAAAATAAAAATAGAATAAACACAAGAAACAGGAAATACCAAAAGAAAAAGAAAAAAAATTTTGCAGAAAAATGGAAAGAGGAAGGAAAAGTAGTGCAGTGAAAAGAAAGAAGAAAAGAAGGGAGAGAGAGAGGATAGACAAGAAAGAAGGAAAGAAACAGGAAAAAAAAAATATATATATATATATCCCCCATATATATGGACATATACATTCACATATATACATCCATATATATGCCTATATTCAAAGCTAAAAGTGACAATAATGAAATAGAAAAAAAAACAAAAACAGAAACAGCAAAAACAAGCAACCAAAAAAAAAACCCCAACACACCCCAAAAAATCAAAATGATGACAAAAAACACACCAAAGAAAAAGAAAAAAAAAAAAAAAGTCTTGTTTTTTGCCAGTCTTGGCTAAAGTGCACCAAGCTCTGTCCAGGTTGTCCTCTGCTGTACAAAATCTCCTCTGCATCTTGTGGGGGCAGAGCCAACCACCTGGCGCCCAGAGTGACCCTGACAATGCAGGTCTATTGTAGATGAGTGGGGTTATGAGGTGTGATTGGTAGTGTTTACAAAGTCACTGCCACTTCTACTCTCGACTGCCCCAAGGCACGCTGAGAACTGCATAGCCAGAACACTCGATGTACATCTTCGGGCACTCTTTCCGCTGGAGGTTATGGGGGGTGTGAGATTTCAGCGCTGCTAAAAGCCACCTGCTGGAGGGCTTGCTAGTGACTCAGCAGCTGACTTTGCCCTGCCTCCCAAGCTGTGCAGGAGAGGTGGGGGCAGGGTAGATAGGCTCACACTCCGCAGCCTCTTCTTGGGTGAAGATTCTCAATCCCCTGAGAGTAGGAGTCCCTCTGTAATCTGACCCTACTCCTCCATTCAGGGGTGAGCTTAAGACTCTGGTATGTCTGAGGCCAAAGTTTCTGAGGGAGGGTGGCAGTGGGTTCTTATCTATGCAATTGTTTTTTGCTTTCTGTCCGACAAAGAAAGAAACACACACACACACACACACACACACACACACACACACACACACCTTCCCACAACTGTTTTGAGCTGAGGCTTCTGCCTCAGACACTCCAGCCAAGCTTCTGCTGTGCTCCCGGAGGGAGTGAGTGGGTGCAGGGACTGATCCCACCCTGCGGCTGTTACACTCTCCACTCTGTCTCCTGGGGCCTGTGTCTCAGCAGCCGCGGGTGAGGGCTGCACCTTCACACTTCTTGCCTCCCTTTTCCCCCACTGGCCCAGTCTGCCCACCTTCAAGCAATAGTCGTGTGAGACTCCTAGCTGTTCTGTGTGATGAGTAGAGATTCTTTTGGTGATTTACAGCAGTTCAAATTGCAGCGATTTCCAGGAGAGAACTCAGGGAGCCCTCCTCACAGTCGCCATTTTCCCGTCCTTGTAAATGACTTTCTTACTGTTATTCTCTTATCTTCTATGCTCCTGAATCAGAGACATTAGGTTGGGTAAACATGGTTATAAATTAAATTATCAGGGCTATGGGAAATCCAAGAGGACCCTTGGTTTTTCCAGGCTTCCTGGTAAATCCCATTTTCATTTTGCATTCCTTTACCCACCACAGTACATTTAACCATTTTGTCCCCAGATGCCTCAGACCTTCTACTTCTGAACCCTTTGAGCACCTGCAGCTGGACTTCATTCAAATGCCACTTAGTCTGGGTTATCAATATGTTCTTACTGTTATATGTATGTTTTCTGGATATGTTGAAGCCTTCCCCTGCCACAAGGCTGGTGCCCTCACAATAGCAAAAAACTTAGAAAATATATTTTCACTTTACATGAGTCACTAGTAGACCAATGTTTATTGGAATATAACCTTCTCTTTATTCCTTGTTGTCTCATGCTAGTATAGCCAGCTACTCTAAGTCATTAATGCCCTATGCTCATTAACAAGTCGAGGAAGCTTTCCCAGACCTCAATTCAAGGGATCCTTTGGTTACAGTCTAAGCCTGCTGATTGGGTATTCTGGAATCATCATCAGAGAAGAACAGCCCTTGAGTCCCATTGAAAGGGTCCTTGCCAAGTACTCCTGACCACAGACACTGGTGCAAAACTAGAAGGCACTGAGCCTTGGAGACACATCTCACAGATAAAGAAGGCTTCACCTGATATCAGATTCTGTACAAATGCTGGAGACCTTCAAATCAAATTGACTCAGAAGAAAAGTAGCTGACATTGATATCGACAGCTTCTGCCCAAGACACAGATCAAGACTTCCTACTTTAGGGAAACATGAACACTTTCTTGTTTTCTTTCTATCCTTTACTCTGGCTTTGGCCTGGAAAGGTAACACAAACATTCATATCTCCAAGGCCTTTGCCAAGAGGGTAACCTTGGGAATTCTTTTTTTTTAAAGATTTTATTGGGGAATCGGGGAAGAGGAACAGACAAGTTGCTCTCTTTTTGTTCTTCAGTATAGTTGTGGAGGACGTTGCTTCACTGGTGCATGTTGGTATTATCATTGCACTGTTCCCAGGTGAGGCAGATCAGTTGCTGGCCATTGGATGGCTGCTCACGGCAGCTCATGGTAGCTCATGCTGGCTGCCAGCCACTCACAGTAGTGCACAGCAGCGCACTGCAGCAGGGGCTGCAGCCTACGCCATCGCCAGTGACTCATGGCAGCCCAGGTCCAGGTCTACCTGTTGCTCACCATCTTAGGTGTAGAGGGCGCAGCGTCACTGGTCCTCACGTGGGATCCAAACTGGGGCCCTGCTACTCAGCGCTGGTGTCCCAAGCCAACTCTTAACCAAGGCACCACTTGGCCGGCCCCTAACCTTGGGAATTCTGAAAAATTTTCTGTTTCAGGCTCGGAAGAAATCTACCTTGTCATCACACAATAACCAACCTGCCGCCATGCACCTTTCCATAAAGACAGATCATTACTTCAATATTATGCCTACTCTATGTATACGTACTTGGCCCCAAAAGATGGCTGGTTAGTCGATGACAGATAAGATTCCTCAAGGAGGAACAACCTAAGACAGGCACAGTTGCATGGGAGCCATAGAAGGAATCATGGAGTTGAGGAAAAAGGGCCTAGACCCCTTGTTTCAGGTTCTAACAGCCTGCCTGTGAAATGACCAAATGATGTCATCTGTCTTTGCTTTCTTATCAGGAAGTTCCTGTCTCTTAGGAGGTGCATGACAATAACATCATGGGATCTTCGGTAATGGCATCCTGCAGGCATGGGTGATTTGGCCCTAACCTAAATTCTCTGGTATGAGACTCACAGACTGCAGAAGATACATTAATCTCCTCTTATGTGTGAGACAATAAAAGGAGCAGTCATGCCCGATTCGGGACTCAGGCCATGAGGCTGGAGTCCCCTGGCACCAAATGCATTTTCCTCTCATTTGTGTCTCTCTCTTTCTTAACCTTTCGCTGTCCTTTCTCTACTCCCACTGCTCTGTCTTGCTGGACGCGACACTACCTGGCCCCTGGCTTGAATGGGCAATTGTGCCCTGGCAGGATTTATCTTTGTCGCTGGTGGTGATCATTCTTCTTTGGATTATGAATGCTTAGATTGCTGGTGTATAGCTGGACAATGCCTTTTAAATCATATAACTGTGCCCCTAACTATTCTAGAAAGAACCTAGCAGGAGGCATTAATGACTCAAGAATCATTTCCTTTGGCGAGTCCTTATTTCCATGTTCAGGGGTAAGTACAAATAAGAACATGATCGGGAACCTTTCCTTAACTTTGGAGATGTTGCAGATTCTGTTGCTAAGGGATTATTCAGCAAAGACCCTTAGATTCTCTGGCCAAACTTCTCCTTTATAATAGAATAGTCCTTGATTATCTTTAGCTGAGCTAGGAAGTGTCCATGTAGTAGCTAAGAGCACCCACTGTACCTGGATCAATGCTTCTAAGAAACTTGAAATTCATTACATACAATTATTCTGTAAGCCATTTGGCTTAAAAGGGTGACTCTTTCAGCAGGGTCTTTGTTGGATTGCATTTTGGTCTTGGGGATGATGGGTCCAAAGATACTCCAAACACTGAGAATTACCCTACTTATAGATATAATAATCCCCCTGGTACTCTATTCTCCCCAAAGCTTTAAATAAGTACTTGCCATCACTAACTGACAAGCAAATGATCTCCTAAAACTGGAACATGAAAAAGGGAACAAAGAGAATGACTGACTGAAAGACTATGAACTGGAACTGTAAACTGTGAATGTCATAGAGATTAAACAAAAACGTAATGCCACACCAAGGGGCAACAGAATAGCAGGGTGGTAGCTGAGACTGACACTAATGCCTTAATTTTTTATCACATCTCTCAGTTAAGCTGAGAGTCTGATCAAAGGGAAGGAATTGTTTTTTTAAAAAAAAGAAAACCACAGGCCCAAAATGACATCACTTGTGCTAAAAACCCATGATACAAAACCTAGATTTAGTATTTGAATTAATTGCATTTTCAACTTCTCTCATAAATATAATTTTAACCAATCAATTTTCTGGTCATGTGGGCCCTCCCCCTCCCCAAAGGACAAAGAGGCAATTGCATGATAAAACTCTTGCTAATTCCCTTCCACCCAAAAGATGTCCTTGTCTAAAAGTAATCGTTTCTTTGTAAATAACTCCCCTGCCACACGCTTCTTCCTGTAAAAACCTTCCATTTTGTACAACCCGTTGGAGCACCCTTCAGCTTGCTAAATGAGATGCTGCCTGATTCCTGACTAAATTCAGTATTGTATTCTTGCTCTTTCGCTATATTGAGCATGCTGTCTGCATCAGGCCTGGAGCCCCAGTTGCCACCACTTCCCAAGAGATTCCCAGTCATTCTGCTCTAAACTCATTCCCCCTACAATCCTTCACACATTTCTTTCTCCCGCCCATCTCTTAATCCTTTTGGATGCTGCCCTCTCTTTTAAAAGATCTCATATCTACACTTCTTTAAAGACTCATATCAAAGATTTATTTCTTCCATGAAGACACTCGGATTAATCTTTATGTCAATTCTATAAGGTTTTATCTGAATTATTTTACAAACAGAAGAGGTTCAGGGGATTTATGAAATTTTAACAAAGTCATAGAGTTAGCAAGAGAAGAAGTCAGGATTTGAACCTACTTACATAGGGCAAATTCTAGCACTCCTGTTACGAACAATACAACATGCAACATACTTTTAAACACAGATGGAATTCTTCTCTGTTTTTGTCTATTTTCCTTGTTTACTTTCACATTTATAGTATTGCTTTTAGATTGCCTTCAAATTTCTTAAATTTTAAAGATTGAGCCTACCACATTGTACACCTTATATTACTTAGATTTGGATTTAAACATTACTTGAGCATCTACTATGATCTAAGCATCTGGTGAATTTTTTATATACATTAAACATATCAAATCTGTAAGACACTAAGATGCATGTATTAACACTTTTACTTTTCAGGTTTGGCACTGACATTTAATCACTAGAGAGTAGAATGCTAAATTTAAATACAAGGGCCTGACATCAAGCCCCAAGCTCTCTTCTCTACAAAACCCACTGCTGGCATCAAACTAGATACAAAGAGGACATTGGTTAATGCTTGTTAAATGAATGAGTAGTTAAAAGAAGGATTCAATGACTATGTAATAAAAGTCACCCAAGTAGAGAGATATGTATTATGATAACACAAACTTTCTACAAATCAGTCAATAACATAGATATCACCATGAAGCAAATGCAAAACCACAGAAGATTTTAAGAAAAAAATTAAACTACGGTCTTTGAAAAATTAAATAGTGAAGATGTGCAGGGCAGCAAAAAAATGAAAGAGGTTAAGGACAAAATGGGCAGCTACAAGGCAGTTGTAACTCAGATATAATGTGTTAAAGGAATGACTTTGCTTCTGGGTCAAGATTTTAAAGTATCTTCTCCCCACATAATACTAACATTCTGGATTGGAATTCTGAGACTGGCTATTTGCACATTCAGCCTTCCTCCTCATTTCCTCCTAACCCCACTCATGTAATCTCTTGTATACTTTGTATAATTTTTTTTTCTATTCCCCACTAGATATGGAGGGGTGGGGGAGTGAGTTGAAATAGACCATGCCGTATTAGTCTTTGAATATCTCAAGACCATGTTCCTCAAGCTGTATCCAAATAAATTTCAAACACACTGGAATAAACCAAGTAAAACAGGTGTTCTGATATAGGAATTCTCAAAGCTTTACTTTCTTACTGTATCTTATAAATTTCCCAAAGAGGGATACAGTTTGTAGTTTTTTCCAACTCTTAGGACCACAGGTTCTTGTCTCTTCACTCACCTCCCAAGAGTATTTATTCTTAGAAATCAGTTTCCCTGAATGCAGATGAGATAACACTGTTTGAAAGATTTAGCATAGTGCCACAACTGGAGAAGGTATCCCCTAAATGTGCATTAAATAAAGGAGTGCCTCTGTAAAAGTCAATCATATTTTACATTTTAATTACATTGTTTTACAATTTTCCTGGCATTTTAGAACTGCTTCTTATTTTGTGATATTTCTCTCTGTTTACTCACTGGTTTTTACAGTACTTGATCATAGACTCATTATACACCATATATTCTCATTGTGTATACAATCTAATTGCCTCTTTTGTTGACCCATACCCATATATGAAAAACACAAGACAATTTCTCACATGAGCTGGTATGTCTCTGAGCTTAGGCTCAGTTATTCTATGAAAGCCTGCATCCCCAAAGTTTAAGTGGCCTACATAGCAAAGGCTTATTTCTTTCTAATCTTACCTGTCCTGTGCAGGTTACTCGTGACTTTATGCCATGTTATCCTCACTCTGGGACCCAGGGTAAGAAGCATACCTGGAACATGCCAGTCAAAAGGAAAAAAGAATGTAGTGAAACCTCACACTGTCCTTAAAGCTTATGCTCCAGTGTGGCAGACAGCACTTCCCTCATACTTCTTTGAATTAAGCAAGACACATGGCTAAACCCCATGTTAGTGGGGGACAGAATTATACTCTTCTTACAGGGAAGCAACAGCAAATATTTTTAACATAATAAGGTCCGTCTACAATACAGGGTTTCTTCTTTCAAATCCAGCTCAGATCTTAGGAACAAATAGGAAATTAATTTATCAAATCATCCTTGCTTGGACATTTAACAGGTATGTGAAGAATGCAATTATTAGTTTAGTTTTGTTTTGTTTTAATTCCATGTCCTAGTAGACAGACTCAGTCTTCAGATTCACTCTTCTGTGAGTTTTCTATTAACCAAAATTCTGGACAACTTGTTCCTGTTTCTGGAACATGAAAAGCCATTTGCTTCTTCCTCCAGCTAAAGATAGAGTGAATTTAGAGAATCACACATTTTGCTTTTAAGTAGTGGTAGATACCCCATCCTGAATTTGTTCTCTGACTCCACTGATTTTGTTTCAAGATACAAGAAACCTAAAAACACTACTTCTCTTTATAAAAGTAATTTTAATCACGAGTCTTAAAGTGAACAGTTTACAATTTATGCCTGTTTCCTGTGCAACACAATAAGGATTATGTGTTCCACAAAAAGTCAGATAAATCTGTTGTAAGTTTTATTTTATCACAACAATACAACCTGTTTCATTAGTTACTTACTTCTTAGGAATCATGAATTATCTGCTCACAACCTAGAATACTAATGATGATACTACATGCTTAATAAAGTTGTTCATCTTTACCTTGAACAAACCACAACTCCACTAATGATCATAACACCATTTTGTTCAACTGACTAAGTTACAGCATTTTTCAGGCAAATACAGACCATATCTTGCACAGTAAATGGTTTAATTTATAAAGTGAATAGAAAATATATAGAAACAAAATAAATACATCCAAAACTCAAGTGGTGATTTTCATACATATCTTTATTTGGTGTGATCAAATGGAGGATAGACATTCACCTGTTACATATTGGATATTATCTAGAACCACTGTGTTGCTCAATTCCAGAGATACCATTGGCCTTTCATTTTTTTATGATGACCACATCTGGGTGACTCATAGAATACAATGCAAACGGTGCCCCCTGTAGTGTGAAATTGGTACTATTGAGTCCAATCCTCTCATCTAATAGATGTGGATACTCAGACCCAAGAAGAAGTCCTCTGTGCTGATAGATTCTTAAGCTTGGCTTTGACATAGACAAAATAAATCCCATGAGTAACTGGTGTTGAAAAGCCATCTATGCCATTGTCTCTGGAATTCTAAACATGACATCTTGTACCTGTGTTCAAGGCTTGAACCATCTAGAATTCAATTGGTTTAAGCTGTCCTCCATCATTTACTTATTTAGTGTTTTCAAAATAAAGGGAGCAATTTTTGGTAGGGCAAGGGAGATTTCTCAAGTTTTGGTAGCGGGTACAAGAGGTAATGTGCAGCTGTGTGAGAAAAAGGGAGATGGTAGTGGGAGGAGTTTGAACAGGAATCTGATGATACCAAAGACAAATGACATGTATGCAATATGAAGTCGGGGCTACTCTTAATCTCACTTCCTATATTTCTTAGTGGGGTTTTTATATCTATTCCAATAACTTAAGCATTTGGCTCCTCTTCTGGTTTATGAAACCTGAAATACCTATTCTGAGCAAAATTTCAGCCTAATCTAATAATTATTTAACTATCTACTTGCATTGTATAGACACGAACTAGTATAACATCAATCTGACAAACAATGTGGATATCCAGAATCATGACAAATGTAATGCAAAATAAGACTTGAAATATGATGTAGGAAAAGTAGAACTGGATCAGGAAGTCTAAAAATATAATCACTAATTTAATAGATACTATGAATTAGACATTTTATTAATATTTAGGGATTTTTCTCTTGTTCTTATTTTTCTTAATCACAAAATAAAACTCCCCAATTTTTAGCTATGCACATGATACAAAAATAAAGAAGACATTTTCCAGCTTTCTTTGCAACTAGGTGTTGTCATATGACTAAATCCTGGCCAATGAAATGTAAGTGGGACTACTGAGTTAACAGCTTCTTGAGAAATGCCCTCAATAGATAGCTGGTGTGTGTTCTTTGTATTATTATTATTATTATTACTATTATTACCATTTCATCATCTGCTGGCTGGAATGCAGATGTTATTTAGAGCCTGACAATGCATAACACATGCCAACTATGTCAGACCAATGAATTGAAACTGACTTGAATTTCTGACATCTTTGGGGAGCCATATAACATCCCTAGATCTTGTCTTAAAAGATTATTTTGCGGGGCGACTAGCCGAATGGCTCAGTTGGTTGAGTTGGCTTAGAGTGCAAGCTATGAGCAATACAGCCACCGGTTTGATTCCCACAGTGATGCTGAGCCCAAACTGAGCTGTAGCTGAGCTGCCAACAGGGGGCAGGAAGGCTCAACTGGTGTAACAACAAGATTGCCTGTTCGATGGTGGGCTATGCCCACCCACAACTAACACTGAACTTTGCACCTTGAGCTGAGCTGCCACCTGGATTGCTCAGTGGATAGAGCATGCACTTTTAATAACAAGGCAGCTGGGTTTGACTCCCGCATGGGATGTTGGCTATGCCCACCTGCAACTAACACTAAACTCTGTACCTTGAGCTGAGCTGCCGCCCAGATTGCTCAGTGGATAGAGCGTGTGCTCTTAACAACAAGGCTGCTGTTTCAACTCCTGCATGGGATGGTGGCTGAGCCCACCCGCAACTAAGATTGAACACAGCACCTTGAGCTTAGAGGCCACTAGCTGCTGATGGGAAGCCAGATGGTGACTGACACCCTCCACAACAAAGATTGAAGAAAAACAACTTGGCTGGTCCCCTCCCCCAATTCCCCAATAAAGAAATCTTAAAAAGAAAAGAAACAAAAAAAATTTTTTTTTTCATGTGATAAAAATAAATTTCATCTAAACTACATAATTTGAGATTTCTATTATCTGAAACTAAACATAATCCCAATGGATATTTCTTTCACTTTAGAAACGCAAAACTTGAGAATTAAACAAGAAAGGAAAATGCCCATTCAGTCATAAAATCAATGATAGAGATGTTATTTATATTAAGGCCATGTATGACTGCAAAATCTGTATTATTATATCTTGAACATGAAACCTCCTTATTAGCACCAGAAATGGTTAGAAATAAAAGATAGTCTGAAGGCAACGCAAAAATAGGACAGGTTAACTACATTCTTTGAGGTCTGAATCAGTCATTCAGGTCTTATTCAATACCAATTATAGAACATTTTCTGCTGTGGATAATAAATAAAGGGAAGAGTTAAGATTGATTCCCAGGTTTATCCTTAGTTGACTAAGTGAATGGTGTTGGTGCTATTTGTGCAAGTAGCAACAACAAAGAAAACCAACCCATTATTCACAGTTTACTGCATGAGCCCTCTCAGCTCTTTCAGCCCTCTTCCATGATATCTTTTCTAACTAACCTAATACAATATGATACCTTCTTTTAAAATGTGAGTACACTATTAAGCAATCAGATTGTGGAATCTAATTGGCCTTACTTCTCCATATTTCACTGACACTGTATGTTTAATAAATATTTAATTCTTGATTTGTTAACTATATAAATATTTTATCAGCTGTTTTTTTCAAAGTATCTTATATTTTCTTGCATTTATGTTCATTATTTTAACTATGTGTCCCTAAATAGTGTTAAAAACATCTTTTTATACATGAGTAGAGTTTACAAAGAAAAAAATAAAATCTGAATATATTATTAATAAATCACTCATATTACTTTTATCAAGTGTTGCCTTATATTGCAGCACATATGCCTTATCTAAATGCACTGTAATCTTCTATTTTATGTATTTATATCAAACAAAATATAAAATAAAAACTAACTAGAAGTTGAATATATATATCAATAAACATAGATGGAATAGGTGACAATTTTTGCAATATTAATAAGAAACTCATATACCTCAATATAAAAAAAAATAAATCATCTGTTTAAAAAATGGCCAGAGGACCTGGATAGAAATTTTTCAAAGAAGACATACAAATGGCCAATAAGTACCAAGAAAATGTACTCAACATCACTAACTAATCATCCAAGTCAAAACCAAAATAAGAAGTCATCCCACAACTGATAGAATTATTATTATCAAAAAGATAATAGGCATTGGCAAGGATGTGGAGAAATGGGAACTCTTGTACATTATTTGTGGGGGTATAAATTGGTACAGCCACTATGGAAAGCAATATGGAGACTCCTCAAAAAATTAAAAATAAAACTACCATATGAATATAATACAGCAATTCCACTGCTGGGTATATAGAAATGAAATTAGTATCTCAAAGAGATATCTGCACCCTTATGTTCATTGCATCATTATTTACAACAGCCAAGATGTGAAACAACCTCATGCATGAGGGTTCCTTTTTTTCCACAGCCTCTCCAAACTTGTTATTTTCTTGTTAATAGCCATTCTAACAGGTGTGAGATGGTATCTCATTGTGTATTTGATTTGTATTTCCCTAATAGCTAGTGAAGTTGAGCAACTTTTCACATATATGTTGGCCATCTGTATGTCTTCTTGGGAGAAGTGTCTGTTCATGAAGAATGTCTATGTAGAAAATTCATAAGAATTGACCAAAAAAATGGAATTAATAAGCAGTTACAGCAATTTTTCAGGATACATGGTTAATAAACACACCACTACACACCTATTAGAATAGCCAGAATACAGGAAACTAACAGCACCAAATGCTGATGCGGATGTGGAGCAACAGGAACACCTATTCATTGCTGGTGGGAATGCAAAATGTTACAGACACTTTGGAAGACAGTTTGGAGGTTTCCTACAGAACGAAACATATTCATCATATGATCCATCAATTCTACTCCTTGATATTTACCCAAAGCGGGTGAAAACTTATGTCCACACAAAAACCTGCACATGGATGTTTATGGAAGCTTTTTCATAATTGCCCAAACTTGGATGCAACCCAGATGTCCTTTAGTAAGTGAATGGATAAATAAACTGTAGTATACCCAAGCAATGGAGCATTAGTCAGCACTAGAAAAAAAATGAGCTATGAATCCATGAAAAAACATAGAGAAACCTTAAATTGATATTATTAATTGAAAGAAGCCAATCTCAAAAGTCAGCATACTGTATGATTCCAACTATATAATATTCTGGGAAAAGTAAAACTCTGAAGACAGTGAAAAGATGTGATTGCAGTAGGTGGTTGGGTAGTAATATGGACTTTGGGTGAGGATGATGTATGCGTTTGATGATGTATGCATATGAGGATGATGTTTGTCAGTTTGTAGCCAATGTCCTACTCTGATGGAGGACGTTGATACTGGGGGAGGCTGTGCATGTATGGGGTCAGGAAGTATATTGGAAATCTCCATACTTTCCTCTTAATTTTGTTGTGAACCTAACTAAAACTACTCTAAATAAAATAAAGTCTCTTTAAAAATAAAGTAATGGATTAGCTGTGATGTGTGAAGAGTAATGAAGTTTCAAAAACCATCTCAGTTTCTGGTTTGTTCCTCGACAGATGATGGTGTCAGTTACTGAAAGACAGGATGCCAAAATAAGACCAGTTTTAGGTAGAAGGTGATCAGTTTTGAACATGTTGACTTGGATATGCCTCTAAGACTTGCATGTGGAGATATAAAATAGGTAAATGGATGTATTGACCTGGAGTGCAGAGAACAAAACTGGACTGGAGATAGAAATAACAGAGTCACTGATGAGCACACTATCAGGAGATGAAGACATGAGCCTAAAAGATAAGCTTGCACCTGTCCTGACAATGCTTCCCTGTGGCTCTCAAGCTATTTCACCGACATGTCTTCTCTTAAACATTAAAGTCTATTTCCCAAAAGTATCTTGCACCATGCATTGCCTCATGCTCAGTCTACTTCAATAAAATCTTTCCAGATTGGTAGGCTTGAAAGAACACTTCTTTGTACAGCTTTACTCACCAAACCTCGCCAGTAGAAAAAGGACCTTCTTCCCCCCCATCATTTGGTATTTTTATTTTCTTTATTTCACTTTTATTTTCTCATGATGAGCAAGCAGAAGCTATGAAAGGAGGCCTTCCATTGATCTGACAAAGAAAAAAAATCTTTCTTCTTTTTTTGATAGCTCAATGCAGGCCCCTTTGGGGATCTTATATTAACAATCAGAGGGTCTCTTGGACCTTGGAGGGATCCATCATACCAGAGCATGAGAGGAAGTCTATACACATTTGGGTCACTGTGACATACTCTACGACGACTTTTCTAATTGTTTTTGTTTTTGTTTATTTTCAACTATGTTGCCTGTGGCTTTGAGTGCTAGGTGATCAAGCAAGCAATCTGAGATGGGCCCTCTGGACTCTAACACCTATAATATTCAGCCAGAGGAAGTCATTTCAGGGAAGCAATTAGTTCAACTAACTGCTTGACTGCTCTGATAAACTGGGCAGTTGTCTGACCTTCTTTAGAAGTTGGGAAGGAATATTCTTCCCCCCATGAGCCTGGCAGAGACTGTTTCTCCTTTCTCCAAATCAAAGGGGAGCATCAATGCCTGGGGCTGCAGTGGCTCAAACTTTTGCTGCCATAACAGATGCAAGGAAAAGTCTATATAATAGATACATTTGTTCATTCAAATGGGGTTGTTTCTATTTTAGAGTAAGTCCTCAGAACAACTTATATAACTGTAAAATAAAGACTAAAATACAACTGCCTAAATTCAGCAATTAGAATCTATCCTCTGGGATAGATAGGTTATTTGTGATTTTTGCCAATTGTTTCTACCATTAAATGGGACACCATAAGTGTTCCCTTGTGTGTGCCACTCTTTTGTGTGTCCTAATATTAGCTCATGGCATGAAATACACTTACTGCAGAAACCAACATGGACATCTAATTTGAAGACTGTCTCCTTCCTGTTGAACTGAGATGAGGGCATATAGCATACATAGCACAGCCACAGTGACAACTCACAGGGCTCCCTCTCAGGCTGTATCCTGAGCTCCTAAATTACTATGTACTTGAATTCTGCATAGCACATATGTATAACTGGGTAGTTATATCAATATATGTGTCTCAATAAATGAACATTGATTCACTGGCAAAAAAAAATAGATACATTTGAGAACGTGGACAGAATCTCTTATTTCAAGATTTAGTGAAAATGTAGTTGTTTGTTGAACTTGGAGGCTACCTTTTGAATTTTAAAGAGCACACTTTGAAGTTAGCCTTCCAATTATATGTAGAAAAATTCAGTACTTTAAAAAAAAAAATTTCAGTTGTCAATGAAACATAACCTTTTCCTGAAACTTTACTATCTTATCTGTCAGTGATTTTCAAACTGTTTATTCCTAGAATTTTTGAGCAGATTACCAGGTTGCCAAAGGAGAAGAAATGATGCTAATGAGGCAAGGCTTAGATTTGCATAACCCTTTACTGTTTATAAAACACGTTTTATTATTTCAGTGGATTCTTAAAATAATCCTGTGAGGAGGGCAAAGGTTACTATCTCCCATTTTTAAAAAGGAAGAAATAAAGAGTCAGAGTTGTTAAACAATTTTTTTGCCCTTATAGCTAATTCAGGATGGATTCAGGACTGTAATGTGAGTCCTATTTCCTTGTCCCTGAAGGCAATGCTCCTTTTGCTGTTAGTATGCTGTCCTGCCACAAAGATAAACTCTTAAAGTCAGAAGGCCATATATATATACTCTTTAACTCTCTGTGTCATCTACTGCAATGTATGTGTGTGTGACTGTATTGAAAAGACTGTGAAATAATTAAAATGTATTTCTAAACAATTTAAAACATATCCATATTGGAATATACAAATTAATTAAATCTACCAAATATCTTTATTTTCATGCATTCTAAAAACTGGCAAATGTTTGCATTATTAGACTAGGAGACATTATCAAATGTATTTGAAAATACATATTAGACAAAATTCAAGTAATATGCCCAAGGCCATCTAACTAGCATGTTGTGGATGTTGAATTTATGCGGACTTGACATCATCTTCAGTGATGCGCATTTTCAGGTGTTTCATGCAAATAAAGGAGAGAAGCACAGATTCGCAGAGTGGGATTAATTGAGAACATTCAAGAATGGTATGTGTGGGGCCAGCCTAGTGGTGTGTTGGTTAAGAGCTGGCTTGGTATGCCAGCAGCCCCAGTTCGGATCCCACATATGAGGGCCAGTGACACTGCCCTCTACAGCTAAGATGGTGAACAACAGCTCCACCTGGAGCTGGGCTGCTGTGATTCCCTGGGGACGGCATAGCTGCAACCCCAGCTGAAGTGGGCTGCCATAGGCTAAAGTGAGTGGCTGGCAGCCAGTGTGAGTTGCTGTGAGCCACTGTGAGTGGTCGTCCACAGGCCTGCGGTTGAACTGCCTCACCCAGGAAGAGCGCAATGACGATATAAACATGGGCCAGTGAAGCAACGTCCTCCACAACTAGACCAAAGAACAAATGGACAGCAACTTATCTGTTCCCCTTCCCTGATTCCCCAACGCTGTTCCCCTCCCCCAATTCCCCAATAAAATCTTAAAAAAAAGAACTGTGTGTGTGTGTGTGTGTGTGTGTGTGTGTGTGTGTGTGTGTGTCGGAAAGTCTACAGTCACTTTGGGTGAGACTGTCTTGTAAACCTACTTGTATGAAATCCAAGGCAGCATTCACCTCACACAAAATCTTATAGAGCAAATTGGGCTTTCACAAAGGCTCAGGGCATTTATTTGTTCTGAAAGATACAAGAAAGTCAGTGGACGGTTTTTAAAAGGAGATGGCTCGGGCCGGCCGAGTGGCGCAGTGGTTAAGTGCTGGCTTGGGAAGCCAGCGGCCCCGGTTTGGGTTCCACATATGAGGGCCAGTGACACTGCCCTCAAAAACAAAAATAAAAATAAAAATAAAATAAAAAGAGATGGCTCAAAAAGAGAGAGATGTGGTAGTTTTGAGAGAAAACATTTTAGAAATAATAGGAGAAAGTAGGTCAGGACCTCTCAGAGCCAGAAGCTGTCAGCGGTCTTCATTTCTTTTGTGGCCCTCTACAAATCCTGATGGCCTCAGGATGCACTTAAGGATTAGCCAGTTCTCTCAAGTAAAGTGCTGCCCCCTTTTCTGGCGGAAGCAGGAGCCTGCAAAGCTGATAGCCACAACGCCGAGGCCTGTTCAACAGCTGTGTTTTAACACGTTTGATGTCCTATTTTGCTCAGTTCTCTGTGATTTGCAATTCCATGTATGTAACTCTAGACTAAAGGTCAGCAAACTCCCACCAGCACCTGCTTTTGTACTGCAAACAAAGAGAAGAATGACTTACATTTTTAAATACAAAAAATAGAATAAAACAAGGACTAATAAAATTTTAACTTCATGTGCTCGCTTCAGCAGCACATATATGAAAATTGGAACAATGCAAAGAAGATTAGTATGGTCCTTGCACAAGGATGACATGCAAATTCGTGAAGCGTTCCATTAAAAAAAATTTAATAAAGAAAGTTAACTTCAGTGTCCATAAATGAAATGTTTGTGGAACACATTCACTTATGATTTTCAATACCTGCTTTTGTGCCACAATAGCAGAGCTGAGCGGGTGAGACACATACATATAATGCCCAACCACCTAATATGTTTACCATCCAGCTCATTATAACGTTCTGCAGCTTCTGCTCTAGACTGACTTTCTCCATGAATCTTTCACTTTATGAGGTCCCTACCTGGCCTACCTGCTCTGACCTTGCTGGAATCTATAATTCCTGTCTCCTCTCTCAGGCTTTTTGAGATCCCTTTGTCTTGGCACCTCATTTTGTATCTACAACCACTGATACCCACTGCATCACATCACAATACCATTAAACATAGAGCTGTTTTATTCAATGAGCATTTGATTTGCTAAGGGGAAAAAATGATCACTTTCTGCCTCATGACTCCTCTTGGCTTAATAAACACATTAGCAGCTACTGAAGATACTCAAGGTACTAACTGTCGTGTGATATGGTGCTTGTATTTGCACATGCATGTTTGTCGTAACTGTTCTCTACCACATTCAGGGAGGTGGAACATCCCTTCAAAGGATAATTCAACAGCAGAGCAGCCAGTTTGGAGAGCTGAAATAGAAGGAATAGAAAAACACCTTCCAGAGTTGTCTTCATGATGCTAAGAGAAGATTTAATTTTCTATGGAGAACCCAAGGGTTAATAATAATAATAATAATAATAATAATAATAATAGATTATTTTTGAAAACTAACTACATTCCAGCTAATATGTTTAGAATTTTATTGCTGTTGTCACCCTTAATCACTGCAATTTCCCCATCAAGTAGACATTGTGATTATTTTACAGATGTAAAACCAACTCAAGGTAAGACCATACAGATACCATTAATAAATGGCAAAGCTTAGACTAGGACTCATGTCTCCCTGACGTCACAGCCTATGGCAGTGACAACTAAGCTGTATTGCCTGCTTAACTCCATTCAAAGATCTGGTTAACACAAGTAGAAATGTGTTCTGCAAACCCTAAAACAAATAAAACAGGACTATGTGTATGGGTTACAGGGGATGGTGTTCTAGGTTCTGCAAAAGGAAACTTTTACTGATATTATTCACCACACAGTGAAATTCAGTACAAAATTAGCCTATTTGGGTCTTAGCCAAATGAGAATTGTCCCTCAAGTGTCTCAAAGACCTTATGCCTATCAGCTGCTCTAAAAAGGCAGTGAGGCTCCACATGTACAACCACAGCCCACAGAATATGTACAATGGGAAGGAATATCAGGATCCCAGTTATCACCTCATCCAGCCCATTCATTTTAGAGAAGTGGAGATGGAGGCCCAAAACAGGAGTGACTGGCCTGGTGGCATACAGCTGCAGGTGCCAGATGGAGTAGCAATTTCCATTACACTGCAGACCATGACACAGTAGTGGAAGCATGGACTTTAGATGCAGACAGACCAGTGCATGCAACCCCTGGGGAGCTGGCCTGACAGCTGTCAGTCAGCAGATCCTCTTTTGACACCCTCTGCATCTTCAGGAGTGCAGAGAGCTTGCCCCTTGTAATTGACACCTTAACTCAAGTTAGTTCATTGTATTCCACTAAAGATAATTACCAATGGCATAGGACTTCATATTCTACAAAGTGCCTCCACAACAATGGTTATTATTCACATCTAACAAAGGAGCGGGAAGAAAGGAAAGGATTGGATCTAGGTCACCCCATATGGCAATGCCCTTTCTCCCACGTGGAGCTGACTCCCAATAAAGAAAAGGAACAGTATCATGGGTTCTCATGGCTCCTCCAGAGAAGAATGCTCTTTTCTTCATCAGAGCTATTACTAACATTTTGGGGCCACAATGGCAGAGCTGCATAAGTGTGACAGAGACACATTTAGGTTGCATTAAGCAACCTAAAATATTTATCATCCATCCCATGACACACAAAGTCTTGTGGGCTTAACACCTATTCATGAGTCGATACCATTTCATATTCCTTATGAACAAACCTCCTAATTTCCCAAATCAACTTGAAGTGGATACTATTGTATTTCCATTAGCAAAGTTTAGGTGAGGTCTTTTTTTAAAAAAAAAGTTTGTTTTTAGAGCAGTTTTACATTCACAGCAAAATCAAGAGGAAAGTACAGAGATTTCTCGCATACCACCTTGCCCCCACACATGCACAGCCTTCCCCATTTTCAACAACGGGCACCAGAATGGTACATTTTTTTACCAAGGATGAACCTACACTGGAAGATCATATTCACCCAAAGTTCATAGCTTACATTAGGGTTCACTCTTGGTGTTGTAGATTCTATGAGTTTGAACAAAAGAGTAATGGCATATATCCACCATTATAATATCATACAGAGTATTTTCAATGCCCCTTAAAACCCCTGACGATCAGTTCTTAAGAACTAAAAATTCTTACTGTATTTATTCATTCAACAAACATGATTGCACTCCTAAAGTATAAAAAAAAATTTTACTGGGTTTTGAGAAATCCTCACAAGAACCCTGTGAGATGAGCATTATTATCTTTGTGTTGCACATAAGTAAACTGATGCTCTTTAATGGTTAAGGAACTTACTAAATGTCACAGTAAGTAGGTGGAAAAGTCAGAATTCAAATAGTTTGCCCAACATTATGCTGCTTTTTTCTCTTACAATATATCATCATCAAATCATCATGGCGATTCAACAAAATTATTGGTCAACCAACCAGAAAACTAAAACACAGACAGCCAAAACCACTTGGTCAAGCCACATAGTTAGTAAACAGAGAGTTGGGATTGAGATTTGGGTTTTCTGATAAAATTCTAGAACTCCTTCTGGTGTTTTATCAAATGCCCCCATAGATATTCTCATAACGACTCATAAAGCAAATAATATTTCCTTAGGAAAAGATTGCTAGGGATACAGAGGTATATTTCTGAATTTCCATTCTCATTTACATCTAAATCATGTAAATATTGTTTATGACTGAGGTGGAGATAAGTGGGAAGACTGCTGCCATGGGCCTTATAACAACTATCCCAATTGGAGTTCTTCATTTTTGAGGTTTCTCTGGAGATATAATCTGCATTCTAGGCCCATAAAAACCAGCCTAGCTACTCATATAATAATCCCAATACCTTTGTAATAATATTTCTCTTTCATTTCCCTACACATGGTAATGCATTGCTCCAACAGACCATTTGCATTTACCTTGTGAATCATACATGGGGAAAACATAGCCAATTTGAAAGAGCACAGTATTTCCTTGGGGCCTCTCACCAATGGAATTACATGGTGCATCAGACTTGAGAGCAAATGAAACACAGAAGGACCCACTGATGCACCAAATCTCATTTTGGGAAGCCTGTTTCAGTGGAGGATTGCAAACAAGCCATTATTTTGTCATTTAGAACAAAAGCCCTGATTAAAAATTAAAATGCATTCTGTACTGATAAATATACAGCTGCCTAATTGCTTGCAAGATTTATATTTTGCAGTGTTAATTCCCTCGTACCAGAACACAATGAGCTTGAGAGTGACAAGCTTCAATAAACACTTAGTTGTTCATTTTACTTGACAGATCAGTTTCTGATTATTAATGTTTTCTAAATATCACTTTAAAATATTTCACCAGAACAGAACTGTATCCCTTCCATTAAATGACATGCAATGTAAAAAGAAGCATGTATTTAGAGACACCTAATTATAAATAATCTAAATTTTCTTTTCTGCCAACTGGGATCTTCTATTTGCTATCACCCAACTTTCCTCAACATTCACATACGTACACACACAGCCATAACATAAAGCAACAAAAACACTAAAATAACTAAAACAAAACAAAATAAAATAGTAGCTTTCAGTAGTGTCAAAGTTTTTGGATACTTGGATAGAAGGGAAAATGGAAACCATGATTGAAGGGCGATTATAAAAATAAATGGAGGAAAGAGTGAAGACAGCAAGAACAGCTCCAAGGGCACACCCCTCCACAGAAACATTTAAAAACTGAGCAAAAACTGTTAGAATCCAATTTGTCTCAACTGTGTGCAATATGGTATAACTTCACTTAAATGTGGAAGCTAAAGAACAAAATAAACTAAACAAACAAAACAAGAACAAACAAACACAAATTTGTCACAACTCTGGAAAACATTCAAAGGTTCACAGCAACTAAGTGAATGCTAAATCAAGAAAAAGGAAACTTAAAAATGGTACAAAAGCTTTGTGGTATTTTTATTTACCCTTGCGCTACCCCCTCCCTGGATCAGCAGTGGTCTTAAGACATTAGTCTACAGGCTCTGAGTAAGACTCTGGGTTTTGGTTCTAGAGGGAATAGAGCAAATTTTATTTGCCAAGAATTGTGTTTGTTTTCTCTAACCTGAAGACCTGATGAAGGGGCTTGTCTTCGTTTCCCCTAACTTAGAACTCACTCAGAGCTCCTGCTGCTCTTCAAAAACATGTTAAGGAATATTAACAATCCACAGCATCCTGGGACAAAAGGCAATGGTTGAGGCCTACAGTAGAGCACCTGAAACCTAAAAGGGAAAACGGGAGAGAGCGGGCATATGCGCACACAGACATCAGAAGAAAATCAAAGGACACACCACAAAATATCAATTACACACAAAAGAAGGCAGCCATAAACGGATATACGATTTATAACAGAGGTGATAACGGGAAGTATAGCAGGAAAGAAGAAAGGGAGGTCAAGTCTGAGATAGAACGTGGTGTATATTTGAAAAGGAGAAAATAACATGAAACACGGTAGAAGAGAGAATCCTGGCTTTCTTCTGTTCTGCCTCCTACAAAGTATCCTGTACATTGCTATCAGATCTACCTTTAAAATAAATATCTGGGCATCCTGATACCATTCCTCCAAGTCTCCAATTTATAGTTTTCCTGGCAGCGCCTCCAGTAAATCTTAGTCTACCTTTTCCTCTCTGCCTCCTGAAGCTTTCCCTTCCCTACCTGACTCCCCAAGCACCAGGTGCTCCTGCATCCTTTCCATTTCCTGAACACCACAGCATTCCTCACATCTCTGTGCCATCATTCATGCTCTCAACCCTTTTTACCTCTTCTCAGGACTTCTCTCAAATGCCATTTTTTACAGAATTGTTCCCAGGACAATTAAGGCAAAAGCAGCTGATGGTAGTGAGAAGAACAGACTTTGACAACAGCTAGATCTAGGCTATCCAAAGCTTGGTATGTATCAATCATGTACCTTTGGGCTCTTTATTTAACATCAGGGAGCCTCAGAGTCTTAATGTATCCAGGCTACTATAACCAAAATACCATAGACTGAGTGACCTAAACAACCAACATTTATTTTTCATATTTCTTAAATCTTGGAAATCTAAGCTCGAGGTGCTGGCAGATTCAGTGTCTGGTGGAGGCTCATTTCCTGGTTCACAAATGGCCATCTTGTCACTGTGTCCTCACATGTAGGAAGGAACAAGAGAGCTCTCCAGCATCTCCTCTATGAGGTCACTCATCCCATTCAGGAGGGCATCACCCTCATGACCTAATCACCTCCAAATACTATCACTTCAGGGGTTAGGATTTCAATATATGAATTTTTTTTTTAATTGGGGAAGAGTGTGTTTTTCCAGGGCCCATCAGCTCCAAGACAAGTAGATATCTTCAATCTGGTTGTGGATGGTGCAGCTCTGTGGCTTATGTTGGGAGTGAACCAGAAACCTTGGTATTATGATCACTGCACTCTAACCACCTGAGCTAACCGGCCGCCCCTCAACATATGAATTTTTGAGGGAGCATAAATATTCAGTCCATAACACTCAGTTTCTTCATCTATTCAATAGTATTAATAATATCTCACTGAAATTTTGTGAGAATAAAATTTAAAGTCTAGGCAGAGATCCATTCACCTGGCAGATATTTAATAGCTCTGCACTCACCTTCCCAGTGGTCCATGAGAAATGCATGCCTATTATAACAAACAAATAATACTCCTCTAATGTGCATAGTGTCTTCATGCTTCAAAGCACGTTACTTATAGTCTTTCATTTGATCTGTAGAAGAATTATTGATATAAGCATTAGGATAATGTGAGCTGAAAAGAACAAAATTTAGACTCTGAACAACTTGAACAACAAATTAATTTATTATCTTTCTCTACTGAAGTTCCAGAGGTGGGTTAAACTCCACACGTGGCCTGATCAGTGATCCAATAATCTAGGTTCTTTCTATAACTCTTATCTTCTATTCTTAGTTATGACTTCATCATATGACTAATTCTCCTCAAAGTCACAACATGACCTTCAGTGACAAAAGAGAATATGTGCTGCTTTATCTGTATCCAGCTAGAAAAAAAAATTTTTTATTAAACATAATAATCCCTTTCTTCCATCTAATTGCATCAAGTTATGATGTGTTCCTATTAGACCAATAACACCTGCCAGAGGGATGCCACACACTGATTGGTTATGCCAATCATCTGGAACAAAATGGATTTGGGGGAGCTTGTCTTGGTGCCCACCATGGAAAGTATGCAGTTTCTGTTCCAAAAAGGAAATGACCTGCCCTAAATCACATAGTTAATTAGTGTCCAATCTAGGATTGAAGCTCAGATCCCTTGACTCCTATTCTCATTACACAGATGATTGGAGACCATATTGGTTATTTTGTTTTCTGCTTCCAAGTTACAAAAAGCCTAAACTCAAAATGTCTTTAAAATGAGGATGTTTATTATTCCACACATAAAGGAGTGCAAAGAGAAATAAGCTATCAAGCCATGAAGTTCCATGGAAGAAACTTAAATTCATACTAGGTCTGACAATTAAGTTCATGAACTCATCCTACTATGGAAAAAGTGCTACATACCTCATTGCTGAATGTCACTACATAGCTTCCCCCCTTGGGAAGCTATGCATCATATGCCAGCACCTTCAAAGCAATTTTGGAACTCTTTTCTGGAATGGCCATCAGAGCTGTTGTCATATTACCCTTCATGTCCTGAATGTCATCAAAGTGTTTTCCTTTCAATATTTCCTTTATCTTTGGGTAAAGAAAGAAGTCATTGGGGGCCAGATCAGGTGAGTAGGGAGGGTGTTCCAATACAGATATTTGTTTACTGGTTAAAAACTCCCTCACAGACAGCATTGTGTGAGCTGGTACATCATTGTAATGCAAGAGCCATGAATTGTTGGTGAAAAATTCAGGTCATCTAACTTTTTCACGCAGCCTTTTCAGTACTTCCAGAGAGTAAAATTCATTAACTGATTGTCTAGTTGGTACAAATTCATAACGAATAATCCCTCTGGTATCAAAAAAAGGTTAGCAACATCATTGTAACAAGTTTGCAAACTTAATTGTCAGACCTTCGTATTATTAAATAAAAGGAGGCAATCTCAAAATGCTACATAGTATGATTCCAACTATATGATATTCTAGAAAAGACAAAATTATAGAGACATTAAAAAGGTCAGTGGTTGTCAAGGTTTAGAAAGGACAGAACGATGAATAGAATAGGTGGAGCACAAAGGGTTTTTAGAGCACTAAATATACTCTGTGTGACACTATAATGATGGATATATATCAGTATACATTTGTCAAAATCCATAGAATGTACAACACCAAGAGTGGACCCTAAGGTAAACTTTGGACTTTGGGTGATAGTGACGTGTCAGTCTAGGTTCATCGATTGCCACAAATGTAACACTCAAGTGTGGAATGTTGATAGTTCAGCAGGCTGTTGGGAGCGGGAGAGGGGCTATACTTTCTCTGTACTCTCTGAAATCTCTGTACTTTCTGCTCAGTTTTTCTGTGAACCCTAAATGTCTCTAAAAAAAAATTAGTCTATAAAAAAAATGCAAGTGTCAAGTAAGGGCTCTCTAGCATCTTCAATGGTTCATCTTTGCCTCTGGGCTGGCTCCTGTCACAGAGCAAGATGATGCTGGAATTCAAAATGTTACACCCACACGCATGTGTAGCCTAAGGCAGGGAAAGTACAGCATTCCCTGTAATCTCCTGCTTAAAAGGAGAAGCCCTTAAGGAGAACTTTCTTTTTGGCTTCTGGCCAGAAATGGGTCACAAGTCCATCCTAAATAACTAACCTGATGGTAAACTGAAACCACCAATTTTAATTAGAATTTACACTGAGTCGTGTGGGAAAAGGTGGATACGTGAACTTAAATCATAGTTTTGTTAGGGGGTTGGAGGGGAGGATTGGTGAATGAATATTCAAAAGGAAGCCAACAATTTCTGTTACAGAGAATAATACTAGAAAACGTTCCTTTCCCTTAGGCATTTCTGCTCTTCCCTTTCCCTTTCCCCTGATGGCCATAGGAAGAGCATATATGAAGTGGATCCCTCGGTTGACAGAAGTAGTAAGTTGGACAAAAACAGCAGAGTGCCTCAATGGGGACTCAAAGAGGAATATTTTTATTGTTGTTTATATATCTGAATAAACAACAGACCAAGCTATTACCACTAACCTTTTGAAGAAGGCAATTTTGAAAAGTGACCCATTACTGTAAAATGTAGTGGCCTATGCTAGACAAAGCTACAACTTGCCATGTCAATGACTTAGCCAGGGTTTTTATTGTCTCTTTACAGCAGTGTTATATTCAACCTTCTTTCACTGGTGAGAATCTTATCAAAAGTCTTCACCGTACTTTTCTCTTTTGTCCATGCAGCCTCACAACTTTAATGACTCCCTGGATTGAGAGGATAGAATCCAATCATCAGAGTTCAGTTCCTCGCTCTCAAGCAGGACCTCCCATTCCTGTGCCAAAGCAAGTACAAAGCCACATGACAACTAAGATACATCCTCCTGCAGCAGTGGCTTCCAATCTGGCTACACATCAGACACATTTGCACAGCTGTACAAAAATATGGAGAAGTGCGTGTCTCTGAGATTCTAATTTGGAAGAACTGAAGTAGGTCCTAAACGACAAGATTTAAGCAAGGGGTGATATTTTTATTCATGAAAGCAAACATGGCTATAATATGGAGTACAAAATTGCATACATTTTCAAATTAAAATTATAAACGTTCGAAAAATGTGTTTTAAATTTTCTATAAGAATTTTCTATAGTTACTTCAGGCTATCACCCTGAAGATATTTACTAACTCTTGCTAGCCATTAGAGGATATTTAGGGAAAAGTTTGAAATACTTCCCAGGTAAGGGATAAACTAAATGCATCGCCTCAGTAGCCATGGCATGTGGAGAAGAGTTTTATGATGACTGTATGCAAAATTCATTATGCAGACAATGCCTAATAAGCCTGAACTTTGTCTTAAGGTGGTACAGATGCTTTTTATGGTCTAATAAAAATACCTTCTTGAAGTTTACATTATCAAGTTGCAATATTACACTCTTCTGTTTTCTCGACCTTTCTGCAGCTGGTTCACTGTCTGTCCTTAAAACTCCTCACTCCACTTACCCTAAATAAGTAGGGGCGCTGTGTCATAATCCATAATCAATCAACATAAATAAAACAATTCGGCACAGATGTGACCTGAATAAACATTTAGAGTCTGCTAATGGCACAAAGCAATGGCTCAAGGTTTCAAGGTCAAACAAACCAGCAATGAATTTGCTCTGTGGAAAAATACAGAGGGAGTCATGCTGCTGCTTATTACTGTAATTTCTCATTTGCAGATTCTCAGAGAGCTTGCCACTCTGCAGACATTCCATAACCTACATTAACTGCTTTTCCCTCTGGTTGCAATGGAAGGAGGTGAGGGAAAGATTTGATGGCTACAAAGCTACAGAAAGGCAAATATGATCAAGTCTAAACCCTCCTAGGGTCAGAGAGAAACAGAGGAGAAAGATCATAGATTTTGGATTCAGTCAGGTGGGGTTTGCAATCTGGTTTAACTCCTTATTAGTGATAGATTCTTGAACACTATTTAACTTAACTTACCCTATGGTACCTCATCTTTGTTATGTGGATCAAAAATAACCAATTGATTCATGAACTAGATACCAGATACCATCAGAGGCAAAGATAATTAAACAAACAGGACAACAAATTTTATAAGCATAATATATATATAAAATTAACGTTATGAAACAAAATAAATAAATAAATAAAATATCTAAATAAAAATATTTGTTATAAAAATATAACTTTTGAAATGAATTCAGTACTGTGTAATAAAACAATTAACTTTACCAAAGAGAGTTTGTGCCTCATAAGATGAGTCAGTGTGGGGGCTGCCATACCGGAAGGACCAACCATGTGATTAGAGGGTTGCAGTGAGCCCGACCTCTGAAAAATGGTGGGCTTCAGACTGAGTTCAACCATGTGGGCAATAACGCAATCAATAATGCCCATGTAATGAAGCCTCAGTAAATACTCTGTATATTCATACTAGGATGAGTTCTAGTTTGACAATTACTCTGCATATTACCACATGTCAAAATCAGGAGCATAATGTATCCTGAAGGACACAGAAAGTTTGTATTTGAGAGCCCCCCAATCCCAGATTCCACCCTCTGCATCTCTTCCTTTGGTTCTGATTTTTAGCCTTTTGCTATAATAAAACTGTAATCATGAGTACAACACTTTCCTGAGTTCTGTAAATCATTCTATCAAATTATCATATCTGAAGGAGTCCATGGTGACCCTTGAAGTTGTAACTAGCTAATCTGAAGTTAGGGTAGCCTGAGGGCCTGTGAATTTACAGTGAGGGTCAGAAGTGAGACAGACTTGGCAGGTTGGAGGACTATGCCCTTAGTCTTGCAGTTTGGCTAATTCTGAGTTAGTACATTGGTAAAATATAAAGTAGATACAGCAAAAGAACAAATTAGTGAGTGAGAATAGCATATTGAGAAACTGTTTCAGAAAAAAACAAAAAAGGCTAAACGAAAAAAATTCTTATATGCCAATATAAAATAATAGGAGTCATAGAAGGAAAAAAACATCAGATAGAAGGGAATATCTGAAAAATAATAGAGCTAAATTTCCCAGAATAATAAAAAGGAAGGAAGGAAGGCAGGAAGGAAAGAAGGAAGGAAGTATCTCAACATCTAACTAGAAAATCCTACAGAATGTCAAACAAAAAAGATAAGAAAAAGTATTTTATAGGAAACTTTAAGAAAACAAAAAATAATCAAAGATAAATAGAAAATTCTAATATCTCTGGAAAAAGGAGGACATCACATTCAAAAGAAAAAATTATATTGACCTCTAACACTTTTAACAACAACACTGGAGGTGAGAATTCAGTAAGAAATGCTTTTTTTAAAATTAATTTTTATTTTTAATTACAGTTCATATTCAATATTATTTTATATTAGTTTCAAGTACACAGCATAGTGCTTAGACATTTATATAATTTACAAAGTGATCCCCATAATTAGTCTAGTGCCCACCTGGCACTGTATATAGTTATTGCCATGTTATTGACTATATTCCCCTTGCTGTACTTTACAGCCCCATGATTATTTTGTAACTGCCAGTTTGTACTCTTTAATCCTTTCACCTTTTTCACGCAGCTTCTCAACACACCTATCTGGCAACCATCAGTTTGTTCTCTGTTTCGATGACTCTGTCTCTGTTTTGTTTGTTTCTTTATTTTATTCTTTACATTCTACATATAAATGAGATCATATAGTATTTGTCTTTCTCCGTCTGACTTATTTCATTTAGCATAATACCCTCTAGGTATTTGCACAGCAAAGGAAACCACCAACAAAATTAAAAGACAACCTACTGAATGAGAGAAGACATTCGCCAATGATGCAACTGACAAGGGGTTAATATCCAAAATTTATAAAGAATTCATGGAATTCAACACCAAAAAAACCCAAACAAACAAAAATCCAATTAAAAAATGGGCAGAGGACCTGAATAGGCATTTCTCCAAAGAGGACATACACACCAATAGGTATATGAAAAGATACTCAACATCTCTAATCATTACAGAAATGCAAATTAAAACCACAATGAGATATCACTTCACACCTGTCAGAATAGCTATCATCAATAAATCAAAAAACAACAAGCATTAGTGAGGATGCGGAGAAAAGTGAATCCTCATACACTGTTGGTGGGATTGCAAATTAGTACTGCCACTATGGAAAACAGTATGGGATTCCTCAAAAAATTAAAAATAGAACTACTGTATGACACGACAATTTCATTTCTGGGTATTTATCCAAAGAAATACAAAACCCTAATTCAAAAAGGTGTATGCACCCCTATGTTCACTGCAGCACTATTTACAATAGTCAAGACATGGAAACAACCTAACTGCCCATCAATAGACAACTGGATTAAAAAGTGATACATATACACAATGGACTGTTACTGGGCCATATTAAGACTGAAATCTTACCATTTGCAACAACATGGAAGAAGTGCTTTTGACTTCTTTCTTTACCCGAAACTAAAAGAAATATTGAAAGGAAGACATTTTGATGACATTCAGGACATCAAGGGTAATACAATGACAGCAGTGACGGGCATTCCAGAAAAAGAGTTCCAAAATTGCTTTGAAGTGTAGACCACAGTACATAGCTTCCCAAGGGGAGTACTTCAAGGTGACCATAGTGATGTGGTATGTAGCACTTTTTCTAGGATGAGTTCGCAAACTTAATTGTCAGACCTCATAGATATAAATATATGGTGCATATATATGTATGTATATATAAGTATGATCAAACAATACAGTGAATGTTTAAATTTTAAAAATGTTATTATAATAAAAGACATATTGTTATTCATCCCCATCAAAATACTCCCTCTCACTCTGAACACATGTATTCCATTGTTCTTGCCACTTTCTGAAGGGGTTCTGGAAGTCTTTTTCCTGAGTGTCTTTAGTTGCACTGTCTGGGCTACCTTGATGTAGTGAACCATTTTGACTTTGGGGAAGAACCAGAAGTTGCACATTGCTAGAACTGGTGAATAAGGTGAATGAGGATACACCGTAAGGCTTTTATTTGACAGAAATTACCATAAACAAGAAGTGATATGTGACATGGAGCATTGTCATGATGGAGGATGATTTACAGCACACTTTAAAACACATCTTCTCTCAACCATAGCTCATACCCAACTGACTGCACAGAACAAGTTGACATGTCACTTCCCATATTGAAAATCCCTGCCTTTCTGTTGAATGGCACTGAACAGCAGCATTCACCATATTTTCTGATTAGAACAGAAACTCTCTGTGTCACACATTACCTCTGGTATGGCAATTTCTGTCAAATAAAAATATTAAGGTGTGTTTTCATCCACCTTATTCACCAGATCTGGCACCGTGTGACTTCTGGTTCTTCCCCAAAGTCAAAATAACCATGAAGGCCGGCTGAGTGTCGTGGCGGTTAAGCGCTGGCTTGGGAAGCCAGCGGCCCCGGTTCGGGTCCCACTTATGAGGGCCAGTGACACTGCCCTCTAAAAAATAAATAACCATGAAAGGCAAACGTTTTGAATCAATTCATGACATCAAGGCAGCCATGACAGCGCAATTAAAGACACTCACAAAGTGTCTTTACTTGAAGACTTCCAGAACTGCTTCAGAAAGTGGCAAGAATGATGGGATCCATGTGTTCAAAGCAAGGGGGAGTTTTTTGAAGGGGATTAATGACAATATGTCTTTTATTGTAATAATTTTTTTATTTCAACATTCACCATATTTTGTGATCACACCTTTCATATACACATATACACAATGGAATATTACTTAGTCATAAGAAAGAAAATGCTGCCATTTGGAAAAAGGTGGATGGACCTTGAGGGCATTATGCTAAGAGAGATAAGTCAGACAAAGACATATAATGTATGATCTCACCTATATGTAGAAGTTAAAAGAACAAACTCATAAAAACAGAGAGAATAATAGTGGTTACCTGGGACTAGGAGTTGGGGAATTGGGGAAATGTTAAGGGTACAAAATTGCAACTAGTAGATAAATAAGTCCTGGAAGTCTAATGTACAAAACCTAATTATAGACAATAATATGTATGATAGACTTCAATATCGCTAAGAGATAGGTCTTAATTGTTCCCACTACAAAAAAGAAGTTATAATTATGCTACATGATAGAGATGTTAGCTAACACTAAAGTGGTAATCACAGTGCCATATTAAAAGGTATCAAATCAATATGTCATACACCTTAAACTTTCACAGTTATGGGCCAGCCGAGTGGCATGGTGGTTAAGCGCTGGCTTGGGAAGCCAGCAGCCCCAGTTCAGTCCCACATATGAGGGCCAGTGATACTGCCCTCAAAAATAAAAAAAATTAAAATAAAAAAAATTAAAATAAAATAAACTTTCACAGTTATATGTCAATTGTATCTCTATAAAAAATATCATTCCAACACATGGCATTAGCCACATTTGAAGTGTTCAATAGCCACATGTGGGTAGTAATTAGCATATCAGACAGTGTAAGTCTAAATAGTTGCATTTTCTCCAGTCTTCCCCATTATCTTTGGAATTTTCCAGAAGCTGCTACCTCTGGTTGTAGCGCTCTATCTATCTATCTATCTATCTATCTATCTATCTATCTATCTTCATACACCACTGCTCCACTGGGGTCACTGTTCCTCTACTATTGTGCCCCTCCCAATTCTCCTTCTCCAAATTATGTGTCTCTTTCATAAATTCCCAAAACATCATAAGTTTTCCTCAATAAGAAGTATATAGAAGGTTTGGGTTTCTTTTTTTTTAATCTTGTATCACTGATACCTTAAAATGTCCAGCAATTAGCAAAATATTTGACACATAGTAAATGAAATGAACACTAATGATTGTCTGTCCAGCCATAACTCCTGCCTTACTCAGGTATCTACCTAACCTCATATGGTTCATGTGACTCAGGATATGGAGCCCATTTCACCTCATGGGGTGGATTCTAAGGTCAAACCGATCAGCACAAGATAGTATCCTGGGGGTTGTTATTGGACTGGGATGGGCATGTGACCTAAGTTGGTCCAATCAGGCAGAAGGGAAAGACCTCATCCCAGAGTTAAGGCAAGGCTTTTGCTTTTGCCCCACAGAATGTGATCAAGAAAGTATGCTGCCGCTATTGCTGATGGCAGTCTTCCTAGGAGGAGCCCTCCAACGGAGCAAAGAGAAGGAAAGAACTTGGGACCATTAAGTAGTCCAGCTTTGAAGTCTGCTGACTCTGAATTTCACGGTTTATGAGATCATAAATTTCCTAATTTTTTTTTAAGATTTTTATTGGGTATTGGGGGAGGAGAACAGACAAGTTGCTGTCCTTTTGTTCTTCAGTCAAGTTGTGGAGGACATTGCTTCACTGGCCCATGTTGGTATTATCATTGCGCTCTTCCCTGGTGAGGCAGATCGGTCGCCGGTCTCTGGATGGCTGCTCACAGCATCTATTGGCAGCTCACTCTGACTGCAGGCTGCTCACGCTGGCTGCCGGCCACTAACTGTAGCTTATGGCAGCCCACTGCAGCAGGGGCTGCAGCCTACACCATTGCCAGGACTCACGCAGCCCAGCTCCAGGTGGAGCTGTTGTTCACCATTTAAGCTGTAGAGGGCAGTGTCACTGGCCCTCAAATGTGGGATCCGAATTGGGGCAGCTGGCGTCCGAAGCCAGCTCTTAACCAACGTGCCACTTGGCCGGCCCTAAATTTCCTAATTTTTAAAGCCAGTTTGACTGAGTCTTTTATCACCTGCAGCTCAAAGTATATAATTGATCCTGTTATGTGAAATGAATGTTTATCATGTGACAGACATTGTTCTAGATGTTTTATAGATAATATCCCCTTTCCAAAAACCCATATAAGCTTGATATTTTTGGTGTCTTTTAAATTTTACTTGTATGTCTTGCTGAAAATCATTTTCAGAGATAGGTACCTCCTATACTAATTAGGGCTTTTTTTTTTCTTTCTACTATCACCAAATTGGGAAGCCTTTTCAGTATCTGTTCTCTGGGGCTTTAGACTGCTGGAGTTCACAGACTATGGGATGTTTCCATTTTTCACCTTTTCCCATAAATGTTTATTGCTGTTAGGTAGTTCCCGTTCTACAACTGTATATAGGCCTACGGCGGTAAGTCATTTGTCTCTTTATTCTTTATAACATCAAGCCAACCAAATGTGACAGAAAGGACTGCAGTGAGAGTGGATCTTGACTAGATGGGCTCCGGGGTTGTGTTTCTGATGAATTGTGGCAGAGACCAGGCTTATTATTCACAGAATCCTTTTTTTACTCTCCTCTCCCTGGGTCCCTCATTTACAGTTAGGTTGGGAAATATATGACTAAGTCTAACCAAAAGAATGTCTGGCCTGGTCCTTGTAACAATCCCATGTGATAATCTACATTTCTCCATGAAGGTCTGCATTAATAATGGTAGCATCACAAAGTAGAAGATGTCAGAATCCCCAGGGCACTGCTCAGAGGAATCCAACCTCCATTACTAAAACAGGAACCAGAAAGGAAGGCTTATTATTTTTTTGTTTTTTGTGGGGTTTTTTTTTTGTTTTATTTTTTTGAGGGCAGTGTCACTGGGATCCGAACCGGGGCCACTGGCTTCCCAAGACAGCGCTTAACCACCGCGCCACTCAGCCAGCCCAGGCTTATTATTTTAAGTCACTAAGGTTTTTGTGGTGTTTTCTTATAGCAGCCAGTACTACTTATGCTGACTACAACAGCACTCAATAAATGTTTGCTGAATGAGTGAATTGGGTTAATATATGACATTTCACTTAATGGTATGTCCATAGCAACTTTTGCCAAAACAAAAATATAAGATAAATAAAATAAAATTCAAGACTGCCCACTCCATGAGAGACTATAGCCTCTGTATCTAAATTATTCACTACTAAATGCTCAGCTCTCAGCACACGCCTTGTATAAAATATGTGCTTAATAAACATTTATTGCCATTTTTTGTAAAAGGGAGCTGTGAGCTTAATAAATCCTTAAGAGTTTCATAGGCTCCTCTTTAAGCCTGATTTTAAGTGGAGCTACATATTTTCTAGAAGTATAGTTACTTTTCTTTTTGCCTTTATACTTTTCTTTGCTTTTCAACTTATATCCATCAGTCATTATTTCATTATAATCAGAAAAAATACAAATTAATCTTAAGAAATTATAAATCAATGTTGGACACTTATAAGGAAGCAAAAATATGGCATTAAATTGAGATTTTAAGTAGCCAATACTAGAGAAACTGAGAAATGCTTTCAGAAGCATTAGTTATAACAATGGTCGCTGAAAAGAAAAAAATGTCAGGAAGCAATTCAAGCAAATGGTAACATAAGACACAATTACAAGAAAAATCAGCCTCAAGTTTCTATTCTCTGTCTTACTTTGTCGCAAAAATAAAATGCTCTGGGTTATTTAAGCTTCTAGTTTCTATTACCTGAAAACAGAACACAATTTAACAGAGTGATCCTTAATGTACAAAAGTAAAATACACCCCGCCTTTTGACCAAAAACAGGACTTAAGGAAGGCTACAGTGTCTATTTTGAGATTTGGAGAGATAATCGGAAAACATAAACAAGGTGAGGTGGAACCCAGAAAGGATGAGAGAATCTGGTAGATTACACCTTATGTACTTTGATTTAGCATCTTGTTCAATCACTTAGCATTTTATTCCCTAGAGAGTATTTATCTTTAAAGTTGTTTGGGAAGAGTATAAACTGCATATAGGAATTGATTAATTTAATGCTTCAGTGTCCTACCTAATCAGATTATAAATCACACTGTCTTAGATTATATCTCTTATGATCATGACATCCCTAGAGGTAAATTTGTAGATTAGGTTATTGATCAAATATGGGGAGGGTGAGAGACATAAAATCTTCGGGATTAACTGCCAGAGCTTGGTATGAGCAATTGGGTGGCTAATGGTGCCATTTATTGTGGCAGTCCATGTATAGGGATTACCTGGAGAGCTTTTAACTATTTCAACTTCCTGGTACCTCCCCTAAAATTCTGGCTCAGTAGATTTATGGGGAGCAATCCAGGAGTTTGAATTTTTTTAAAAGCATCTCTGGATGGTTCTGGTGCAGATAAGTTAGGGACCATCTTTTGAGGTATTGATAAACAGGAGGCAACCTAAAGAAGAAACAGATTTGGGAAAAAGGTCATAAGTTTTAGGGGCTGAGAAGAATGTCCTGCTGATGTGAATCTGAATAAATTTGTTCCTATCTGCCTTGTAATCTAACCTTGAGAAGAATGAACATTGAGAAATACAGAAGGTGCCAAAAATATATATACACATTTTAAGAAAGGAAAAAACTGTATTAAAATTGTACCACTCAATATATGCCAATAACAAAAGATGAATATAAGTCATATGTATACATTTTGGGGACAACCCTGGTACAGAGCCATGACACTGAAAGATTCCCAAACCATTACAATGGGGGTAGCTCTAGGAACTCTTGGAATCCAGGAACTATGTGGGCTCAAAGAAGTTCAACACACACACACACACACACACACACACACACACACACAGAAGTCACTGCTGAAAGGCTATATTTCCAAGCTCTGGGAAGGGAGTGGGTAGATGGACTAAACATGGGAAAATAAGATAAAAAGTCTGAGGTTAGGTGAGCGCTGTCAGTATCCATTTGCAATCCAGATGTGCTTTAGAGTATTTTCTGTTCATTAAACTCCTAGTATGCTGTTTGTACTGAGAATGACAAACAGCATTGTGGGGGAAAGAGGAAGAGAGGGACCCGTAGAGGTAAAAATACATAGTGGCAATTAGCCCTACAATGATTGCCTAGCAAAACAACTTACAAGAAGTACGATCAGGAACTTGAAGCATAGAGAGTAGAACTAAACTCAATTTAAATTAACCTAGTCCCTAGGACAAGGAGGGATAATTCCAGAAGAAATCAGCTATAGCAGAAGAGCCATGTTATTTATGCCATTATCATCGGTTTTAAGAGCTCTGGGAGATAAAAGTTAATCCTTTCATTTCAACATTTAAAGATGGTGTCCTTAAAAGAACTATAAAACACCATTTTTTAATATCCTTATGGGTGCAAAGCACTCCTTAATTTCCAGGTAAGTGTAACTTCAGCAATTTTCTCAATTTAAGGGAGTGCTGAAAATGTATAGAAGCCATACATGCAGGAGATGGTGGTCTGCCTCTCTCTTCGGGAATTTTTCTCTTTAAGAAAAATTGAGTAAATTACGAGGCGTTATTAATAGCCACCAAGGAGAATAACTTTGAATAAAATTCAAAGAATATACCTATAATGGCTTCATACTCAGTAATTTCTTACCAATTTTTCTTTTAATGGCTCAATACAATTCCATTGCTTTTGACATTAAGAGGCTTCATTTACATATTCCTACTTTCATTGAATTCTAAAACCAAAAGATGAGGTTGAATGGTATCCAAGAAAAAAAACATTTAGTATATTTTACTTCACCAGCAAGTTGGTGCATAATTCTGTTCATGTATCATATATCTATACACCAAAATTCTATTTTCAAAATCATACATTTTTGTTTTTATTTCCTATATTAAGTAGGTTAGGTAACGGGTTATTCTGCTTTTTAAAATGGCCACCAAAAAAAAAGTACATTATTTTTAAAAAGTGCATGTCAAGTGGCAGATTTAAATAATAACAAAAATAAAATGGTTGGAATTTTCACTTTCCCTTGAAAAAGCAGGAAATTGCTGTTTTAATGTATTTAAATGGAATAAAAGACTCCGATTTATTAGGGAGCAGGTTGCTATGTAATTTGCTGGCAGTGTTTGGCATTCACACACTTGTTATTAGTACATGAAACTTTTTATGAAGATGTGTGAACTTGCTGGGCACAGGTCCATTTTTTAAATTTCTTCATTTCTCTGACATGGAGAAATGGTTAAAGGCAGAAAGCTGTTAAAGTAAAAGATCAACACCTGTGGAGTAAGCATGGTAACTGGAGGATTTCAAGGCAGAAGGCAATAGGGCACCAAACTGCACACTGTGAGGAGCTGCAGAGTTTCAGCTGTGCAAGGAGGAGGTTTCAGATAGAAAGCAAATGGGTTTAACGTGGGAAGTCCATTGGAGATGCCCATTAGGAACACAAGGGTTGGGTAGGGAAGATGGTGGGCGAGAATTTTGGCTCTGCCTGATTGATGTGGACATTACATCCTCACTTCTTGCTGAAGGGTGCTCGATTGGAGTCCCCTGAATTATACAGATGGCTGTGCTTTATTGCTTGTATGTACATCATCTAATCATCAGAAAAAAATAGGCACTGTGTGAAGCACCATTGTCATCTTGTGGAATTCACAAACTCACTTAAGATGTTATAGTTGAGATAAGACTCAGAGTGTCCATTTCTTTGGATCAAGCCACCTACCTAAATAATGGAGTCAAGATTTGAACTCGGGTCTGACTGATAGCGGGGATGGGATCTCCACAATGCCAGCTTCCTGGACTGGGTTACTTCTATTCACCCAAAGAGTAAACCCAGAGCAAAGTCTGTGATTAGTTACAAAATGATCTAACAGCACTTTCTCTTACACTTCAGGTTAAATGTAACACAGCAATTGTGCTTGATTTTTGTCTCAGTATAGATCTTTGAAATTATAATACATGCTTATGAGATTCAGGTTAGATAACTTTTGAAGTTATTTCTGGAAACTGGGGAAATATGCAGATCTGGGTCCCTCATCCTTTGTTACCTTCAAAAATGCCATAAACGGTAATCTTCTCAAAAATGTCTGACCACCCTCTCTGCCCATTTTCTATCCCATCTAACTATTTACACACTGGCTTTGCTCAACTTCCTCTTCAAAATGGTCATAGCAATGCCACTATTAATCATATAAATAACCATATACACTTTTTTTGAGCACATGGTATGGCCCAGGATATCAGCCATCTATGATCACAATAACACTGTGTAACTACCTGCCCAAAATTCAGGACTATTTTGTCTTGCGAGTGGATGTGAATCAGCCAATCTAAACTCAGTGTAAGTGGGCATCTCTGCTTCAAGCTGTTAAGTTTGGCTCCTCACTGTGGGCTAGGTTCAGAACCCCCACATGTGTCTTCATGCTGGAACTCAGCCTGAAGAGTCACCAGCTGCTCAAGGAAAGCCCTTCTGATGGGCTTTCAGAAACACAAGAGGGCAGGCAGAATTTTGCAAGCACCTTTTTAGTCTTCGCTTGTGTCATATCTTCTGCCAAAACAGGGGAGAACCTCACACTCAAGTCAAGGAAAGGACATTCACCTCTAGAGTAATGAACTGAAAATTCATGCAGCAAATATAGAAAGAGGGAAGGAATTGGGACCAATCAATCTACCAGAGAGTAACTAGGTGAAGTTATTTCACAACATGCCAAGTCTAACAGATTTACAAAGTTGGAATTAATTTTCCAATATTCCCTAAAAGGAAACAGAGAGAGAAAGTTTTAGAAAAAGCGAGTTATTAAATGGCAAGTGTGAGATGCCAGCTTAAGCCTCCCTAATTCAAAAGCTCTTTTGCGCTTCTCTAATCATGACATATCTCAAAACAAAAGATAGTTATGCAAATATTTCTATTGAACTTTACATTTTATGAAACATTTTCACATCTATTTTGAGGCAGCTGCCTGGGACAAATTTGGGCCTTTTCAGGATTTATTCTTCACCCTTTTTTCTGCCGTTATCTAGCTACTGCTGATTACTTTAAGTTAGCGCACTCCAAAATTAACTATACACACCAGTTTTTCCCACTTTTTACTGAGCTGACCCTTAAGTTTAACACAAGAATAAAGAAATGAAGTTTGTTTTCAGAAAACTCAGGTTACTGTCTGGTATAAATATAAATCATACTGCTTTACTATTCAAACTCACTTGCTTTTGGTTTTGTTTAAATATATATTGAAGAGCTACTATGTGTCAGTCACATCACAGCATCTTAATTGGCTGCTTAATAGAACAAAAAAAGCATGTGTTTACTCCATGTTACAAATAAGGAAATGGAGTCTCCATGCATTAAGTAACACAGACCAATCAAGGTCGTATTGAGATACCCACTTGGGTCTGCTGTCTGACAACAACTAGCATGTATAATTAAGCTACTAATAATCTACATTCTTTTTACCTATAATGCTCATAAATTGCCCCACCCCCACCCCAGGCTCTATGATGCTCAGACACTGCTGCAGAACTTTTATACACACAGATGTGCCGTTCCAGAAAGATTTTTTTCTGAACAGTTATATTTTCACACAGTGAATACAAAGTGAAAGAATAGAGATTAAATTAATTGAAGAGATGATAATAGGAAGAATAAAAATTATCCAAACAGACATAACTGAGGTCTTAAAATGGACAAGCCATCAAATGAAATAAGAAGCATTCAGAAATATGATAGAAAATCATTCTTTCTTTGAAGTAAAGAAAAAACTGAACCTCCAGATGAAAAGAATATGTGCTTTTAAAACTTACTGTTACAGAATTATTGGCACCAAGACACTTATTAATTAGGTTGTGTAATTTTAAAAGTATAGAAATATTGCCGTGCTTAACAAAACAAAAATTTAAATGTGATTAATAGCAACATGGAGTTGGTGAGAGAGTGCCAGTTTCCTTTTCTGTCACAGCAGGGAGCTTATACTATATAAAATTAAAATTCATAATAAGAAAAAGCACAGCAATTCAGAACATTTAATATCCCCCCTTACCATTTTTTGTCTTCAACTTAGCGGTACCTTTTAGAGATGACTATGTCTTGTGATGGATAAATATTTATCCAAAATTCAGTCATTCTTTGTTTCATTTTACTTTCTATTCTTCTGATGTTGAAATAAAATTAAATTTTAAAAGTATACTTTAAAAATACATCATATCCAGTTCTTATAAAATTATTTTCATCTGTCTGGATATAGGTATAGAGTGATGTCAGTATAACATTTCCCTAATAACAATAACCTTAGTTTTTTCTGGTTAATGGAATTTGTGCTAATATTTTTTCATTTTTCATATTTTCTTCTGTTTAATATTTTAACGAGCATGATAATTTTTATAAAAACAGAAAAGAATTATTTTTTTTTACAGAACTTTGCCAACCGACATTACAAATGTGCTTTGCAGCAACGCCCAGAAACTTACGACATGAGCTGAAAGGGAAAGCTGTAACCAAAAAAGCATTGTATCAAAGAAACTCATCATGTTCAGCTTTGAAATCTGTGTTCACATATAAGATTAGGATGAGAATAAACTTTTATAGAACAGCCAAGTATTATGTAAGAAATTATACGTGTCTTCAGGTTTATATTGGTTCCTTAAAATTGCTAACAATGGCATCAATTATTAACAGATTGAAGTTGCTATCTTTGTGATGTTTTCTTTCTTTTTTTTTATTATTAGTTTCAGGTGTACAAAACAATGCGATAGTTATCCTTTCATCCCTCTCTTTATTTGTTTCTCTCTCTCTTTTTTTTTTTTTTTTTTATATCACTTTCTGCCTTTTAGGCACATGTTTTCATCCATTCTGATCAGTGACCAGTGTCTCTTCCCGAGATTCATGCTGACAAAGCATAGCTTCCGGTTTTCTTCACAACTGTATGCTTTATAATTCTGTACAGGGCTATATATATGCATGCAGTTTTAATAGCTGATCTCAGTTGTTAAGGAAGGAATTGTACCCTCTTGATAACAAAAAATGAGATCTGGGGGATTTGGTCTTTAGGATCGAAGGCCACAAAGGTAATAGGTAAATTGCTCTCTATGGAAAAAAAACATGAATTTGAGGGAGGGGGAGAAAAAAAAATGAGGACAGGAAGTGGGGAGTGGGGCGCAACACGGAGGAGGCCAAAACCTGAGCTATGAAACAGTGGACACTTTTAGGAACAAGAAAACTGGCACTAAACTTCTCTTTGTTTGTCTTTCTGTTAAGTCAGTCTCTCCATTTTCTCCAAATCTTTGGTCAAGTTTTCCACCCAAACCAATGTGTTCTGTGAGTGCTTTTATGATTGTTTGTTTTGTTTTGTTCAGTTTGTGAAAATGAAGGAAAAGAGACAAATTCCAAGCTCAGAACAATGTGAAACAGAATAGGTACAAAGAAAATGTAACATACAGCCAAACTGAGCTAATTCAGTTCACCAACTAGAGGTGACGTCTTCCCCCTTCATTCTATATCTCAATGACTGTTATGAACTCACAATACACACAACTTGGTAGCTGGCTCTTAATCATAAGATTACTTTTCATTAGGCTGAGAATTCCTAAAGGAAAAGAAAAATATAAGAATTCAGAAATCCAAACTATATTTGTCATTGAACATCATTTAATGCTGTATATTGGCTTTTAAATAGCTAAGGAAAGAATCTTTAAGAAAGAAAAGAGAATATTTTCAAGGATGGTGGCAAACCAGCTCCATGGCTACAGCTCAGGTAAGGCCAGGGTGTTCAATCCTAACACCGGAGAGAACCTTCACCTAGGACTCAAGCAATGAGGTGATGGCAAAGATGTTTGAATTGAAAAAAAGGAGGTGGGAGACCTGTATCTAATGTGACCTTGGAGTGGAACTTGGAAATTACCTATGGGCTATCACATGTGTCTGAGGGGCATGTCAGGTGGACAGTGGCATGTTACTCAGATATGTGCATGAGTCCTGCCAGGAAAATTCTGCCTTCCAGATGGTCTTAGTAACTCCAGGTCTGGCTTTTCTTAGTGTTAGGAAAGGAAAGGAAAGGAAAGGGAAAGGGAAGGAAAGGAAAGGAAAGGAAAGGAAAGGGAAGGGAAGGGAAGGGAAGGGAAGGGAAGGGAAGGGAAGGGAAGGGAAGGAAAGGGAAGGGAAGGGAAGGGAAGGGAAGGAAAGGGAAGGAAAGGGAAGGAAAGGAAAGGGAAGGGACGAGAAAAGAGAAAAGAGAAAAGAGTGAATAAATTAAATAGATTCTTCCTCTGTCCAAAAAATAAATTAGTGACTGTTTGATTCAAACTCCTGCTTAATATGCATAGGCTTTGTTTGTATGTTTCTGACAGTGTGAAGATAAAAGGGTCTGCAAGGAGCCCCAGCTATCTTCCCTCAGTGGCCTCCTCCACAATGCACAGACAGCGGAACTGACAGAACTTTTGGCTCTTTATTTCCTGCCCAGCTCCCTCAGTCTTATCTCTTTGGGTCCCCAGGAAATTCCTGTTTTGAAAACTTTAAGGCAAAACCCTGTCTTAGCCAAACAGAACTCACCAGAGGGCCACAAAGTGTGTGTTTGCAGAGAGGGTTCTGAAGGGAAGGATATTTTAAAACAGCCAAACTTGGCTACAGTTAGCAATATCCATGGAAGATTTTTGCAGTTGAGGTTTTGGCTATCATCCTTTGAAAATAAACTTTCCCTGGACTCCTCCCAAACAGTGTGACTCAGAATATCTAGGGGTGGGGTCCAGGGATCTGGATCTATAAAAGTCCCCCCATATGATTCTGAATATATCTAGATTTGGGAACCATATCTTAGAACATTCTTAGCTAGTGACATTTAACAACAGCCTTCCTAGGAAAGAGTCCCAGGAAATAACCCAAATCCCAGTACTGACTTTGTAGTTTCAAAGCTCACATAGAAAGAGAGTGGTCTCACCTCTGCCCCAAACCAATCAAAGAGACATTTCCATAATAACCACTGGGTTTCCCAGTGCAATAAATATGTGCTTTAATTGCTCAATAAATGTATAAAGGTCATTTCATGATGTAGGTAGAGTCATTTTCAAATTATCTCTTTATGGTCCTAATAAAAACTCAGAAGAGGAAATCCTGAGTTGCTCTTTCAGTCATGATCCCCAGTGCCCAGAGAGAAAGATGAGGAAGAAACACAGAGTGTCTTCCTTTCTGGAAGTGCAAGAAAGTGGAGTTGTTGCAGGTCAGATTATGCTAATTCATAGTGTGACAACCACTCCTAAAATCTCAGTGGATCAAAACTGAAAGTACTGGGGGCTAGCCGAGTGGCTCAGTTGGTTAAGAGCGCAAGCTCTGAGCAACAGGGTCACCAGTTTGATTCCCACATGGGCCAGTGAGCTGCGCCTGAACTGAGCTACCCCTGAGCTGCCAACAGGTGGCAGAATGGCACAGCTGGTGAGAGCACATGCTCCTAACAACAAGCTTTCCAGTTCGAGCATGGGATGGTGGGCTATGCCCACTTTCAACTAAGATTGAACATGGCACCTTGAGCTGGATGGCTGCAGGCTTCCAATGGGCAGCCGGATGGTAACTGGACTTGGGACTGAGCTAGCTGCACCCTCCACAACTAAGACTGAGGGACAACAACTTGGCTGTTCCTCTTCCTCAATTCCCCAATTAAAAAATCTAAAAAAAAAACACCCAAAAAACTGAAAGTATTGTTTTCTGTTCACAGCATCATTGGTCAATGGGAACCCTGTCTTTCACAGTCACTCAGAGATTCAGGCTAAGTGAGTAGCAACCATCTTCAACATTGCCAGCTTTTATCTGAGAGGGAGACATTCCGGAGGATCTAACACCAACAATTACCTTGCACTTTCAACTAACAGGCCACACTAGTTGTGTCACCTTACTGCACACCACAAGGGAGCTAGGAAATGCAATCCTAACCGCTTCTTAGCAGAGAAGAGAACCAGAAATATTTGGTGAATGGTACCAGTGAGAACCAGAGTTATTACTCATATCCATAAAATAATCTGAGCTGTAAACCACAACTCTTGAGTCAGACTTGCCTGAACCAAATAGGCCCCTCACTGCTTTGTGGATTTTCACAAGTTTCTTAATTCTTTTGAGTCTGAATGGACTCATCTATTAACTAAGGATGATAAAATTTCAGACTCACAGGCTTGTCGCAAGAATTAAATAAGGTAAAAAATGCAAAGCAGTTTTCACACAAAGCACACTGAATGTTTGCAGATATTGTTTGCAGATGTTATTATCAAACAGGAGGAAGTGGGTCTTGCACTCAGAAACCATAGTGGACTCACACAGCAGAATTGGGTCGGACATGCAAAAGCATGTTTTGCCAGAAGGGAAAATGAGACATCTAAGTGGGCTGTGATGGGAATGTCTCAAGGTGCCTTCCACAGGGATCTCCAGGAAGTGAAACACAAGCTACCTTTTGGATAATCTGAAAGTATGGCAGTGGTAGTTGATTTCCCTTTCAGATGCTAAAACTGTCTTAACTCATGTAGTTTTCTGTTCTAAGATTCTATGGTTGGTTCTCTTCTAAGTTAGTTCCTCATCTTTGTCTTTTCATTTATTCTTACTCCTATAAGAAATCTCAGTGATTTTCTTCCATGAGTCTTTACAATCATTGCCTCAATGAGACAGTGGCTGAACCTTCTCAATGTGTTTGTTTAACCTGGCAAAGAAACAAATTCATATTTGTCTCTATTCAATCTTTCAAGGAAGGAATGTCCAGTACTCATCTCTACAACTGTAGTCCTATACTGAGCCAGGCTCAAACCGTGTGCCCAGTGTTTGAATAAATGAATGAAGGCGGTTGATTATTTTATTTAAAACGTTTTAATCAAATCATAAAGAAGATGTGGTATATATATACAATGGAATATTACCTGGCCATAAGAAAAGGTGAAATACTGCCATTTGCAACAGCATGGATGGATCTTGAGATTATTATGCTAAGTGAAATAAGTTCAGGCAGAAAAAGTCAAGAATCATATGATTTCACTTAGATGTGGGATATAAAACTGAGAGCAACAAACAAATAAGATAAAGAAAACAACAAAAACTCATAGACAGACAACAGTTTAGTGGTTACCAGAGGGTAATGGGGGAGGAGGAGATAGAAGAGGGTAAAGGGAATCAAATATATGGTGATGGAAGGAAAATTGACTTTGGATGGGGACCACACAATGCAGTATATAGATGATGTATTATAGAATTGTACACTTGAAACCTATGTAACTTCACTAACAATTGTCATCTCAATAAATTTTAATTTAAAAAAGAAGTGGAAGAATGAGGAAGAGAGACTAGATCATACATTAACCAGAGCAAGGTTGGGTAGGTTATATGTGAGAACATTAATTGGTGACGTATCAGCAGGGGCACAAGAGTGCAGTAATACAGAAAATCTTGAGTACTTTTTTACACTTATATTTATAATGTAGTTTTTAATTTTCCTTATTTTTAATTGTTAAGGTACTAAGACTAAGCATGTTATGCATGTAAGGATTCTCCCTAATACATCTAACAGTTATGAAGTTTTACGCATTTTCTATTAATGTCTTGCTCTAGTTTCCATCTTAGAAACTACAAGAGGGTAAAGGGGTCAAATATATGGTGATAGAAGAACTGACTCTGGGTGGTGAGCATACAATGTGATATATACATGACATATTATAGAAATGTACACCTGAAACCTATGTAATTTTACTAATCAATGTCACCCCAATAAATTTAATAAAAATTTAAAAAAATGAAGTATATATATATATGAAAAAACTTTTTAATGTTCTTTGAGACTGTAAAATAGACAAACCATCAGTTAAATAAATCATTAGGTTAAGAGAAATTAAGGCACAAAAAATATAGTTGACTGATTTGACAGCAAATGCCATTTCTTAGCTGTTACTTGAGGTCTATGTACCATCTAAACTATGTCTCTATCCTTCAATCTACATTCAAGCCAAATACATCCCCTTCAGCATCTTCAAGTTACTTAACTAGGTCATCAGAAACAAGGGATCACAAAAACTTGATTAACTTCTTGAATTGAACTTTCAATTTAAACCGCATGGGTTGCTAATATATTACTTGGATTTCATTTTCTGAAACTGAAGCCCTCCAGGTAAAATAGAATTGAAATCATGCTGTTATGACCATCAATCCCCCTGTCTCTGAGACATCACTTAAAAATGAGCGCTGGACAGCAGCCTACACAAAAGGCACAAGGGAAAAGACAAACAATGTGAATCAAAGGCAGAACAGATGGCAGGAACAGCTGTGGCGTGACAGCCACACTCAGAACACAGTGTCTCGCTTCCCCATGTAGCCTGCATCAGTTCATGTGACTCTCACAAAAGGAACAGCTCCAAGTCCATTCCATCTCATAGAGGTGGTGCACATTAGCTGCCCTTACAAAGATTTCTCCTTCAAGTAGCTCATTTCCCTAACTGCTTTAGCTGCACTGAGCCTTTATGGATGCAAACTCCAATGCCTCTTCTCACTCTTCCTTCTGCCATATTCTAGAGTTAAAATTGGATACATCTAATTAGATATTTCTAAACATCTGGACATCTGGCTTTTTGGAGGACTCAGTAACTGGTTTCTCAGATAAGAATTTTCAAGTTACATGTGTTGGTGTTTTCTTGTTATAAAGGTAAGACACTGTCCTATAAAAATTTGGAACATTTCAATAAGTCTAAAAATATTTAACTCAAAAATAAACCTTGTTAATATTTATTTTTCTTCTTTTTTATCTATGATTGCACATGTAAAGTCTTATGACTACTTCAGCCTTAAACAATCGCATAAAAACATCTTTGATTATTTCCTCAAGTTAGAGTCATAGAAGTGAAACTATTGGGTCCAAGAATACGAACATATTTGAGACATTTCATACATTTTAACAAATTCTCCTCCAGAATATTTATAAAACATTTATAATTCAAAAGTATATTAAGATATTTCAGATCACTGTCCCTTAACAGCTTTGAATATGATGTGCATGTTACCTTTATCAATTGGATAGACAACTAATAAAATGACATCACTTTAATTTCTCTATAATTGCTAATTTGGGGACCAATATTTTATTATGCTATTTATTCAGTTTATCCTTTCCTTAAAGTCACATGTGCCTAGTCATATGTGTCCTTCTTGCCTATTGAGTTATTAAAAGTCTTGAGATCAGGGGCTCCATTTTTCTTTATATATTTACCATAGTCTCTGACTGCCTGCATTAATAAGTATTATTAAATGAATTTTGTAGAGATGTTCATCTTAAATGATCAACAGCAGAGTCAGAGCAAATATTTCTGAATCCTCCAATATATTGGAATAATACTGTGGACATTAGAAAACCTTTGGAAAAAGGTGCTTTGTCTTTTCAACTTTAAAATGAGGGATATAATTATAATTATAATACTAGTTATAATATACAATAGCTGTGAAAGCAAACCAGCTAATACTAATATAAGTGAAAATTATCAGGAAAAAAGTCACAATATCACATAAATATAATAACTTTATTTAAAAGATAATGTTAATAATTGATATTTACATTAATGAAAGGTTGTATGAAGATATTGTTTCTAATTTCAAGTTTCTTCATCTGCCATCTATTATGCTTTTCCAAACCCTAGAGTATATAATATTTGCGCCTGTCAAACAATGAACTCTATAAAAGGAAAAAAAATGCAATGGCTGTTACTCGTACATATATGTTGTGCTTTGTTATTTCTTATTCCATAAAAAATATAATGCAATTTCTAATAATAAATCAAAATAATGGAAGTAGAATAAGAAATGAGCCCAAGGTAAAATATAATTTGAAAAATGAAATGAAGCCAAAGTTATATACAGATATGTATACCAGAAAGATGTCCACAATTGTTAAAGCTTTGTTACTTTAAGCTTGAACTTGAATTAAGAGCTTTGTAATAGACTATAAGAAAAGTGAGAAACCTAATTAGTTACAAATTTAAAATCTTAGAAATAGAAGTTTCCCAGGAAAAGTAGTTGTTTTCTGTTTCCTCTGCCAACCCCCACCTCAACTATAGCATTTAAGTCTAAGAGAAATTTTTGCCCAGAAGCCTGATGCAAATGTGAAGTTGTAGAGAATATCTTTAATACCAAGTTTACTTTAAAATTAGCAATTCCCATAAGGCAATTCAATAGAACTTGAGCAAACAAGGCAAAGAACCATTTCATAAATATGATCTGTTAGGAGCTAGTAAATGTAGCCTAAGTAACGAGTTTTCCAACAACTTGTTTTGGTCTTAGAGTAAAATTTAGATGACCCTAACTAGTTCTAGGCATCTATCCAAATCCATTGGGCTTTTATTTCTCAAATTCCAATTTAGAAAGTCTGCGTGGGCACCAGGAATCTGGTTTTTAAAAGCTCTCTGGAGAAGGCTGCTGTACACCTCCACCTGAAAGCCACAGCTTTACAGAAAGGAATAGATTGCCTGTCCTTAAGGAATTTATGATGACTATTATCTTACAAAATCATAATTCATGCTATCTATATTAGCCCAACATCTTCAATTAATACCACTATTCTTAAAAGAGGGTTCTGTGGGAACACAAGAAATATGTAGGGTAAATATATATGGAGAAGTTACAGAGTAAAAATACAAAGGTGATAGAATAGACAAAAAGATAATATGACCAAAGAAGTTATTTGTTGAGACTTCTGTTATGCTACCCAATGTTGTGCATGAGGAAAGGAGGTCAGATGATCCAGGTGGAAGTGGGGTTCACAAAATGTTGCCAAGACTGGGTACTGGAAGAGAAGGAACTGACAGGAGATGGTATAAACTGGGACACAATAATATGACTCACTTTAAGCAGAAGCCCGCACCTGTGGGAAGGCAGAAGACTTGTCCAAAAAAGTGGCCATCCAAAATGGTGCAGATATGGCAGGGACTTCAGATGACTTCCATGTCTAGCACTGCTTTTAGTCCTCAGTTCTGGACTAATTGTTTCTCTCTCCAACCCCAGAGTCTGCTCACAGACACAGCTGAGCCTCATTCTTCCTCAGGGGTCATTTAACTGAAAGATCTCAATGGAACTGACTAGGGGGACTGACAGGAGGTAGAAAATTCACACTTTATTCCAGGACTTCTCAAGCTATCGTTTCCCTTCTCTCCTTTATCTGGACTTTCTTCAGTCACACAAGTCTAAAGGGATTAGCGGAACTCCAGTGATAGAAGGAATGAAAATATTAGGGGTCAGTGGAAATACTGTGTGACTTTGGAAAAATCTTTTTATTTATCCATATATCCTTTTTCAGTGATCTATAAATCCCTAATTCTGGTAATCTAAAGTATTTATTGAGAGAGAGAGAGAGAGAGAGAGAGAGAGAGAGAGAGAGAGAGAGAGAGAGAGAAAGAGAGAGAGAGAGAGATTAAACTTTTTACTTGCTTCTGAGTTAACTTTTCAGTTTCTGTGAGTTCAGAACATTGTACAATTCTTGGTTTGGCATATATTTCCTGACAACAATTTAATAAGCCAAGAGTAGAGTAAAGTTTATAGCTATCTTCATTTCTAATCCCATTTTATTTTCCAAACTATTAACCAACATCATCTCATCAATTCCAAAAATAATTCCTTTCATTCCATCTTTTCAATATATGAAGAACTACAACCTGTTTTCTTCATTTCCTTAATTATATGCACAGATGTTGTGAATAACAACACTGGCTATAAATATATGGTTAACTTTATCCACTAACAAGTAAAAATATTTTTTCTCATATTACAATAGGCAAAGAGGAAATTAAATATGTACAGATAGTGTATCAAAATAATAGAGTGCTTTTTAATACCCATATCTTACTTGTATGTGATGATTTAACAAATATACAGTTCTGGCTCCAGACTCCAAGATAGTCATAAAAGATACTTTACAAATTCAACAGTTAACGGTTCAAGTGCCTGGGATGGGTGTCTGGTTGAATTTGCATCTCCACATTTCATAGGACCTCTTGTATCTAAGTTCAAGCTGTAGCCACAGCTGTGAATGGTAGTTTCTTATTTCTTTGCTCACGTCACCAAACCCCAAGGACTTACATCCTATCCCTAGGAAGACCAAGGTCTCTTTAGCTGTGTGAATGAGATATTTGAGTCTTCATATGCTCCTGTCTTGCTGTTGTCTTTCTTCTAAAGTCTGGTCTGAGGTTTCTCATTCTATTACTAAACCCCCTTCCAAAACTTATATAACTTCCTTCAAAAGGGATTTCAAATATATTAATGTCCTCAAATTATGCAAATATGTATTAAGGCCTACTACAGGGACTTTTTACATTTAAATTATGGCCAGTGTCTCTGTTTGGCTACAAACCACAGAAAAACGCTCAAAGTGATGTACATAGTATCTGCATATAAGGAAGGAAAGGAATTTTGGAAAACAGAGAGCTCCTCTCAAAACCTCAGGAAAAAAATACCATAGCAGTAGGTTGATGTCCCCTGCGTCAGAAGGACAGACAGTCTTCACTGTAAGGAACATTTTCTGTCATCGACAGATCGATAAAATGTTTTCAAAAAGTTTTATACAGCTGCAAGTAACTACTTTTAGATCATTGTGGGATATGGCAAAGTATGTTCCCTCTCTCCCTAAATAAGCCAATATAAGTCTATATTCAGTCAGTTGTCCTTTCCAATAGACCATCTCTTAGGAGGGCAGTGGAGGGAGCGTGGATCTGTGGACTGTTCGAGTGTCAGCTTTGCCTCAGACAAGCCATGCAACCCTGGACCATTTAGTTTTCTGGTGGCTTTTCTATTTTGCAGAAAGCCAGACAAGTGGCTATGAGGATTCATGTCAAAGGGAGAAACACTGGTAATAGAAACAATTTTGGTGAGAGGTGATGATTTAAAAAGGATTAAAAAAAACAGCCTATCAGGAAAAGAGATGGCTCAAAAGCAAATTCTGCATAAGCGCATCTCTGTATGCAAGGAGAGAGGATGGCAAGGAGAGAGGCAACTTTTTTGAGGAACATGATCAAATGATTCAATTCATTAAAATTTATTATTCTCCAAATATTTCAGACATTATTCTGAGAGTTTTATTCAAATGAGAAAAAAATATATATGTCTAATTAATTAATTGTGATGAATGATAAATGATATAGTTGAAGTATAAACAGAAAACTAGGGAAGGACAAGGGAGGGAACAATCTATTTTGCTGGGAGATAGTTTTGGGTGTTAGGAAATCTCAGAAAGCATCCATGAAGGAGACGATACATGATAAACCCTAAGCAGAGTTTGGCTGGATTGAAAAGGTATGAAAGGCACTGACAAGGCATTCCACAAAGGGGGAAATCAGAGGAGGCAAAGCTTCATTATTCCGTCTTACAGGAGGTGTAGAACAGTGGTTCTCAACCAGAGATGATTGCATGCCCCCAGGGAACATTTGGCAAAGTCTAAAAACATTTTTGTTGTCACCACTGGGTGGAGGGCAAGAGGGAGACCAAGGATGCTACTGGCTTCTAGTGGGTAGAAGGCAGGGATGATGTTAAACTTCCTACAATACACAAGACAGTTCCCCACAACAAAGAATTATCTAGACCAAAACATGAATAGTGCTGAGGTTGTAAAAACTATGAAGTACATTATGGTTTCTAATCTAAGTGCAAGGGCACCATTAATAGGTTTTGAACAGAGTATTTTAAAAGATTATTTTGGCCACTGTGTGGGAAACTGACTCGATAGGTGACAAAACAGGATAGGAAAGTCCATTGGAGTCTACAGCAGTCATTTCCATGATAGATAATGGTGGTGTCAGGGAGGGGGAGAATTCCCTCCCCATATACATCCTTCGTTACTTCTTACACCTGGACTAATACCAAAAAAAAAAATTGATACACAAACTAGATTAACAAGAGAAAAATGTATGCATAGGAGAATTGTAATATGATGCTCAGATCATAAAATGAGGCTCAAAGAAATAATCAAACCAGGTACCTTTTTATACTTTTTAGACAAGGAAACAATACATTTGGTAAGAAATTGCCAGAACAAAGGAAAAAAGTTAGCGCTCACCAGAAAGGAATGTAAGCAAGGTTTGGGTATTTATTAGAGATAAATCTAAACAAGGTTTGGGCTTGAGTGGTAAATTAGACAAGGGGCAGTAAGGTGTGTTTATATAGACTCTTCAGCTCTGAGTTGTTTAACTAGCAGCAAGGGGTGTCTCCAAGTGCAGGGGAGATAACGTTCACATCGGAGGTATCTCTTACCTTTAAGGGGATGGTGAGATCAGGTGTTCTTCTTGCACTGGCAGTTTCTTAAGTAACTTGAATTTAAAATACTTGATATGCCATTGTGAATATCAAAGGAGAGCCTTCCTTGGGTCCTAACAGTAGTTGGAACTATGAAGGTGATAGAGGAGACAGAGAAAAGTGGACAGACCCAGGATATGTCCTGAAGTCAAACACAACTTGGCAATGGATTTGAAGAGAAGGATGAAGAAAGAGGGGCATGTGGATTTGCAGATTACATAACAAAGTGCGTGTTGTGAATGGGATATGTTTGGAGACACATGGTATTTTAAGTTTGAATTCATTTTAGACAAACAAAACAGATTGCAAGTATCCAGTATGCATATATAGATCTGGGGTTCAGGAAAGAGATGTGTGGTGGAAATAAAAATTGGACAATAACAAACAAAGATAGAGTATTTAAAGGTGAAAAAAGGACTATTACCTCAAGAAAGTGTGAAGAATGAGAAAAAGATCCCAAATATGAGCCCTACAAAATGCCAACATTAGGCATTGGGATAGAGAACAAAGGAGACAGAAAGATCATTGCTAGAGGAGTAGAAGCAAACTCAGAAGAGTGTGGTTTCACGAAGGTCAAGAGCAGTTAACATTTTAAGAAGAAAGGGGAAAGTGGCCAGCTGTCCCAAATGCTACTGAGAGCTAGGGGATACTAGGACTGAGAAGAGTCCATTGAATTTGACAATGCGGAGGTCATTGGTGGTATAAAAAGAAAGAGGCTTCACTGAAGGAACCAGATGGGGGTGGGTTGGAGAGTGAATGGGAGGTGTCACGGCTGAAGGTTGCTTGAGCCTTGTGATCCAGGCAAACAGCACAGGTTAAGAAAACCTTCCACCTTTTGTGTTCCAGAAAACAGCTTACTGCAAAGAACTACCTTCCCCGTATGATAAGACTTGCAATGCTCCCTTGCTTATCTGTGAAAGGCCAGGCACAGGTCCTTCAGATTTCCATTCTTTGCCTCATAAATGATTAGCTAATGCTTGTCCCCACTGATTAATCAAATAAAATGTTTGTTAGGGGCCAGCCAAGTTGCCAATTGGTTAAGAGCTGGTTTGGGATGCCAGCAGCCCCGGTTCGGATCCCACATATGAGGTCCAGTGACACTGCCCTCTACAGCTAACAACAGTTCCACCTGGAGCTGGGCTGTGCGAGCCCCGGTGATGGTGTAGGCTGCAGCCCCTGCTGCAGTGGGCTGCCATAGGCTACAGTGAGTGGCCGGCAGCCAGTGTGAGCTGCCAATAGCTGTGATGAACAGCCGTCCAGAGGCCGGCGACCGATCTGCCTCATCCGGGAAGAGCGCAATGATGATACCAACATGGGCCAGTGAAGCAACGTCCTCCGCAACTAGACTGAAGAACAAAAAAGGACAGCAACTTGTCTGTTCCCCTTCCCCAATTACCCAACACTGTTCCCCTCCCCCAATTCCCCAATAAAATCTTAAAAAGAAAAAAAATGTTTGTTAGCCACATTTTGGTTGAGATTTTTTTTGTTGTTTCCCTTTGCTCTGGGACCTTTGATCCAACCTCAGGCTGAACCAGTGTGTAGTTCTGGAAAATAGGCTGCCCTAAGGGCAAGTCATTCCATCATGGCACCTTTTCATACCGCTTCCCCACATCCAGCTCTTTCTAGCGTTGTTTATGCCTTTCTTTAAAGAAAAACCCTTTTTGCCTAACCTTTGAGATGAATGCAAATCTTATGACTACAGGCTCCCCCTATTGCAATAATCCTTCTAATAACATCTCTCCTTACTAAGTCCAGATTTGGCTTTTATTTGACAAAGTGAGAATACACAGAGTGTGTAGGTAATTCTTAAAACCCTTTTTGTGATGCAGCATTTTAATGGAAGCAACTTTAGGAGAGTCTGGGTTGAAACGGCACTAAATTTAGCAGAAAGTCAGCAAGGTGACAGGAGCACAGCCTTGAATGGGGGAAGGGAAGGCACCCATTCCCATTACCTTACACTCACATTAGGGTTGATGAGCAGAGGTGAGAATAGGTTGTGGAACAGGTAAGGGTCAAATTCTTTGGTGTCTGTCTGCTACTGTAGTTCAACAACATTGGGAAAGAATACTGGTATTTTTCAGAAAGCTAACCAGGCAGGTGCTTCTGTGGTTAGATCACAGTAAGCAAGAGAAAAGGAGGCCAACTCTGCAGTGTGTTTAGATCTTGATTCTGTCCTGACAGAAGCAGCAGCAAATGGAAAGCATTCAGCATATTAGCGGGAAGGATGCACACTGACTGATTTATTTACATCACATGGTCAATAGGTGGAAAATGGAGTGGAAAGGAGCAAGAATCAAAGCCGGAGTGAGGGGGTGATTCTGGTGGGCCAAGAGAGATGGTGGTTGCTTGGAGGGAAGTGGAGGCAGTGGAATTGCAGACAATGAGGCTGATCTAAAATAAATTTTTGATAGATTTGTCAGAGTTTGGTAATAAATTGGATTTGAGTCATATTAGGAAGAGAAATACTACAAATGCCTCAAGGAAAAATAAACATTTTATTGAAGAATTCATGGAACATTTTAAAAATGTATCATATATTCCAGCTACTAGGGAAATCACAATAAATTCTCCTAATCAGACATACACAAGACATGGTTTCTGACAACAAGTCAATAAAATCAAAATAATAGTTTGAAAAAAATAAATGACCCTATGGATATTAAAAGATAAAAATTAATAATAAGACAAAGAAAAACCTTTCCTGTTCTAAACAATAACTCTCAAGTTAATGAAGAAATCAACACTGATATTGTAGATTATTATACATGAAGAGCTCTATATATCAATTTTAATGGGACAGACAATAAAAGCTGTGTTCAGAGGCAATATCATAAACTTAAATTGTTTTGTTAATAAATCAAAAACAAGGAAAATAAATTAAATTATGCCTTGAACTTAAATTAGAAAAATGACAAGGACAAATCCTAAAGGAAGCAAGAGAAATGAATTAAGAAGAATACAAGCAGAAATACCAACATAAAGCCCAGAAAAATAGCAGAATGGATAAATTAAGTAGCTGGTTCTTTGAATACAAAGCTCTCCCTTCTCCCCCACCCCACCCCAAAAAAATAGACAAAGCTCTAGAACATCAAAACAAATAAAATAGAAAGAAAAGGCAAATACTCAAAATCACTATAAGAAATACTAGGCCCCTCATTCTCTGGCAGTATCCATTGCCTGAAGACAGAAAGTATATAGAGAATGACTTTGGACCATACATAAATCTGTTTCATTTTGTCAGGTGGCCCATATTAGGGATTTCTAGCATTAATTTCAGGCACGGAGGTCGCAGATAGATTTGCAAAGATACCTGATCCAGTAATTATAGGAGTTTAAGAGTAACCCAGCATATTATTCATTCCCTACTCTTTCTCTCTTGGAATGAAGATGGAGGCAGGAGAATGGGCTGACACAGAGAACATGGGAGTTCTGAGTCATTCATCATTGTGGGAAAATACCTAACAACACCCTCCTTTAGGGCTAGGCACATTATTTTATTTTCATTTAATGTTTAATAAATAATTTATAGTTTTACTATATTCAGGCCTTGATCCTTAAATGATTTTACCCTCATTGCAAATCTATAAAGTAAGTACATTTACAATGCCCATTTTACAGCAGAGAAAGCTATAAGAAGTCAAATAACTTGCGCAAGGTAATTCAACTAGTAAGAGATGACCTGGGACTCACATTCAGGCAGTGTGAGTCCAGAATCCATGCTATTAACCACTACACCATGTGAGCTTTCATTAGATCTCAGCCATTTATTAAAATTCCACATCCATTCCCTTTTCAACGTTAGGAGTAAGGCTCTTCATGATGATTATGAAGCTTATCAATCTCAATGCAACTCTCAACATCACATGAGTCATTCATCAGAGAAATAATTTCCAAATTGGTATACAATAGGACACTGCTCTGGGAGATATTAATAGATGTGCACTGAAAAAAGTGTCAAGTACGTATCAAATGCATTTGAGCAATTCTGCAGACTATACCCTAGCCTTAAGTACACAATTCCTATTGCTCTCAAAAAACTTGTAGGAAATAAAACTGTTTAAATTTGATAAATTCTCCTAATTTATATGAATGTGGGTCACTCTCCCTCCTCCCCAAATCAAAGCTCTTAAAATTCCACCACAAATATAAATTTCATTTTATTTTTGTCACTGTTGCAGTTTTTTGCTTAGAAAACTCAGGTGCGTCCACTGAAAACTGATGGAGCCAAAGTTGTCCAACTAAAAATAAATGCATAATAAAGTAAAATGGTTCCCTATATGCTAGTAATAACCAACTATAAATCATCATGTGAAAAATAAATAGTTCACTGACAGTAAGAACACAAAAACACTTAGGGTAAACAAGAAATATGTACATACCATAGAAGCAAATGACTGTTCTTTACTGAGACATCATCCCCACTCCCATCATCATCATGCAGCTCACATTTATTGCACACTTACTATGTGCAGGGCATATTAGGGCTCTGCAGATGTCATCTCGATTGATCCTCACGATAACCCTGTGAGGTAGATCCTATGCTAACATTTTCATGTCAGAAAGTATGCAAGGTGTGATCAAACAATACAGTGAATGTTTAAATTTTTTTAAAAAAGTATTACAGTAAAACACACATTGCCATTCATCCTCCTCAAAATACTCCCCCTCGCTTCAAACACACTTATCCCATCGTTCTTGCCACTTTCTGAAGCAGTTCTGGAAGTTCTCTTTCAGGAGTGTCTTTAGTTGCACTGTGATGGCTGCCTCCTGAATCATTTTGTCTTTGGGGAAGAGCCAGAAGTCACCCAGTGCCAGATCTGGTGAATAAGATAGATGAGGACACACCATAATGCTTTTATTTGACAGAAATTGCTGTACCAAAAGCGATGTGTGACACAGAGCATTGTCATGATGGAGGATGATTTACAGCACACTTTAAAACACACCTTCTCTCAGCCATACCTCACATACAATTGACTGCACCCAGCAAGTTGAAACTTGTCACACACTGTTAATAAGGTTCGATGCTCCGCTTCTCATACGAAAAATCCCTACCTTTCCGTTGGATCGCACTCAGCAGCAGTATTCACCATATTTTGTGATCACAATGGATAGGCTCTGTGTCACACCCAGCACTGCTGGTATATGGCAATTTCCATCAAATAAAAACATTACGGTGTTGTCCTCAACAACCTTATTCATTGAATCTGGCACCGTGTGACTTCTGGCTCTTCCCCAAAGTCAAAATGATTCAGGACATCAAGGCAGCCACGATAGTGTAATTAAAAACACTCATGAAAGAGTACTTCCAGAACTGCTTCAGAAAGTGGCAAGAATAATGGGATGAGTGTATTCGAAGTGAGGGGAAGAATTTTGAGGGGGGTTAATGGCAATATATCTTTTACTATAATAAATTTTTTTTAATTTAAACATTCACCGTATTTTTTATCACACCTAATAAAAAAAAATCTTGAGTATACATCAAAGCAAACTGTGTTTGTGAACGAGGTTATTGTAAGTAGTGATAATGTTAATTCTCTATCAAATTAATATTCAGTTTTAATAAAATTCCAATCAAAATCCTAATGGAATCTTTTAACTTATAGTAAATTTACATTCTTATCTGGAAAATTAATGGATGAATACAGCCAAGAATATTCTTAAAAATACTAATGGAATTTTTTCTAACAGATATCCAAGTCAGAAAGCTACTGAAGAACTAACGCAGAAAGATAACACTCAGACAAATGAGACGTTAGTCTATAATAAAGGGATTATTTCAAATTAGTGTGGAAATGATAAATTATAAAGAAATGTTGGGGCAGTTGGCCTCAGGCTCTGGAAGACAAAGGAGCATGGATGATTGACCAATTGAGTAAACAGATCAACATATTCTGTCTCCTGCTTTTGGACTGATTAGCTATGCTTGTAGAGGAACATTTTCTGAAACACTGACTGGCAGAATAAAATCATTCCAGATGTAATTAGCTTTGTTGTTTTGTTTTATTTTTTCCTGAGTTGAAGGAGGAAAACGTTTGGAAATCTCAAGGTTTTCCAACCTATTTTACCTCACTTTTTCCCCTTTTTTCAACAAGCACCATAAATTTACTGAATATCTGCATGTTGTTGAGCACCTGGGGAAATATGCCAAGAACACAAATGAGAACAATAGAAGACAGATTCATTAGGAAAAAAAATCTAAGAGAAGGATAGCTCAGTGAGGGATGGACACACAAAAGAATCTTTGTGTGACAGGAATTTGGAAACGTGCAGGTCTTTTATCTGCCTAAAAGAAAGAGATGAGGAGTAACAGAAACAATGCAGGAGGTGGGAACGAGTGACTGAGGGCAGAGAAATAAAGGTGAATCTGGAGACTGAAGTAGAGGGAATGCCTCTGGGAGCAGTTGAGAAGCCTGGCAGAGAGTCAGAGGAATTGGATGGGATAGAAGCCAGTGTAGGTTTGGAAGCAGGTGAGTGACCCAGAAAGAAAGTGACATTAATGAATAAAGCCCCTGGCATGAGGATGGGGTAGAGGAGGGAGACAATGAAATCAAGGGGCCTGACATGAAGGCTAATGCTGTAATCTAGGTGTAAAGTGACAACTGTAAAAGAAAAGCCTGATGATGGTGACAAAACGTGACAGGCTCTCTGAAGCAGCATCACCAGGGCAGACTGGGGTTCTGGTAGTTATATTCAACACCAGGGGTAGAAGCAAGTGCAGGGCCCAGCTGAGTATCCAGTAGAAAGAAGATCTCCATCCATCAGTGTCTCCATCCAGTTATTCCCAAAGGAAAGGAAAAGCACCGGTCACAAAAACCGTCCACTCCCCCACTCCCCAGGGTCATTCATCCACCAGTTTTAGTCAGGGGTCTTAATCCAACCTCTACCTTCACGTGTTTTAAAAGAACAAAATTTACATGTGTACTGTTTTCCTAAGAAAGTCTTAGATTTTTTTTGCACCATAATGAAGAAAACTTAAAAAACAGAAGTAAATTATCGAAATTCTTATGTTGGTTCTGACACTGGATACTTGTGCAATTTTGAGCAAGTAACTGCTGAGTCTCAGGAGTTTGTTTGTTTGTTTGTTTGTTTGTTTGTTTGTTTGTAAAAAGGAATACTGTTTCCTGAGGTTTAGTGATACTGTGAAAAAATTAAAGGAAAAAAATATATTTATATATGCATGTATTTATATATATATATATATATATATATATATATATAAAACCTGCCAACCTAGGGTGAAATACATATAAGATAATAAATAAAGGGGCCTATTATTAACAATTATAAACACAATGCCTTTTATGAGTGGGTCAGTGGTTCTCCAAACTGTTATATTTTCCTTCTCCTGCAGGCTCAGTTATAACAATAGCCCCTATGACCACCACACACATACCACTTGTTTCTGTTGCCTTAATGTAGTAGAATTGAGATCACATTCTTTTATAAAGTAAACACCTCTCCAAGAGGGGAACAGCCAAGTACAGCCACTCTCCAGGACAGTTTGATAAAATGGTTTGCTGCAATCAGTTTTCCCAGGGGGAGAATGAATAAAAGAATCTCATCAGGTGTGAGGGCTTAGCAGCTTCTCCAGCTGATTCAAATTCCATTATTTATTTTGTACATCTAGATGGTAAATGGAAGCATCTCTAGTATCGGTTTCTCCAGGCTGTCTTCAAAACATGTTTAATAAAAAGATTAGGAGTTTAATTAGGTTTCCAACTGTTAAAAATTGTTATCTCATTTTCATGTGGATATTCTCAAAAATCAGTTTATGTTCTTGACCTTCTGGTTTGCTGCTGCCTCCGGAATGGGAGGCTGGTTCCAACCAGGAGGAAGAAGGGACTCTATGCCACTCTGATCTCCAGAATGCAGGCCCACTAGAAACGTATTAAGAACCTACTACATACACAGACCTGGGATGGGAACAAAAGAGAATTAGAAGATGAATGTGTTGTCATTTTGTGGGAAAAAGTAGAGAATTCCATGTGCAATATTGAGCTTCACTATAAGAAACAAAGTAAAACAAAATATCTTGTAAAATATTGTGAGACATATAAGAATGTACAAGTACACCAAAGGAGACAGAAATGTGAAGATCTAAAAAAAGTGGTTCTCAACCCTGGTTTCCATTTGAATCATCCAGGAAGCTTTTAAAACTCCCAATACCCAGGCCATACCCCAAAACCTATGCAATCAGAATCTCCAGGATCTCTGGCAGTGGGATTTGGCCACAATATATACTTTTTAAATCTCTGAAGATGATTCCAGTGTGCAGCCAGGATTGAGAACTACTAAAGTGGCGCAAAGATGAAAGGTTTCCTAGAGGTCTGGGGTATAGCCATCAAGTGAGGTGGGGGTGGGGGGTGGTCTGATTCTACTAGTAAACGCATTTTATTATGCTAACAGTGGAAAATCATTCCTGATAGAGCAATAAGTACAGGTAGCTTTTTCAGTTGAAGAGCCCTGCGGAAAATACCCAGACTCCCATGCTTACAGCATAAGGTTGGTACAATGTTAACCAACACGTTTCTAAGGTAGCATACATGATTGGTTATAACAGCTATGGAATTTAACCATTCCTATTATTCCAAAAGTCAGCATCAGGGAGAGTACCTGTTGGGGAATTCAGTACAGCTGTAACCATCTGAACAGGAGCAAAGAGGAAACCTCATGTTAGTAGAATATGTGTGAGAGAGGGAGGATATAAAGTACAATATAGGGTGATGGAGAAATAGGCATTGTGAAGTGTGCTGGGTATCACATGGTAAGATGATGGTGAGGACACCATAGCCAGTGAAAGAAGACGCTCATTGTGAGACCAGGAAGGACTAGAGGAGTGACCTTGTCATATCAATTCATCTGTCTGTCAATGACTCCTGCCTTCACTTCCCTGCTATCTAAAATTATACCACTGGAAATACCCTTCGTCTTTTTATATACTCATAGAGGAAGCATAGAGTGTTACAACTGGAAAATAATTTGGCAACGTTTGATAAAATTAAAGGCACACATCCTATGATTTGGCAATTCTACTTAGAAATACATGCAGTAGTGATATTCTGAGTATACACTAGTATTGTCTGTTATAGTAAAGAATGAGGACAGGGAGAATTCCACTATTTGAGAATAGATTAAATAATATGATACATTTACACATGGAATAATATGTAGCACTTATAAATGACAGATAGATAATAGAGGAATAGATAAAAATTATGAATAAATTTCAAAAGTAAAATTTTGAATGAAAAAAGCAAGTAGAAAAATAATATATGCAGTATGTCCTATTTGTTTAAGTTTTAAAAACACACAAAAAATATAATCTAAATGTTTATGTAAGTAGCAAATGTATAAAAATTTGTCATAAAAGAAGAGAAAAATATGCTCAGGCTGAATACAAAGGGAGCTTTAACTATAACTGCAATGTTTTGGTTCTTAAAAAAAACTAATGTTTATAAGCACATATAAATATTAAGTTCTATCACATCTAGAAGATGGGCACTGTATTTAACCGTACACATTGAATAATCAACAATGAATAAATAAATGATTAAGGAAAGTCTATCTAATTTCCAGATAGTCACTTAAACCAGCAATCTGAAATGAACAAATGATATTTCCTACATGCCGCCTGCCACCACAGGCACTCCTAACACATTTTGTACAGCCCTTTCGATCCACTTGCTAACTTGGTATTGTGGGTACAGTTGGATGGGAATTATTATGTACATTTCACAGTACAGGAAAAGCTCATGAAAGGTAAGGGACTTGCTCTAGATCGTGGAGGTAGGACCCAAATGATCACTTCTAACTATTCCTCTTCCCAAAAAGTTGCTCAGGAAACTGCTGTTGGGGCACATGGATTGCATGTTTATATAGAAACAATGTCATTAGTGGTGATGGCGCTGCCAGACAGGCCCATTAACCTCTGCCTTAGAGGGTATGGCAGTCATAGGCCAGGAGCGGTGCTCTCCAGCACGTGGATGCATACAGGTTGAGTTCAATGGCATACGAACAGGAAATTTGCTGCTTTGGGCCCCCACTCTGAAAATTATTGCCTTCTCAATTTGCATTTCATTCTGCAGGTAATTTACAAGATGAAATATTAGTTTAGTACATATATGTGCTTAACACCTTCTAAGGCTTGCCAAATTATCTTTCTAACTAAGAGGGCTTAGGTCTCAGACTTAGAATTCCAGCAGGCAGCAGTGTCCAGCTGAAATTAGCAATAAGGTTCTGTTTGCTGTGTTTATTTTTATCAAGGCCTAACAATTACTTATCTCCTTTCCCTCCTTCTTGTCCTCCAAATACCCAAGTAATTTCTTTAGTGGAGTTGGGCTAATTCATACTTAGGTGTGAATTTAATCACTCATTTATTAATTAACTTTATTTATTCAAATAAGCAAATCTTGAACCCCTACAGCATTGTTGGGTGTAACAACACAAGCTTAAAAATGCCTTCTGACAAATGGGGAACCCTGAGTGAAAAACTTGTTAATTAATAGTACTGGGCTACAGGTAATGTTTGAGCAATTTACTATAGAAGAAAGAGGAGAGAGGACAGAACTGCTTGTTATGGAAAGAGAGTAGGGATGTCATAGGGAAAGTGGTATTTGAGCTGAGTCATGAAAGGAATTTGTCAGGCAAAGATTGGAAAAGATGTGTTGAATGGTAAGCACAGCATACACAGAGGTTCAGAATCCTGCAATTTGAAAGAGATTGCTTAGGGAATATACTTAAAGAATAAAAAGAAGTTTAATGTGCAAGGACAGGGAGGATAAATGAGAGAGGGAAGAAAGGCTAAGCATGCGTGCAGGGCCAGGCCAGGAGGGAAACCTCAGCGGTCTTGCTGCTAAAGGCAATGGGATACCTTGCAGGATTTTTAAAAAGTGAGTTCCATCATCTGACCCATCTTCTGGAAAGATAACTTGCTGTAGGATTAAAGACGGTTTGGAAATGAGAAATGGGAGATGAAAATATGAAAATACCAGTTAAATAGTTGAGTTGTCCATGACTTTTCTAGAACATAGCTAACTCATCAGTGGAGATCTAGGAAACATTAGGAATCATCTACATGGAGAATGAGTTCTATTCTTCTCAATGCATTTCTATGTGCCCATGTTATGGTCAAAACCCCTTTGGTGCTAGGATAGTAGGAACAGCCTTCAGGGCTGAAACTCATGAGATGACTGCTGATCAGGCTCTCCATCCATGTGCTTCCTCTAGATTTCTTCTCCACTCTTTTCTGCTCTGTTCTGTGCTGTGGGGAACAGACCTCTACAGTCTGTGTTACCTGGACTTCATTGAGCCTTGGCTTTCCTTTGACTTTTGTCTGAAGAGACCCAGCCAGGAGATCAGAGAGCGGGAAGAGAAGGTTGGGTGTTTGTTCCCTGACTCTCTCAGACTGGCTGTAGTTTGGCAGCAGCTGTACTCCCCTCCTTAAATCCATATCTCCTGTTGAGGGGCCCCTCTTCTGTGGCCACAGCTCTTAAGAGATTCCAAGAACACCCCCTTACTGTTTATTCAAAACGTATACCCGGGACTTGTTTTAAGCAGATGCGGTAAGATTTGCGGACATGGAAATAACAAGTTTATACTCACAGATCCCTAGAAACAGGAGGAACTGCTTACAAGACAGGGCCACATGGAAATGACCAGGGTGAGTCAGCAGGCAGAGAGGAGGGCAGAGCATAACCCACAGCCTTTATGGAGGTTTTCATGGGAAGGTATGGGTTAGGCTGGGTATGTATCTGAGTAAGTTTAGGATTAGAGGATTTAAATCATTTCCAGGAGCTGTAGGCTATGGGGAAAAGGGAGGCATCCCTAGTAGTTCTTACCTGGCCCTGGAGTGATTTAGGGTAGGGTGTGATACTGGGTTGGTGTGTGAGTTTGATAAAGGAGATGACTATGGACTCTGGATTGGTTGGTTTGCAAATCAAAGGTGTGCTACCAGGGAGACTTTTGCTATCTCTAGGAATCAGCCAGCCCAGGGAGGGACAGACTCTCCCAAATGCCAGAGCATCAAGAATATAGAAAATAGCAAAATATCATCAATATACCCATGTCTCTTAAAGTCTATGGATGGCACCAATTTCCCACCAGTCCTTAGGTGTATCACCATCTCCTTCTCTCTTGTGGGTTCCCTTAACCCTGTGCACACCTCTATAAATAATTATTTTATTAAATCCTTCAGTTAGCCTTTCAAGTGAGCCATCTGTTTCCCCCAAGGACCTTGACTACTTCAACTACCATTTCACTTTGGGCCACATACTCCTCTGTCACATATATTTCTCAGATCATAAAATTGTTATTATTGCAATACTCTTCAAAATGATACAGCAACCTTTTTATTTAAGATGCTACTTCCACTCTGTTCATTAAAATTAGTTATGAAAAATGCAGTCAGCCAAAACTAAATTCCCAGCATTTTCAGCCTAGGTCCTTGATGTTATTTCTAAATGCCCAGAGTCAACAACATATTAAAAACTAAAGTTCTATAATTGAAAACTCTAAGCCTTTATTTCCATATGTAACCATGCAAAAACTTCAGTTCTTTAAAATGGCTTTTTCCTTTTCTTTCTCCTAGATTCACACTAGCCTTGTCTAGTCTAATAGTGCCATGACTCACTTGCTTCTTTTCTTTCCCTATCCTTCCACTTTTGTACATACTGCATGACCATTCCCATAATCATTAAGGCCATTAGGACATCAGATTCTGGTCACATCACACAGTCTTAGGAACAAAGCCTCAGGTCCGTTGACCACAGAAACAGAGTTGTTGTCAAATTATAGATAACATCTTGACCTCAGTTGTGTTTCAGCTCCAGACCCAAGAGGCAGAACAGAATGACCCTACTGGCCACATCCCCTCAAAACAAGACAGAACAACACCATGACTGACATCAGGACCTGAGGCAACTGCCTCCTACCCCAGCCCCAACCAATCAGTAGAGTCCAGGACCCCAGCTTCCTTAGATACCATGACTAATGATTTTTCCCCTATATAACTTATCCTCTAGAAGCCATTGGGGAGCCAGGCCTTTGAGCACTAGCTCACCTGTGTCTCCAGGCTTGGTGCTATTTTCCTAATAAACCTTTACTTTCTTTGCTGCAAACTCCTATCAGTGTCTTATTTGTCTTCAATGTGCACAGGCGAACGAACCCTCTTTAGTTCAGTAACACCTACTGGAAATTCTGTAAAATTTCTTATTGATAGTTCATTGCACATACTCCAGGCAGAAAGGAGAATAACGATTTCCATTCAATGCCAAGTCAGGAGGCTGGAAGCCTCCAGATAGACTCAAGCCTCTGAGAACCCCAAGGCCATGTCTTTCCCCAGCTCTCACCAAGCTTCAGCCTCACAAGAATCATTTCAGTTCCTCAGAAAAGCTAATTTCTGTTTTAATTTTAGAATGCACTAGTCCCTATGCCTAGAACGCTCTTCACCCCAGGTCTCAATTCTCACTCAGTAACCCCTACTTATACTTCAGTTCTCAACTTAAATATCATTTTTGCCGTGAGGATTCCTGACTAAATTAAACCTTCTGCTTTGCATCTCAGAATGTAACAGTGAAATGCCAGGTCTCTCTGACTCCATCTTCTTCAAGCCTACTTTGTTCCCACAGCCTTCAGGCTCATTGCTCCTGGTTTGTCTTACATGTAGATGAGCTCATCATTAGAGGAATTCTACTTGGGACTTGGGTTTTTTCAAAAACAGCTCCTCCAATTTCCCCTTCCCTTGACATAAAAGAAACCTGAACTCTGCACTTTCTAAGGCTAGATTAACCATCTTTTTGGTTGGCACCATCTTGATCAATAAACGTATCCTGACTCCAAACTCTGACATTTTGAGTTTTGGCCTTTCGAAGAGTTGGGCACATGAATTTTGGACCAGGAACAAGAATAGCCTGTTCTTTTCCTCCCTCACACTTTTCCTAAGTTGTTACTGCAGTTCTGCATAGCAGTTGAGTGGCCACTATTTCCCCCATAAGAGCATGAGCATCACAAGAACAGAGGCCATTTCTGTTTTCCTACCTACTGCTTCAGGGGCCCAGTACATAGGGCAAAGGCTGAGTGCCCAATGACTAGAAGGTAAGTGGATGAGAGAGCATTAACACCTCCCTTCAATGGTAGTTCTCTTTTTTTGCCAACTTCAGTACTGTATTTGTTTCCAGATAAATGTAAATCTAATAAATAATTATGGCAGCCTATTACATGAGTGCTTATGCATGTATCATGGTATTTGGCTTTTACCGCAACCATATGAGAGGTAGGGAAAGCCAGACATTCTCTCAGTTCCCAAAACAGACCCTGAGAAATTAAATTAAATTAATTGACTCAAGGTCATGATCTTTGATTAATTAATAAACCTTAAGCATTTTCAGCATAGTTAATAAAAATATAATTTTAAATATAATTTTATATAACATCTTTGGGCCTGTTTTTGGAACTGAGATAATATCTGGGTTTTGCCTATCTTTCATAAAGTTATGGTGAAGGTCAAATATCAGGATATACGCATAAGCAGTCATGTTAAAAGCCTCAATAATTATTTTTTATTATCTACACAATGCACTCTCCCGTGTATCTCTAAAATCCAGCCTGCTGTGGAGGCCATGAGCTAAATCTCTAAATCACAACTTCAGAATATGAGAGGGCCTCCATCTTTATGTATTCATTAATTGATTCATTTATTAAGTACTACTATGGGACAGTCTCTATGAGAAATTCTGAAACCATTAAGTTAAAGGATGCCCGCGCTTGGAGGCCCACAGTCTATGAAAGGGAGAGAGACATAAGCACAGGTCAGCACTCTAAAATCTTCCAGGCACAGAACTGAAAACAGATGGGGGTCCTGTATGTGCACACTCCTCTAAGATGGATTTGAAGACTTTTCAATGATAGAACACTTTGCAGAGTTATGGCCAGGGTTAAGAACATCTACAAAAGATACTGAGGGACTTAGGACTAGCAGTGATTACTACCTTATGTTTAAAGGGTCAAGGGAAAGAAACAGTATGACTGGAGCCCAGCTGAGAGCTAGATCCTTGAAGAAAGGGCCAACTGACAAAAGCTGTAGCTATAGAGACAACTGCACTCAAAATTTCACTGCAGCAAAAAAGGAAGCCAGGGGAATAAATACCTCAACTCTCCCTTCTGCTCAGAACTCCTGCCAGGCCTCCCATTGACCAACCCAAGTGGCAGCCAGAGAGAAGGGACTGGTGGTACCATTCATAGATGCTGGAATTTCAGAGAATAGAGCAGGGCAGAGAAGTACAGAGAATAACATGGGGCAGATGTAAAATAACCAGCACAGAAGTCCCAGAAGAAAATTCTTGCCTCCATTTGGAGTGTTCAAAAAGGCCTCAGGGGAAAAGAGACTTGGTTTCTGAGGGCTGCTCTGACAAATTACCACCAACCGCATGCCTTAAAACAGAGATATTTATCCTCTCACAGACAGGAGACTAAAAGTCTGAAATCAAGGTGTTTGCAGAGCCATGCTTCCCCGAAGGGCCTAGAGGAGAGTCCTCCCTTGCCTCTCCCAGCTTCTAATGGTTGCCGGCAATCCTCGGCATTGTTTGGCTGGTAGATGCACCACTTCAATCTCTGTCTTTGTCATCACACTGCCTTCTTTCCTAGGTGTGTGTCTCTGTCCTCAGGCTGCCATCTTATAAAGACACCACTCATGGGCTGGCCGAGTGGCACGGTGGTTAAGTGCTGGCTTGGGAAGCCAGCAGCCCTGGGTCGGGTCCCACATGTGAGGGCCAGTGACACTGCCCTCAAAAATAAATAAATAAATAAATAAATAAATAAATAAATAAATAAAGACACCACTCACTGAATTTAAGGCCCACCCTAATCCAGTATGGCCTCATCTGAACTCATTACATCTATGAAGACTCTGTTTACCTGTAAGGTCACATTCTGAGGTTCCAGGGGGACATGAAATCTGGGGAGACACTATCCAACCCAGTACAGAGATTGTTTGAACTAAGTCCTGAAAGTTCCTAGATGTTGAGTGGGCATACTTTGGTGGAGGACACTGCCTTTTGACCACAGCATGTGTGCAACCAGAAACTTTTTCTCACAATAAAGTCCACTCTACACACTGTGATTTTCATGCCTGTCCCACAGGTGCCATAAAGATCTATGGCTGTAATGTGATAGGAGGGTAGCAGCTGGTTCAGGATATGCTGGCTGGTGGGAATTTTCAATATGGAAATGTAGGAAAAGGCTGATTATCTTTGGGAGAATTCACTAAAGTGGTCTGAATGCTGAATTGGACTTAAGTGGAAAAGATATCATGAAATCATTCTTACAAGACAGAAAGGGACAAAGTTCCTAGGGCTCCAACAAGGAAGGGGTCAGGAAGGGATGCCAGTCTTAAGAGGGCTAGAAGATACTGATTTTTCCCTTACCAGGTTAAGTCTAGCTATGGAAGTCATAATCTGTCTGTAGGAAAGTGAGGAATAATCTGGGGGACCCTCTGCCAGAAATTGCAGTGGGAGCCTCAGCTCTTAGAGGAGCTACAGAGATACATTTTCTTGGGTTTAGGAAGAAATAGTCTGATCTTAATACACAGAACTATAGGCTAAGATGCAGCAATCAAGAGAAAGAGTCACTGAGCACAGCAGGAAAGCTGGCACATCCCAGGGCCTGGTCAAGGATGACATCATTGGAGCAGGGCAAGCAGAGTTCATCAAGAACAGAGAAAGGAATCAATCTCCTTAGCTTTCTTCTCCCTTGTGACCAACCCAACAAGGCTATGCAATAGGGCTCAAAAAACATTAAACATATTAAGTTACAGTTTTCAGCAATGCTTAGATGGAAACTCTGAGGTTAAATATAGGCCAAATATATTGTATATTTGTTAGAATTACATGACAAATCCACTTCCCAGCATCTAGGGTAGTAGGTCTCTACATAGCAGAACATAACATTTAGCAAGAGTTTCCAAACTGTATTCCTTGGAGATTCAGCCCTGCCCTGTTGGGAGCAGCAGGTAGTATAAGGAACTGTGCCAGTAGGGTGAGGCTGAGCATGGACTTCCATGTAAGATTTATGTTAAAAAGCAGTACTGGCACTTGTTTGGAGAATCACAACAGATGATTCTAACACCACCTCTGCTGCTGGAAATTCTGTAACCACAGATGACTCATTTTACTTCTAAGTGCTGTTCATGATTCATTAGAAAAGGGCAGAATTAAAACAATTATGAAAACACTTTGTACATGTAACAGCATTACCTGAGTACAAAGCTAGTATCATTGCTAACATTATCATCATATCATCATCACCACTGGCTCAATTTGCCATTTGAGGTTTATCTTTCTTTGGCTGCCCTTCCTAATCTTACTAATTTGATTTTTCCATTACTCCTTTATCCAGACCTTCAGTTGCAGTCCACAGCAGTAGAGTTCATTCACGTATCCACTTTCATATTTATCTGCTGGTTTACCTATTGTTTGTCACTAGGCTGCAGAATCCAGAACCATGTCTGTTTTGTTCACTGCTGTATACCCAGTTGCATAATTCCAAGAAAAGAATAGATGCTAAGCAAATATTTGCTGGATAAATGAACAAATGAACAAATCTAGTATAGTCTGGGAGTGGGTGATTTATCGTCAATTTCCAGGTTAGTGATCTTAGAAATCAAGCCACAAGAAACTTAATTGAATTCCTGATGCTTTCAGTGGCACTTTGATATCTTGAAAGGGCTTTAATCACAAAAATAAACAAAGAGTTTATTTGGCAAAAATGGTGACAATGCAGTAACTGGTTTCCCAGTGTCCAATCTCTTCTTCACCCAGTCTATCTCCCCTTCTGCCAGTACAGATAATCTCCTTATTTTAAAATGTTGGATTTTCCAGTCCTCTTCTTAAAATCTTATGTGTCAGACACTCTTTTACTTATTCATTCATTCCTCAAATACTTACCAGAAAAAAAAATGAAGGAAAAATACAAAAAAGATATAAAGAAAAAATATAGTGTTTTAGAATATTAGAGATATGTAAATGACAGACTGTCAGACTAACCAGCTTAGACAGTGTCACTGAAGGAAAACTTCAGGAAACAAGCCACAAAATAAAATGAGTACATCCAGACAAGGCCACATGAGGTGAATTCTCCTGGCAGGTAGACCAGCTGACAGAACTATAGCCTGATTCCATAATAAATAGCAGCCTAGGAGGTATTTTTCATGAAGAATGAGCACTTTGGGAATTTTCAAAACTCTTGATATGAAGTAATTAAGATTTCTGGCAGTCAGCTTAGAGAGCAGTCTTGTTTTCCAATACATGAATAAATGAATTAATGAATAAAATGCTGGTTCTGGTGAAGAAAATATAAACAGAGACTGAAGGGCTCATCAGAAGTAGATCAGAGACCAGCGCTAAAAAGCAAAATCAAAAGGGAATAGAAGTAAGAAATAGTGTGGGGAAGGAGATAAAATATAATGTGAAGACAGAAATCTTCATTTTTAGGTGAGTCACTAGTGGAATGACCTTGGATATGTGGCTAAACCTGAAACGGGTTTCTTCTCTGCAGGAAGATATTCCCATGTCCCTAGTATACACTCTCCTAGGCATTTGAGGAAGGGATGACAAAATGTATGTAAAAGCCCTTTGTAAACAATCATTTCACCTTTTTTTAAACAGTTTTGTTGAAATGTTATTCACATATTATACAACTGACCCATTTAAAGTATTCAGTTTAATAGTATATTCACACTGTTTTACAACCCTCATCATGATCCATTTTAGATTTTCATGTCTCAAAAGATACCCTATAATAAAAACAATCACTCTCCCATTCTCCCCCACCCACTACACACACACACACACACACACACACACACACACACACCACCACTGCCACCACCGCCGCCGCCGCCACCACCCAGCCCTAGGCAACTACTAATCTGCCTCTGGAGAGTTTCCTATTCTGCACATTTTATATAAATGGATTCATACAATATGTGGTCTTTTGTGACTAGCTCCTTTCATTTCGCATCATTTTTAAGATTCATCCATGTTTTAACGTGTCAGTACTTCATTCTTATCTAATTTATTAACTAATCATATTCCTTCCAGGAACACACCACATTTTCTTTAGCCATCCATGAGCTGATGGACATTTGGGTTGTATACTCTTCTGCTATTATTAGTGCTGCTATGGAAATTTGTATAAAGTGTTTGGGCGGACTTATGTTTCCATTTCTCTTGGGTATATATACCTAGGAGTAGAATTGCTGGGTCATATAGTAACTCTGCTTGACATTTAGAGGAATTACCAATTTCCTTGCCAAGCAGCTGCCCCATTTTACCATTTGACATTCAGAGTGCCTTTGAGGAACACCCAAAAGCCCAGTGTCCCTGGACACAGTGCACAGAAAGCAGTAGGACTGAGAAAGTCCCATAACAGGGGTCAGATCACGTAGGTCACTACAGGCCATTAGGAAATTTTTACTTTCATTCTCAAAAAGGTAAAAAGCCTTCAGAAGATTTTAATCAGAAAGGTGACATGATCTACCTTACATTTTAACAGGACCATACTGGACACTGTGTTGAGAGCAGACTGAAGGGAAAAGGATTGCAGCACAAGGCTGTGACAAGGCTACTGCAATGATCCACATGAGGAATGGTTGATGGCTTGGACCAAAAGTGGTGGAAAGAAATTATCAGTGTCTAAATATATTTGGCAGGTAGTACTTCATTCCTCCAATGAAGCTGAGAATCATTTTATAACTGCCTCTGCACCACATCCAAAAGGTGATTCAGATTTTTATTGATATTCTATTAATGTACTGAATGAGAAGGAATGCACTAAACTGATAGATTAACTTAGAGAACATCTGTTACATGGGTTCCCTTGTGTGAACATGTGTCCCCATCTTCAAAGTGCCATGGTAAATGTTTGCTGTTTTCCTCACATGAGTTCTATACATTTCTTTTTAAGATTGTTTTTAAGAGAAATGTGTGTATGTGTGTCTGTGTTTCTAACTGGTTATGGCTGACCTGGAGAAAAAATACAGACTTTTGTGTGTTTATTTTTTTAACTGGCCATTTTACTAACTCTCATTAGTTCTAACATTTTTTCTTAATTTTTTCAGTTTTGTCTTCATATACTGAGACATTTATTTACCCATTTCCAGTATTTAGGCATGTTAGTTCTCTGCTTCAGTAGGTGAGTTGTGATGGTAAAAGAGATTTGGAATGTATCTAAACATAGGCAATGGAGGATGGACCCCAGTGATATGTACCAATGGAATTCCTGTCTATGGAGAACAGCAGGGCACCAGGTACTCAGGATATGTGTGTGTGTTGGGGGGGGGGGTAGGTAGGGGGAGGTGAGGAGAAGAAATGATGAAGCAGTAGGAAGTTTCAACAAAAACTGCTGAAATGAGGACCTAGAAAAATATTCAAAACAAGTTAGGTTTCACTTGGATTAACTTGTAAGGGAATTTGGCAGTTATCAGACTAACAGCCCCATTATGAGGTCCTAGGAGAAAAGAATTTCCCAAGGCTGCAAGGTTAGTGACAAAGCCTGGGCTAGAACATGGCCCAGGTCTCATTCCACTTGCATTACACTGAACAGGGGGCCCAATCCTCAAGGGAAGAGCCAAGCCAATAGGAATCCAAGAAATAACAGTGGGTCTTTGACCGCATCCCATCACTTTTGGTTGGGGAGAAGGTATGCATCACACATCTCCACAGGGTGTTGGATGGGAAAGAGAAGGAGAAGGGGAGAGAGAAGACAGTATACTAACCCATCAATTATTTCCCTTTCTATAATTATTAGACCTTGGAGAAATCGACTTACTTCCCTGGGCCTCAGCTATTATCACCTTAAAAATAAAGAATACTTCTCCAAAGAGGACATACAGATGGCCAATAGACATATGAAAGGATGCTCAACATTGCTGATCATCAGAGAAATGCAAATAAACACCACAATGAGATATCACCTCACACCAGTTAGCATGGCTATCATTAACAAGACAAATAATAACAAGTGTTGGAGAGGCTGTGGAGAAAAAGGAACCCTCATACACTGTTGGTGGGAATGCAGATTGGTACAGCTGCTATGGAAAGCAGTGTGGAGGTTCCTCATAAAATTAAGAATAGAATTACCATATGATCCAGCAATCCCTCTCCTGGGTATCTACCCAAAAATCTGAAAACATTTATCCATAAAGACATATGTGCTCTGATGTTCATTGCTCTGATGTTTATTTATGGTGGCCAAGACATGGAAACAGCCAAAGTGTCCTTCAATAGATGATTAGATAAAGAAGGTATGGTACATATATACACAATGGAATACTATTCTGCCGTAAGAAAAGATGAAATAGTGCCATTTGTGACAGTATGGGTGGATCATGAGATTATTATGTTAAGTGAAATAAGTCATACAGAAAAAGTCGAGAAACATATGATTTCACTGATATGTAGAATATAAAACTGAAAGCAACAACGGAACAAGACAAACAAAGAAAGAAAAACTCATAGACACAGGCAATAGTTTAGTGGTTACCAGAGGGAAAGCGGGGAGGGGTGGTAGATGAGGGTAAATGGTATCAAATATATATGGTGATGGAAGGAGAACTGACTCTGGATGGTGAACACACAATGTGATATATAGATGATGTATTACAGAATTGTACACCTGAAATCTATGTAATTTTACTAACCATTAAATTTTAATTAAACCCAATAAATTTTTAATTTAATAAAAGAGAAAGAAAGAGGTGAAAAAAATGAAATTAAATTAAAAAATAAAGAATATATTTAAATTGGAAGCAACATCCAGTCGACAGATGTATTTTGACTTTGCTGTGTTTGAAAACAATTTTAATTACTTGACAGCATTTAGAAGTCATGAAAGTTCACATAGAATCTGGATTTCTGGCTTTTCTTCAAAAATGTGAAGATTATACAATACTAGGCCAACTTGCTGCATGGTACCAATTGTGAGTAGGGGGTTACCACTCACCATCTGCCATCATCCCTACCTGTTCACTTATTCAGTTGCCCACCTTGCCCCAGTGGGCTTCTCTAACATGATCTCACCATCTGCCCAGCTCTGAGGTTCTGTAAGTCCGTGATGCTCTGATTCTCAGCATGGTCTTGGCACATACATCTCAAGTAAAGCTAACCCACATATGTGTCCCTCTGAACATCTCCTCCTGTGTGTTGTTTCAGGCTCAGCTGATTTCTCCATTTCCCTACTGTTTTGAACACTTCCCTTTACTGATGCCCAGGCTACTAGGTCTTGGCAGTGTGATTCCAAAGCCTTTGTCAGTTATTTGGATGTTCTCTATTTCTCCCTAGAGCTAAAGGGCCTGGCTTCTGGCTTCTACCCAGAATGACTTGGGAAGGAAAAAGTGACAGACCTGGCTCCCTGGGCTCCCTCCCAGAACAAATTCCTCCTTCTATGTCTTTATTCCACAAACCTCAGGGTAGTAAATGAGTCAACAACAAATGATAACCATTGTATATCTGAGGAAATGAGGCCACAGTTGACACTAGTTGCTTAGCCTGCTAGTGGCTCCTGCAGTTGTGAAGAACAAGCAAGCAGAGAACATGTCCTAGTGAAAATGGAGTCCAGTGTAATGTGACAGAACCCCAGTGACAGCTCTGTTCAGGGTGTGGCTGGAGGAAAATGAGACAACCTGGGAACAGGAAGATGGGAGGCAGTCCTCCTGACATCATAATAGAGTTCCAAGAGCATTGTCAATCTATACAGTCTGGGAAAGTAAGAGAGTCTTAGGGACATCCACGCAAAGATGGGAATGTAGAAGGCACACAAAAAGTGCCAGGCTAAAGCAGTTATCACAAGAGAAAATAAGTTCATTGAGTCTAAAATGACGCAATAGATTATGAGAAACATATTTTAGCCATGCGGCCAAATGTAAGAATAAACAGGCACAATTTGGGGCCACCTTGAAAATAGGTTGTGCTCACAATATAAGTCCCAGATGGCAGCTCTTCTATAGAAAATTAGCAGGCAGAGCTGGTTAGTGGTCCAATCCTCCACAAAAATTAAACCCGTCTAAAAGTGTGGTTAGACAGATCCAATGCCTGTCGGGGACTGAGTGCATGGGCAGGCTTGCAGCTGTCCTCACTTCTAGGTCAAACCCTTACTTTCATGTCTTTGATCATTAGGCACAAAGTATCCAAGATGAGAATTTGTGTAGACACAACTTGCTGAAGCCAAGTAGTGTGCAGCCAACATTAGGTCAGGATGGATTTGTTTTGCTTTGGGGGTTTAGTGGGCTCCTCTTCAGGTGATCTTCATGGGCAACAGGTGGAGATAAAGGTGACTGGGTCTCCCCATTGGCAGTTCACCAAGGTCCAAGCCAACACTCTCAGAGGGAAGCCTACCACCACGCTATTGAGTCTTCAGAAAAGTCATGACACATGTTTGCAACAGACGGCACCAGTTCACTTTTGGAAGTACTAGAGTCATTCGCATCTATGTTATTGCTATGTCATTTGACAGTTGACAGTTCTAGCTTCATTCTAAACAAAAATTAAGCGATTTGGTTGAGTTTTGGAGATTTTACAACAAGTTGAAGATGGAGGACCAAACTGTGCATTCTTGCCATATTTTACTGTTTTATTTCCATTAAGGGAAGAACGCACGTCAAGCTTGTGAAAAATCGCATAAAGTTTATGATGACAATGCTCTACAAGAACATCAGTACCAAGATGGTCCATGAAATTCTGTGCTGGTGATTTTGATCTCAATGATGCTCCTCGGTCAGGGAGGCCCAATGAGGTTGATGATGACAAAATAAAGGCATCGATTGAGTCAAACCCATGTTACATGACACAGGAGACTGCAGAAACATTGAACATCTATCATTCAAGTGTTCATGAACATCTGGAGAAGCTGGGATATTTAAGAAAGCTCAATATTTGGGTTCTGCATTAACGCAAAGACGTTCATTTGACAGAACGTATAAACATCTGCAATATGCTCATTAAATGTGAGAAAAATGATCCTTTTTTGAAGTGACTGATAACTGATGATGAGAAGTAGATTGTTTGTAACAACATGGTGTGCAAACAGCCTTGGTCCCAAAGTGATGATTCGTCTCAAATGACATCAAAAGCAGACATTCATCAGAGGAAGGTTATGCTCTCAGTGTGGTGGGATTTTAGAGGTGTTGTGTTTTTCGAGCTCCTACCAAGGAACCAAACATCAGTTCAAATGTGTACTGTAGGCAATTGGACAGTTTGAACCAATACATCATCCAGGAACATCCAGAGCTCGAGACAACGTGAGACCACACACAAGTCTGATCACCCGTCAAAAATTATTAGAACTTGGATAGGATGTGTTGCCACACCCACCATATCCACCTGACCTTGTGCCATCAGACTTCCACTTGTTTCACTCTCTTCAAAACTCCTTGTGTGGAACAATGTTCAATTCAGATGAGGCTGTAGATCAGCACCTTGTTCAGTTTTTCGCAAATAAAGACAGGTCCTTCTATGAATGTAGAATTATGAAGCTCACTGAAAGATGACAAAATGTTATCAAACAAAACGGGCACTATATCATTGATTGATCTTTGTTCTTTATATAGATAAATCACCTTTGAAAAACATAGACAAAATATGTCATGACTTTTCCAAAGACCCAATATAACCATCCAGTCATAGATGTTGAGAGTCTGAGTTTCCCTAGGCCAGGTTCAGAGAGGGGCCTTCCTAGACAACCATGATCTCTCCAGCTTTCTCTGCTCCAGAGGGCCTCCCAAGCACAAACCATCAGGGAACAGGAAGTGAATTATGGTGAACTGGCATCATGTTGTTTCCTATCCTAAAGCTCCTCTTAGGATCCCACCTCCCACCCTCTGTGGGAAACAGTCTTAAGCTCTGTACCACCCTGTTCCACCACTTCCTAGGACAATAACCATTAGTAGATGAACAAAATCAAGTGAAATCTCTCTTGCCTCACTTGGAAAGCTATGAATGGATTTCATGTGAGGAATGGAATGCCAGGTAAGAAAAAGAAGAAAGGAAAGAGAACCAAGTGGGAGAGAATTTAACATTTATTGGGAACCCTTTAGGTACCAGGCCCTGTTAGGTGCTGAGGTTAAAAAGGTGAATGAGATATGGATCCCCGCTGTCCTCAAGGAACATTCAGGACACCGGGAGAGACAGATGTGTGCATACATAATGACAATCCAATGAGATAAGGACTAAACAAGAGATAGATCTTAGCTCTTCCAGGGCAGCAAGGATGGGGGTAAAGTGGGCCATGGGGGTGTAGGTGAGAAGGGTAAGAAATTAAGAGGATAGAATCCTTCACAGAGAAATCACCATCTGAGATGACCCTTAAAACAGAAGTATAAGCTTGTCTGTGGAGGCAGGAAGGAGGAGGATGAAGCATTCCAAAGAGGTAAACCATGCCCAAGGGAACAGAGGTCTGAAAGCAATCCTATGTCCATCTTACATTGTAGCTAAGCCTCAGCTCAGCATCGGTTCTCTGACTTCTTAATCTTACCATGTTCCTAAAGTAATTTGATATACATTCCTCCCCCAAACTGTCCTTTCCATTGTGTTGTCCTCTTGAATGATATCTTAATGCTCCAATTGCCTAAACAGCAGCATAGTTTACCATTATATCTCCCCTCATTTACCACAATATCTCCAGGTTGTACAATTTTTACCTTCCTTATATCTATCAAACTTTCCCCTCTGAGTTTCATCATTCCTTGTGTGAATTCTTCCAGCAGCTTTCTAACTCAACTCTCTGCCTAGAGTTTGTACTAAATACAATCTTCCCTCTACACAGGATGATCTTTCTGAGATGAAAATCTAGTATATTACCCGTTGGCTTAAAATCCTTCCAGGCTCTGCCCTAGTTTTTAGAAGAGGTAATCACCTGACTCTTCCCTGCAACTTTTTCAACCACTCTCCCCATTTCTGGAAATTTAAAAGACCAAATTTAAAATTTAAAAGACCAAAGCCCTTCTCACAGCTGTGCCTCTGGGTGGAATGACTTCAGCACCCAGGTAGCTCTTAACCCTCCTTCAAAAGGCAGCTCCAATATCTCCATCTCTAGGAAACTATTCCTGAAACTCCAGCCTGTGTTGGGTGATTTTAGCACTTGTTCACTTTGTCCTGAAATCAATACCTTCCTTACTCAACTATCTGCCCCACAAGGATAGATGATAGACATTATAGGTCAAATCACTTACCAAACTCGGTGTCCTCTATACTGTAGCACAGAGCCTGGGCATAGTAGGGCATAATTGTTGAATGAATGAATAAATTAAATGTTTGAATAAATGAATGACTCAATCACTCCATCATCAGTCAATCTACCACTCCCCAGGGTCTCAGGCTGTACTGAATTCTCTATTAGTGGAAGCTTACTCTGGGATCTTTATAAGGCACTTCAGAGAGCCAGCTGAATCAAATACAATCAAATTACTAATCAATTTATTCACTTTTCTGTTCTCTAAAATTAGGAGCATGGGAATGAATATGTATGAACATGTGTAATTATAGACACTTATGCACATAAATTATCTGGCAGGGCTCCTGGTGCTACGCTCATAGGAGTGAAATGTTTATTCTCACCTCTCTTCACTGTAGAGCTGTCTCTGAAGCACCATGCACTAAAAGAAAAGTGGCTACAAACTCTCCCCACTTTTATGATTTATTCATTGCCTGTTCTTTGATAGTCAGCTCTCAAAAGTATCAGAATTTTCCAGTGGCATTCCTGGGTGAGATAGACCTATGGGATTAGGGGAGATGCAATGTGATATAGCTGGTTTTGAAATTTCATCACATCACCAGGGAACTATGTCTTCTCACTGGTCTTCCTTTCAAAGGAGTAGTGGATAACACCAAGTTCTCCATTCCTTTGATTCTTAAAAAGAAGACAAAAAAAAAAATTTGTGTGTGTGTCGTCATCTGGAGAGGCTGGAATTGATATATTCTATTTCTAGAAACAACTCTCAAGAAACACATTGTGTGCTAAACCTGAATGCTGGCCACTCATCGTTTCTCAGCAATTCACTGTTGCTGTAGTCCTCAGACTATGGGCAACATTATGGACAAATCTGTCATACTGAAGGCACAATGTTTGGAAAGTAAGTGTCCTAAATGTTGTGGAATGATATCTGTCACCTTTGTATTGGGACCAATAATATGAAAAGAACACACTGAAACTAAAAGAAACTGGTTCAAATCCCAGCTTCATGACCTACTAGTTGTATAAACGAGCAAACTAATTAACTTTCTGAGCCTCTGCTTCCTACTCTACAAATCAGGACAAACAATAAATATCTCATAAGATTGTGAAGCATAGCATCTGTAAAACATCAAGCAAAATTCCTGATATTTAGTGAGCAATCCTCCCTTTATCTCAGGTAATTACTAAATTTAAAACATAATCTTTGGTATTTGGTATCTATAAAATTCCTAGATTTAAGTAATCCAGTAAGGGAGAAGATGGTCCATTTTATGCTAAACTATAGTCTTATCCAGAATCCCAAAGCTTCCACATAAAAAGTATATAAGAACTATGAAGCATCAGGCAATTAGTCTGCAACTGGACCCATGACATCATCCTTGGTTCTGAGGTGAAAGAGAGGCAATTTTCTAGTAGACTCAATGTTTGTAATGATGAATATGACTTATGACTACTGACCTTCTAAGTTAGTTATTAAGAGTATGTAAATGAGAACTAGCGTATTTCAAGTGAATGTAGTTCAGTATTCTGCTAAGTCTTTCTGCTTTGCCCTTTTTGGCAATCCAGGAGAGATCCTAATATGAATTTACATATGAAGCTCTTCAGTAATGCAATAATACAATTGTCAATGCATCATCAATGCTGTCTTCAGTAGGTCATGGTTTTCATCTGCTGACATTCTTGCTTTCTGATAATAAAATACTATGAGTTTTCTTTTATGATTGTTAATCATGTTTCTTGTTGAGTATTCTTTAAAAATCTACCATGCATGCAGAATGGTGTATATGTTTATCAGGATTTTTCACTGATAATTTTCAAATAACCAGATTTTAACTTATATATATTTTACAAGGAAAACATTACATATCACCACCCCCCATTGCTAAGAGATAAATATGTAATTTCTCCTTAGATTTGCTTGTATAGTAACACTTGTTAGCAACTAAACAAAGGTTGTTTCCCCTCCTGTTGAGAGGGAGCAAATGAAAATGGCATTTATTATATTTTGTTTCATATAAATGAATAGCTGACAAAAAAAGAAGTTTAAGGGCTGCTGACCAATGGAATGCCCATTATCTTGGAAAATATTTAGGATACTGGCTGATTCATCTCTGCCTTCAGAATGAGTGTTAATTTCTCATGGAATTGTAATGAGGTTACTTTACTATTCAGAGAGCAATTACTTATTTCAGCAATTTACAGAATCCTGCCATATGAGAACCTTGAGAGAAGATAACATGAAGCCATAAGGAATTCTACTGCTTCAGTGTAAACCCACTTAGATTTACGGTTCATCAGGTGTTTCATCAGGGGTCCTACAAGAGGCATCATACAGTTATCTGTACGTTTTGAATATAAACTAGCTATGTTTCCAATATAAACTAGAGAAATTGTGGTTGTATGTCAGGCAACTCCAGAAAAGGATGTTGTGAGGTCAAATACCCTTTCCAGCTTTGATTCAAATGCTCCTCAGGGTTTTATGTATGTGTGAATTAAATCAGGTAACTTTCCAGTAATGAAATCTTCCCTTTGATATCACAGAATATTTTGGGTTGTCAGTGGCAAACCCCATAGCAAAAAAGGAAGTCCTGAAGGATACTTTTTAAAGGATGCAAGGCTATTATTGTGTCATAAAATCATAGGCTGTTAGAACTGGAAGTGACCTGAGAGTTTATTTAATCTAATTCCATTTAAAAAAAAAACTGGAGTACTATTACCCACAGAAGGGAAGCCACCCAGCTAATTAATAATTTAAATTAGTAAATAATCTATCACCTTTTGCATTTATTGTTTAACATGCAAAATACTACCCTGAGGACTCTAATTAATTCTTGATAACCACATGTGGTAGGCAAGGCAAATGATGTGACCATTTTCCAGGCTGGGGAATGAAAGATTAAAGGGTGGCCATTAGGAAGAAATACAGGGTTCTCACAATGATTTCAGGAGTTTGGCATTTTTTTTGCTGCTACATAATATTAACCATAATTAGTCACAAATCAGACCTAGGACTGGGATCTGCCAGAGTAAGCCAAATGAGAATTAGGCTGTACTATAGGAGTATGCAGTCCAGCCTTTTTTTTTCTTTTTTTCTTTTTAGGGCTCTCAGTTGATGATGTGAGTGTCACTTTTGCAATAATTCTGTTCTATCTAAATTGAACCTGAATATAGAGAAGTAGTGAAATTTGGTAATAATAGGCAACTTTATCCTCCATTCAACTGTCACAATATTGGTGCCTCCTCTCCCTCCCCCACCTGAATTCTGTACGTTCCATCAAAGACTTGATTCATGATTTACTTAAGTTAATAATTCTAGGAATTGGATACACAACTTGCAGTAGTAGATCCTTGTGACTTTAGGCGAATCACTCTACCTCTCTGGACTTCAGTTTCCCTGAGAATAAAGGGGCTGGATCAGATGCTCTTTGATGATCTGTTGTATTTCCAAGTGATGATGCTACACCCTAGTGGTGGAATTTATACTTTCATCCTTGTCTCAGGTCCTACCCTCTCTCTAGTTTGACTTCCTATGCACACACTATGCCTTCTGCCCACTACTGTGCAGCTAGTCTGCTTACCCTATGTCTCCTGCTCACGCACAGATACTTTGGTCTTTTGAGCAGTCAGTTTAGAATTAATCTATCAGTGTAATACAAGATATTTGAAAATTTAGGCTTGGACCTACATAGCCTGATCTCACCATCCCCCATATTTATGGAGTACGTTCTTGGGAGTTATCATTCAGGATAAAACATGTTTTTCCCAGGCCGACCAAGTCGCTCAGTTGGTTAAAAGTTGGCTTAGAGTGCATGCTCTGAGCAACAGCGTCCCCGGTTTGATTCCTACATGGGCCAGTGAATGCTGCACCCTACCTAGGTGACCTGTCGCTGAGCTGCCAGCAGGGGCAGGATTGTGTAACAACAAGATTGCCTGTTCAATGGTGGGCTATGCCCACCCGCAACTAAAAATCGAACTCAGCACCTCGAGCTGAGCTGCCGCCCGGATGGCTCAGTGGATAGGGCGTGCGCTCTTAACAACAAGGCTGCTGGGTTCAACTCCTACCTGGGATGGTGGCTATGCCCACCCGCAACTAATATTGAACACAGCACTTTGAGCTTAGAGGCCATGAGCTGCTGATGGGAAGCCAGCTGGACCTCCACAACAAAGATTGAAGAACAACAACCTGGCTGGTCACCTCCCTCAATTCCCCAACACTGTTCCCCTCCCCAATTCCCCAATAAAATCTTTTAAAAAAAATGCTTTTCTCTATCCTGAAAAACTGGACCCTTTTTGTCATTTGTTTCTTAACTGAAATGTCCCCTTCTCAGGAAGATTGCGTCTTACCATCCACTCAATGTAAAGCAGCCACCAAATTACTATCATATCACATCACATTTTCATTTTTCTGCAGAACACTTATCAACAAGAGGTATTATTCTCATTTATCAGTTGATCTGAAAAAGGAGAACAAGATCCAGGATACTGTTATGCAAACAGTAGAGGTTCAAGAAATATTTGTTGGATGGATAGGTGCATGGATGCATGGATATGAATGCTAGATGGGATGTTAAAGATGATCTGATCAAAACTTCTGATTTTGCAGATGAGTATGTGATGCCCAAATCAATAAAAGAGCTTGTCCAAGGGCTCAAAACAAATCATTGTCTGAGCAAGACAACAGCCAGGTACTTCTGATTCCCAGTCCAATTACCTTTCCACTATAATTTATTTCTTATTTTATTTATTTATTTATTTTTAGCTGAGCCATCCTGCCACCTGTTGGCAGTTCAACGGCAACTCAGCTCGGGCTGGCCTCGAACAGCTGTTGCTCAGAGCTCAGCTCGCACTCTTGAGCGAGCTCTTAACCAACTGAGCCACTCGGCCGGCCCAGCCTTTCCACTATAATTTAAATTAGGAAGGAAGAAGGTCTGTTTAAGAGCCCTAAAAGATATGAAGCGAGAAGCTCATTGACTATATACAGAATAAAGTAGAAGGGGTAGGGGTGGGGGCTTTGTAATGGGAAAGGATTGGTCACAGGAGGGATTTTTATAGTAGAAAGCAAGAAGCCTAGGTTATTGCACAATTCACCTGCTTAAGAATAATCTTGTGATGAAATTAGTGAGAGCTACCTCCATTTTATTCTGTGATTTTTTTCTATTGTTGCTTTCAAAAAGCTATCACTTTAATTATTGCTGCAATAGACTTTCTTCTTTTGGGAGAATAGATACTATTTTAACTTTCTTTTACTTTTTAGAGTCATGGAGCCTTTTTAGTGTACATGGGGTATTTCTTATTTATTATGTCTATTGCCTCTTCTTCCAAAAATTCCTTTATTAAACCTATATGCTCCATTCAGGGCCCAAATACTAAAATGCTAGATCATGGTATTACATATTTCCAAATCACTTTCCTTGATATTCTTTCTTTTGGAATATTCTTACCCCATTCTTTTCTCCTATTCCTATTCCTCCTTAAAAACCCAATTTACAAATCACTTCCTCTAAACATCCTTGAACATCAACCCTGCATCAGTCAAACATTGTTGTAGAACCACCATGTCCATATCTAATTGGCAGACAGCAATGAGCATTTATTTCTTGCTCATGAATTTGGGAGTTGACAGATCTAAGCTGGGTTTAGAGTGGTGACTCCGCTTCAAGCTTCAGATCTGTCAGCTTGTGTCAGCTCCATGTGTCTAGCTGTCTCTCTCATCTTGCTTCTGAAACAATCGGATGAGTATGGGTTCTTCTCACAGCTTAATGGAGGTGCAAGAGCCACATGCTCAAGTCCCCATGCACAATTCAAGTCTCTATTTGCTTTGTTTGCTAACATCAGTTGGTCAAGGTAAACAGCAAAGTCAAGGTACAAGATAGTCTAATTTTCCTGTGGAGATGAAAAGAACTGCACAAATTTTACAACAAAGGCCATGGACATGGTAAGGGTCAAGCATTGGTATTAATAATACAATCTCCTTTCAGATTAACTACATCCTCACTTCTCTTCTAGGCTAACTCTATTTTGTATGTGTTTCTACTGTTGCATTCAATCATTCTGTATTATAACTTTTTACAGTCTTCCCATTAATGAAACTTTAAATAACTAGCATTTTAGTGGGCACCCTATGCACCAGGCAGTGCATTAAAATCTTTGCAGGTATAATCCCAAATTTGTTTCCTATGCAATCTATGTACTATAGTTATCCTGAATTTACAGGTGAAGAAAATTATGCTGAGGTAGGTTGTCTAAACACAAAATTCAGAGTTGAGTCTCATACACCAGTCTAATTTCAATGTCTCTTGACTTCTTCACTAAACTATACTCTTCCTTATTTGATTCAGAACTCAATCAAGACCTTTATCTGTTTGCCTTTCATCAACCCAGACAGTACTCATGGCAATGTCTGGCACACAGTAGGAACTTGATACTTGCTAACTGAATTGAGTTGCACCAACTCTAACTTGTCTTTCCAGCATTATCTCCTGCTTCTTTTCTAGGTAAACTCTGCTCAGGATGATGTACTATGGCTCAAATGTAATATACTTCTGCCCCTTATCCTGCTATTTCAAATACTAAATCATTTGATCACTAATACTAAATCACTCATCTAGAATTCATTCATCCCTATGTCATGTTGACAAAACTTAGGAGGCTAGATTGTGAAGTATGTTGTTGTGTTTGGCTCTCTCCGTAGCTGGGGTGAGCTTTACCACAATATCTGAGCTTCCAAGGCTATGCACTACTAAGTGCCTGGAGGCTTTTATTGAATTCACCTTGTCTATTAAGTGACAGGGAATGATATAGAGTGAGATGCATGTTTTATTTATGTCATGATCATTCTTTCCAAGATGACAGTCATAATGCCCAAAAAGACATGACATATTTCATAAATGTGGAAGTCTGCTATAACAGAAAAATCCCTATTTAAATGATAAGATCTGTATTCTGATACTCAGTCATTATCTTATGCCTCTTAATCACATCAATTCTCAGTTGTGTCACTGTTAAATTGAAGGGTTCTGTGCAAGATTGTGTGCAATGGGCAGGATAAAATTCTCCATGTGAAAGGGGCTAATATGTTTGTGTAAGCAAACATATATGGAAAATATAAAATTCACCAGTTATTAAAGTTTATACACAGGGCCGGCCGAGTGGCACGGTGGTTAAGCGCTGGCTTAAGAAGCCAGCGGCCCCGGTTCAGGTCCCACATATGAGGGCCAGTGACACTGCCCTCAAAAATAAAAAAAAATGTATACACATATATATGTACACACATATATGCACACATATATAAAGTATATATATATATATATACAAAAAGAGTTTAAATATAATGTGTTTATATACAAAGTTTATGTATAATGTATTTACGTACAAAGTATCATTTAATGCCAAGTAAATTTTAAAAGAATACATAAATTCTCAAGTTTAGAAAGGTTGATTATAACTTATACCCATATAATGGCTACGGGCAATGTAAGCTGATACAGTACTATAAAAATAAAAAAAAATCTGTCAACATAATTTTAAGAAAATATTTTATATGCTTGAGAATATTCTCTAAAACAGAAAACACAGGAAGTGATCTGTGTAATATTTGAAAAATGATGATGTTGATTTGATACATCACTTAATGTGGACTATTATTCACACATTAAAATCATAACTCTATGTCACATGGTAGACTATGTAGTCTGCAGAAACTCTATGAGCATATCCAGTAATGTCAAATTTTTAAAAGTAAAATAAAAAATTATAACTACCTATGAAATTAGCTAAAATATATACATGAGAGTAGGCTAGGTGCTGTAAATATCATCTCAAAAATCTCAGGAGCTGAAATTAATAAAACTTAATTTCTTATTCACATCAGAGTCTAATTTAGATCAGCAGGCAGTAGTGGGTGGTTTCAGGTCCACAGTTAGTTAGGGACCCAGGATCCTTCCAACTAGTGGTTCCACTATTTCCTAGGGCCTCACACCCTGGACTGTGCTCACCTGAAATGCAGGTGAGGGAAATGAGAGGTGGAGAAAGAATACTACTGGCTCTTAACTACCTCCACTTGAAAGCAACAAATATGGCTTCTGCTCTAGGACACTGGTGAGAACAAGTCACATGGCCTCAGGCTGACCCTAGACAAAGCTGGCTGGAAGAAGAAATGTAAGTGAGTGCTCAGGAAGAACAGAGGGTGGGTCTGGTGAGCACCTGGCTAGTCTTTGACACAAGATGTATATGAATAGGTGGTAAGAGGGAGGTTGGTGAGGGGCCGGCCAAATGGCTCAGTTGGTTAAGAGCGCATTCAAGAGTGCGAGCTGAGCTCTGAGCAACAGCAGTTCAATGGCCAGCCTGAGCTGAGCAGCAGTTCAATGGCCAGCCTGAGCTGAGCGGCCGCTGAGCTGCCAACAGGTGGCAGGATGGCTCAGCTAAAAAAAAAAGAAACTGAGACTGAAACTTATCACCAGACCCCAGGGATGGACATCCGGTTGGTGGTTTGAGCCAGTTGAAACCAGCTAAATCCAACAAGGCAACAGACTTTACCTGAGTGATCCCAAAGCTCATTGTACACTCATTATAACAGATCAACATGCTAACAGACACACATAGCTATGCAGCTATGGTAGGAAACAGAATGACCTTAAAAGAACACAAAATGGCCGATGTAACCCTTCTAAGAAATCTCTGCCCTTTTCCAGAAAATCCTTGAATATTCCTCCTACAAATTTGAATGTACAGCTCCTAATTAAAGGGACACCAATGAAAGATAAAAGGCTCAATCCCCAGCAGGAGCTGCACTGCTGTCTGTGGAGTAGCAAGCTTCTTGCCTTTCCTCCTGCTTGAATAATCTTATCCTTGCTTTACTTTCATTTTGGCTCATGCTTGAATTTTAATATGTGCTGCCAAGAACCAACCGGTGGAGGGCCCTTCTCTGGGCCTTCCTGGGTAGAGACATCACTTAGCTTCCTGCAACAAGAGGATGTAAAAATGGAAAGAGTAGATTTACTAAGGAGATAGGTTTACTAGCTAAGTAAAAGGTTTATTTACTTTCTTTTTATATAAAAAGGTTGATTTTTTTTATTTACTGAGGAGATAGACATTTTTTTTCTTTCTTACTTGTGTTATATGTAAGAGATACAAATCTGTAAAATAAAAATCAGCTTAAAATACTGGAATTAGTTTAAATAATATATAAAAACAATTCCATCTCTAATATCCAATGATTAGCAATTGCAGCATATTGAATTTTAAAATCCAATCCAATTTCTGTCCATGCCTTTTCATGTCTTCTAAGAATCTGGACCTCAAGAAACATGGTCTAAATTTTGCAGACTATTTGAAAGGAGATCTGAAATATGGACACTCATTAATAGGATTGAAGATTTTAATCAAGCTCCATATGCAATTATGACTTTACTAGTTATTAACAGTGATGAGGAGAATTACACATCTCCGATCACTGGCAAAGCTATTAATGGGTTTCTTGATAACATAACATTTGCTTAATGGAAGTGTTTCCTTTATGTACAGGTGCCATCTGAGGGCAATTCATCATTACTATTAAGATAATTTGATATGTCACTCAATATCAGGTCCAATTAAGAGTGAGAGGATGGTATAAGCTTCCAATGAGTATCCATGCCAGGAAGAGAGGTTCAATAACAAAAATAAAATTGGGACAAACATCAACATCTCTTTAAAGGGTCAGGTCCCTTAAAAGATACAAAAAAACAGAGTGTTGTACAAAGAGAAAACTACTTTTTTTTTTTTCCAGAAAGATGAAAGCTGTTTATGCAGCTTGGGTCATTAGCAATAAAATTCTTTGCATGCAAATTAAGGTGATCATTTCTTTCTTATAATGAAATGATGAGAGTTACTTTAGAAATGGCCAAACTCAGTCTTAATGTTCCTCACATACATGCTGAAGCCGAGCCATGATGGAATGAATACACTCAGAAACAATTACCTTTGCATAGGTTTTATAGCACAAAGACAATTGCATTCATTTGATCAGGCTGCCATAACAAAATACCACAGATTGAGTGGCTCAAACAACAGAAATTTACTTTTTCACAGTGTTGGGTGCTGGAAGTTCAAGATCAAGGAATCAGCAGGTTTGTTTTTTCCTGAGGCCTCTCTCCTTGGCTTGCAGATGGCTGCCTTCTGGCTGCAACCTCATGTGTCATTTTCTCTCTGTATGCATTCCTGGTGTCTTTCCACCTTATAAGGATACCAGTCATATTGGATTAGAGCCCCACTAGAATGACCTCATTTAATTTTAATTACCTCTTTAAAGTTCCTATCTCCACATACAGTTACATTAGGGATAAATATTGGAGAAACACAGTTCAGACCATAGCAATAATCATATTAACTTTTTCATTCCAAATACAGATGCAATAAAAGAGATCTCCAAACGCCAGGCCTCTACCTCACACTGAATCTAGAAAGCAAGACAAGCAGAATAAATACACCCTCCCCCTCCTGCAAGGAAGTATACCCCCCGTAATGGTGATTGCTTGTCTACCATACTTTTCCACCTCCAGCCCTCATTCAGAGTCTTAACACTATCCTCATTTTACAGATGAGAAAATATGGGAGGAAGGTTTGCTAACCTCTCCAAGGTCACAGAGCCACCAAATTTAGTTTCAAATTCTTCCTAATACTGTAATCCTTTTTGACAGAATTTAAGACTGTGGTCAAGCAAAGGAGGACCCAGATGGTAAGAGTTAGGAGAGAGCTTGGATGCTAGCTCTGCTAGCTATATGTGCCCTGCAGCCATGCCCCTTCCTAAGGAGGCAGTAAAACAATGCCCAGATGGAAAGTGGGAGTCCAGTTTGGGAGACAGGTGAATTATGATGCAGTTAACCAGGCTGCTGATACAAGAGGAAATGCAGAAGTAGAAGACTCTGATTTCAGATGTGTTGAGTGAGGTACCCATGGTTGAACTAGGAAGAAGTATTCACGTAACAGGGTTAAACAGGGACCCAGTAAGCTGGGTGTATTATTTTGTGTATTCCTCTACCCATCTTAGGTTCTTGGTAAGGGCTCTGTGATAAAAGACAGATTAACCAGAAAAAAACAAACAAGTTTATTAATGTGTATATTTCATATGTACTTGGGAGAAACTTGAGAAAGAGTAACTCAAAGAGGTGGCTTAGAATCCAGGCTTATATAGCATCTTCAACAAAAAACAACACATTTGTAGAGAAATAACAAAATAAAGGAAAGAGCTTTTAAGGCTTCCAAGGACCACAAATGGTGGGAAGATAAATATATAGGAAACTGACAGTAGATGAAGGCTAGTTAGGAAAGTTTGTATATAGATTCCTTTGGTACCATTTTCACACTGATAAGAGTTCAAGTTGTGTCCTCTGGTAATTAACTTTTGTCCTTCCTGGTTCAAAGGGGAGGTGGGACACCTTTGACAATGTATGTCCTGCTTTTAGGCAAATAAGAGAAAGGCATGCATAGAGCATTTCTTTTATCTGCTTCTTAACTGTCTTCAGTCAAAATATTCCTTCTGCCAAAGTGGCATATTTTGGAGTGACATATTCTAGTTTCTCCAAATTGGTAGGGATCTGGAAGTTGAAGACAAGGCAGGAAGAATCAAAGAAGAAAGCAGAGAGAGGAAAAAAGAGGGAGCAGTATACTGAGAAAAAAGAATCGGAGTTTTAGTTCTGACTACATAACAGAAGAAGTGGCTCAGCATAGGCGTAAGAACACAGTATCAGGTCAGACCAGCTGAGGCTAAGTTCAGGCTCAACCACTTCCTAATTGGAAGAGGCTAGAAAAATTTCTTTGACATCCTGTGCCTTGGCTCATTTTGTCTTTCTCTTGTGCCTTTTTTTTTTTTTTTAAAGGACTAATAATATTAGGTTGTCGGAAAAGTCATGACATATTTTTTCTGTTTTTCATTGCAAAAATGCATCATGACTTTTCTGACAACCCAATAGTACCTCTTCATAAGATTGTTGAAAGAAATAAAAGAAATAATCTTGGTAAATCACACAGGAAATGTTTTCTACGTATTACCAGCTTTCTAGCATTGGGTAGGTGACTTAAATTCACTGTTTCAAGTTTCCTCCATTGTAAAATGGGAATAATTACACTTTTCTCAAAAGGTTGTTATGAGAAATATTTTTATTTGTATAACTTTATTCATATATGTATTGTGAAAAATGTACATATAAATATAAGTTTAACATATTATATAACATATATTATTTCTATATACTGATGGTGAATAATTTTATTTATATATACACTTAATTTATAATTTTGATGATATACTTAAAAGCAACAGCAGTGACATAACAAATTGTAGCATATCAATGGGGCGGGGTGGGAGAATTTTTAAATAACAAAAACAAAAACAAAAACAAAAATCAGTCTGCTTTTTATTATCACCATGCCCCAGCAATTCCAAACATGGTTGGTGATAAAATACTCCTCCCACTGTAGCATACCACTTTCACCATGCCTGTTTACCCCTACCTTTTCCATCCCTACTCCAGCTTAAGAAATGCTCTGCACATATCTGCTTCTCTACTCAGTAGTATGAAAAAAGAAGACTCTGGATCAGTCCCAGCTTAACAAATATCAAATAGAATTTCTTATATGCATGGAATACTTAGTTTTTAAATGCACTTTGGCACATTTACTCATTTGGTGTTGTCCAGATTGAGTGACCCTGACTGAGATTCAGCACAAGTTCACTTTGAGCCTGTTGCCGATTAATACTCAGCCCTGGCTGCCATGTGAATTGCCTGGGGAACTGTGAAAACAATCGATGCCTGTGCCAATTAAATTGGAATTTCAGGGGGAGAGGGGCGGCCCAGTTACTGATACCCTTTACAATTCTACCATGTAGCCAGGGTTGAGAAGAGCTGAGCCAGGTGATATGGCATGATGGTTATATGCTTAGATTCTCGCATCAGACTCGCAGGTCCAAATGGGGTACCTCTCCATGCCTCATTTTTTTTTCATCTATAAAAAGAGAATAAAAGAACCCACCTCAAAGTGTTGTTGTGAGGTGTAAATGACCTCATGTAACACATTCAGAATAGTGTCTGATACACAATAAGAATTCAAGAAATGCAGGCTTTTATAATTATAATAGCACTTTTGCACATGACCCTGGCAGGCTGTCATTGCTGTGCATTGTATGCATGAGGAAACAGATTCTCAGAGAACTGTGTTGCTTATCCAGTCACCAAGCTTGTTAGTGAGAAAGTGAGAAATTGATTGTAAACTTAGAGCTCAAGAATAATTTGTACAATGCAAAGATGCCTTCAGATTTATTAAACACCTACTGAATACAGAGCTTGGTATACGAGTACCTATCAAGCTTTCTATTGCAAATACCTTAACCATTATTTGTCTATTGTATATTTCCATCAGACCACACTTCAGTCCCAGACAAGGAGGATCTTTCCTTGGTCCCCACCTCAGGGCCCTCAAGTGCTTTGCAGCACCTTCCTCCTTAATTTCTACATCCCAGTCTGGTGGCTGGGACTGTGAGGGCCAGATCAGGGCAGCTAGATGGAGCAGCATGAGCCCAACTGTGGATTGGTGTGGTCTCCAGTTCTCCCTGAGACCACAGTATTCCCACTGCCCAGGGTGATTTTCCTTTAGTGGAATTACACAAGATTGAGCTTGCAGAATGGAGCCAACATGCTGATTTGGACTGACTCAAACTGTTTATCTAGGTAAGAGCTCCCCAAAACTTTTGCTCAGCCCCCTACATCCTAAAGACAGCTTTGTGTCCAGTGATCAAAACCGTACATTTTGGATTTAAACAAGCAAACTTTTCACCGGAGCTATTGATCACTGTATTTTCCTATGTCTGTATGTTTTTCATTTACATAAGTAAAAGAAAGCAATCCAGTAAACATATGCATGTTCAGGAAAGTGTAGTGCCATGCAAAATCAGCAACACTGGGTGCTCCAATGGATACAAAAAGGTATTCATGAATCTTATAAAAACACATTTCTTGTATTCTATGATCTCCCAGGCCAGTGAGGTAAACAAGTAAAGAATCTCTGGGTCAAAACCCCATATCTGCGCCTACTTAATCTTTAAAACTCAGTTTCCTCATCTGTAAAATAGAGCTAATAACAGTACCCACCTGATAAACTTGTTGAGAGAAAAAGACCAATAGTAGTAAGTACCTTAGCACAATGTAACCAATGTTAGTAGCATTGCGGTACTAATTATACTAATAGTTGCACAGGTAACAATGTAAAGGCTCACTAAACTTTGGCTTCAGAGCAGATTATAATAAGTAAGATGATGATGCAACAGCCTGTGTCGAGAACATGCAGGAAAGAAAGGTAATTTCCACTGGGAGAATGTAGAATGGCTTTTTGGAAGAAGGGTTTATAGGTTGGTCTTACAAGGAAAAGCATAATTCTTCCAAAGTGTGAGTGAGGATTTAGAGGTGGGATGGAGAAAGAGAAATAAAAGAGAAGAGAGAAAGTCCATATGGACTACCAGAGTCTAATTGGTCTGGGGAGAGCTGCCTAACATGGCTGCATGAAGGCTGTAAGGGGCAGGTCGGTGGATAAGTCCAGAAGCCTACCAGAGAAATCCACAGACAAGCACTTCAGCCTTCACCTGACACATCTACGATGACCTCTGTGGGCATGAGCTCCTGATGAAGTCTGATACCTGCTAACTATGTGACAAGCAGATGAATTACACTTCTGACAATTAAGACAGACATCACCACCCAAGAGGCAGCCGAGCCTGCAGATGACAGGTAGACCATGGAACAACTAGAGAATGAGGTAAAAGAAGGAAGGAAGAAGCCGGACTAGTCCAGGCTCGAGAGCTGGTGAAATCCTTTGCCTCCCACATCCAGATGCATCAGCCAGCACTTTTTAATCAACTTTTGGTGTTTTCTCTAGCTCCTATAGATGGTCCCACTGGTGTCCCTCTGTAGATGACTCGCCCTGGCCTTGCTACAAGCAAGTCTCATGAAATACAATGCAGTCAGATGGCAGGATCTGATGGTATTAGAACCAAGTCAGAGCCCTGAGGGTGAGCCTCAACTCTTGGGGTCTTAGGTTGATACCTGCCTTAAAGTACCAGCTGAGCCCAGGATTAGCCCTTACCATTCACTGAGATGCCCTCACCTACTCTATCTGTCCCCCGTCCTGTGTCTACCTGAATCCAACAGCTTCTGCACAGTTCCCCTGCCTGGTCTGCCAGCTCCCCTCTAATACAGTGGCCCTAATCTGATCCCTATATAGACTCTGGATGGGAGGTGCCACCATCTCCAGGAAGCTGTCAGTCTACCTTGAGAAGTGTCAGTCATATATGAACAGACACCACAGACTCATGACTTGCTAATCCCCTGGATTTGCTACCACTGCACCGTGGTTTTATGGAGCTAACAAGTGCTAAAATCATATCTGACCTTCCTTGCCTTTTGGCCTTTGTGCTTTCACCTTGACCTTCCTGTGGGGTGAGTCACCCTCCTTCAGCATCCTCGTCTCACACATCCTCATATCCTTCCAATCCCACCCAACCCAATGGGGCAGAGTTTCCTGTCCAGCTCACCCCAGGACTAACTGAAACATGTCTAAAAGAATTTTAAACCAAAGTAGCAATAGAAATAGAGAGAGGATCAGTGTGTACATCTCAAGAGACCTTCTCTGCTATAAGCTACTCCTGCTAATCTGGACCATAGGTGAAGATGCAACAGGAGGTGGAGAATAATTATTCTATAACACAAGAAGGTTGTCTGATTCTCTGGCATGCCCAGTAGGAGGATTCACCCCAAGTAGAGCTAAAAACCAGATGCTACATCTCAGCATCTTACTCCCCACTTCCAGTTAAGACCCTCCTTGTTTAGCAGGTCCTGCCCAATGGTTAAATCAGGATTTGTAGCTGTCAACCTTGGCTGTATAACAGAATCACCTGGGGAGATTTAGTACCTGTTTGCCCAGACCAATTAAATAGAATCTTATGGGGGGTGGAAGAGATGGGGCTGAGGGCTCCGTATTTTCTAAAGTTGCCCAGGTGATTCAAGTGCAGCCAATATTGAGAACCACTACTGAGGTGGAGCAGACAGCAGCCTCTAGAAATTGCATCCTACCCCCCAACCCTGATCCCCCTAACAAAAGACTCTAAGCCCATCCTGCCATAAGTTGGGGAAGGGGGATGGAGTAAACCCCTACCAAAATAAAATTGCTTTTGAGAAGAAATCAGATGAATGCCATGCACTGAAGAACTGGATGTGAGCAAAGGTCCCTAGTAACAAAGAACGAGCCCCGTTCTGGGGCTCTGAAGCGGAGCCTCAGGTGGGTGACATGGATGTGCATAGAGGAGAGATGCAGGGACACAATACAAACTTTATTTCTTTTGCACACAGCTCCACATCCCTGGAGGAGGCAGCTAACCCACTACAGCCTTTGCAAAAGTGGCTCAGTTTGAGGGAAGCATCCTCACTGGGAATCCACAGACCTAAGCCTATCACTTAGTAACTGTGCCATCTTGTGCAAGCCACGTCTTAGAAAGCAAATGAATTGAAATATAACACATATACAGGGGAGTTATTAATTCATAAGTGTGCAGCCCAATTAGTTATTACAAAGTGAACACACACATGTAACCACCATGCAGATAAGGAAACAGAACCTTGGCCAATATCCTGGGCAGCCATGCAAGGTCGCACACACACATGGAAGGTCCAGCCTTAAAAGAGTTCTGATCTAGAGGGAGACCAATGTATCAACTACTGTAGCACCAGTAACCACACAATTATATAATAAATTCCCTTCAGGCAATAAGTAATGTCTAGTGAATGAAGATACTTTTAGCTGAAGAATTCCCATAAGGGAATTATCTGTGTTTAGATTTATTCTACAGATACAGAACCGCATTTAGGAAAGCACCTTTGTGTATAGAAGGCCATGGTTTAGAAGATGACACTGGATCAAACGGATAGCTAAATAGTTTTATATGAGAAATAAACAGGGATTGGGGCAACTTCAAGAGGATAGGGGGGAAGGTGAGAATGGAAGGGAGAAAATGCAAAGAAACAGGGCAGGAGGTTTGTTCCACAGGAAAGTGACCAGTCAGAAATGCCCAGTGTGAAGGGTAACTGAAGGACTTTTAAGAACAGGGCTATCTAACATCCCAATTAAAATCATTGATGCTACTGTAAATCATCTTCTCTTCTCCCAATGCTCCCATTAAACCTGAGAAAGTTTTAAATGCTGTGTGTGGATGGTTTCAGCAAAAATCGAGGGGAATGCTGAGTTCTAGAGCTGGTGAGAAAGTTTTAAATGCTGTGTGTGGATGGTTTCAGCAAAAATCGAGGGGAATGCTGAGTTCTAGAGCTGGATAAGCAGAGAGCAGAAGGAACAGAACAGCTGTAGGAAATGAGACTGAAGGACAGAGAGCCGGGCAGACAAGCACTCTGCACCAGAAGTGTCCATGAGGGCCGGCCGAGTGGCTCAGTTGGTTAAGAGCTCGCTCAAGAGTGCGAACTGAGCTCTGAGCAACGGCGGTTCAATGCCCAGCCCGAACTGAGCTGCCAACAGGTAGCAGCATGGCTCAGCTAAAAAAAAAAAAAAAAAAAAAAAAAGTGTCGCTGAGACAGAACTCCCAGAAATTAACAGAAAGCTTGGGGAGGGCACTGAGTTTCCTATGAGTTTCAATGGGGTGCTAAGAGAATTCTACTCACATCTCTAAGCCAGGGCAGCATCGGCAGACAACTGCTTGCATGTGGAATATCGTTGGGTGACACATGTGCCCTGCCTGACAGTCCTGAATGTATCTGAAATGCATGCCATTCACTTTAAATGCAATGTTTAAAGTGCACATAATACTATATACCCATATATTTCAAGGCCTCTTTGTGATGAAAATAAGCACCGGCATTTCCCAGGTCACCTCAGCCTATGGTTCACAGTTACCCATTCACTGCAATCTACACAAAAATGGAAGTTTGTGCGTCTTCATAATGAAGATCCCTGGTTTTCTGCCATCCCACAATGCTTCTGCATAAACAGGCATTATATCATCACAGGGTCCACCCTGGACATATCACCAGGTGTCTTCCTCCCAGCCTCCCCTGAAACCACAGTGCTCAAATTCTGAAAGGCGAACAGAAGATTCAGCCAGCTCTGCAGAACACACTCTCCCTGGAGCACAGAGCAGGGCCTCATGTGCTTGTGTTCTGCATCAGCTGCCACTTTCGGGGATACACAGGCCCTGCAATCCTCCATCTGAAATATTCATTAAAAGAATATCAAGAGCAGATGAGAAAGATGAAAAAGTCTAAGAAGGGCAGTATTTATTTTCATTTGAACAGGAGGTCATGGTCTGAATCTCAGCTGACTGAGACATATGCTGCTTCCCAGCAGAGAAAAAAATTGCAAAACAGAAAATAGAATAACAATGACAAAAAAGCTATTGGAATGGGCAGTTCTATATAGTGCCAGAACTGAGACCAAATGGGAAGCAGATATGGGCTCAATTTAAGAATATTATACTGGCTGCATCTGACCATAGTGGGAAGGCTTTCTTCATGGAGGAGTAGGAAGATGGAAACTCAGAAAGAGTCTGAATTGTCATTTGTCAGATATTCTCTGGGGAGGGGTGGACAGTCCTAGATGCAAATCAGAGAGATGCATTGGAGCCTCTCAAACACACCATGAAGCAATTCCAGCTGCCTCCAGGCACGAGTCCAGTCCTGGTCAACAGGATGGTCCCAAGGCACAAAATCACCTGGGATAAATCAAAGTATTCTGCAGTTATGCTGAAAGAGAAAATTAAGTAGACTATGAACTGATTACTCACAAAGCAAACTCTGAAGAAACCATAAGAAACACAATTGACTCGATCATAGACCTCCATGAGCAGCCTAAGAGTAACTCTCTATTTTCTTGGTGAATTCAGGCACAAAGTGGAGGTTAGGATGCTTTGCTGGGCCAAGAGGTGACTAAGAGGAGTGTAATAGGCAAAATTCTAAAATTGCCCCCACTCTCAAGAGAATTTCTATCCCCAGGTTATTCAGTCAAGCACATCTAGGCACTGCTGTGAAGGATTTTGTAGTTGTTATTGAAGTCCCTAGTCAGTTGACCTTAAAATATGGAAATTGTCTGACTAGGGCTAGTCCAATGTGTTAGCCTTCAAAGGCAGAGAGTTTTCTCCAGCTGTGAAGAGAAAAAGAAGGCAGAAGGTAAATCAGAGAGACTCAAAGGTGAAAAGGACTTGATGCAGCATTGCTGTTTTGAAAACAGAGGGAGTCACATGAATTATGTGAACAGCCTGCAAGCACTGAGGTCAACCACCAGCTGACAGTCTGCAAGGAAACAGGAACTTCAGACCTACAATCACAAAGAACCACTTCTTCTAACACCCTGACAGATTTTGGAAGTCACTTCTTACCAAAGCTTCCAGATAAAAGCCCAACCCAGCTAACGCCTTGACCTCAGCACCTCATGAAACCAGAAGCAGAGCCCAGTCAAGCCCACTTGGGCTTCTGACCTACAGAATTGTGAAATCATAATGGATATTGTTTTAAGCTCCTATAGTTGTAGTCATTTGTTACACAGTGATTCAAGGAGCCACATCAGAGAGGATCATGATAGTTTTCAGGTTACAGGCCTTACCCAAGCATCCCTAATGAAGACTTGGCTGTGGTCAGTAATGTCAAGTGGATAAGTTTATTCTTTCTGCTCCAAGCTTCCCATTTCTTGGCCTCATTGCCCTTTTTTGGTGACTCCCTTCTATGCTAATTCCTTCCCTTAATTAGAGCTTTCAGTCTGGTTAAAATGTAAATAACTTACTATAACCCTCCCAGGGAATTTGTGCTTTAACTGAAATCAAAGTTAACCAAAAGGGTTGGAGTTTAAGAGTAGGAGAGCAGCTATCATTTTCCTTCACACCCTCGAAATCACAAATCATTGACAGGTCCTGAATATGTGAGTAGCATAGGCAAATGACAGATTAAGAAGAAATGGGTTCAACCTGGCAGCTGATAATAGAGTAACAATAAAAATCTAGACACGCCATATCCCAAGATCACTTTTCAACATCTTAGATGTCGAGTTCGTCAAATGTTAACTTTAAATGCTTTTAAGTAAAATATGCAGAGAGAGCCAAATCAGGAAGGGAGAATATGTAGGGGAAAAAAATAGCTTCTTAATTAGATTTTTCTCATTCAGTAGACTTACCCTATTTCACCCTATTAACTTCATTGATTTTACTTTTAGAAAAGGAACAACAACCCCCCCAAATATCTAAAATACTTTTGACTTGATTAAAAGGGAAAGATCAAACTGCTGAGAAAAATATGTCCAAAGGGAAGATTGATTTTTTTCCTCTAGTCTATAACAAACCCAATAGCACTTAGTGAAAGATTCCAAGAGGGATAAATATTCTGGAACTTTCCTGATGTTCATTGGATTCTGTTTGCCTGTATTATAAGTTCAGTTGTGTCCCCACAAAATTCATATGTTGAAGTCTTAACGTCCAGAACCTCGGATTGTGACTGTATTTGGAAATAGGATCTTTAAAGGAGCGATTAAGCTTAAATGAAGTCATTGAGTGGGCTCTAATCCAGTATGACTGATGTCCTTATAAGAAGCATAGGACATAGACACACACAGAGGAAAGGTCTTGTGAAGACACAGGGAAAAGACAGCCATCTATAAGCCAAGGAGAAAGGCCTAAGAAGAAACCAACCCTGCCAACATTTTGATCTTGGGCTTCTAGCCTCCAGAATCATGAGAAAAAATAAATTTCTGTTGTTGAAGCTATGTAGTTTGTGAGACTATTATGGCAGCCTTAGCAAATTAATACAGGCAGTTATTTCAAACAAGTATGTATTATCATCTGTCTTACCCTTTAAAAAAGTCTCCAGATGTTTCATACTATCAGGAAGAAAATGAATGCTGTAAAATACTTGTTTTATTCATTCACTTACTATTTAATTCAATACATACTAAGCACCACCGGCTGTTCACTGTCTGTTCTCTATGAGGTAACGCCGTTGGGTAGGAAAACAGAGAAGCTTAAAATCAGTCATGTGGGCTTTAATCATGTGGCGATCCGCAGAGAAAGGATATAGCTTAGAAAGGAGGCATTCCAGTCCTTCACATGAGCAAAGGATCAGAGAAGGACAGGACTGATGGTTGGGTGCAGAGCAGAGGGCTCCCATGGAGGGCAGTGCTGGAAGCGAAAGTTGAGAGCAGGCTGCAGCTTGATGACCCCTGGGCTTCTGTGGGCCTCAATTAGGCTTGGGAGTTGAGCCTCCTGAACTTGAATGTGTCTTCCGTTATGTATGTTTCAACACTTTCATAAGTTCCTAGCCGTATTTATCAACTGCATGGGTGACATTAGGCTGAAAAGGAAATTAATTTCTTATAATCCAATTTCAAATGTGCCTTAGCAGGCTAGAATTATGAGCTGAATCTTAGAAGATGTAATTTTTACAAAGATGAATGTAAATTCCTATACTTGGGTCTAAATAGTCAACTGCACAAACAGGCTAGGGTAAGAATATGGCCCAGTGTCAGCTACAGAGAAAAGGCCCAGAAGTTTTAGGGGACAAAAAGCTAACTGTGGCTGCCATCTTCAATGGCTTCAACAGAAACACACTGTCAAAAATTGGGAAATAATTGTTACTTGATTTTTCTGTTAATATTTACTTGACCATATCTGATACATTGTATTTAAATTTGAGGATCACACTTCAAGAAAGAAAGAAAAATTGAAATATGCTCAGAAAAAGATAATAAAAGACAATTAAAGCTGAAGGAACACCAAAAGAAAAAAACGGGAGAGAAGGCAGAATGTAAGCTGGATTTGTGAGACAAAAAAAAAAAAAACTGTGGGAAGGAAAGAAAAAACTGGAAAAAGGTCTGGAGTAAGAGGTGCATAAAGTTAGTCTAGTTGGAGTGGATATTTAAAAAGCAATTATATCTCTTTTTTCTCTTCTACAGATATATAACGGATTATGCCTCTAACACTTGAAGATAAAATTTTAACCCATCTCTAGATCCACTGAGCACAAACAATTAATTTGTGAACCAACACATAAAGCCTCTTACTGAGTAATGGAAATATAAGAAGAGAATTGTTTTTGTCCTGTGAAAGACATAATCGTTGCATCATGCAATACCTCCTAAATTATTGTTTTTTACAATGGAGCCTCCTCCCCTCAGATGAGCTGGTAATGAGAGAAACAGTCAATAATCTCAACTCATCAGGTTTCTTCCTCATCAGGTTTCTTCCCAACCATCTGAGATGATTGAAAGTTTTCTAGGACCTCTTATGTTGATTTGCTGATACCCTGAGCTAACCCCAAATAACATTGTGAGATCAAGATTGTCAAAAAACCTGGACAGCCACATACAAAAGAATGAAACTGGATCACGATCTTATACCATACACGAAAGTCAACTCAAAATGGATTAAAGACTTGAATGTAAGACCTTAAACCAATAACTCCTAGAAGAAAACAAGCAGTAAGCTCCTTGACATTGGTCTCAGTGATGATTTTTTTGAATTTGACACCAAAAGCAAAGGAAACACATGCAAAAATACATAAGTGGGGCTACATCAAACTGAAAAGATTCTGCACAGCAAAGGAAACTCAAAATGAAAAGGCATCCTATGGAACGGGGAAAATATTTCTAAATCATTTATCTGATAAGGGGTTAATATCCAAAATATGTAAGGAACTCATACAACTCGATAGCAAAAACAAAAATACAAATAATCTGATTTTAAAATGGGCAAAGGACCTAAATAGTTTCCAAAGATATATGAATGGTCAACAGGTACATGAAAAGATGCTTGACATCACTAACCAGGGAAATGCAAATCAAAACCACAGTGAGATATCACCTCACGCCTGTCAGAAAGGCGATTATCAAAAAGACAAGAGGTAAGTGTTAGCAAAGACATAGAGGAAAAGGACCACTTGTGCACTGTTGGTGAGACTATAAATTGGTGCAGCCACTATGAAAAATAATATGAAGTTTTCTCAAAAAATTAAAAATAGAACTACCTTATGATCCAGCAATTCCACTTCTGGGTACTTATCTAAATAAATCCAAAACACTAATTCAAAAAGATATCTGCAGCGTCATGTTCACTGCAGTGTTATTTACAATAGCCAAAATATGGAAGCAACCAAAGTGTCCATCAATAGGTGAATGGCTAAAAGAAATTTGATATATATACATGTATATAATGGAATATTACCTAGCAATAAAAAATAAGGAAATCTTGCCCTGTGGGACAACATGAATGGAACTTGAGGACATCATGCTAAGTGAAATAAGTCAGACAGAGGAAGACAATTACTGTATGATTTCATGTATGAAAACTAAAAAATAACAACAAAAATTCCAACCAAACTCATAGATACAGAGAACAGATTGGTGGTTGGCAGAAGCAGGGTTAAGAGGGTAGGTGAAATGGGTGAAGGTGGTCAAAGATATAAACCTCCAGTTATAAAATAAATAAGTCATGGAATGTAATGGACAGCATAGGACTATAGTTAAGAACACTGTATTGCATATTTGGAAGTTGCTAAGAGACTAGATCTTGGAAGTTCTCATCACAAGAAAAAAAAATTGTATGGTGATGAATGTCAACTAGAGTTATTGTGGTGATCATTTCACAGTATATACAAATATTAACTTGTTATGTTGTACACCTGAAACTAATATAATCAACTATATGTCCATTTAAAAAGAAATTGTCAACAAAGATCTGTGATGATTTTTCCAAACTCCCTTTCCCCTTTTACAAGCCTCTTCTTCCAACCACCATCATCACCACTAACAGAAACAAACAAAGTTACAGGCACTTTAGTTTTCCACAGCCCCCAGGTATGGGGATACAACACACGCTCCCTTCCCAGGCAGATGCTGGGCCTTTCCTATCTCCTACTCCTTTGTGAGAATGGCCTGTCCTACTAAAACACCTACAGAGGAATGAATACTGTAGACCAGGGGTCGGCAAACTTTTGAAACGGAAGAGCCAATCCTGTCTCGCACAACAATTTAAAAACTATTCAACAACTATTAAAACAAATGAAATCACCATTATGTGAATAATATCCTTTAAAAACTTTATAAATGAAAATGATAGTTTTATTTTCATTTTCAATTTTACTTCAGAGCCACATGTACATAGCCAAAGACCCACATGTGACTCACAAGCCTCAGTTTGCCAAGCCCTGCTCTCTAGACCAATTTTTGACCCAAGCAATTAAAGCCAAATAATGGCTTGGTGTATTTTACAAGATGCATTTTATCTAAAGAGGAAGGGCCTTTTATCCAAAACTCAAAGTTGGGAAGCTCTTTCCTCATCCGCCAACTGACATGTGTACTTTGGGTCTGGACTGGGGTTCTCTTGGGCCTTCTTTCTCTGGGCGCACGAAGGGTAGAAGCCTTTCAGCCAGTATGTGAATCATCATGAAAAATAAGCTATCACACTGATCTAGCTTTAGACATACATAGAATTATCTGAAAAATAGCAGAAGCTATCAATTCTGGGCTGAAACTTTTTGGAAACTGTTCACTTGTTTTCATCAGATCACACCAAAATAAATTTAAAAAGATTACATGACTGAACAGATAAACAAGAATGATAAACCAAGGAGCCAAAGGGTACTAAAAACAGAGGCTATTTTTGCAAAGCTCATAAGCTCACCTTATGGAGCGAAGCCCATCAAAACAGATGACACCCATATAACCCCCCACATAATGGAGCAGAAAACCGAGACTAAGCCAAGACAGAGAATGGGCACTTAGGGACTTCTGGGCTTTGTAAACAGCAGAACTCAGGCTGCTATCCCCAGCTGCCTACCAGAAAGAGTTGTGTCAGGGCTAAGTTCAAAAAGTCAATCCAGACTTTTCCTCTCCTCCCAGTGACACAGAGGCTCTGAGACAAACATTAAATATTTACCCTGGTCTCTGCCTTGCTTCTTTTCCAAGAGGCACTTTGTATATAAAATAACTGTGATACCCAAAAGCTTAGGAGGTGTAGGAGGATGCTAATTGGATGAGATGCCCATAAAGGGCACTGAAGCATCCTTCTAGCAACACCTGGAGCATCTCACAATTTTTGGAGGGGATTGAATTTCAAGTGCACTGGTGTCATTGTCTCTCCTGCTTGGCATTGCTGGTTTTCAATTTATTCAAATTCAACAAGCTTTTATGATACATACTCACAATGGACTGGGAGCTATGTTAGTACTGAGAAGACAGAATAACCTATGATCTTGATAGGTCTCTCTTATCCTGTCACCTCTTACCCTTTCAGCAAGAAGGTGGTCTTCTTGAGAGCAAGGACCATGGCTTATTTATTTTTTTTATATCTGAAACACCTCACACAGGGACTTGCAAAAATGCAGCAGGCACTTCTTGAGCACACAAACTTCTCATTTCTCATAATATCTATGTCAGAACCTGGATTACAGTACATGCTCAGTGAATAGTTTGTTGACATACAGATACACATCAGCATTTTCCCAATATTTAATGGAATTCAGTCATGCCGTTATCCCTAAGCACAGTGATTTTACGTGGAGCAATAAAGATACAGAGTTAGGGAATTTTTATGAAATCATTATGAAACTGTTATTAATGCATATCAGAGCATGTTATAAAGCAAGTCCTCTGTGTGGAAATTCCATCAGTGGAAAGGAGAAGCCAGAGAAGAGGCAGATATGTGGACTCACTGCCCGAAGGGGAGTGTATCAGTCAAAGTCCCAAGAAAAAGTGGCACCTTTGACAGTCTACACTCTTAGGACAAGTACAGTACACTTCTGCCTGCAGTCCTGCCTCCCTCCAGAGGTCTCCCCCTCACAGAGCCACCTGCCCTTCCCCAGCCTGCCATGCCCTTGCAAGTTTTCCTGACATTATTCCTCTCAGCCTAAGCTCTTTTGTTACTGGCTGTTAAAACTGAAACCTTTTATAGTGTATATAAGCCAGAGGTGACACAATTAAATGAAACTATTTGTCATATAAAATTTACATCAGCAAGAATTAAATGTCAAATAACTTAGGATTGACAGCCTCGACTGAGTCATAAAGACTCTAAATTAGTCTTGTGAAGGGTGTTCTTATACAGTCCCTAATAAACTGCACTCCACCTAAGACTTACTTTCCAAAAGTGCAGAAAGGAGAATGTCAATGATGAGCTTGCCGTATCCCTGACCGAAAGTTGAACAGAGATTAAAACTTTGCCCTGTATTAACTATGAAGAGGCAGTGTAAGAAAACTTGAGACCTGTCTCTGTTTTAGCTGTGTGACCTCAGGCCAATCCCACCACTTCTCTGACTCTCAAGTAATACCACCCACTAGTCCTCACTGCTTCAGGGAGCTATTTTTCTTAATTAATAGAGTTTATATTTTACAGCACTTGTGCGTTTTCAGAAAGCTAAGCAGAAGGTACAGAGTTCCCATATATTTCTCCCTCCCCTATGCTCTCAGCTTCTCCAGCGCTTAATATCTTGCATTCATATGGTACATTTATTACAATTGATTAATCAAGATTAATATACCGCTATCAACTAATTTCCAAAGTTTACTTCAGGGTTCACTTTTTGGGTTGGACAGTTCTATGGGTTTTGACAAATGTTTAATGTCATGTATCTGCCATTACAGTATCACCGACTAGTTTCACAGCCCTAAAAACATCCACCATACATGGAGCAAGTTCAAGCATTGAAGGAAATAATGAAGGGGTATTTTTTTATTTATAAAACTCTAGGTAAGTTTCAACTTAGTATTTATTTAATATTAAGTACTGGAGACACAAAGATCAGTAGGACACAGTGCATACTTGGTAGGCACTGGGAAATATGCGCATTAATCATAACCATGGATCATGGTGACCGTCATAGTAGAGATCTCTGAAGTCCTAATGTAAGCAGCTAACATGCATTAAATATTAACTGTGCAGTGGGCAGTTACATGTTTTATATCATTGTGCACCATGAACCCCCCACAGCCATCTGTGTGGCAGATATCCTCACCATCCACCTTCTACGTATGAGGGCCTGAGAGAGGCCCAGGGACCTCCTCTACTGGGTGCACGCATGAGTTTCAGAGAAGGGGTAACTGAGCTGACTTTCTACAACAATTTTGGGTCATTGGGAACACGGTAGGGGAAAGGACATGCATAACAGAAAGAGCAAAAGGCAGGAGGGCACAGGAAGTCAGTGCAGACGTGTGCTCAGATGCCTGAGTGAGTCAATGTGCTCAGAAAACAGGCGAAAAGGAAGTTGTAGCAAAACCTGAGGCTACAACTAACGATGGGTCCTGGGCTTGCTGCTGAATCGTTCTTTCTTCAATAGGCAGTGGTGTGTATGGAAGTTTTTTATATGATTATTTAGCCTTTTGGAAAGATTATTCCAGAGCTGGCTTTAGAACAGATTGGAGAGCAGACAGAAGACTAATTATGAGACTCAGCTTAGTGGGTAACACTTGGTAAACACATACTATGTGCCAGGACTGTGCAAAGTGCCTCCTTCATTCATCTCCCATCTGGGGCCAGGCAGGAGATGACAGACTCTACATTACACCAGTGGACATGGGGATGATGAGACACAGCATAGAGATGTGAAGGGAAACCGCAGGGTTAAAGCTTAGGGGTAAGTACAGACCACAAGAGTTCATGACCAATTTTTAGGGCTGGAGATAGAAAGTAGAAACAAAAGCAAAGCACAGTTCTGTTCAAGTTGAGAAACATAGAAAACTCAGAACTGGGGCAGCTTTCATAACAACAGGTTCAGCAGCAAAGGATTTAGCCAGACATGAGTGACCTCATCTTTGGGCATCAGTCAGGATGTCAGTGGATATCAACTTGAATCAGCACTTAGTGCCATTGTCAGCATCAGCGGTATGGTCATGACAAGGGCAGCCAAGCAGGGGAGACACTGACAGGTATGATGTGGGGAGATAATATTTTTAGATATTTCCCAATTTATTTTTGATTTCTCAGGGATTATTTTATCATCATCATCATCATCATCATCATCATCATCATCATCATTTGCCTCCCTCCAATATTAAATATAGAGCAAAAGAATCTGACTAATTACCTCAGAAAAGATAAAACACAACAAGACCAGGCTGTAGTTAGTCTTTTGTAAATCTATAGCATATTCAAATGTGCACACACATACACACAATCTTTAGAAAGCCATAATTTTCAAAAGCAGGAGCTAGGTGTTTGATGGAGAACAGTATTTTTGTTATTCTAAAAATATTGACTTAAGGTCTAAATAACCATCACCTCATAGAGAAGGTCTAAATTTATAGATAAATAATATATTGAAAAGAGAATGCAGAATATGTAAGAGCTAGGTAGGTCCCACCCAAAAGTTTCAAAGGTATTACCAACTGATACAAGAGTTTACCCCTCCAAGAGAAAGTGACTGCACCAGACCAGGAGTTCTGCAGAATTAATGGTCCCTGGAGCAGCCTTTAGTCACAAACTGATAGGAGATGGTCTGTAAACATCCTTCATCCCTGGATGGATAACTCAAGCATATGTTCTATGCTGACACCCAGAGTTCCCATTAAGATTAAGCTCCAGTTACCTACAGAGGACACTTTCTTGATAACACAGCCTTTATTGGCTTCCTTCCCTTCTCTGTACACTCCCCACTTTCCCACTGATATTTCCTGAGATCACCTCCCAGATAAATTACTCCTACTAGAATCCTTGTCTCAGGGACTGCTTTGGAGAGAACGAAAACAAAGACACTTTGTGACATGAGTTAAATAAGCAAATCTATAGCAGTTGGGAGAGAAAGATGAGGAGAGTTCACAGTTAAGGGCCTTAACTTTCCCTGTGATAACAGAAAGCAAGCCACCTTTGCAGAATAAATTTGAGGAGTGAATGGAGTTGTATAAGAACTGTTGTAAGGAACAAATGAGGATACCGACTAGGAACACGTAGGAAGATCACAGAGCAGCACTGAGGCTCTAGCTAAAGTTGGAAGCCACACCTGTACCATCATGTGCTTTCCCCCTACCTACAGCATCCAGCCATCTGGGAGCTGGAGCAGAGAAGCAGATGGTCAAATTGATCAAAAGTAGGGAACGTATAGGAAAGTTGCAGCACAAGGCCCACGAAGTGAGATCATTAGGCATGCCCAGGGCAAGACAGTGACTGAAGTTACACACCATGGCCCAGGAAAGACAGAAAATCCATGACTGGAGGGACAGAGGGGGAAACAGAGATACGGTTTAAGAGTATGTGTGATGAGAGGAAAGAAGAAAGAAGGAATTTTTGTTCAGAGGCAGGTGAAGCTGTGCACAAAATTTTGGATATGGATCAGTCCTAAGGGATGAGAAGGACTGAGACATGGCTATGGGAAGGGAACAATGTCAATGTCCCAGAACTAAACAACCCAACATGTGTGCTCTGATGACCATGAGTTAAAGCTGATCCTACTCTATGGATGCATTAATGGGCTATTTGGGATTTGCCAATTGTTATCATGCTTCTGGCTTCCTTGAGCTTTCAGAGAGGAAAGATGTCTTTTTTCCTCTTCCTTTTTTCTTTACTCTCCTTTCTATCTTCTCCCAAAAAGTGAAGACTTGGGGTTAGATGCTGTGATCCATTGCTCCATTGGTTTAACCACAGGAAGGAAAATATGGGTAAGCAGTTACAAGACATCACCTGGAAAGAATTCCTGCCCAGAGTGTGGGACAACATAAGCTCTAAGATTCCTTCTATCTTTGATTGCCTGATCTGCAGGGAACCCTGTTCCCCATCAACTCAGTGTAAAGTATCTGAACTCACGAGCCACATGCTGTTCTATCACCTATACACAGGGAATGTTCAATAAATTCATATCAGTGGGGTGAAAAAACTTCTTTAAAAACCCCTGGGCTTGCAGAAACCAAGGGCAGCTCACAATCAGAGGAAATCTGCACACACTTTTTAAACAGAAGAATCTTCCCTCCAGCTCCCTCATCCACTTCAGTCTTTGGAGCTTTGAATTAATCAGCAGGTCGAGCCGATGCCTGCCCCCTGCAAACAGGCACATAGCTAATGCCATAAGGCACACCCTTCCCCACTCAAGTGTGTAGCATTTTGTAACAATAAATATTGCTAAAAGAACAAAAGTCCCATCAACACCCCATGGGTGAGAAGGTTCTGATTTGTGTGTGTTAATGCTGGACCCATATCTCTCTTCATTCATTATACATCAGTGACGAGTTTGCCTATGAACCTCTCGGGGCTGATGATTGCATGACGGCAGGGGAGGCTGCATCTCAACAACCTTGGCATACCTGTCCATGGAGGCCCTGGGAGCCTGTGCAAGAAAAATTATAAATACAAACACTGCAGCAGCCTTGTCTAGACTGACAGAGGAAAGAAATCTCTGCTTCAAAGGAAGGAATTGTTGGTATTGTATATTCAACATGCTACCGGGGAGGGGTTGGGAAATAAACAGCTGTCTGAGAAAAGAAGTTGAATTATTAATATAATATGATCACTTCACCATCATTATTTACATGTTTATTATACTTTAAAGGAAATGGGATTTTTTTTAAATCAAATATCTTATTTGATTCTCTCTATTAGGGCAGAAACTTTTTTTGTCCTATATACAGTGCCTAAGTCAGAGTCACACATCCCATAGCAGACACTCTATAAATATTTACTGTACAAATGAATAAACTCAGACAAGGATGGTGAAGTAAAACAGGCATCATCACTGTGTCCATTTCTAAGATAAAGCAACTGAGGTGTGGACTGTTTCAGGGACGTGCTCAGAGTTACACAGCTGATAGGCAGTGTCAAAATTCTGTCCCAGGCTTTTTGTTGCCCAGACCCATGTCTCTCCACTCTGCTCACTTACAACAGAGTTTTGAATGGATGTGATGATTAAGAGTACACATGTCACAAAACTTCAATGACCATCTTCTCATCATCATCAGGGGTGCATGTTCCAGTAGGATGCACACTAAGCCCTAAACTCTACGGACCTCCACAAATGGGAGAGTTTTGTCCAGTCACCCATCCCAGCAGATCGCATAGTGATTTCCTCCTGGCTGTGGCTTGTGGGAACCTGACAGTTGAGGGCTACCACTTACAGAGCAGCGCTCCCAGCCTGAGGTTTTGGGTGACACCAAAGCAGGAGAACTTCCCAAGGCTTTAGAATATAAAATGTTGGAAATATCCGATCACTTTAATCATAATTATCAAATTAATGAATAATAATTAAAGGATATGCAGCATGTAGGGACAAGCTTACCCCTCTGCTAATTCCTTCCTTAGCCAAGGAATGATGGAATTCTTTCCATAGCTGATTCTGTCCTTTCCCTTCTCTAGAATTTCCCACTTGCTCTAAACAGCAGACTTTTGTTCTTCAGCACCTCCAAAGGTGGTCAGGGTTCACCTGTCATACCCCAAAAGCCCATCAAATCATCATTGGTTGTCTAGGGTCCCTTTGCCCTTTAGGTCCTAGGATGCTTCTAATCTCCATTCCTAAAGGTGTGAATTGTTTAATCCCTAATCACATGGCCTAGTCCTTTCTGGGGCATTAGTGTCTACATTGAATATAAAAGAGATCCCAAATAAACCTGGGTGTAATGGATGCTTCCTCTTTTAGCCTGAGATTGTCTGAATCTCTGGTTTGGTGGCCAAAAACACTCATCACAATCTTCCTGCTGGAAGTTGACACTGGATCTTTTAGATACCATGTCACATACTTTTGGGTTGTTGGGAAAGTCATGAAGCATTTTTGCAACAAAAAACATAGAAAAAATACGTCACAACTTTTCCAACAACCCAATATATGAATAACCAAAGTTCACTGACAGAAAAGGAATTTGATTGGTGGCCCCACACAAGCTCCTGGCAGTTGAGGAAAGGGGGTTGCTCTTAGAGAATGACTCAAGGCTGTCTTGCCCCTGGATTATCTAAACAGATATAGATCAGTTTCCCCCAAAATCTCCAAAGAGCTCCTGTGCTTCAGATGTTTTGCCAGCCTAACATGTATTTCCCTTCCGGTAAAAGCACCTGGATTTTACTGGGAAAGTCCTACTCCATTCATAATTCATCATATTTGGATGGAACTAAACCCATCTCTTAGGGACCCAGGGATAGGTGTGTAACCAGTCACAACTTTCCATCCTTTGAGCCAGTGACTATATCAGAGATGGGGATGTGACCCAGGTTGGTCAAGTCAAGCTCAATTCCTGGACACTCATGTTGATGGAGAATAACTCCAGAATTTCTAGTTGTCATATTACAGTTAGGAGAGAAGAGTCTGATTGAAAATTAAAACAAAGTAGAACAAAGCAGAGGCAAAGATGAAGAAACACCATCCTAATGCTGAGGGATTTTTTAACCTGATTTATAAGGACAGCAGATGATTCAAGAATGGCTGAACCACACTATGGAATAGAGCTCCATGTATTTCCCTCCATAGTCAATACAATTATATTTGACAAACTACATATTCCATAGCTGTGCTCTTCAATGCAGTAGCTATTAGCCACATGTGGCCACTGAGCTCTTAAAATATGGCCAGTCCAAATTGAGATGTGCTCCAAGTAAAAAATGCACATTGAGGGCCAGCCAAGTGGCACGTTCATTGGGAGTTGGCTTGGGATGCCAACTCTGAGCAGCAGGGCCCCAGTTCAGATCCCACATGAAGATGAAGGCCAGTGACACTGCACCCTCTACAGCTAAGATGGTGAACAACAGCTCAACCTGGAGCTGGGCTGCAGTGAGTCACTGCGACAACGTAGGCTGCAGCCCCTGCTGCAATGGGTTGCTGTCAGCTACTGTGAGTGGACTGGCAGCCAGCATGAGCTGCCGTGAGCCACCATGAGCAGTCATCCAATGACCGGCGACTGACTGCCTCAGCGGGGAGGAGCGCAATGATCACAATGCCAACATGGACCAGTGGACCGACATCCTCCACAACTAGACTGAAGAACAAAAGGACAGCAATTTGTCTGTTCCCTTTCCCCAATTCCCCAAAGCTGTCCCTCTCCCCCAATTCCCCAATAAAAATCTAATAAAAAGAAAGTAACAAAAAATAAAAATAAATTTTAAAAATGCACATTGAATTTCAAAGTCTCATGAAAAAATAAATGCATAATATTTCATTAATAATTTTATGTTGACTTCATGTTGAAAAGAATATTTTGGGTGTGCTGGATTAAATAAAACATATTATTAAAATCAATATATATGAAATTAACCTAGTTCTTTTTTCTTTTTTAATTTGTCTACTAGAAAATTTTAAATTATTTACATGACTTGTGTTGTATTTCTATTGAACAGTGTTATTCTAAAGAGTGGGAATTTTTATATTTATTTACAATAAGTCCCCTAAAGGCTCCATGATAGTTCTTAGACATTTGCTAAAAGTGGAATGATTATATAATTTATTATTGAAACCAGAACACTAAACAGGACATTATAAAGGATAATGCCAGAACAGGTATATACCAGGGCAGTTCTAGGCAAACCAAGATACATACTTAGGAGGATAAGATTCCCCCTTTCCCTAAAATCCAGGTTCTTCTAATTCTGTCTTGCAAGCCCCAACAATTATTATCCTTTGTTAGTCTAAGCTGGCATAATGCTTTTGGAAATTCTCTATTTCCTCTTATGTCATTGCTTAAATTTTGTTTTTCAGATCTTTTATTAAATATGTTGTTAAGAATAGTTTCTTTCTGATATAACCTTTAATTATTATTTATTAATTTGACAAATATGATTTAAGAGACTGGATGTTTCCAATATTTAATATTCTAAAGATGTCCATTGTTTCTGGGGACATGGTGCTGGTCCTGTATTCCTGCACATGAGTGTCATGGGTCTTACTTCCTCCTGTGTATTGTAGGCACTCTGTCAATTTTAAGTGATGGGAATTTCCCCAAAGATATCTAAACTGAAAGCAAATTGTCCTTTGAATAGAAATATGGGCACTATGGTATTTCCTGATGCCATTAATCATCTCCCTAACAGCAGCATGTTAGTAGCACCATGCTCTATTATGTCATGGGGGTTTTGCATACAACCTCATGCACATTGCTCCTGGGCCACATAGACCTTAAACACATACAAGGAAAGAAATACAAAGATCGATTTTCCACCTCCTGAAGCTGGATTAGAAAATACTACAGTATGAATGGCACTGCTGGAATCCCTGATAAGTCCCCGCTTACTTGGAGAAAATAATAGAAGACCAGAAAAATATAACTATGTCTCACAGAGAAACACACAAAGTCTAACAATAATATATATATTTTTAAAATTCAATACAATTACTGAGATTGCTCACCTGACTATCAGCTACTTTTGACAGACTCTGTCCTAATACAGTGTAGGAAATTGTTCAAGGCCAAGAATTTAAAGCAATTGTCTATTTTATTAAAGAAAAAAATATAGTAAATTGGGAATAAACAGATTCCACCATTTTTATAGCTTCTCCAGTGAAATAATAAGAGATATTAGTAATCTCTACTACCTACTCTACTCCTAGCATACCAATCTGGCCCACTAAAACATAGTCTCAGGGCTTCACAAGTTCTAATATACACATTTCAACTCCTGCATTTGCAAATAACAGCCCCAATCAAGTTGGCTTTAATTGGGAGAAGATCCCAGAAGACAGAGTAGATAAAGACTGTGCCTGCTTCCTTCCATGAACACATTAAAATTATAACTGAATTATAGAACAATCAACCAAGAGAACTATCTGAAGTCTGGCTGAACAGAAGTTTTATAACTAAGGACAAAAAGAAGCCATGTAGATGCTACTAGGAAGGACAGAGACGCAAACAGGGCTGGTCCCAAGGAAGGGGTTGCCTTGGCCATGGATGTTCCTCCAGAGAAGCAAAGGACCCCAGCCCCACTCCAAGTGCCCCAGCTCACAGTACTGTTGCCAGGAAGAGGAGCTCCCACAACATCTGGCTATGAAAAACAGTAGGGATTCCAACTATCTGGGTGGAACAGAAGGCTGTGAGGAACCCAGATGTCTTCTTAAATGGCCCATGCACAGACTCACTCGCTGGCAGTCACCTACCTTGGATTCCAGCGGAGGGATGGTGACTTGGGGAACATCTGAGGCACACAGGGAGCAGACCGAGGTGTGTGGCTTTGAGGCCAGGGCTGGAGGACAGTCGCCATTTTCCCTATAAGGGGTCAGGCTCCGATGCTGTCAAGCAGGCAGCTGCTATCTTTAATATGTTGACCTGCCCCTGCACTTATGGCAAAATCTGATTCTGATTGGTCTGGTGAGCTCCGGGGCTCTGCCCTGCTGACTCACTGGGTCCCAGCCCCACCCAACTCCGCCAAGCCAGAGGCACTTTCTCTGCAAACAGTCAGCCCCACCCACATTGCACTCTTTCTTGGAAAACTGAGTTTTCCAAGGGCCCCAGGCAAGGAACGACTGGCCACAGTGTGCTCTGAGACTTTTCCTGAGTAGCTCCAGGCTCAGCACTGGCACAAAACCAGAGTCTACATTAATCTGGCAACCACAACACTTCTCACTCTAGTGACTCCCTGAGACCCTGCCTCACCCAACTCACTGCATGAGGCTTTATCAGCAGCTGAACTTTAAGGGAGCGAGCAGGTGTCCTTTGGGATGTCCTGGCTTTTTGCAGAGCTACCCCAGACCCAGAACTAGTGGTAGTCATCCTCATTTCCCAGAGTGGCTTTTCCCACGAGCCTCCAGGTTTAGCACAGGCAGCAAATAACCTTGGAACATTTTGTAGCTCCTACCAAGTAGTCCCTGGCTGGTCACAGGCAGTGGGTGACCTGGGCCTGTACCAGAACCCCTCTCAAGAGGCCCCAGAACCAACATATCTGGAGGTTGGCTGCACACCATAGCAGAGCACTGCCCAATTATCCCTACAAGTGGCATACAAAAGGGTGGTCTCAACAGGCACCAGAGACCTACAGCCAAGACTATTCTACCCAGCAAGGCTATCATTTAAAATCAAAGGACAGATAAAGAGCTTCCCAGACAAGAAAAAGCTAAAGAAGTTCATTACCACCAAACTAGTATTAGAAGGAATGTTTATAGGGACTTCTTTGGGGGGTGGGAGGGAATGAAAAATATGAATAATAATAAAATGACAATAGCTACAAATCTATCAGCAATTACTTTCAAAGTAAATGGATTAAATGATCCAATCAAAAGACATAGGAGGGTTGAATGGATAAGAAAGCAAAATCCTTACATATGCTGCCTATAAGAGAATCATTTCAGATTGAATGACACACACACAGATGGAAAGTAAAGAGATAGAAAAATATAAATCAAACAAATAAAAATAGCTGTGGCAACCATACTTATACCAAACAAAATAGACTTTAAAACAAAGGCTATAACAAGAGATAAAGAAGGACCCAGTAATCCCATTTCTGGGTATTTATCTGAAGAAACCCAAAATGCTACATGTACATCCATATGTTCATTGCAGCATTGTTTATAGTAGCCAAGATGTGGAGGTAGCCTGGGTGTCCATTGATGAAAGAATGGATATAGAGAAAGCGATCCATGTATACAGTGGGATATGGCTCAGCCATGGAAGGAAATGGATTCCTATTATCTGCGACGGCATGAAAGAACCTGCAGGGTATTATGCTGAGTGGAGAAGGTCAGACAGAGAAAGACATATGCAATGTGATTTTGCTTATATGTGGACTCTAAAGAACAAAATAAATAAACATATCAGAAACAAATTTAAAGATACTGAGAACATTTTGATGATTGCCAACTGGGAGGGGCACTGGGAGTTTGGACGAAAAAAAAGGGAAAGGGTTAAGTACAAATTGGTTGTTATGAAGTAGTCATGGGAGCACAGGGTATAATGTAAGGAATATAATCAATCATATTGTAATAACTCTGTATGGTCTCAGATGGGTATTAGCTCTGTTTGGGTGATAAATGGGAGGGAGGTGGGCAGGATGGAAAAGGTGAAGGAATTAAGAAGTACAAATTGGCAGTTACAAAATAGTCATGGGGATGTAAAATGCAGCACAGGGAATATAGTCGATAACATAGTAATAACTATGTATAGTGCCAGGTGGATACTAGACTAGTCAGGGGGATCACTTCTTAAATTATATAAACATCTAACCACTATGCTTTACCCCTGAAGTTAGTATAAAATAATATTGAAGGTCAACTGTAATTGAAAAATTAAAAAGAGGGGAGAAGGTAAAGGGCAATAAGTGGTCCAAATTTACAGATATAAAACAAAAAAAGTCATGGGAATGTAATATGTACAGCATAGGGAATATCTTGCCATACATGCCAACATGGGATGGGAGAGGAAGAACAGCAATGGCAGAGGGAGGCACTTAGAGGGCTGGGGCTGACAGGGGGGGTCCCAGTTGTTTGCAGGATTATGGCCCAAAAGAGGCCCAAAATTGTGGCAGGGAACAAACAGACTGTGGGGTCCTAGAAATTTTAGATGCTTGTGCAACTCATGTTTTGACCCACTGTGGTAAATTCAATAATCTCATCAAAAACCCTACCTCCATAAGGGTTGGTTAGAACCATTACTAGAACTAAAAAGGGGAGCTTAAGTTTGGCTATACTCCAAAATGAGCTTCATCATCTTTCTTTGATCTTACCAAAGAGGACAGTATCCTGTGCATTTCAGCTTTTCTAGAAGCCCTTCTTCTCACCCAACAGCCCACAGCATTTAGACTACTTAGAGCCCAGTGAAATAAGGCCAAGAGAAATTAGAGCCGCACACTCACACACATAGATTTCCACAATTCATGGACTCATGGTCTGTGGTATGGGAGACATCACATGGTCTGTGGTATGGTTCCCAAAATATATAATCCCAAATTTCCTAGTTTCCATATTTTTTTTCACTCATCTGGCAGTTGCTCAAGTTCCTAAAACATAAATGTGTCAGTGCTTCGATATGTGATGAGGTCGTCACTTATTTCTCCTGTATACATGGTACTAAATGGGAACTCACAAATGTTTGCTGAACAAACAGATGACTCACAGGCAGAGAAACCTCTTCACACTGGAGACTTGAAGCACTGGGGTTCACCTGAGGCCCCTTTCTATACAATAATAGGTGGTATTACACTTCTAGGACCCCTTTCCAGATAAGAAACGATGGCCCCTCTGGGGCAACCTGGCCTAGAAATCTTAAGTTACTTAATTGACCTCAGGACGCTCTTGCCACACCCTGCCTGGGAGCAGAAAATTTTATGACACTGATGTTGCTCCAAAGTTTCATGAACTACACTTCCTTCAATATGACTACTTCTTTTCAGTCTCCTCACAGTTCCACTATTTGCCAGGCATACCAATCACGATCCAGAAGAAATCATGATCCAGAAGAAATCAAAAGAGGGGCGCTGTTGATGTTTTCTTGTGGGGATACTCCATTGGCATCTTGTAGATTCTTAACAGTTTGCAATCGATAGCACTTGCCAGTGAGCAAAAAAGTCCCGAGATGTATTCTGTCACCCTCAGCACCTTCACACCTAATAGATCACTTATCTCTAGGTGCACACTCCCCATGGCCCAGCAGCCCCACATCCAATTTAGGTAAGCCACAGGAAAACAGTTCCCTTACCAAATGGAGGGGGGGGGGGATGAAGCACAGTATCTCCAAACAGCTAACACAATGTCCTCTAATTTTAAAAAATGTCTTTGCCGTGGACAATTGATAGAAAAAGCACTGAGATGTGAACTCCACAAATATGGGGCTAGCTAGGCCTCCAGTTTGCAAACCTTTTTTAAACAGTTTAGCTCTGTTTTAAAAGAAATCTTACATAAAATGCACACAGATCTAACCAAATTTAAACCTGGCTATTTGCCTTTCCACTCATCTGCAGCTAAATCCACCAGAGAAATCCCTAAGCAGGGTTCAGAGACCTTGGACTTGATGGCCTCCACTTGCTCTCCTTAACCTATGAATACCATGGATGCATTTTATATGTGTTTTAAGGGATTTTTAATAGTCGTCTTTCTCTAGCTGCAACCATAATTTTAATAGTTGCCCTCAATCCTTAGATAAAACTCAGAAACACCTTCTACAATGTCTGGGGACTCTATCAATTCTACCATCAGAAATTCAATCATTTGAATCTTGAAGGCTCTTTAAGTTTTTAAGAGTCACCTATACATTGTAAACTCCCTAAAAGGAGGGGTACCATTTTTGTTTTAATCAGAGTTTTGACCAGTCTGTGGAGACAAGGCTCATCCTTCCCAAACAATAGATGCTAAAGATAGAAAAAGGAGGAGCAAGCAAGGCCTTCCATAGCTCAGTTGATACAGCAGAGGACTCTAGTGGGTGAAAAAGGAGGATCCAAGCAAGAAGGGCAGATGGATAGCGCTGGAAGAAAGACTCTCTTAGCATCTGAATAAGGCCGGTCTTCTCACTCTTAGGTTTTTCTATTATTCTCTAAGGGGACTCAATGTCATTCAATGTGTAAAACAAAGCCTATTCTGAAACCTGCATTGTCATTAAAGCAAAAGATGACTTTTAGGTGTTATTTTAAAACTAAACAAGGTGTTTATTATTTATTTTCTTCATGCTGTTGAGTAAATGTCTAAGCACAATTTATTGTTCTGGAATTTTGTTACACATGAAAACAACACAAATTCATGTCTTAAAGACAAAAATTACAAGTGATGGAGAGCTCACCTTGGGAATGTACCATAGAGGAACGTGGGTAGGTCTGTAGAACTGAGGAAAGGTCTCTCTTTTCCCTGCCCTGTGGGATAAAGGGAAAAGGTCCACGAAGATACAACTGAGCATGTAACACAGAGTAAATGTCTTAGTCATTGAATGTGCAGGTGCATAGATTGTTTTCTCCCCAAAGCTTTCCTTTTGTGCCCCCTCTTGATAAAGCTCTTTACCTCTTTACTAGTCACTATACAATGTGGGTTCTTGGGATAAAAAGTGGGATAAAAGTTATGCTCCACTTTCTCCTCTCTGCAAGCAATCTTGACCAAGTATCTCAAAACTTGGTTTCAAAACTACAGTCAGTTTTGCTATAATGTGACATATGTGTTTCTAAAAATCACCATGCTAGAGCCGGCCGAGTGGCACAGTGGATAAGCGCTGGCTTGGGAAACCAGCGGCCCCGGTTCGGTCCCACATATGAGGGCCAGTGACACTGCCCTCAAAAAAAAATAAATAAATAAAAATCACCATGCTGTGCAATATTCTACAATAAAAATTACAGTGTTTAAGGGTAAAATGGGTTTGGAGGCACAACATTCAACAATTTTGTCAGTGGCATATAAACAAAAGCTAAGAACCAAATAAAAATGGTAGCACAGTTTTATACATCTTAAATGGTTAGGAAAAATATAAATGCAACAATAAACATAGTTCTTTCCCTTGAGAAAACCTGAAGTTTGCCTGTGTCTGTGGGTGTTGGAAGGGTTGCAGCCTGTAAATTATTGTGAAATGATAGATGGAGGGTGATCTGAAATCAGACAGAATGTTGAAAGGCCAGACATGGATGGATGTGGCTCATAACACAGGTGGTGACTGAGGGACAGGATAGGTGTGTGCGTAGTTTGTCTACTCTTCCAGAGTTTGATTCAGCAGAGTGCAGTTGTGGCTTTCACCTAGTGTTTGCTGTAGACAAAACTGTGCATGAGCAAATGCAAAATTCACATTGTGCTCATATTGTTCCCAAATATTACAATGGTGTTGGAAGAAATTTGCATTTTCAAAACAAGTGTTACAGGGCCAGCTGAGTGGCTCAGTTGATTAAGAACTCGCTCAAGGGCCAGCTGAGTGGCGCGGTGGGTAAGTGCTGGTATGGAAAGCCAGCAGCCCCAATTCAGGTCCCACATATGAGGGCCAGTGACACTGCCCTCAAAAAACAAACAAACAAACAAAAAAAACTCGCTCAGGAGTGCGAGCTCTGAGCAACAGGGTTGCCAGTTGGAGTCCCAGCCCAAGCTCAGCAGCCACTGAGCTGCCAACAGGTGGCAGGATAGCTCAGCTAAAAAAATTAAATAAATAAATAAATAAATAAATAAATAAATAAATAAATAAATAAATAAAGTGTTACAGCAGTACTGACTGTATCTAGGATTTTTAGATTCTTATCTCTCACCTTCACCCTTTATTTCACTTGCAGAATAAATTACCCTAAATACAAATCTCATCTTTTGTTTAGGGCTCGCAGAAGCAACAGGTAGTCGAATGGAATGTTTCACACAATAAATGAGGCAGGATTTTAAAGGACAGAGAGACTGTGATTTGTACAGGGCCCTATCAGGCTCCCCTGCTGAAGCATAATTGAGCCTGATATTGAAGAAGAGTAGAGTTTAGAATGATAGCAAAGGGTGGACAAGAGTGGGGGTGGTATATGAGCCAAGAATAACCCTGGGCCAGGTTCTGTACCTCTGGAAGACTCCACTAGCTGATGCTGATATGAAGGATTTAGGGACATGTCCCAGATGTCCCTATCTACCCTTTTTAACTTGTTAGAATACCATCCATGAATTTGCCTAAACCTTCCTCTTAATGAAAATTGTCATGCATGAGCCAGGCAAGAGCCAGGGAGACCGTGACTGGGGCTCCGCTCACCATGCATTTCATTGGGCAGTTACTGTGTGCAATGCCACATAAGCAGACTAAAACCCCGTTCTCAATCTGCCATCACTCCCAGCCTCTCTGGACCTCACAGCCATCCTAAGTTACAGAGCTTCTCTACTCTGTGCTGACAGCTGTTTCTTTCCCTACCAGTGCAGTGGTATTCAAATATTGGTACTTGAAGTTCTGCAATTCTTCATTGGGCAGGACTGTCCTAGACATTGCAGGACAATTAGCATCCCTGGCTAATACTTGCCAAATGCTGTTAGTAACCCCAGTCACTGAGAACGCCCAAAATACCCCGTCATGTATTTAAACACATCCACAGGGGGCAGGAGGTTCCCTGGATGAGAGCCAACTGGCCTCTCACTCAGCCTCATTCTTCCTTCTTCCTGAAAACTTCCTGCCCACTTGCTGACACAAAAGCTCAAGCTGTTTTCATTCCTTTACCATGAAGAAAAAACAACTGCTTGAGAAGGGCAAGAGAAGACATGACAGTAGGGAAAAAAGGAAAAAAAAAACAGGAAAATTAAGGGCTCCTCACATATGTCCTCATTCTCATAACACATAAAATTTTAATATCATTTAATCCTCAAAGCAGTCTTACAATTTTTTTTTTTTTTGATAAGGAAATTAACTTACAAACATCTCCTTGGTCAGTCTGCTGGTTTGGGGTTAGAATACATCTGTCCTGACTTTTTTTCCTCTGCTTGTTTCACTACTGCTCACTGTTATTTCCTGATGTTGGGAGAAGAGCCTGAAATCTATCACCAGCAGCTGACTTCCCTCTTCCAGGTTCTGTGGTAGCTTGATGTTGTCATTAATGCTGATCACCAAATATTTCCAGGTCTACAATAGTTTTATACTTCCAGCCCCATCTCTGGGTCTTCAAGGCTGCATATCTAGTTCTGGTCAATAAGTTCAGTGCATTTAATGGCCAGTTCAAGAAACTCACTTTCTTTTCCCTCTAACGTGACAACCAGCAGCATTCAAGATGGGGGCTGCACTGTAAGTATAGGCCCGAAAGTAAGAAAACAATGGAGCAGAAACCACAGCTGGCCTGAAATGGACAAATAGTTGAGCAAGAAAAAGTTGTTAGTTGTCATAAACAACTAAGATTTGGGAGTTGTTTGTCACTGCAGCCTATCCTCACTGATACCAAGTTCCCTCCTTCCCCCACATGTGCCCATGAGTCAGTTCTCAGAAATCTTGATGGAAGAAGCACTCTTTCTCATATCCTTCTATACATCACACACGTGTGCATACACACACACACACACACACACACACACACACACGGTTCCAGTCCCTTGAACTAGTGAATCCCCTGATTTTTTTAATTTGGATCATTTCACCACTCGCAGTCTTTCTTCTCCCTTTAGAAGCATACGTAGAACTGGCTTTAAGATATTCAGCTCTTTCCTTCTTTCTGTTTCTCTCTCCCCCATTTGACTGCAAGCTCCAAGATACTAGCTAACATGTCCCATTCAACCTGCCTAACATAGAACCTGGCAGAAAACAACACAGAAATATTTGTTAAATAACTAACTTTCACAATCTAGTGTCACAAATAAAAGGGGGAGAAAAATTGTCCAGGAAAACTATTTTTTTTTCCCCTCAACATATACTGGGAAAAATAAGGAATAAGAATACACAAGGGTGGGCCGGCCAAGTGGCTCAATGGTTAAGAGTTGTCTTAGAAAGTGAGCTCTGAGCAACAGGGCCGCCGGTTCAATTCCCACATGGGCCAGTGAACGCTGTACCCAAGCTGAGGTATTGCTGAGCTGCCAACAGGTGACAGGATGGCTCAACTGGTATAAAAACAAGATTGCCTGTTCAATGGTGGGCTATGCTCACCCGCAACTAACACTGAACTTGGCACCTTGAGCTGAGCTGCCACCCGGATGGCTCAGTGGATAGTTAACAACAAGGCTGCTGGTTTGACTTCCGCATGGGATGGTAGCTATGCCCACCCACAACTAAGACTGAACTCAGCACCTTGAGCTTAGAGGCCAGAGGCAGCCAGATGGCAACTGCCACCCTCCACAACAAAGATTGAACAACGACTTGGCTGATCCCCTTCCCCCGTTCCCCAACACTGTTCCCCTCCCCCAATTCTCCAATAAAATCTTAAAAAAAAAAAAAAAGAATACACAAGCATGGAAGGGAATATTTGTAGAAATACAATACATGCAAAAACTTTGTTTGAAAACTTACAGGGGATTACAAACATATTTGTATAACCTATTACTACTGCAATAGAGAAGACTGTTTTTTCTTTATCACAAGGAAAACTTCTCATTAGTTAGGTCATGCCCCATAAGTTATACTTTATCAGCTAATAAATAAAAGACCTTTTATTTCTTTTTGAGTCTATGTTCAACCAAAATTTCAGCTCCTACTTAATAATATCTGATGAATCCCAGGATGACTCTAGAGGGAGCCGCTCAATAACCCAATAGCTGATTTCACGCTCATCCTACTCAGCTGCCCCAGACATCCACTGCCGACAAAGTGAAATATGATATTGATCTAGCACCACATGTTCAATCTCTGTGAATCTTTGGGGGTCATTTGCTGGCTGATAGATTAACACAAATGTGATAATCACCTTGGAAGTAAATTGCCAAGTATGTACATTACTTTAGATGCTGCAGTGAGCACCCCAGGGAATTGGTTTCTTCCTAGGGGTTGTGTCATAGAATCACATTAATGAAACTCAAATAAATGCTGGAGAAGCAGAGGTTATTCCAAAGCATGCTGCCCCTATGCCTTCTGGGATGCAAATCGTTCTACCGCGTCCTCTCAACTTAGAAGATCTTATTTTCCTCAACTTTTGGAGGATATTATGAACCATTACAAGAGTTTAACCTGTGGATAAAATAATAGTAATCATAGTGCAAAGGGAAAATTGTGTCATGCACCATGTTATACAGGTTTATATGCATTACCTTGAAAAGGTGATAGATATAGTGGTTGAGAGTATGGACTCAAGAGCTACTCTGGTGTGACTGCAAATCTCAGCTTGCAACTGATTAGCTGAGCAAGGAATTTAACTTCTCCATGCCTGTCATGTGTGAAGTTACCTGACACATAGGTTTGTTGTGAAAATTAAATGAGTTAATTTATGGGAGATATTTAGAATAGTGTCTGCCAAATAAGTACTCCTCAAGTATGCTTTCATATTTCTTTAGAGAGAGAGAGGAAGAGATGGATAGAGATACCTATGAGTGCGTGTATGTGTATTTATATATAATTACACATGTCTGATAAGTATGATCAGTATGTCCATTTCACAGAATAGAGCTGAGACTTTGTGAGATAAGAGAAACAAGTTTGTGGTGAAGCCAGCAATCAAATCTGGCACATTTTATGCTAAGGAACACATCCTTAATAGTAGGGATGGTGTCAACAGATATTTATTAGTCATCAAATATTTACTAAGTTCTTACTCATTCTGGCTGAGTGGTGCAGTAGTTAAGCGCTGGCTTGGGAAGCCAGTGGCCCAGGTTCGGGTCCCACATATGAGAGCCAGTGACACTGCCCTCAAAAAAAAAAATATTTACTAAGTTCTTACTATGTACCAGGCATTCTTCTAGGCACTGAGCCATGGGACTCTGTCGCTCACAGACAAAACTGGGCAAAATGATGAAAGAAATATCCCCCAAAAATTTTTATGTTCTTTTAATCATGTTCCAATCACTGAAGCTACATCCTTGGACTCTCTACCCTCACTCTTACACCTCATTCAAGTATATTCTCCTTGGGCAGCATTCTAGAAACCTTTCCATATTCTCAAACCTATTTTCTTGATTCCTATTCTCTGAGAGCCATCCCCTTTGTTAAGTGACAGCAAGCAGCTATAGTTAACTCAGATGATAAATAGTTCTCCTCCCAAAGAAAAATAGAATGAAAATCAGTATGTGTCCCCTAGGCAAGTTCAAACTAAATCTTTATGGTGATAGTGAAATAGATTTCTAAACTGGATCACAGATTGGACAAGAGGGACTCTTCCAAAATCCAACATAATGCAGTTCAATATGCTAAGATCACATTCTTGTAACTGGCTCTAATGATTGAATTCTTGTACTGTAGTCACATTGGAAGGATTCACTGGATAGAATGGAACTTTAGGGGTTATCTATTTTCAGTGGTCCTTCATCACCCATGACAGATGGCCAGCCAACTCAGTACCTCACATCATGGCACATTTGAACTTGGTGATATCAGGGGCTTAGTGTTCCTATAGGTTGTTTTGGTAACAGAAGAAAGGAATCTCTCTGTGATGTATGTGATCCTACTTCCCTCTCCTAGTTAGTAAAATCAGAAAACCAGTCCAATGAGTTAAACACAGGATTGCAGTTCATATAGTCAAGTGTAGCCAACTTTAATTAATTAAACCCATCCTTTCCCCCTAAATAGTGTAATTGCTGGGTCGCCTGAGTGGCGCATTGGTTAAGAGTCAGCTTAGAGTGCGAGCTCTGAGCAACAGGGCCACCAGTTCAATTCCCACATGGGCCAATGAAAGATGTGCCCGAGCTGAGCTGTTGCTGAGCTGCCAACAGGTGGCAGGATGGCTCAGCTGGTTTAACAAGATTGCCTGCTTGATGGTGGGCTATGCCCACCCAAAATCAAGACTGAACTTGACACCTTGAGCTGAGCTGCCACCCGGATGACTCAGTGGATAGGGCGTGTGCTCTTAACAACAAGGCTGCCCGGTTCCACTCCCGCATGGGATGGTGGTGGCTGCCTACCCACAACTAAGATTGAACACAGCACTTTGAGCTTGGAGTCCACGAGCTGCCAACGCGAAGCCAGAGGGTGACTGGCACCCTCCACAACAAAGACAGAAGAACAGCAACTTGGCTGGTCTCCCTCCCCAATTCCCCAACACTGTTACCTCCCCCAATTCCCCAATGAAATGTTTCAAAAAAAAAAATAATCTAATCGCCAAATCCTCACCCAGGTTATGTAATGCTATATAATTTTCAAATTGATCTCCCAGTCCCTCTAAGTATGTCTCTATATGTTTTCATCTCCTCATAGGCAAGCTGTTTGACTAAAGTACAGACGTAGTGTCCCTTTCTTGCCTCCCTTTCACTCTTTGCTCTTTAACTGATGACAAGACCTGTTTTCCACTCTCACTTCAAGGCCACTGATTGTGTCCAATATGTATTTTTAGACTGCTGTTCTGCTATCCTATGTAAATCATACACCCCCTCTTGGAGCCCTTTTCAAAACCCAGTTTTTTGTTTATGCCCCTATGCTAAACTATCCCTGTCAATCCATTGATACTGTTCTTCAACTTCCTACCATAGAGTTACCTATAAATGAAAGCAGAAAAACTGAATATTACCTGGAGGGTAAGGTTGAGATTACATTTTTTAAAACAGAGATGTAAGATATCTTAGCATCTTTGCTGTTAGAAATGATCCAATAGAAAATGAGAAAAGTAATAATAAAGAGAGAGAGGTACTTACAGGAACAAATTCCTCACAAAGGCAAGAATTCACTAAAAAACAACCAGTGAATGGGAGGAAATTTAATCTTTTCCCAGTAAAATGGAAAATGTTTACCTGACAGCTTCTGATATCCTGAGTAATCTTTTAAGAATTTTAAATTTCCACACAAAAAAATTCTTTAATTTGTACCATAGTTTCTTTCGATGTGTTGTACACAAAGCCATCTAACCAACTCACCCTTTAAGTCTTCATGAAATGATTGCTTTCAAATTAAGAAGAGCAAAAGTCTCTCTAGATTTCCAAGCACTGACTCAAAACAGAGTGAGGCAAAGCCTCTGAAGCTTCAAGCTTCCTGCAGTAATCTGTGAATTCAGAGGCAAAATTGACCAGCATTCCCCTTGCTCCTAGGAGAAATCAATCAACATTTTTTATCCTCTTTCATAACCACTAGTATATATTTTCAAACATTAACATTCTTGAGCTTTACACTAGTCCTAATGAATCAGAATCTCCTGCGGAAACTGTACACAGAAAAACAGAATGCAAGAGTATACTTTTTAAAAAATTTTTTCCAAGTTCCTCCAGTTTTCCTTGTGTGTCCTAAAACTCAAATCCTAAATGAATAAGCACATATAGTGGTTTGTATTTCCATTTATTTTAATTTTTGCTTTTAACAAGCCCTTGTTTTCTACCTACTGTGTGCCATGCTCTGTGTTTAGCTTTGGAGTATCAAGTACACCAGGTTAAAATGAGATACTCCATGCCCTCAAGAAGTTTCTAATAGAAAGGGAGAGGAATGGGGCGCTAGTCAAGGGCAAGTCTACAGGGTGAAGTCTTGTGACCAAGATGGTCCAAATATGCTGAGGAGTGACACCCAATCCTGGCCATGCCTACTCTTGAGATGAGTTTTGAAGGATGAGCAAGACCCAACTAAGAAATGTCACACAAAAATGTAAACATAAATATTTCCAGTTCTTATTAATTGTATTTGTAATTCTTTGTTTAATTGAGCAAGACATATATGATTTCCCATCTTGAATTATTTTTAGTCAACAAATCACTTTCATATTCTTTCACCAGCCCAGAAGTCATAACCAGGGCCTATTCCATTCTAAGTGATGGGAGACATCAAAAAGGCAGTCAGGCACATTCATTGACTTCCTTCCTAGGAAGGAAGGCTTTGGACAAGAGGAGAAATTTCAGCTCCACCTTGGAGCTTTTAGTTGGAACATAAAGAGCAAGGCTAAAGGGGAGGAGAGAATCAGTAAAATTTATATATCAAGTGGAAATGTCCTACTCTGCCAATGGAAATATGATAAAAGTTAAACAATACAGAAAGCAATTTCTATGGATTTGAAATCTCAGATGTGACAATGAAGACAAACTCCTCTATAAACCCTGCATGAATGTATCTTCAAGGGCCCTGGCTGTCCTGAGAGCTGGACCTGAGTTTTCCAGTGGAACTGAGTGCATTACACTTAGGCTACCCATCTCCAAGTCCAACTTGATTTTTCCAGGATGGACTTGGTTTTCACTAATTATAATAAACTGTATTATAAAGGAGATTTTTGCCAACAAAGCTATTTTCACAGGTCTGTGTTGGCTAACTATAAAAATAAAACTTTGTCAATCTGGTTGCAAACAATTCCTTTCTAAGAAAAATTCATTATGCATTAGTAGAAACCTGGCTTAAAGGCTAATGGGAGTGAGGTCCACTCCCCTTTGCTTTGGTTAGACCACATTTGAAGACCTATGTAAAATTCAGGTTTCTCATTTTAAAGAAAGCTGGGAAACTGCCACAGCTTGGTCATTATTAAAACCAAAATATACAACAAACAGTTCAAGGTCCCCTCAGGAAACAGAGGGCAGACCAGAATGGGTGACCTAGGAGGGTGTTTTTAAGGGGCAGGACCCAACAATGGATGCAAAGCACTCACAGGAAGGGAGAGGTTACGAGACCCCGATGCACCCTGTAGCTGAAGGAACCTGGCCAATGCCAACCCGTGCCATGCCATGGCATGAAGAGAACCAGGAAAATAAATGTCATGACCTCTATTTGGCTCTCTGCCCCAGAGCTCCACTTAGCACCTTCTATTGGGCAAATCAAAAAACAAAGAGCAAGCGAACCCACTAACACCAGGCCATATATGTCAGTCTCTGGAAGCAAAGTCAGTTGGAAGGGGAGGAAGGTGGATTTGAGGAGCCAACAAAGAACATTCACACAGGATCAAAAATTGCCCATCAGCCAGGCATGAAAGCTGTCTTTCAGTATTTGAAATCCGTACAGTTATATCCCACATTTATTCAGACATAAGCCTCTTGTTGTCCCTTTTAACCAGCTTCTATAATCTCACCTAGACTTCCAAGCATGGGCAGTAGCTTGGTTTAAAATCCCCCAATAGAAGATGGTACAGCCTAACTCCCCATTGATCATGACCCCCCACACACAATGACCCATTTACATTTCCAATTTTATTCCCTACTACTTCTCTATATATACTGAGATTCAGGTAAACTGGATTTTCCCCAGTTCCCTAAGTTATGTCTTTATTCATGCTATACTCTTATCACTCAGAACCCAGTTCCACATTTAAGATTCATTCCAAACTTAATCTTCTCCATAAAGCCTGTCTTAACTGTTTCAGCTAGCTGTAACCGCTCCCTCCTCTGCACATAGCTCTATGGTTTAATATCTTTTGCAGAATTTACCTTCAAAATATATTTGTCTTAATTCCATGCTTGATTCTAAGCTACCTGATGGTATAGTAAGAGTCCCTCACCTTCATACCTCCATCCCTAGCTTGATGTCTTCTATATCACAGGTAATCATGAAAGCCTTCCTAAATTGCATTCATATTTGAAAGAGCTTCTTTAGCTTTCTTCAATGAGAAAAAGAATCAAAAGATTTGAAGTTATAGAGAGTAATATTTGGGGGCAACATAAGATTGTATATAACTAATCATTGGACAGTTTTGCCTTCAGCTCCTGCTAAATGGGAATCTGATTTCAGATTATCAACTATTATATTTATAGAGCAAAATGAGGCCATATCACACCCAAAATTAGCTAACTGGTAGGATTACATGTCATGGGAACTGTTATATAACCCGGAAGGTCCCATTAACTTTACAAATAGACCAGGGTTATTCAACCATTATTTTTTAGTCAGGAAAATTCTTATTCAGGAAAGGGGGCAAAGAGATCTTCAGAGAACCGGGACCCATCGCCAAGTGCCAGAATTTGTTATTAGATGTTGTCCCTCTAGATCATCTGTGATTCTTGGCAAATGAGTGTCATATAAAAGACTTTTCAATTACAATAACTAAAGGAAATTTTTTGTAACATTTAATAAACACACGAGCTTCTTTCATACTTTTTTATACATGTTCAGGCAGTTCAGATACTGCCATTACAGTGTCAAATTCCAGATTCTTTTGAATATATTTCATGCCTTTTTTCAATGGCTTCTTGGATAAATCAGTTTTTTTGGCAAAGCAAGGATAAAAAAATTAATCTTACAGTGATTTGTGGCATCCAGTGACTAGATAATGCAGAATACATGCTTTTAGAATTGCTAACCTATTACAACAATGAGAACAGATACAGAAGGAATAAAATCAAGATATTTACCTTACCCTTGAGGAGTTTATAATCTATATGTACAATTTGAACCCAGAATTTAGTAGTGAATGATGTATTTGTCATTCCAAGCTCATAACCAAGCTCATAACTAAGAAGCACAATGATATGGGGAGTGGTGCGTAGAGTAAGAAGAATAAGGTTTGAGTCCAGGTTTTGACTCCTACTTGCTGTGCATCTGCAGAACAGTTATTTAATCTCTCTGAGTTTCGGAGTCTTCCTCTGAAATAGTACTTGCCTTACAGAAACATTTCAAGGATTTAATAGGGAAGTAATATGTATGAAAGAAAACTTAATAAACCATAAATCTTGTGTATACGTGTCTCTTCATGTCACTGAAATTTATTGGGAGCCCACTATATGCCAAATGCTATCCCCAGCACCACAGGAGAAAAAATTGAAAACCTACAGTTCTTTTCCTTCAAAGAGGTCAATAAAGGCTCCTTTTAAGTGAAGGACTGGGATCCATGAGAGCTGGGGTCATGAAAGGAATCAAGAAAGGAGGGTGAGACCAGAACCTTCTAGATCTTGGAGGATATGCAGATTATAAATAGCTGAGGTGACAGAAAGGGTTTTTCAGACAAAGAGGCAGTTATCTCTCAGAAATGGGCAAGTCTGACATTTTTGGAGTGCAAGTCCTGCCTGGGAGAAAGAAAATTAACTATATGTCTACTCTGAGATCAGGATTATTGAATGCAACCAATTTATTCAGTTAAATCAATAGTAATACTTTAAAGTAAATACATATTAAGCCAAAGAATCTGCTGACTGCTTAGATTTGGAGAGGTCCCTACTTGTTTAAGCGAAAGGAGTTACTCTCAGAAATGTGAGTGGATATTAAAAAGTTAGTCAACAAGGGAGATTTAGAAGACATCTGTGGCTCAATCCCCCTCAGCTGACAAACAGACATCATCTTAACTGCCAAATTCCATAGGTAGTGTCTGCCTAGAGAACCCACTCCAAAAGAATGCTAAGTAAGGCTTTGTCTGAGCTTAGTGGGACAGCCACCTTGTGATAAAATATTGATGGTTGCCTTAGGCACTGGGTCAGAGAGCAGGTACTCAAGGTTTCTCTTTGTCATCCCTCCTTATACCTGCCCAAACTCCCTCCTGAGACCTGCATGTGGAGTAACCGCTGAGTGCATTGGCCTTCAGTTTCACTAGATTGGATTCAATAAAGCAGGAAACCCCTCATATCAATTATAATATTCAAAGTTGTTCAACTTCACTTTTAGCAAAGAAAGCAACTGCTTTCATTAAAATCTGCTAGGATTCCAGCGAAAAAGAGAGGTTTTGCTTTTTTGTGGATAACAATCTGAAGACACAGATAAAGAGATGCTCCTGCCTTTGAATAGTTCACACAGTCTACTGGGAGAAAAAGAGAATGAAAACAAAGAATAATAGAATAAACGATGTATTGTATAACACCATTTTTCAAAGTGTTCCATTTCCTTACTTTGCCTAGGTTAATTTGGACGATGGCACAGAAAAGAAACACCAAACACATTCCCTTATCTCCAGACAAAAATCTACATACAAATGTATGTTCTAATGGGTCCCAGAGCAATGGAGGGTTAATGAACAGGAGTCCCTCTATTTTCTGTTCGTCCATTTCATAATCTCTGGTCAGTGAGAGGCCCTCTCTTACTCTCGCCAGACCAAACCCAATTTCCTGGATAACCTCGGCTTCAGAGAGAGTGAGCTCAGATAACACACTGCCCATGTGTGAACTCCTCAGATGTAAAATTTTTATAAAAATTTACCATGAGAGAAGCAGCAGGATATGGATAAGTAGAAACCAGTTTAAAGGAGCAATGTTTCCACAGAGGTACATTTTCCTTCTTCAGAATCATAGAGGCAAAATTCCCAGGGACCCAAAAAACCTACATTGTGGGTAGGTATGTTTTCTGATTTAGGATGCTGCTGCTACATGGAGCAGCGACTGTGCAGGAGGACTTGAGACACGCAGGGAACAGAGGACAGGTGGAGAAATAGACAAGGAATTGATCTGGCTGCACTAGCAACTGCCAGCCCAGCCGTTCTCCCCAGTGGCCTGAGGTGGCTGTGACTGGGTAGAGAGCAGCAGGAAACCAGTCACAGCTGCCACCTGGTGTACTCAGGCCGAACTGCAACTACAGCTTCTGGGCCTCTGGCTGAGGCTGGCAAGGGCAGTGAATACCTCTCTCATGGAGCGGACAAAGATGGACCCTGGTGGCACTGCTTGGAGCACAGTCTTCAAGGACCCCCTATGCTCTGACATAAATAAATTAAACATCACGTACCCAAGGACTGGAAACATTTCCTGCCCTTCAGGATGAAGAGAAAAGAAAAGATCTAGAGAAAAATACCCTCCCTGATGAAAGAACAAATACAAGCTACTACCACTTGTTACTGAACACATACTAAGTACCAAGCATTTTGCTAGGAGATTTACGTGTTTATGTCCCATATTTACATGTGTGATTAACCCCACTATGTCTATGAAGAGATTTAGAAGATGATAGAGGATAAGGTGACTTGCACAACTCATATAGTCAATAATGATTAACTTGGAATCTGAATTCAACTGTAAATGACACCAGTACTCTTTATTTCTTCATGTTGATTCAAGTTACCATCTAGTAGTTTTTCATTTCAGCCTGAAGAATTTCCTTTAGTATTTTCAGTAACGCATGTCTGTTATTGATAAATTCTCTAATTTTTTTTAAATATATAAATGCCTTAACTTATTGCTATTTTTGAATGATAGTTTTACTAGATATAAAACTCTTGATTGTGGGCCGGCCAAGTGACACATTGGTTGGGGGCTGGCTTTGGACGCCAGCGCCCCTGGTTCGGATCCCATATGTGAGGGCCAGTGACACTGGCCTCTACAGCTAAGATGGTGAACAACAGCTCCATCTGGAGCTGGGCTGCTGTGAGTCCCCGGGATGGCATAACTGCAGCCCCTGCTGCAGTGGGCTGCCATAGGCTACAGTGAGTGGCCGGCAGCCAGTGTGAGAGGCTGGCAGCTGGTGTGAGCTGCCAAGAGCCACTGTGATTGGCCATTCAGAGGCTGGCGACCAATCTGCCTCACCTGAGAAGAGTGCAATGATGATACCAACATGGGTCAGTGAAGCAATGTCCTCCACAACTAGACTGAAGAACAAAAGGACAGCAACTTGTCTGTACCCCTTCCCCAATTCCCCAACACTGTTCCCCTCTCGAATTTCCCAATAAAATCTTTTTTTTTTTTTGAAGGCAGTGTCACTGGCCCTCATATGTGGGACCCGAACCGGGACCACTCGTGTCCCAAGCCAGCACTTAACCAATGTGCCACTCAGCCAGCCCACAATAAAATCTTTTTTTTTAAAAAAAAAACTCTTGGTTAAAAGTCTTTTGTTTATTCAGCATAAACCATATTCTAATCATGGTGCATGTTCTCATTTGCTAGTAATTTGTTGAGGATTTTTGTGTCTATATTCATAATACATATTGCTATGTGTTTTTTTTTTCTTCTAGGGTTTTTGTCTGTTTTTGATATCAGGGTAATACTAACCTTATAGAATAAATTAGAAAGTGTTTCCTCCTCGTCTATTTTTTTTTTGAAGAGTTTGTAAAGAACGAGTATTAATTCTTCTTTAAATGTTTGGTAGCATCACCAGAAAAGCCACTTGGTCCCAGGGTTTCTTTGTGGGAAGTGTTTTTATATAACGACTGCAATCTCTCTAGATTCAGATTCTCTATTTCTTCCTGATCAGTTTAGGTAGTGTCTTTTTCTCTAAGAATGTCATCACTTTATCTAGATTATCTAATCATGGCATACAACTGTTCATAGTACTCCTCCACCATTCTTTACATTTCTATAAGTTTGGTAGTAATGTTCCCTTTCATTCTCTATTTTGGTAGTTTGATTGTTCATACTTTTTCTTGGTCAGTCTAGCTAAAGATTTATGTGTTTTAGTGTTCTTTTAGAAAAGTCAATTTTTTTTAGTGAATATATTCTATTGTTTTTCTATTCTCTATTCATTTATTTCTGTTGTAATTGTTATTTTCTTTTTCATGCTTACTTAAGTTTTATTCCTTCTTTCTTTAATTTGTAAAGACGGAAAGTTAAGATATTGGTTTGAGAACTTCTTTCTTCTTCCCCATCCTCCCCTTCTTCTTCGTCCTCTTCCTCTTCCTCTTTTTCTTCTCCTCCTTCTCCTTCTTCTTCTTCCTCTTCTTTCTTTATTTCTTTTTATGTAGGTATGTACCACTATAAATTTTCCTTTAAGCACCAATTTAACTGCATCCCATAAGTTTTGGTATGTTTTATCTCCAATTTCATTCATTTCAAAGTGTTTTCTAATTCACCATGACACTTCTTCTTTGAACCATTAGTTATTTAGTAGTGTGTGAATATCCACATATTTGTGAGTTTCCCAATTTGTTCCATTATTGATTTCCAAATTTAATTCATTTTGATCACAGAACATATGAGATGTGATCAAACAATATGGTGAATGTTTAAATAAAAAAATTTATTACAGTAAAAGACACATTGTCATTAATTCTCCTCAAAATACTCCTCATCACTTCAAACACACTTATCCCATTATTCTTGCCATTTTCTGAAGTCCTGGAAGTCCTTTTTTATCAGTGTCTTTAGTTGCACTGTTGTGGCAGCCTCAATGTCCTGAATCATTTTGACTTTTGAGAAGAGCCAGGAGTCACATGGTGCCAGATCTGGTGAATAAGGTGGATGAGAACAAACTGCAATGTTTCTTTGACAGAAATTGCCATATACCAGAAGCAATGTATGACACAGAATGTTGTCACGATGCAGGATGACTTACGTCACACTTCAAAATATGCCTTCTCTCAACCATAGCTCACACCCAACTGACTGCACTGAACAAGCTGAAACTTGCCACCTAGTGTTACCAAAGTTTGACGTGCTGTTTCTCGTATTGAAGATCCCTGCCTTTCTGTTGGATGGCACTGAGAGGCAGCATTCACTGTATTTTTGTGATCACAATGGAAAGGCTCCATATCATGGATCGGAATGGGTTCTTACCATCTGCGGCAGCATGGACAGACCTGGAAGGTATTGTGCTGAGTGAAGTGTCAGACAAAGAAAGACAGATGCAATGTGATTTCACTTATATGTGGAAACTAAAGAATAAAATAAACAAACAAAACAAAAACAAACTCATATATACAGAGAACATTTTGATGTTTCCCAGTTGGGAAGGGAGTTGGGGGTGAGTGAAAAGGGGAAAGGGATTAAGAAGTACAAATTGGTTGTTACACAGTAGTCATGGGGCCTAGGGTATAGCATAAGGAATGCAGTCAATAATATTGTAATAACTATGTTTGGTGTCAGATGGGTACTAGATCTATCAGGGTGATAGCAGGGAGAGGGTATTGGAAGTCACAACAAGCAGAAGAGAAAAAGAAACAAAAGACATCCAAATTGGAAAGGTAAAAGTATAACTGTCATTATTTGCAAATGACATGATACTATATAGAGAGAATTCCAAAGATTCCACAAAAAAACTGCTAGAATTGATAAGTGAAGTTAGTAGCAGAATACAATATTCATATTCAGAAATTAGTCACTTTTTTTTTTTTTTTTTTTTTTTTTTTTTTTAGCTAAGCCATCCTGCTACCTATTGGCAGCTCAGTGGCAGCTCAGCTCGGGCTGGGCATCGAACTGCTGTTGCTCAGAGCTCAGCTCACACTTTTGAGGGAGCTCTTAACCAATTGAGCCACTCGGCCGGCCCTAGTCACCTTTTTATATACCAATAATGAACTATCAGAAAGAGAAATTAAGAAAACAATCCCATTTATAATTGCATCAAAAAATACCTAGGAATAAATTTAACTAAGGAGGTAGAATACTTGTACTTAAAAAATTATAAGACATTGAAGAAAGACACTGAAGAAGATGCAAATAAGTGGAAGCATATATTGTGTTGATGGACAGGGAGAATTAGCATCTTTAAAATGTCCATACTACCCAAAGCAATCTATAGATTAAATGCAATCTCTATCAAAATACTAGTGGTGTTTTTCACAAAACTAGAAGAAATAATCCTAAAATTTATATGGGACCATAAAAGACCCTGAATAGCCACAGTAATCATGAAAAAGAAGAACAAAGTTGGATGTATTATTCTACCTGATATCAAACTATACTTCAAAGCTGTAGTAATCAAAACAGGATGTTACTGGCATAAAAACAGACACATAGATCAATGGAACAAAATAGAGAGCCCAGAAACAAACATACACCTCTATGGTCATTTAATCCATGACAAAGGAGGCAGGAATATACAATGGAGTAAAGACAGTCTATTCAATAAATAGTGCTGAGAAAACTGGACAGATACATGCAAAAAATGAAACTGGACCACCTTCATACTCCATGTACAAGAATAAACTCAAATGCATTAAAGATTTATATATAAGACCCATTTAACAATAAACCATAAAACTACTAGGAAAAAACAGAGACAGTAAATTCTCTGATATCACCCTTAGTAGTATTTTTTTCTGATGTATCTCCTCGGGCAAGAGACACAAAAGAAAAAATAAACAAATGGGACTACAACAAACAAAATAACTGTTTGCACAGCAAAGGAAACCATAAACAAAACAAAAAGACATCCTACTGAATGGAAGAAGATATTCGCCAATGAATGAAACATCTGATAAGAGGTTAATATCTGAAATTTAAAAAGAACTCATACAACTCAACACCAAAAACAGACAAACAAACCCAAACAATCCAACAGACATTTCTCCAAGGAGGACATACAGATGGCTAATAGACATATGAAAAAATGTTCAACATCACTAATCATCAGAGAAATGTAAATAAAAACCACAATGATATATCACCTCACACCTGTCAGTATGACTATTATCAATAAATCAACAAACAACAAGTGTTGTTGGAAATCCTCATCCTACTGTTGGTGGGATTGCAAATTGATGCCATTATGGAAAACAGTATGGAGGTTCCTCAAAAAAATTAAAACTAGAACTGCATTATGACCCAGCAATTTCACTTTTGGGTATTTACCTGAAGAAATCAAAAATACTAATTCAAAAAGATGTATGCACACCTATGTTCACTGCAGTGCTATGTACAATAGTCAAGACATAGAAGCAACCTAAGTGACCATCAACAGACAATTGGATAAAGAAGTGATACTTATATACAGTGGAATATTACTCTGCCATAAAAATGAAATCTTACCATTTGCAACAATATGTATAGACCTAAAGGGTATTATGTTAATGAACTAAGTCAGACAGAGAGAGTCAAATACCATATGACCTCACTTACATGTGGAATCTAAAGAACAAAACAAACAAACAACAGAAACAGACTCATAGATACAGAGAACAAACTGATGTTTACCAGATGGTAGGAGGTTTGGGGAGCTGGGTGAAAAAGATAAAGGGATTAAGAAGTACAAATTGGTTGTTACAAAATAGTCATGGGTATGTAAAGTATGGTATAGGGAATATAGTCAATAATATTGAAATAACTATGTAAAGTGTCACGTGGGTACTACACTAATCAGGGGGATCACGTCATAAACTATATAAATATCTAATCACTATGCTGTATGCATGAAACTAATATAAAATAATATTGGATGCCAACTATAATTGAAAAATAAAAATAAAATAAAAAGCAAAAATGTCAAGGTCGGTAAATGGCTGTTTACATAACCTATTATTTTTCTAACCATAAAGCATAAATATTACCATAATATACATTTTAAGTAAAAAAGAAAATAGGTTGTACATAACAAAATGGGACACGTAATAACACTCAAATAAACTTTGTAATAGCATTCAAATAAAGAAAGTGGGTTGGCGAAAAAAAAAAGTTGAGAAAAGAAAGGAGAGCAATTATATATTTGTAGAGTTTGTTATATTTACCTTTTCATTTATCATTTATCATTCTTGTCATTTGTTCCTGTGAGTTGGAGTTGCCATCTGCTGTCACTTCTTTACTCTTGTGGTACAGCCTCCATCCTATGGTTAGGGGCTGGATGGAGGAAAGGTGCCCCTGACCCCTAGGCGACCATAACCAGAAATTTAATCTTTTCAACTTGGAATTGAAGGGGATAAGAAATGGTAGTTGTTTGCCCTTTTCAGTGAGACAGGTAAGCTTTGATTGAGGGCTGAGAGGAGAAGATAGCCACATTTTCTTGACTACCCTGTCCTATAACAGAGCTTTAGCCAATCTGAGCTGGGGCAGAGGTAACGGGAGAGGCAGCCATTGTTCAAATGCCACGGATAGTCACCGTTCTTACAAAGGTTTAGGTTTTCTTGCATTAACTATTCATTTTGTCTATGCCTGTAGGATTATTTAGAGAGATTTATTTTTTTAAATATTTTTCACTAGCTTTGACTATTTTGCTAAGGAATGTGTCATAGAGTTCCCTATGCTGCCATGCCAGGAGCGGAACCTCTCCTCCTGTATTTTCAATGTCTTCTTTATCTTCAGAGAAATCCCCTTTTTTGATCTTATTCTTATTGATCATTAATTTGTTGCTCTTTGGTTTGATCCTATTGACACAGTTTTAACAATTTTATTCATTCTTTTTAAGAAAAAGCTTTTATTTTCACTAAGCATCGTCTATTTTCTATTTCATTAATTTCTGCATTCATCTGTACTGATAATTTTAGCTTATGCCTATATCAATATTTTCCCTCTACATTCTTTTGATTTTTGTTGTTATCTTGCTTAAGCTTCTTGAGTTGAAATTTTAGCTCATTGATTTTCAATTTTTCTTGTTTTCTAATAAATACATTTAAAACTATAAAGTTTTCTCTGAATAACACTTTGGCTTGATTCCCTAACTTTTTATATATAGGGTTCTTACCCCTCTTTCATATTGAACAATTCATAAATTCCATCTACAGTTATCTTTAAATCATATAATGTTCCAATGGTTTGGTTTGGTTTTAGGTGAATTAGCAGGGCTCTCTTTTATTTTAAATGCCAATGCATTTTATATAATGATTCTAACCTTATAGTTTCTCCTTTAGGGAATTTGTTATGGTTTTATTTGTGAACATCTACATGACTGTTTTATAAAGTTAAGGTGCTGACTGTGGAGAAGTTAATTTCAGTAAAATTGACTTCTCCTGGGAGGAGTTATTGTATGAGTTTCATGTAACGTACCATGGGTATAAATATTTTCAGTTCTCAGAGGCTTTGCCATGCTCACGCATATATCAAAACTGACTGTCTGTTTGTAGCCTGTGTGTTGCTCCTTCCAATCTCTTATACGTTTTTTATAGTACAGCATAGAATTGATTTTTTGTAAACCAGTGTCCTCTCTCCTTCCCTGGGATAGATCCATTGTTCCTATGTACAGTGAGGCTTATAAAAGACAGATAAAATCCTGATTGCCTTGCACACAGATTCTAAGGATGGTAATTACAAAACATTAAGCAAAACAGCCAATCATATGCCAACCCAAGCACTTTGTATGTAGGATCTGGGCATTTAGAATAAGTGGAAAACTCACCTATGCATTGTCTTACATGCCTAATAGCACGGCTCACAGGCCTTTCCACAAACAAAAACACAGAGAGTGGAGGAGTATATTAGCTACAAAAGTAATACCTCCTGGCTGTGTCTAAGTGGTTAGGCAAATACATTTTTCTTCGGAAACCAGAAAGCTGGCCATCCTAGAAGTCAATCTCTTTGGCTAAAATACCCTTTTACTTAAAAAATAATTATGATTTAAAGAACACTACAGATATGTATGCTCAATGTAAAAAAAACAAGTATAAGTATAAATAGTTTTAAATTTATATCAAATTTATAAGGGTGATCAGGTAACACTTTACTGTGATATCCAAATGTGTATTTAAAAATCCCTGAATAAAGCTGCATTAGAGGAAACATGAATCTAAGCAGCAAGGATTGGGGGTCCTTCCCAAGAGACCTCCTTCCTAGACTGCATTAGAGGAGACCACAGAGTTCTCAAGAATACAGAGAACTACTTTTAAATGAAGACTGTCCAGCTCAGACCCCAAACCTTTCAGGACTCCATTCTAAGTATCTGTCTATTTGCTTGGATACAAGGTAACTCACACTGCCTACTTACTATCAAATGTGCCAAAAGACTGAGGGAGGGGCTTCCCAGGAGACAGTGAGCATCTGGCCAGCCTACACTTACCCACTCTTAGCCTTTCCAATCCTTTGCCCCAGCCCTCAGTATCCTGTTAGTATCTGCTGACTGGCCATGCTTTGTTTGTTTGAGCTAATAATAATAACTTTACACCCTAGGGAGGGTAAACTTTACATTTTAAAACAGGATTCTCAGAAGTATGATATTATCTCAAAGAAATGAATTTCTAAGGTTAGGATTTGGGGACACCAAACCATTTGTCTATTGGTCCCAAATCAGATTGTAGAGGTAACTCAGGGCAAACACAGGGCCTCCTGCTCTGCTCGCTTCGTGCAGCTGAATTCCTCACTCACTGTCCCATAGCAACTACTAATTCAATAGGCCCATCTCCAGCAGACATGTCACTGGTAAGATGTAGTGTTACCAGCTCCAAGGACGAGCAGCTCCATTTGCCAGGTATAAACCATCTACAAAGTAGAGCACTGAATCGCATCGATCATGCAACAAGAACTCTCAGAGAGAAGCACTTAGCATGCAGACTGGATCTATCTCCTGTTTCATCTGCGGTAGGGCAAAGCACCCAGAAGCCCTCTCTTTTACTCTCTCAGTGCCTAGCAGACAGCTACCTAACCGTCAGTCTATAAATTAAATATTCATGAGACTCATACTAACTGGCATATCATTGTTAATTTTAGCTTGTACTTGCCAGGGAAAGATAAACTGCATGCCTCTATAATTTTGAGGTCAATATCAGGAAGATCAGCGACTAGTTCTCACATCAGTTATCCCTTAGCACCCCTGCCAGTGCCATAATTCTGGACTGGCAAGACTAAAGGGCTAATCAGGATGGTCACTCTGAAGGTGCATTCATCCCATGGGAAGGAACAAAATGGCTGAAAGTATCAAAGTAGCGAAGGGCAGATCACTCAGGAAAAGTGAATAGAGTAATTGGTCATTTGGATAACATTGGTTGATTCCAATTAATTGGAGAAATATATATATATATATATATATATATATATATATATATATATATATATATATAATTTGTTATGTAGGCAGAAAACAAATTATAGAAGAGCAGGCCTTCTAAAAGGCAGGAAAATTTGTTGCAAGAATTTTGGATGAATTCATATGCCATAAGGCTGTATTGCATTTTTAGCACCTTTCTCAAGAGGAAAAAGAAAAATAACATTCTGTAGCTCTATATCAAGGGAGTTTAGGAAGGATTGAATTACAATAAATGAATTTACATGAGGAATCATTTTTATCAAACGTGAATGCTTAAGATGAAAGAATAAGACATTATGTACCCAAAGAGAGCTAAAACACTTCAAAATAATCCTGTTCGAATGTGAATTTTTAGGATCTGATAATTTATGAATGTCACTAGCCCCTGGCCTGTCACCTATGTCTTCTACTCCATGCCAATCTATTCAAAAGAAGGAGCTGCTTTTTCCCAAATGTGTTGAATTTACATTTCATCCACTCTCACATTCCAGGTCCAGCAGCAGGGGCAGAAAAGGCTGTCAGTCTGAAATACACTCTAAGGGCCTGTGTGAGTTCTGCAGGAGGCTGTGGCCAGCAAGGTGTGATTTGAATGGTGCTGAAAGGGCTCCCCACCAGCATCACCACTCACACACATGGCCCCACAGGCTGACAGTGAGGCTGGAATGGATGGCATTCTTCTTTTCATTTCTGCATTGTCACTCGGAAGGTCTTTGTTAGCACACACAAATACCCTCTTGGAGCAATCATATATCAAACCAATAGTCCCCACAAAAGTCAATCATTGATTAGTTCCTAAATAGCCAGCTGAAAGAATGTGACAAGGAAAAGGTAAGTTTTCATCGTGGAGGAGGATTTTGGGAAAAGTCTCAAAAGATGCTTCTCAAACATGGTTGATCTTCACAGTCACCTGCAAGACTCTTTCAAAATATAGAATCCTGTCCCCTACCCCATGAAGTGCTGATTCACTAGTTCTGGAGTTGATAAGATGAAGATGCATTTTTAACAAGTGTCTCAGGTGACTCATGTATCAACATGGTTTAGAAGCCACTGCAAGTCAGTTTTGCAAGAGTTTCAACAGTGATGAGCTGTAGGCAGCCATCCAAAGTCTCCTAGGCAGTGGGCAAACTGGATAGGCCAATTACTCCCCTTCTTTTTTTATAGGAGGATAAAGGCATAAACACAAGGAACTAATGACAAGAGGGGGGGTCAATGCATCAACCTCATATACGAAATTCTGAAGTGTGACTAATCATGCATAAGACTAATCAGCAAAATGGAGACTCCAAGAGAGATGGGCAAGCACTATCTTTTCCATGCATTAACCTCCTCCCCTAGGTAATGAGGCCCAATAAAAGTTAGCTCCTTACTAATCTCACCAACCAAATAACTCATTCTTCTTCTTGGGCAAAAGACAAAGTGAAGAGGTTATGGGAAGAGGTAGAAATGTTACTCCAAGATCACCCCCAATCTGCAGTGAGGAAAGTGGATGTCATCTTCTAGGGAAACATGAATTAACAACATATGATTTCTCTCTAACAAACACCATTAGTGTTTGCCTCTAAAATAACCCCATGGTTACATCAGCCCAGCAGTCTCATTCTGATGGATATATGCATTACCAGAGGAAAAGAAATAGTGGACAAGCTTGGCTTTGCCCTTGATCATATCCATAGTACATGAGGGACATACACACCAAACACAAATCAAAATAAACATTAAAATAACAAAAACAAAACAAAGTTGAAAGACGTAGTAGGCATCATTCATCCAGGATTTCTAGAAAATGTCCAGAGACTTTATTACAGGTGAACTTCAAGTTGCTCCTCCTACTACCTGAAGGTGAAGCCCCATCTCGCCCAAGTGGGCACACCCAGATCCAACACAGAACAAACCCCATTCCTGTCCTGTAGTGTCAGACCTGCTCCATCCTTTTGTGTGTGTGCCTGTGTCTTAAGGGCAGTATTTTATGATTTAGTTCAATGCATTTGATGGAAAGATAAAACAAAATAATGTAGCACCAAATACCAAACCCTGAGGTGCAGCAAGGTAAGCACTCAGTAGCCTGTAAATAAACATGGGCACAGTAGCCTGGGGAGAATGAAGGTGCTGAGAAATGTTCACGTGGTGTAAAATGGGGGCAGGCTCTGACACGGTTTGAATGCTTGGAAAGTAGTTTTAAAGACATGGAAGTGTCTCTCAGGTTATCATTCTTCCAGTCCCAATAATTTCTCAGGGACTGTTTTTTACTGCAAGTTGCTTTGGTGATTGATCAGACACGGTAGAAAGTTCTTCCATCTAAACCAAATTGACATCAGTCATATTTACAAAAAAAACAAAAAAAACAAATCTAGACTTCCCAACTTCTTCAACACATGCAAACATTTATGAAGAGAGGCACATTATCAACCTCCAGATTTCTCTCTTCCTCTGTAGCAATTTTTCTCTGTCCTCCCTCTGTGAGAGCACCTGTCTAATTCCTCAGCATGTCAATCAATAAACACAGCATTCCAGGCACAAGTGAGCTGTGCCCTTGGTGAATTGATGAAGCTGGGCTCCAGAGTCCAGCATATTTATTTAGTGAAGCTTGCAAGTAAAAACCAACCAGAAAGCCAAGATGAACTCAAATATTACAGAAATGAGAAGCTATCATGTATTAAGCAAATATTTACAATGCAAAATGTGCCATATAACAATTGAATAAAATCTAAATGCTGGCAGAAGTACCAGAGGCAAATGAATTCAAAAGAGAAAACATCTTTTATTTTGGAAGAAAAAAAAAACATGTAAAAGTAAAAAAAGAAAAAAAAATGTTTACAAGGAGGGAGAGGATAGGCAATTTGCTTCTGCTCTACTGTGTAATAGTATTTGTTCATGAGAATATTTTGATGGCTTGACCCTTTCAGAGAGAAAACAAAATGTAATTTTTATTTGATCTAGGATATATCTTTTGGTGTTTTATGTCTTTGGATTTTGAATATATTTAAGTCAAACTGGTTCCCTGGTTGGTTAAAACGAGAAAAACAAACAAACAAAACCAGGTTTTATTTCTGTCGGGGGAAAAGTACAATTTTGAGTTAATTTATAAATTCAATAAATGAATACAGTTTGTTTCAGTATTCAGTATTTAATCGACAATTTCATTTAAGATCAACTTCCACATGGAAAATTGTGGCCATATTTATGCCTGTTTTATTTCTTGGCCTAACATTTGTCTCACATCATGGCTATACCCCAATTTATAGTAGACAATAGATTATTTTTACTTCTCCACATAAAAGTCGCATGACTTTTTGTTACCGTGATGTTTTATTTACACCTCACAATTATGATACACAACATTGGAATTGATATATCTTATCCAAGAACTGTTTATAACACATATAGGTGGAAGCTGACAGTGTAACTTATTTCTTTTCCAGAATCCTCACTTTGTTGCTTTGTCAGTTGTAGCCCCATAAGTATAGTGTCGTGTATCAGTAATTTAAAAAATATACCATATTTCTTCTTATGGTGGCTATCTTACTTTATTCCTTAACTCCCTATTTAGGGGCGGCAAAGCTGACACTGAGTATCATGGTTGCATTATAACAAAGATAAGAGATACAGCCACATTTATCTGATTTTTTGTTTTGCTTTGCTTTTAAAATTTTAGGCATTACCAGACAGAAGGCTTTTAAACAACAAAACATAATATGACACAAAATTCTGAGTTCCAGAAAAATACTCTTCTGAGCAGAATTTCTCTAGGTGCCCATTATGACAGATGCCGAGGTTCTTTTCTCTCAGATTCCTGGACAGTTTCCCCTTCTAGGGCATTTGTCTTGTCCATGTGCTCCTAGTTTATCAAGGAAAGGATTTACACAGCTCTGAAAGGCATCGTTAGTGCATTATTGCTTCTCTGCACTCACATACAGCACAGAGATGGCAGCAGTAAACAAGGGAGAAGAGAGCAATCCTTCACAACATTATTTTATGGGGGCAAAAACCACTCACAGCCAACTCCACCCTAGATCACAACACATGCTGTTGCACAAATTCCAAAGCACAGGAACACAACCAGTGAGCACAAATAGGGACACACACCCAGGGCACAGAGCATGCTGATTGCTCTAAGTTCCTGTGAGGGGCTCTTCAGGTCTTTGTGTTTCTCCCTAATTTCAATGATGATTTCCTGAAGTTTTAAGTGAGTGCTTCAAAGTACCCAAGATAAAAAGTAAAGAGACTATTTTTCTTCGTTATTAAAAAAAATAAGTTGTGCAATAGCTGTCCCTGATTCTTCCTCCATCCTGAGTTTGCCCTCATTCCTAACTCCCACCCCATTGTTCAAATACATCCTGAGGTTCACTCCAGGCAGATGCTGGTTTCACCTGCTGGCTGACTATTTTTAAAAGGTGAAAGTTTAATGTGTTGTGTTTCAGATTATATCAAAATGCTCCCATTCTAAAATGACTGGATTAAACTATCACAACAACATGTCACACTAAATGTGCTCTTGGATGCAGTTGTAAATTCTAATCCTGCCTTATACGGACCAGGATCTTATATCATAGCAACCACTTAGCTCTTTCAGAAAGATCCCCCTCTTCTCCAGAATAATTCTGACCATCCTCTATCAAAACTCAACCATCATTGGTTATACCTGCTTGGAGCCCAGAGATCTAGTAATATAAGAATTTGATTGGAGGGGCCAGCCAAGTGGCTCAATTGGTTAAGAGTTGGCTTAGAGCATGAGCTCTGAGCAACAAGGCCACCGGTTCAATTCCCACATGGGCCAGTGAATGCTGCACCTGAGCTGAGCTGTCGCTGAGTTGCCAACAGGTGGCAGAATGGCTCAGCTGGTGTAACAAGATTGCCTGTTCGATGGTGGGCTACACCTGCCTGCAACTAAGACTGAACTCGGCACCTTGAGCTGAGCTACCGCCCGGATGGCCCAGTGAATAGAACATGTGCTCTTAACAACACTGCTGCTCGTTTGACACCCACATGGGATGGTGGCTATGCCCACCTGCAACTAAGATTGAACAACACAGCACCTTGAGCTTAGAGGCCATGAGCTGCCGACGGGAAGTCAGATGGCAACTGGCACCCTCTACAACGAAGACTGAAGAACAACTTGGACAGTCCCCTTCCCCAATTCCCCAAACACTGTTCTCTTCCCCCAATTCCCCAATAAAATCTTTAAAGAAGAAGAAGAAGAAGAAGAAGAAGAAGAAGAAGAAGAAGAAGAAGAAGAAGAAGAAGAAGAAGAAGAAGAAGAAGAAGAAGAAGATGATTTGATTGGAGTGCTTATGTGTATAATGAGTAGGGAAAGGCAAAGATGAGATCGCTTTTAGTTATCAACTTTACACTTTGTAAAAAACATTTATGTAACTTACTACACACATAAAATGTGTAAAATATCATTGTACTTATTGTACAGATGAGGAAACTAAAGCCAGGATATTTGCATTCATTCCCATATTCACTCATTTAATAAGTGACAGAGCCAGAATCAAATGTGGTTCTGTGTGATTCAAACATCTGCCTTCCTTGTACTACATCATGCTAGTTAATCCGCTAATATTCTCAGAGCACATTTGCATTTTATCCAAAGCTTTAATGTCTTAAAGGACCTGAAAGGGCTCCATAATAAATGCAGGAAGCTGAGAGGGAGAAATGTCTTTCCCCAGAGGGCCAAGATGAACTGCCTATCAGATCAGCAGTGAGGGCAGAATATGAATGACCCTCTATCAGCCTCATTTAGATTGATCTTCAACAAAGTTCCAACCCATGTCCCTCTGGTTCATTCAAGGGTTAGAGGACAATGAGACTCAGACTGCTAGTTGACTACCAAAAAACTTTCTTCCCTCTTTCATAGCAATAGAATCCTAAATTTTATTTTACCTCAGGAAAGAAAACAAAACAAAACAAAACAAATTTGTTTCTCAGGTTCCTTTGCAGTTATATGGAACCAGATACCTACGTTTTGGAGGATGAGATCTAAATTAAAATGATGTGTCATATCTCCAGGGACGATTTTTAAAAGCCAGTTGGCATGTATCCTTGCCCCAGCCCTTCCTCCTTTCTGTAGCCTGGAATGTAAACCTGATGGCTGATGTTGGCAGTCATCTTGGGCCATTGATGGACATTAGGAATACAAAGCACAAAAAGTGGATCAACAAGCTGGAAGGAGCTTGGATTGCTCACAGCTTGTAAAACAGAGGCACCTTAGACTGTCTACACACCTCCATACTTCCATGCCGGAGAGCAATAAACTTCTAACTTATTTAGTTTGGGCCTCTGTTACCAAGAGATAAATGAAACTAAGCTTTAGTGATAAACACAAGAAAGGTTGATACTAAATGCTTCCCAGTTTTGTGGGCTTTATGAAAAATGAATGATCTAACCTAAGAAACAGCAATTTTATTCAATAAAGACTAGCTCTGAGTATGAAAATCTCAGAGAATATTAATGAGGAAGAAATAATTACCAAAATAATAAAATTAAATTACCTCAGAGTAGCCTTTTTCCTATTTTTGATGGAACCAACGTAATCTGAATACTGTTGTGTCATTCTCTATAACCAATGCATTAGCGTAAATAGAACATTCAAGTGTATACAATAATTATTCAATTATAATGATCCAAGGGAAGAGACTGCTGAAAACCATCCCTGCCTAGTAAAGTATCATTACATTTTAAGAAAACACATCAGCTTTGATGTTATTAGCAAAAAAAATGTGCTCTTTTTAGAACTCTGTACCTACCACCTTTAATAAGAGAGAATAAAAATCATAACCTTCCTAAGAGACAGAGAGAGATGGAACATTCCATTATTCTTAAAAGTTTTTAAACTGTGACTGCAAATCAGTAACTTTAGGGGTATTTAGGAATAAATCTGGAGCCCTTAACCCAAGCATCAGAAAGTGAGATAGCCTGGTTGGACCAATTGAGAGTTTCCAAAGACGAAGCTGCATCTGTTATTGATCTCTGCAATATTTGGAACCAACTCCAGCAGCCATGGTTCTTTATCCTCTGGGGATATTCTCTTGCCTCTGAAAGATGTTGATTACAAGAAACTAAGAACAATGTACATCTCAAAACATCATGAAAGGCTCTCTCAGATCATGGTCCAGATGGTACAAAATCACCTAGGAAGCATCACAGTTGCTATGCCATGTACTTTCTGTTGCAGACGCTTGGGGAAGCAAAGTTGCCAGCTGCTCTAGAATTTCCCTAAGGCCAAAACTCTGCCCAGTTCTTCTCTGGGCAGATTTTGAGTTGCTATAGGCCAATTTAGAAGAGGCAACTGTGGGGCACATTCGGTCACATACCTAAATGGGAGCCTCTGGCATTCTGAACTAAAAAATGGCATTGCTCAGACCATGCGAGAGAGTCCACATAATGGGGGCCTCAGCAAGGGTTTGGAAAAACAAAGTAGTCCTTTTCTAGATTTTTAAAAACTTTTGGCTGAGTCTAAAATCAGAGGCAATTTTATAGACAGAAAGTACTTCAGAGCTTGAATTTTGGAAAGCCACGCTTCTAAAAGCATAGTAAGAGCTGGAAAAGAGATAATCCCATTAGCTTGTCCTTAAAAAGATCTAAAAAATATTTAAATTCAAGATACCTAGGAAAGTTACCATCAACAATGCAAATCCAATGACTTACCAATAGTCCCTGTGTTCCTGGACCTCACACTAATGGCTTGAGTTCCATAAACTCCTAGCAATCTCCCAGCTTGCCTACCACAGATAGAATCAGCTGCATCAAGGCACCAGGGGGCTGCTATTTTAGGTAGGGTAGGTTGATGGTGACCTTTAAACCCTGTATCACAGTGGCTATACATCACAAAAGTCCATTTCTCACTCATGGGACAGTCTAATGTAGACTGAGCTATGCTCCTGTAACTATAACATAGAAACCAAGACAGCTTTCATCTTGTAAAACTATCAACTCATAATTTCTTGGAAAATCTGCCTGAAGAAGGTGGGGAAGAGAACATAGGGAAGGCACAGTGGATACTGAACTATTGTCAGCCAGGAGGTGATACCTGAGTGACCAGAACTGGCCATTCTAATTGCAAGGAATGTGGGAAATAGAGAGGACCACAGGTATTCAGTGAGTACCTTTGGTCTCCAGTAGAGCTGCCAAATAACTCAATGAATATGAGCTTATCCAAATGCTACTTTGCAAAACAATTGTTTAAAAGACCCTATAAGAGAGAGATACATACAGAGGGAGGAAGGAAAGAAGGAAGAGAGAGGGGGAGAAAGAGAGAAAGAGATAGAGATAGAGAGAGAGATAGATAGGGGGGAGGCATAAAGACAAAAAGTACTCTTGGTCATTTCTGTGATAATACATACACAGGAAGTCTGAAGCAAGGAAGGACTAACAAAGAAGATGAAAAATGTCTGAATCACAGACACTGCAGAAAAATGTAGATCCATTTCTGGCAGGAAGGTTTAGAGGACTATGTACTGAAAAGAACTGAGATTAAAATAACATTAAAAGAGGAGATCCAAGATGGCCGAGTGGACAAACACTACGCCTGCGTCTTTCCATGAACACATTAAAATTACCACTACATTATAAAACAATCAACCTGTAGAATAATCTGAAGCCTAGCTGAACAGAAGTTTTATAACTAAGGATATAAAGAAGCAACATCAAGACTGATAGGAGGGGCCCAGATGCCTCAAACCTCCATGTGGTGGTTGAGAATCAGGAAGAATATCTTGGCCATCAAAGTTCCCCCTGAAGGAGTGAGGGGACCCAGCCACAAGCCAGTCTCCCCAGCCCAGGGTACCGGTGTTGGGAAGAGGAGCCCCCATAACATCTGGCTGTGAAAAACAGTGGGGATTCCAACCATCCAGGTGGGATGGAAGGATGTGAGAAACCAAGACATCCTCTTAAATGGCCAATGCACAGACTCTCTCACTCGCCAGCACTCACCTTGGGCTCTAGTGGAGGGACAGTAACTTGGGGGGTGTCGGAGATATATGGGGGCCAGGGGCAGACTGAGGTATGTGGCTTTCTATTGCAGTCTGGAGGGCAGTTGCCATTTTTTCTGTATAAGGTTCTCCTACCATTCAGCCAGCAGACACCATTTTTCCTGTGTTGAGCCCTCCCCCATAGGCCAAATCTGATTGGTCTGGCAAGCTCTTTCACTCCACCCTGCTGAGTCACTGGGACCCCACCCCACTCAACTTTCCAAACACCAGAGGCACTTTCTCCTCAAGCAGTCAGCCCCACCCAAATTGCAGCCTTGAAAAACTATTGGAGTCCACGGACACCAGGCAGGTGGTGAATGGTATCAGTGTGCTCTAAGATTTTTGCTGAGTAGCTCCAGGATAAGCACTGGCACCAAATCAAAGTCTACATTAATCTATTGAACACATTTTTCCCACTCTAGTGGCTTCCTGAGACTCTGCAACAACTAACTTGTATACTGTATGAGGCTTTATCAATGGATGAAACTTAAGGGAGCCAGCAAGTAGCAACAGACTTCATGGTGTCCTGACATTTTGCAGAGCTACCCCAGGCCCAGTACTAGTGGTAGACGTCCTCAGCTCAAAGTGCGGCCTCTCCCATGTGACTCCAGTGTTAGCACAGACAATGAACAACTTCAGATCACTTTGTAGCTCCTACCAGGTACCCCCAGCTGGTCACAGGCAGTAGCTAACCTAGGCCTGCATTGGAGCCCCTCCCAACAGGCCCCACAATGAACCTACTTGGAGGTTGGCTTCAGACCATAGCAGAGCACCACCCAATTAGTCCCACAAGCAGCACACCCAAAGGGCAGTCTCAAAAGACACTAGAGTCCACTGGGGCAAATCCCACCTGGTGAGGTAAGCCTCCTGCATGGCAGCATATAAGCTGTGGACATGGTGAAACCCCACAACCATTCAGCCTGAGAGTCAATCTCACCCATTGACATTCCAAGAGCAATTAAGGCTCAACTATAATAGGAGGGCACAACCCATACAAGGAATGCTTGTGGAGTACTTAGAGCAGGTGGCCCGGGAAACTGTTTCACTGGCCCCCACAGGGTACCTACTACATAAGATCACCTGGTCAAGACTGGGAGATATAGCACATCTACTTAATACATAGAAACAAACACAGAGAAGCAGCCAAAATGAGGAAACAAAGAAATACATCCCAAATGAGAGAACAGGAGAAAACCAGAATAAGAACTAAATGAAATGGAAGCAAGCTATCCATAAGAGACAGAGTTCAAAACACTGGTTGTAAGGATGCTCAGTGAACTTAGTGAGAACTTCAATAGAGAGATATCAAGCAAAGAAAAGAACATCAAAACCATAAAAAAGAACCAGTCAGAAGTGAATAATACAATAACTGAAATGAAGAATGCACTAAAAAATATCATCAGCAGACTAGATGAAGCAGAGATCAAATCAGTGATTTAGAAGAGGTAGTAGCAGAAACACCCAATTGGAAGAGCAAAAAGAAAAAAGAATCCAAAAAAATGAGGATAGTTTAAGAGACCTCTGGGACAACCTGAAGCATAATAACATTTGCATGTATGATAGGGGTACGAGACAGAGAAGAGAGAAAGTAAGGGATTAAGAACCTATTTGAAGAAATAATTACTGGAAACTTTCCTGACCTGGCAAAGGAAATAGACATACAAGCCTAGGAAGTGCAGAGAGTCCCAAACAGGATGAACCCAAACAGGCCCACAGCTGGATACATTATAATTAGAATGGCAAAGGTTAAAGACAAAGAGAATCCAAAAAGCAGCAAGAGAAAGGCAACTAATAACTTATAAGGTAGCTCCCATATGATTGTCACCTGATTTCTCAACAAAAACTTTGCAGGCCCAAAGGAATTGACACAAAATATTAAACGTGATGAAAAGCAAAGACCTACAACCAAGATTATTCTTTCCAGAAAAGCTATCATTTAGAATCAAAGGACAGATAAAGAGCTTCCCAGACAAGAAAAAGCTAAAGGAGTTCATCACCTCTAACCAGTATTACAAGGAATGTTAGAGGAACTTCTTTAAGATGGAAAAAAGAAATCAAAATTACAAATAATAAAATAGCAATAATTACATATCTAACAATTACTTTCAATGTAAACGGATTAAATGCTCCACTCAAAAGACATAGGAAGGAAGAATGGATAAGAACACAAAACTCCTACATATGCTGTCTACAAGAGAATCAATTCAGATTGAAACACACACAGAGACAGAAAGTAAAGGAATGGAAACAGATATTTTGTGCAAATGGAAATGAAAAAAATAAAATAAAAAAAGCTGGAGTAGCCATACTTATACCAGACAAAATAGACTTTAAAACAAATGCTATAACAAGAGACAAGGAAGGACCCAGTAATCCCATAAATAAGGGTATTTATCTGAAGAAACCCAAAGCCTACTTCGTGGGGACATGTGCATCCATATGTTCTTAGCAGCACTGTTTACAGTAGCCAAGATGTGGAGGCAGCCTGGGTGTCTGTTCATGGAAGAATGGATAAAAAGGAGACGGTACATATGTATTGGGTTGTCGGAAAAGTCATGATGTATTTTTTCTATGTTTTTTGTTGCAAAAATGTGTCATGACTTTTCCGACAACCCAGTACAATGGAATATTATTTGGCCATGGAAGGGAATGGGTTCTTCCATGTGTGGCTACATGGATGGACCTGGAGAACATTGTGCTGAATAGACTATGTCAGCTATAGAAAGACATACGCAATGTGATTTCACTTATATGTTAAATCTAAAGAACAAATAAAATGGAAACAAATTCATAGATACAGAGAACATATTGATGGTTGCTAAATGGGAGGGGGGTTGGAGGTGAGTGAAAAAAGGGAAGGGATTAAGAAGTACAAATTTGTTGTTACACAGTAATGATGGAGATGTAGGGTATAGAATAAAGAATATAGTCAATAATATTGTAATAATTATGTAGTATTACAGATGGGTACTAGATTTATTGAGGTGATAGATGGGAGGGGGTTGGGAGGCAGGGTAAAAATGGTGAAGGGATTAAGAAGTACAATCTGGTAGTTACAAAATAGTCATGGGGATGTAAAGTAAAGCACAGGGAATATAGTCAATATGATAATAATTATGCATAATGCCAGGTGAGTACTAGACTTACCAGGGGAATTATTTCTGAAATTGTACAAATGTCAATCACTGTGCTGTACACCTGAAATTCATATAAAATAATATTGAATATCAATTATAATTGAAAAATTTAAAAAGTGGGGAAAAATGGTAATAAGGCAATAAGAGGTCCAAATTTCCAGGTATAAAACCAATAAGTCATGAGGATGTACATACAAAATGGGGAATATAGTCAATAATATTGTGATAACATAGTAGGTATCAGATGGTTGCTGGACTTCTCATGGTGATCACTTCCTTAGGTATATAAATGTTGAATAACTATAGTGTACACCTGAAACTAAGATATTGTATGTTGGAGATATATATATTAAGATTTTATTGGGGAATTGGGGGAGGGGAACAGCATTGGGGAATCGGAGAAGGGGAACAGACAAGTTGCTGTCCTTTTGTTCTTCAGTCTAGTTGTGGAGGATGTCGCTTCACTGGCCCATGTTGGTATTATCATTGCGCTTTTCCCGGGTGAGGCAGTCACTCACTGGCCATGGGATGGCCATTCACAGTGGCTCACAGAGGCTCACGGCAGCTCATGCTGGCTGCCAGCCATTCACGGTAGCTCACAGCAGCCCACTGGAACAGAGTCTGCAGCCTACACGGGCACCAGCAATGATGACTCATGGTAACCCAGCTCCAGGTCAAGCTGTTGTTCCCCATCTTAGCTGTAGAGGGTGCAGTGTCACTGGCCCTCATGTGGGATCCGAACCAGGGCCCTGCTGCTCAGAGCTGGTGTCCCAAGCCAACTCTTAACCAATGCACCACTCAGCCAACCCCATTGGTTATATTTTAATAAAAATATTTTTTTTAAAGTAAGTGTAATACAAAGAAAAAACTAATGGAAAAGTAAAAGGGGAATTTGTATCATAAACCTTCTAATTGTACATTAAAACTTTAATATAAAAAACTAAAAAGATAACACTAAAAGAAATAAATACTTAATTGGAAATCCTTTTTCCATTAGAAAGAAATACCAGAAACACCAGAAAGCAGGTTTTTAGAAGTAGAGGCACATAAGAGACAAAAAAAATTAAAAGGCGGGGGTGCAGGGGAATCGTCTCCTTGACTCAGGCAATAATGGGGGTTAAAAACCACTCGGGGCCGACCGAGTGGCGCGTTGGTTAAAAATTGGCTTGGGACACCAGCTCTGAGCAGCAAGACCCTGGTTCAGATTCCACATGAGAGCCAGTGACACTGCCCTCTACAGCTAAGATGGTGAACAACAGCTCCACGTGGAGCTGGACTGCCATGAGTTGCCAGCGATGGCATAAGCTGCAGCCCCTGCTGCAGTGGGCTGCCATGAACTACTGTGAGTGGCTGGCAGCCAACGTGAGCAGCTTGCAGCCGAGGTGAGCTGCATTGAGCCACCATGAGCAGCCATCCAATGGCCAGCGAGCAACTGCCTCACCCGGGAAGAGCGCAATGATGATACCAACACGGGCCAGTGAAGCAACGTCCTCCACAACTAGACTGAAGAACAAAAAGACAGCAAATTGTCTGTTCCCCTTCCCCAGTTCCCCAGTAAAATCTTTAATGAAAACAAAAACAAAATGCCATATAGAGAACCCTGATAATTGGTGGAAGAGAAATAATTTCCAATTCATAAGCATTCTAGAAGATTGTGAAAGAGAAGATGTAGAGGGAATAACAGAAAACATCTCCACAGCTATTCTCTAAATTTAAATAGGAAAGGAAGAAATCATTTTTAAAAGACTTTCAGAACATGTATGAAATGCAGATGATGCAAACAAGTAGTGTTTAAATTCTTGAATTAAAAATAAAAATATCATATGTTTAGAAGCAAAAAGAGGAGAACATGTGGTCTTAAGAAAAATTTTTATTTTAAAATTGTTCTAAGTCTGAAATAGCCTCTCTTGTGTGAGTGAGAGGAAAGGAGGAATGTAAACCAGTCACATAAAACAAAATTTTAGAAATAGGTGCTAAGTCCTAGGAGAAATATTCACCTAAAACTGTCTTATTAATTAAAGAAAAAATTATTTTCAAAGCTCAACAACTATAAAGAAAAAAATATAAAGTTATCAGGATGGGTATTTCCTGTGATAAATAAGAAAATATTTCTAAAAAAAATTACCAATATGAAATTTAGTGTCTACAAATGCAGGAACTTATTTGGATCCGAAATTCAACTGCACAGGTACAAAGGAGATGTGATTTGGCATCTGAAAAAGGTGGGGCGGGGGTTTAAAGAAAGAATGTGATTCTCCTCTGCTCTGCTGTGAGCTTGATCAGACCATACCTGGAATAATGAGTTCGAATCTGGGAATCACACTTAAAGTGGATATATATGATGAGCAGAATGACCAAGGTGGTGGAAGTCTTGAATTTTTGTCAAATGAGGAAGTGATGAAGGCAGAAAAAAAATGGCTTAAATAGAAAATCTAAGGGAGAGAAAATAACTATAATCAACATCTGAAGGAAGGAAAGGATAGGTGATAGATTTAGGTTACTCATAATGATACACTTTCAATAACCAGGAATGTGTTGCCTCCTGTTCAAACAGATACTGAGAAATATTTTCAGGATATTGGAGGGGAAATAAAACATAGGACAGATCACTGACTACGTGGTTTTCAAGATTTCTTCCAGCTCTGAGATTTTCTCATTATATAATTAGAATGAAATTAATTTACTGAGTAGATGTCTCTGCAGTATCTTCATAATGAAACTGTATCAGTAGATAAAAATTGGTTATACATAGTAAAAAGAAGGAATAGAAGGACCTTCCCTATGGATGGCTGCTGTGCTTCTATTTCATTTCCTAGGATTCTGTTGTAAACAGCCATTCCTCAATGAAATCTTCATAATGGCCTTGGGTCTAATCGTCAGAAAATAACATAGCAGTGGGTACAGTGGGAGAGCCAAAGGAAAGCAATGGATTGATCTGACCTGGGAGACTGAGTGCCCTGCTTGTGCTTGTGTAAACACAACCTACTGAGCTTAATATTAAATGTCAGCATAAAGCATGCATTCAAGGAAAAATTACTCTAAGGTAATAAGAACAGAACAAAAATATTTCTAAGGACAGAATCAAAGAAACATTACAGGTGGGTCTTATATTTACAAAATCCAGATCTGAATAGGTAAACTGACAATACAATAAATTTGAAAAGAATAAGGAATTGCAGTTATTCACTTAATAAAAAGTTCTTATTTCATCAAGGTTAAGGTTGCTTTTCATCAAATACCCAATTTAAAAAATTGGGTATTTGATCAATCAACCTGCAGACCAGATTCCATCTTGGATTTTATGTCATCTCATATGTAAAATTCTCAATCATGTTCATCTTTGGAATTTTCATAATCACTTGATTGCTACATAATGCCAAAAATTAATAAGAATTGTGTATCACTCACAAAAATTAACTCAAAGTGGATTAAAGACTTAAATGTAAGACCTGAAAACTTCTAGAAGAAAACTTAGGAAAAAGCTCCTTGATGTTGATCTTGGCAATGATTCCATTATATGACACCAAGAAAAAAAACAAAAATATATAAGTGCGACTACCTCAAACTAAAAAGCTCCTGCACGACAAAAGAAATGATCAACAAATTGAAAAGGCAACCATGGAAAGGGAGAAAATATTTGTGAATTATACATCTGATCAAGCATTAATATCCAAAATACAGGACTCATACAACGCGATAGCAAAATAAAAAATCTAATTAAAAAATTGGCAAAAGACCTAAATAGGAATTTTTTAAAGTAGATATTCAAATGGCCAACAGGTCTGTGAAAAAGTGCCCAACATCACTAATCATGAGGGAAATGCGAATCAAAACCACAATGAGCTAACACTTTGTACATGTTAGATTGGCTATTATCAAAGACAATAGATAACAAATGCTAGCAAGAATGCAGAGAAAAGGAAACTCTTGTATATTATTAGTGGGAATGTAAATTGGCACAGCCATTGTGGAAAACGGTATGGAGATTCCTCAAAAATTTAAATATAGACCTACCATATTATCCAGCAATTCCACTTCTGGCACAGTAAAACCTTGGATTACAAGTAACTTGGTTTGCAAGTGTTTTGCAAGATGAGCAAACATTTCTAATACATTTTAACATGGTAAACAAGCAAAGTCTTGCAATACGAGTAGTTTGTTTCTGGAACGAATTATGTTCACAAACCAAGGTATTACTGTATATATATCCAATGGAAATGAAATTACCATTTTGAAAAAGTATCTATACTCCCATGTTTATTGCAGCATTATTTACAATAGCCAAGACATAGAAAAAAACTAAGTGCCCATTGATAGATAAGTGGGTAAAGTAAATGTAATATATTTTTGATATATATCATATATATGTGACTTATTTCACTACATATATGGCATTATGTTTAGTAAAATAAGTCAGAAAGAAAAAGACAGGGCCGGCCAAGTGGCGCGGTGGTTAAGCGCTGGCTTGGGAAGCCAGCGGCCCCGGTTCGGTCCCACATAAGAGGGCCAGTGACACTGCCCTCAAAAAAAAAAAAAAAAAAAAAAAAAGACAAATACTGTATGATCTCACTTATACATGGAATCTAAAAAAGAAACCTCATAGAACTAGAAAGCAGATTGATAGTTGCTAGAGCCAAGGGGTAGTGGTGGGGGAAATGTATGAAGGTGGTTAAAGGGCATAAAATTCCAGTTAAGTAAGTTCTGGGGATGTAATATACAACATGTGATCATAGTTAACAATACTGTATTGCATATTTGAAGGTTTGAAGGTTGCTAAGAGAGTAAATCTTAAAAGTTCTCCCCACCAAAAAAAAAAAAAAATGTAACTATGAGAGGTGATGGATGTTAACTAACTTTATTGTGGTAATCATTTTGCAATATATACATAGATCAACTCATTACAGAATATGTCAATTATATCTCAATAAAGCTGGAGAAAACAGGTAGATGATAGATAGATAGATAGATAGATAGATAGATAGATAGATAGATAGATAGACCATAGATAGAAAGATGATAGATCCCGTCACAATTTAATATGTATGTTAATATGTACATACTATGCATTTATATATCAATATACATATTAAACTCCAGAGAAGATCTCCTCATCAATATTTCAGTTTTGACAATTGAGGACAGAGCTAAGAAAAAATAGCACTCCCCACTTCTAAGTTGAGAATATATCCTCTCTGCGGGGGCAGCACTCTCCTCAGAGGGTTTGCTGATTTCAGCCATGTGACAAAGAAGCACACAAAGAAGGTTCTATTGGGAGGTCTCCAGCTGAGGATCAACCAGAAGATGTGACCTGCCCCAGAAGGGACCACAAGTGACAGAGGAGCAATTAGAGTGTGGACCTCTCATCAGCAACCTACACCACACTGGCCCACAGGCAAATACCTAAATTGATGTTAAGAACCAACCCAGGAGGGGGCAGTAGCATCACTGCAAATACAGGCCTGGCTTCCTCCCTCCTTCATGCTCCTGATCCAACTCCAAGCGCTGGGGAAAGAGGGAAGATGGCAGGAATGGAGAAAGGCTAAGAATGAAGTTTTAAAGTAATGAGGACTGAGTCTCACAGAATTTACTGGAAATTGCTTTGTTAACAAAAAGTCTCTGAGAAATCAGGAAATCAGACTGAAGCCTTAAGGAATCGATCATACTTCCTGGCAGAAAGGTTGGACAGTGAACAGCTGGTGGTAGTTGTTTCAGAAAACAAAACAAATTCCTGTTTATATGCCCAATGAACTGAGACTTTTCACTAAACTTGTCACATATAATACATATTCAGAAATGTTCCTCTAAGTGTTGTATCTCCTGCTGTTTTGTTATATATATATATATATATATATATATATATATATATATATATATATATATATATTATATAAACAACATGTCTATAAAATTGACTCATATTTGTATGGTACCTTCAATTCTACATGATTCTTTTTTTTTTAAAGGTATTTTTAGGGAATCAGAGAAGGGGAACAGAGAAGTTGCTGTCCTTTTGTTCTTCAATCTAGTTGTAGAGGACATTGCTTCACTGGCCCATGTAAGTATTATCATTGCTCTTTTCCTGGGTAAGGCAGTCACTCACCTCCCATTGGACAGCTGCTCACAGCTGCTCACGGCAGTTCACGAAAGCACATGCCAGCTGCCAGCCAGCCTCATTGCAGCCTATGCTGTTGCCAGCGACTCACAGCAGCCCAGCTCCAGGTGGAGCTGTTGTTCACCATCTTAGCTGTAGAGGGCGCAGCATCACTGGCCCTCGTGTGGGATCTGAACCAGGGCCCTGCTGCTCAGAGCTGGCGTCCCAAGCCAACTTTTAATCAATGCGCCACTCGACCGGTCCTCCACATCATTCTTTCATTTATTTATTTTTATTTTTATTTCTTTTACCTCTTACAACAGCTGTTTTGTTAGTTAAAGCACACAGCTACACAATTGTAGATCCAGGGCTCAAAACCAGTTCTTAAATCCTACAAAACTCAGTCAGGGGCTTTGTTTCCATTTCTAGCTGATCACCCTTCCTAGCAGTCTTATTTTGTGTGTTTTTGTGAGCTAATGTGATCAAGTTTGATGGCTTGCCATGCACCTTTCACCTCTCTGTGCCCTTCCCTCTGTATCTGCTCCTCGGACTGTTTCCACCTTCTATTTTCCTCACTGGCCATTGTTCCTTCTCCTCCCACGCCCACTCCCACTCACTTCATGTCTTCATCACTCTCATCAGAAAGATAACAGTCACTGAATCACAATGCCATTATCGATGGTGGTACCCGCAGAAAACAAATAAGTGCAGAAGGAGCACTTAGCACTCTGGGAAGACTTTGGTCTGAAGGGAATATTTCACAGTTGTTTCAAGAATTAAGGTTTTGGGTGTGTTATTTCTCCCCCTTCAGTGAGAAGGATAGACTGGTCAAATCAAAGCTGGTCTTTCTTCTTCAGTGTCTGATTTAGGAGATTATACATCAGAGAGAGGCACTTGTAGTAAGAGGATTACAGCATTATAGAAAAATAATTGGAATGGTTCCTCTCTCTGCATATCATAGCTTGTTAATGTTGCTGGAGGGATAGCCAGATTAATTAGAAAATGGAATATACTTATTTCTTTAGCTCCACACTCTGATGATCAGAGATGTCCTGCTTATTCTAGTAAATATTAAGTTTAGAGATAAACCAAAGGAGTGAATTAAAGGAATTAGCTTGAAAATATTGGCAGCTTCCCACCACTTATCCTCCAAAAAATGATCTATTTAGGATAAATAGGGGAAAAGTTGGGTTATAATGTCCTCATTGTTCACCACGCTGTGTCTAACAGGCAAGTGTGGGAAGTAAAGGGAAATAAGATTTGGTCAGTGCTTGCTCTGAGCCAGCAGAAAGGTTGAACAGTGAACAGCTGGTGGTAGTTGTTTCAGAAAACAAAACAACTTCCTGTTTATATGCCCAATGAATTGAGACTTTTCACTAAACTTGTCACATATAATACATATTCAGAAATGTTCCTCTAAGTGTTGTATCTCCTGCTGTTTTGTTATATATATAGGATATATATATTTGTTATATAGGAGCTTTCTAAGTGTTAATATCATTTAATTCTTCTTGCAACTCCATGAATTTATCTTCATTTCCAGGGAATGAACTGATGCCTGGAATTCAAACCCAAATCAGTCTGATCTCATAGGCCTGCACTTTTTTCAATTCTACCAGGCACCAATTCTGGACTAAACGTCTGTATCAGTGATAATGGGAGAGGTTATGCCACATATTCACCATGCCATTTTCTTTCCCTGAGTGCTATCAAACTTCCTTGTGGTAAACTTGGAGCCACTTGACTAAGTCTCAACAAAGGGAAATATCAGCAGAAGGGATGCCTCACTTTCTTTCCATAACACTAAGAGCAGTGGTGTCTCCTCCATCTTAAGCTTTCCTTTGGAAACCACATGGCAGCAACGTAAGGGAGGCAGAACCCAGAGGACTGGTTCATCACGTGGAAGAGAAACTCAGCTGATCCATGTTGGGTGTCCATGAATAAGAAATAATGTTTCTGTCCTGGCCACTAAAATTTCTGCATGTGTTACTACAGCACAGCCTAGCCTATCACAACTAAGACAGTGATAGGTATGTCATTTTTAGTTGACCAAAAAGAGGGCACCATGTTACCAGACTGAACCAGGTTGAATTACTCAGTAGTTGCCAGACAAAAGACAACTCCAAGACGGTTTTGTGGAACGGAATGTACTTTATTGCATGCTGGCAGCAAAAACATGTGTGGGCGGCAGGAAGGGGATGGGAGTGTGGGGAGTGGTCACTTTCCCAAAGTGGTGTGTCACTGAACAAAGGATCTGATTCACCTTTATTCAGAGAAATCATGCATAAAGATCAAGGTGAGCTTTGTCATCACATGTATAGGTGGGGACATTCCTATACATGTGCAGTTAGAAAACGTGCCTATACATACATCGTTTGTTCGAAAACGGTGGAAAACCTCAAATTCTGGGAAGAAATTTTAGTGTCATAACGGGAGTATAATGATAATAGTTCATGAAGAGGTCAGTATAGGGTCTAAGCCTTTTCCTCCAGCCCCAGGAAATCTGAGCCAGATTAGTTCCCAGGTTCTCCAAATCATCTGGGCTATGCCTGAAAAGACAGGTCTGGCAATTACCAATGTCAGGGCTGGTGTAGCTATGGAAGGGAGTTTAACTAATTAAGTTTCAGCCCTTCCGTTAAACTCTTAAAACATCACAGCATGTGGTTATGCAAACCTTATAACATTTATAGTGATCTAAGAGGGTTTACAAGTTAATCTAAGCAAAATTATGAATTCTACATATAAGTTAGTCTATGCTAGGCTACCCACAAGGCTTTATATTATATATACACATCATACATACATGGGTTAGGTTACAACTGCAAGAGGAAGAACAGTGACAGAGGGAGACCTCCACAACAAAACAAGAAAGCAGGGTTATTCACCCTGACTGGGGAAATATAATTGAATGACTTGCTGACAAAAATATACCTTTTAATTAAGGTTATTAAAAAGTAGGGCTGGCTGAGTGGCACATTGGTTGAGAGCTGATTTTGGGATGCCAACGGCCCCGGTTTGGATCCCACATATGAGGGCCAGTGACACTGCCCTCTACAGCTAACAACAGCTCCACCTAGAGCTGGGCTGTGCGAGCCCCGGCGATGGTGTAGGCTGCAGCCCCTCCTGCAGTGGGCTACCATAGGCTACAGTCAGTGGCCGGCAGCCAGTGTGAGCAGCCAATAGCTGCGGTGAGCGACATCCAGAGGCCGGCGACTGATCTGTCTCATCTGGGAAGAGTGCAGTGACGATGCCAGCATGGGCCAGTGAAGCGACAGCCTCCTCAACTAGACTGAAGAGCAAAAGGACGGCAACTTGTCTGTTCCCCTTCCCCGATTCTCCAATGCTGTTCCCCTCTCCCAATGCCCCAATAAAATCTTTAAAAAAAAAAAAAAAGTAATAGAACATCATACCACTTCTTGTGAACAAGATCCCACACCTCACTATCTTCATGCAGCTAAAGAGATGATCAAGTATGTCTCCTTAATTCCCCAACTAATCAGATAAATAAATCGCCCCCACCCTACCTCCTTGTACAGGAAGTATGTGACAGGCTAAAACAGTATAAAGGGCCATTTTATTTTCCCTTAGGTGTTATTTAAAGGATATATATCAATTATCTCATTCATTTGCATGATACAATCAATCCATACAATTCGCTGCTCTGAATGGATGTCATAAACCTGAGGTAAACAGTTTGGTAATCCAGTATAATCTAATATGCAATTAATTAAAGTCTCTCCTTTATGGTGAACTGTTGATCCACTCCCAAAATATTTAAATACAAAAAAAAAAAAAAGCAACAGAAAAAATAGAGGTTGGGAAAATTTTGAAGCTAGAAAGACTATCTTCCATGCCTCACTTTCTATCTATACATCTCCTTTCCTTATGTTTTTTTCACTTTCCTCCTTCCTCAAGTACTCAAAAACCTCACTGCCTCACTTCATCATTGCCGGAATCTCCATACCTGCCCTCTCTGGCAATACACTAGCCTCCCAAAACTGACTAGGCCTCTGTCCATTCCATAGAAACAGCCACAGGTAGCCATGCTTTATCAAGTAACCCATGCCCACGTGTCCCAGGTCTTCAAGAGCTTATGTATTACCATTCTTGTTTAGGGTATTTACTTGTATAGTACATTATCTGCTAGTTAACCTGATTGTTAATTTTCAAGGGCTTTGCAAAATATACCTAAATCCACAGAGGTAATCATTTCTACTACTATGACAGGCCAACAAAGGAATGATATTTCAGTAAGACTTAGGCTACCCTCCAGATCATACCACATGGGAAGCTGCCCTCATGCCCATAGCTGGGATCTCATTGCCCTTCCCAGGGAAAGCTGACTCTCTCCTCTACATGAACTTTCCTCCATGTTAAGCACATAGCCCCTTTATTGGCTTTACCTCAGACCCTGGCAGCCTCTCATCTACAGGAAACGGGAAACATATCCCAAGTTGCCTTTATGGGAGAATTCTCTCCCTCCCTCTCCAATTCCCCACAGACCCATAACCCCAGCGGGATCCTCCTGCCCCAGGGACTTCCCCACAATGCTCTGAAATGCATTTCCTGTGGGCCTTAGGTCCAAGCTCCAAAAACACTAGTGTTGCAACACTGAACTTATATCACCTTAATGGACAGAAGAGGAATGTGTCTGAGTGTGAAATACCAAACTGAAAAGTAATAGAATAAAAACCACCTGAAGAATCTGTACAGCCTGAAGGCAAGATTAGAAAACTAGATGACTAAGCAAGAAAGAGGGACCCTGACAACCAGGCTAATGATCTGACAACTTTGCCTCAAGGCAGCCCTTCAAAGATACAGGGAATGTGTCTTCTTCCATTACTGTCAAATATTCAAATCACTTTTTAAGATGTCTCTCTTCTTTTGCTTCTTCATTACTTCATTCTTTTACTCACTCATTCAATTATGCACACTGGGAAAGCACTATGGAAAATGCATTTTGTTAAGATTTTTTGGTAGAGTCTGGCCTGCCTTAAATGGTATTAAGCTGAAAACTCCATGCAAGGCTTTCTGGTAACAGCTAACTGAGAGAACATAGATCTGGCTTCAGTCTTAAGTCTCTACCCTTGTATACACACACACACACACACACACTAACATAAATAGCTCCAGCACCTCAAGCACCAAACAGAGATTCTCAGGCCTTGATAGACAGAAGCTCAGAGAATGTTAACAATGAAGTGGGAGAAAACAGTCTGCCAGGGTACATTTATCACAGAAGAGCAAAAAGTCCCAAAGTAAGTACTACAGACAGTGTTGACCTTCAAAGCACAGTAACCTTGCTTATAAATAATTATCTCCCAGCTCATTAACACTCAGAGTAGCAGCTCCACTCTTGAGAACAGGATGTAGAGTTGAGGAAATGGGAAGAGAGATCTACAAAGGGGCAGAGGTAGAAGAATGAAAATCTTATTTCCACAATACAAGGAAGAACAATATGGACCAGGCTCTCAAAATGCTCAAAGTCAAATTGCAGAAATCAGAAACAGAATAGGATGAGAAATAGTCAATGGAAAATGAATAGGGTATATGCTGAGTTCTAAGAGTTCAGAGGAAGAAGGAATAAGAGAAAAAAAACAAAGAAAGAAAAAAAACAGGTACAAAGAAGTAGGGAGATTGCTGAAAGGAATGAGAACTTCTGCAGAAGTGACACTGAAGTAACACTTACACACTCAAGGCCAGACCAGGAAATAGCTAAAGTGGTCTTGCCAGCCCATACAAGGATGGACTTGCATCATTTCCTCCACAGATCTATTAGATATTACATGGACTACCAAGAACAGAAGCAGTCTGCTTACTCGACACAAGAGTCAGCTGCCCTCCAGTTACAATGCATGAACCTCACCATGAACCCAAAATCAAATGCTTTTTATTATTCCTTCTTAGACCTTGGTTAATTTTTTTTTCACAGAGAACATATTTTATTTGCATAATACAAACATACTTTGTACAATCAATTGTATTAAAAACATAAAATGTTTGTTTATACACATCTGCAAAGTAACCCAACAACTTATCTCACCTGATTTGTGCCTTTTCTTCTCTATAGATATGCTGGCATAAAATTCTCAGAAAGAAACGGTTTCTAAAGAAAACCATACATTTTTCTTTCAGTTAATTTTTTTTTTTTGCATGATTTGTTGAAATATGCTTAAATCTGGGGCAAAGTGATCACTCTTTTGGAATAATAATAATAATTGTTATTTTACATTTTCTGAGGAGACGGGCAGGCTGCTTTTGTATTATTGTGTGTGTGTGTGTGTGTGTGTGTGTGTGTATCCATTAATATATTGGATTATTAATGATCTCCCAATTTCAAATGTTCTTGAGAAAAGTAACAGAGAGAGCTTAGCAATATCCCTCTTCTGTGTGTATATCTCAAGAACATTCATGAATTCCCCCATTTTGGCTGGTTAAGGATCTGCTTATTTTGAAACAGACCAGAAGAACTTAGACTACAGTGGAGTTCTAGAGGTCTCTCACTGCCCATATTTCCAGCTATGGGCTAGCAAACCTAGCCACTATGGAAAGCTCATGTGTTTCAGCAATTTGCATCACTGTCAATGTGACTTTTTCTTTCTTCCTGCAGTGCACATTTCCTTGGATCATGAGAGTCACCTGTCACAACCTCCTGTATGAAGACCTGAGAAGTCTGCTCTTTAGTCCCGATCCTCTTGATGTTGCCGATATCACAACAAAATATTTTCTTGCCTGGAGAGACCAAACATTCCTTTCTGGCCAACATTACTGAGAGGTGAATGTGGCGAGCTGTTGCAACTGGGTAATTGGATTTTGTAATTGCTCTTGGAAGGAAGGGATGACATGGTGCTTGTTGCAGAGAAAATATTTCTACTTTTTTGTGTCAAAGAGGACGATGGGTGCAGTCTCTTTACCTCCTCCCCACTGTTACCTCAGTATGTAGAACAGCCTGTAGGCAATGTGAGAGTGTTCCTCGATTATGGATGTAGTGTCGTGAGCTTTGTTAATGTGGCCAATTGTTCCCTCATTTGTAGTTATCCCTCATGCTCTTTCTCTTCTCTTTTCAGACCTTTTCTTTACTCTGAATGCCTAGAGTAAAGGAGAGGTCAGGAACCTGACCACACGTGTCAGTGTTACTGTGCAAAAGGTCTGGCTGCTTGCCCCATGGAAGCCAAAACTCGAGAGGTGAGGTTGGTGAAAGAAAAGCACGTTTATTCCAAAATGTCAGCATGAAGGGAAGACAGTGGACTCCCAGTCACAAAGACTGTCTTCTCCACTCTTAATACCACTAATAGGTTTTATAGACATACAAGAAGAGTCAGAACAAAGACAAAAAAGGAGAAGTTCGGGGGCCGGCCGAGTGGTGCTGTGGTTAAGCACAGGCTTGGGACGTCAGCAGCCCCGGTTCGGGTCCCACATATGAGGGTCAGTGACACTGCCCTCAAAAAAAAAAAAAAAAAAAAGGAGAAGTTGGCCAGGCAGCTCCAGAAAAAAGTACTTCCTAGAGGCTGGTCTGCCCCAGGGTCAGGAGTGAATTCCATACAGATGCATAAAAACCCCTCCCAAGTTACTGGGCCAGGCTACACACTGGCTCGAAGTAAACACAACCATTGAAACTGGTAGGTGCAGTAAATGTATAGCAAACAGAATTATAAAGGTTTGGTGGAAAGAGAAGCAAAGAAAACCATTTTCAAAAAGTCCCAAGCCAAACCTCAGTCAAATCAAATTACATCACTTCTAGGTATATATCCAAAGTAAACAAAATCACTATAGTGAAGAGATATCTGCACCCCATTTTCATAGAAGCATTATTTATGAAAGCCAAAATGTGGAAACAACCTAAGTGTCCACCAACAAATGAATAAATTATTATATATAAATAAATTATATCTATGCATACACACACACACACACACACACACACACACACTTGAATACTATTCTGCCACAAAAAAGGAAATCCTGCTGTCCTATCATTTGCACCAACATGAATGGAACTTGAGTGCATTATATTATGTGAAATAAGTCAGACAGAGAAAGAAAAATACTAAATCTGATTAATATGTGAAATTTTTTTTCAGTGTGCATTTTTATTTTTTATTTTTTAATTTTATTTATTTATTTTATTATTAGTTTCAGGTATACAAAGCAATGCAATATTTATCCTTTTCACCCCTTACAAAGTGACAATCCTCCTCCCCCATCCACTGTCTCCCCACCCCCGATATACATATCTATTACAATTCCATTGACTCCATTCCCACACTATATTCCATATCCCATGACTATATATGTGTTAAATTATAGTTGACAAATAATATTAGTCAGCAGCCGCTTCAGACGTATAGTGCAGAGGCCAGGCCTCCTCACCATCCATGAAGTGGTCACCCTAACAAGACATGAGTCCATCTAGTCCCCTATAAAATATTTACAACATTATTGATTATATTGTCAAAACTGTCTTTTCTATCCCTGCAGCAACCTTGCAGCTACCAATTTATATTGTCTCGTCCCTTCTCCTTTTCCCTCATGCCCACCCCTGTTCCATCTAGCAATCATCAGTTTTTCCTGTGTCTCTAAGACTATTTCTGTTTACAGTGCTCATTTATTCAGTTCTTTAGATTCCACATATAAGTGAGATCATATGGTTTTCTCTTTCTCTGACTGACTTATTTCACTTCACATGATGGTCTCTAGGTCCATCCATATCGTTGCAAATGGCACGATTTCTTTCTTCTTTATAGCTGCATAATACTCCATTGTGTAAATGTACCATGGTTTCTTAATCCAGTCATCTACTGATGGGCATTTCGGTTGTTTCCAAATCTTGGCTATTGTAAATAGCACGGCAATGAACATAGGGGTGCACATATTTTTTCAAATTAGTGTCTTGGGTTTTTCAGGATAACTACTCAGCAGTGGAATTGCTGAGTCATAAGGTAGCTCCATTTCCAGTTTTTTGAGATACCTCCATACTGATTTCCATAATGGCTGCATCAATCTGCAATCCCACTAACAGTGCAGCAGGGTTCCCTTTTCCCCACAACCTCTCCAGTGCTTGTTGTTTGCTGATTTATTGATGATTGCCATTCTGACCGGGGTAAGCTGGTATCTCATTGTGGGTTTTATTTGCATTTCTCTAATGATCAGTGATGTTGAACATTTTTTCATATGCCTGTTGGCTATCTGTATGTCCTCTTTAGAGAAATGTCTCTCCATATCCTCTTCCCATTTTTTAATTTGGTTATTTTTGTTGTTGTTGTTGAGTTGCATGAGTGTTTTATAAATTTTGGATACTAACCCCTTATCAGATATATTGTTGACAAATATCTTCTCCCATTCACTAGGCTTCCTTTTTGTTTTATTGATGGTTTCCTTTATTGTGAAAAAACTATTAAGTTTGTGTAATCCCATATGTTCATTTTTTCTTTTACTTCCCTTACCCGTGGGGATGTATCAGTAAAAATATTGCTCAGGGCAATATCTGCAAATTTACCCCCTATATTTTCTTCTAGAAGTTTTATGGTTTCAGGTCTTACATTTAAGTCTTTAATCCATTTTGAATTTGTTCTTGTATATGGCATAAGGAGGTGGTCCAGTTTCATTTTTGTGCATGTGTCAGTCCAGTTCTCCCAGCACCATTTATTAAATAGACTATCTTTACCTCAGTGTAAATTCTTGCTTCTGCTGTCATTGATTAACTGTCTGTATATGCATGGATCTATTTCTGGGCTCTCTATTCTGTTCCATTGATCTTTGTGCTGTTTTTAAACCAGTACTGTTGGGAGCCAGCAGCACTCTGGTGTCTGACAAGGTCACATTGAAGTAAAGATCTACACTTAGCACTGGATGTTTAGGGTGCTGCCTTATGGTTAGTCATATAATGTCTCGTGCCTCTATGAACCCATGTGCCTTTCCTCTACATCAGATCCTATAGGCGACAGTACTTTCACTGCATTTATGGCAAGTTCCTATGGTACCCCAAAGAGAGATGGCTATGCAAGCCAAAGATGGGTACGATCTCCTAAGAGAAGGAGACAACCCAAGCCAGGCTCTAGACCCATGGGGATCCCAGGATGGAGAAAGAGGGGACTCAAGCCTCTTGGAAACAGAAGCTCAGACCTCTGGTCACGGAGACCAACAGCCTGTCTGAGAGAAACTGATGATAACATCAGTCTGTTGAGCTCACTTGCCTATGGTCATTGCTGTGAGAGTCTCCAGGCCATGCGAATTCTGATAAGAGGCAACTACTGACCATGGAGTATGTTAACAGCCTTATTTGAATTCTTTGCCTCGTACATTGTTGTAGCAACAAATACTGAAGCTTTGAATAAGAAACAGATGCTACCCTCTATTGTAATTATATGTAGCCCTCCGTAGGATAAGAGAGGTGTGAGACCCCCTTTGGTTACTGAGTATTGTATTTACATAGGAATAGACTTTCCACTGCTAGTCTCTTAGTAATAGCTCAAGTATGCGCCTGTGAGTCTTAAGATTGTGTTTAGCTGCTGGAATTTGGGAAAATTACTAGATAGTCAAGATAGTGATGATAACTATTCTTAAGGCGATATGCAAACATAAGTTAATCCTTAAATGTACAATAGATCACAGCTACCCCAGAGAGAACAATTACAAGGAAGTAAAGACTGTAAAAGTCCTAAGAAAGAAAAAACATCAAAACTATGTAAAATACAACTTGTGATTGAGGTAATGGTCAAGAGTCCCTATAAAAGGGGACATGCTGTAACAATAAAGTGTGACACTTCTCTGTAACCCCTCGTGTCTCCACTCCCTTCTTTTGCCTCACCAACTCCGTCTCCACCTGAGGGAACCCCTGGACTCATGGGAGCTAGACTCCCGCACAGTACAATACTGTTTTGATTACTGTAGACTTGTAGTATGTTTTGATGTCTGGTAGCATGATATCCCCAACTTTGTTCTTATTTCTCAGGATTGCGGTGGCTATTCGGGATCTTTTTTAGGATTACATTTTCTATATCTGTGAAAAATGCCCTTGGTAGTTTGATAGGAATTGCATTGAATCTATATATTGTTTTAGGCAGTATGGACATTTTAACTATATTAATTCTTCCTATCCAAGAGCATGGTAGGTGTTTCCATTTATTTGTATATTTTTTTATTTCTTTCTTCAGTGTCTTATCATTTTCTGAGTACAGGTCTTTTACTTCTTTGGTTAAGTTTATTCCTAAGTATTTTATAGTTCTTAAAGCAATTGTAAATGGGACTATTTTCTTAATTTCTCCTTCTGATAGTTTATTATTGGTATATGCAAATGCAACTGATTTCTGAATATTGATTTTGTATCCTGCTACCTTACTGAATTAGTCTATCATTTCCAATAGGTTTCTGATGGAGTCTTTGGGGTTCTCTATATATAGTATCATGTCATCTGCATGTAATTACAATTTTGCTTCCTACTTGCCAATTTGGATGCCTTTTATTTCTTTTTCTTGTCTAATTGCTATGGCTAGAACTTCCAGAACTACGTTGAATAAAAGTGGAGAAAGTGAACAGCCTTGTCTTCTTTCTGATCTTAAGGGGAATGGTTTTAGCTTTTCCCTATTGAGTATGATATTAGCTGTAGGTTTATCATATATGGCCTTTATTATGTTGAGATATGATCCCTCTATTACCACTTTGCTAAGAGTTTTTATCATAAGTGGCTGCTGGATTTTGTCAAATGCTTTTTCTGCATCTATTGATATGACCATCTGATTTTTATTTTTCATTTTGTTGATGTGGGGTATCACATTAACTGATTTGTGGATGTTGAACCAATCTTTTATACTAGGGATGAAACCCATTTGATCATGATGTATGATCTTTTTAATATATTGCTGAATTCTGTTTGGTAATATTTTGTTGAGGATTTTTGCATCTATGTTCATCAGAGATACAGGCCTGTAGTTTTCCTTTCTTGTGCTGTCTTTATCTGGTTTTGGAATTAGGGTGATAGTGGCTTCAGAGAAAGAGTTTGAGAGCCTTCCCTCCTTCTGGATTTTTTGGAATAGTTTGAGAAGAATAGGTGATAATTCTTTTTTGAATGCTTGGTAAAATTCATTTGTGAAGCTGTCTGGTCCAGGACTTTTGTTTGTTGGGAGCTTGTGGATTACTGATTCAATCTACTTGGTAGTAATCAGTCTATTCAGATTTTCCATTCCTTCTTGAGTTAGCTTTGGAAGGTTGTATGCTTCTAGGAAATTATCCATTTCTTCCAGATTGTCAAGTTTGTTGGCATATAGTTGCTCATAGTAATTTCTTAGAATTTTTTGTATTTCTGTGATGTCTGTAGTCATTTCACTTCTTTCATTCCTGATTTTACTAATTTGAGTCCTCTCTCTCTTTTTTTTGATGATCCTGGCTAGAGGTTTGTCAATTTTGTTTATCTTCTCAAAAAACTAGCTCTTGGTTTCACTGATCTTTTGTATTGTTTTTCTGGTCTCTATTTTGTTTATTTCCGCTCTGGTCTTTATTATCTCCTTCATTGTATCCCCTTTGGGATTCTTTTGCTGTTATTTTCCCAGTTCCCTGAGGTGTAAGGATAACGTGTTGATTTGAGATTTTACTTCCTTCTTTAGGTAGGCCTGCATTGCTATGAACTTCCCTCTTAGGACTGCTTTCGCTGCACCCCAGAGATTTTGGGTTGTGGTGTTTTCATTTTCGTTTGTCTTGAGTTGTATTTTGACTTCCTCCTTGATCTCATTTTTGACCCACTTGCTATTTGGTAGCATGTTATTCAGCCTCCAGGTATTTGCATGCTTTCCAGGTTTCTTCTTATAATTGATTTCTAGTTTCATAGCATTGTGGTCAGAGAAGAAGCTTGATATGATTTCAACCTTATTGAATTTATTGAGACTTGTTTTGTGGCCTAACATGTGGTCTATCTTGGAAAATGTTCCATGTGCACTTGAGAAGAATGCATATTCTGTAGCTTTGGGGTGAAATGCTCTGAAAATATCAGTTAAATCCAGCTGGTCTAATGTGTTATTTAAGGTAACTGTTTCCACATTGATTTTCTGTCTGGAGGATCTGTCCATTGGTGACAGCAGGGTGTTGAAGTCCCCTACTATGATAGTGTTACTGTTGATCTCATCTTTATGTCTGTCAATATTTGTTTTATATACTTAGGAGCTCTTATGTTGGATACATAGATGTTTACTAGGGTTATGTTGTCATGTTGGATCAATCCCTTTATTATTATGAAGTGCCCCTCTTTGTCCTTTATTATATTCTTCAATTTAAAGTCCATTTTATCTGATATAAGTATAACTACTCTAGCTTTTCTCTCATTCCATTTGCATGAAATATTTTACTCCATCCCTTTACTTTCAGCCTGTATGTGTCTTTTGATCTGAGGCAAGTCTCTTGTATACAGCATATACAAGGGTCTTGCTTTCTTATCCATTCAGCCATCCTATGTCTTTTGATTGGTGCATTAATTCATTTACATTTAACGTGATTATTGATAGGTGTGTAGTTATTGCCATTTTGTTATTTGTATTCCTGGGGTTTGTTAGTTAGGTTGTTTTTCTTTTCTGTTTAAAGAAGCCCTTTTAACATTTCCTGCAATGCTGGCTTGTTGGTAATATATTCCTTTAGCTTATGCTTTCCTGAGAAGCTCTTTCTCTCTCCTTCAATTTTAAATGATAACCTTGCTGGATAAAGCAATCTAGGTTGTAGGGCTTTGTTTTTCATCACTTTGAAAACCTCCTGCCACTCCTTTCTGGTTTGCAAAGTTTCTGTAAAAAAGTTGGCTGATAATCTTATGGGGTGCCCTTGTAAGTAACTTGCTGTCTTTCCCTTGCTGCTTTTAGGATTCTGTCTTTGTCTTTAACCCTTGCCATTTTCACTATAATGTGTCTTGGTGTGGGCCTGTTTGGGATCATCTTGGTTGGAACTCTCTGCCCTTTCTGGGCTGTATGTCAATGTCCTTTGCCAGGTTAGGGAAGTTTTCAGACATTATTACTTCAAATATGTTCTCAATCCCTTGCTCCCTCTCTTCTCCTTCTGTTATTCCTATGATGTGATGTTGTTGCCCTTGATGTTGTCACCCAGCTCTCTTAAACTACTTTCAGTGTTTTTTATTCTTTTTTCCTTTTGCTGTCCCGTTTAGATGATCTCTGCTATCTTGTCTTCTAAGTCACTGATTCAATTTTCTGCTTCATCCAATCTGCTAGTCATTCCATCGAGTTTGTTATTTAATTCAGTAATTGTATTCTTTAGTTCTAGCTGGTTGTTTTTCATGATTTCTCTACTTTTCTTTATATTTTTACTAATTTCCCTGAACATTCTAATAATCAGTGTTCTGAACTCTGTCTCCAATAGGTTGTTTACCTCTATTTCCTCTAGTTCCACTGATTCAGGAGGTTTCTTCTCTTCTTTCATTTGGGATGTGTTTCTTGTTTCCCCATTCTGGCTTACTCTTTGTGCTTGCTTTAATGTAATAGGTAGATCCCCTAGGTCTCTCAGTCTTTTCTGGGTGGACTTATGTGGTGTCTGTCCTTTATATTTGAATTATTCAGTCTCCCTATTCTCCTGTGCATGTGTACCAGCAGTTGTGTTGTGTGTCTTTTCCTGTTGAAGTTGAGCTTTGATTGCTTGTGGCTTGTCAGTAGAAGGGATTGGCTCCCAGGCTGACTAGCTGTGAGGATTAGCTGTGTCCACAGTTTATAAGCTGCTATGTGAGGGTTGACCCCTCCAATGAGGATTGGCCCAATGGGCTCTTGTGCCTGCAGCGATTCCTTCTGGGTGTGACTCTTGTAGGTCAAACCAGTAATGCTCTGGTTTTATCTAAAGTTGGCCTCTGGGTATGATGATTCTTGTGTCTCTTTGGCTGGGCCCTGCTGCAGAGCGATTTTAGAGCAAAACAGATCAACAAGCACAACCACAACAGCCACTGAAGGAAACCACATGCTCTCACATGTAAAAAACAACCAACAACCTACACTCAACTTATACAGAAATATCAAACATACAAAAGAAGAAAGCAAAAACAAAACAACAACAAAAAAACCAAAGAACAAAAACAAAACGAAATAAAATAGAATAGAATAAAAAATAGAATAAACACGAGAAAAAAATAGCAATACCGCTCCCCCAAAAAAATTTGCAGAAAAATGGAAAGAAGGAGGAAAAGTAGGGCAGTGAAAAGAAAGAAGAAAAGAAGGGAGAGAAAGAGGGTAGAAAAGAAAGAAGGAAAGAGAGAAAAAAATAAAAAATAAAAAATAATATATATATGTCTACAGACCCCTATATATGGACATATACCTTCACATATATACACCCATATATATGCCAATATTAAAAACTAAAAATGATAATAATGAAATAGAAAAAAAGTAACAAAAACAACCACAACAAGCAACCAAAAAAAATAAAATAAAACCCAGTGCCAGTCTTGGCTGAAGTCCAAGCTCTCTCCAGGTTGTCCTCTGCTGTACAAAATCTCCTCTGCGTCTTGTGGGGGCAGAGCCGACCACCTGGCGGCTAGAGTGACCCTGACAATGCAGCTCTATTGTAGATGAGTGGGGTTATGAGGTGTGATTGGTAGTTTTTACAAAGGCAGTGCGGTTTCTGTTCTTGTCTGCCCCAAGGCACACTGAGTACTGCGCAACCAGAAGGCTCGATGTGCGTGTTGGGGCTCTCTTTCCACTGGAGGCTGAGATTTCAGTGCTGTTAAAAGCCACCTGCAGGGGGACCCGTGAGTGCCTCAGCAGCTGAACTTGCCCTGCCTCCCAAGCCGCAGGAGAGGTGGAGGCGGGGTAGGTAGGCTCAAACTTTGCAGCCTCTTCTCAGGCTGAGATTCTCAACCCCTTGGGGGTAGGAATACTTTTGTAATCTGACCCTACTCCTCCATTCAGAGGTCAGCTTAAATTAAGACTCTGGCGTGGAGGGGTCCAAGGTTTATGAGGATGAGGGAGGGTGGGGGTGGGTTCTTATTTATGCAGTTCTTCTTTGCTTTCTGTCCGAAAAAGAAATCCACCCCCCTGCCAAAAAAAAACCCCGAAACAACCTTCCCACCACTGTTTCCAACTGAGGCTTCTGCCTCAGACACTCAGGCGGAGCTCCTGCCCTGCCTCTCCTGCTGCACTCCCAGAGGGCCTGCGGGGGGGGGGGGGGGGCGGGGGCAGGGAATGGGCCTGCCGTGCAGCTGTGATTCTGCCTCCTGGGCTCCTGCGTGTCCCCAGCTGAGGGTGCAGGCTGCATCTCCATGAGTCTTGGTTCCCTCTTCCCATGCTCGCGGAGCCCAAGGCTTCTGCCTCAGAGTCTGCGTGCCACCAATATTTTTTTTAAAGAAAAAAAAAAATAACTCACAGAAAAGCTGGTCAGATTTGTGTGGATACCAGATGTAGGAGAGGAGGGTAGGGAGACTGGATGAATATGGTCAAAATATACAAACTTCCAGTTAAATGAGTACTGGGGAAGTAATATACAACATGATAACTATAGTTAACACTGCAGTATGATATATTTGAAAGTTTCTGAGAGTGAATGCTAAAAATTCTCATCACAAGAAAAAAATAATTGTTAAAAAAGAAATCCACAGGCCCATAATGGTGTCACTTCTTATAAAAGCACATGACACTAAACTTTGATTTAATACCTAATCTAATTGTAGTTTTGACCTTCTCCATAAACGTAATATTTATCAACCAGTATGAAATTTTCTGGTCAGCATCCCTGAGGTAATCTGTCATGATGGCCCTCTGTGTCCCCCAGAAGTGGAGATAATCTGCATGATAAAAACCTTCCTATTGTCTCCCTCCAAAAAGTAACATGTCCTGGCCTAAAAATAATCTTTTCTTTTCTATTGCTAATAGCTTCCTAGCCCCATTCTCCTTTTTATAAAAATCTTCCATTTTGTACAACCTTTCAAAATACCCTTATACTTGCTAGATAGGATGCTGTCTGATTTCATGAATTGCTTAATAAAGCCAGTTTGATCTTCCAATTTATTCAGTTGAATCTTGTTTTTTAACAGATTTGGTGGTAACAGTAGAATCAAAGCAAACTTCTGATGGTATTCAGGGAAAACAGAAACATAGGCATGGTGCTTATGTTTTGATTTCATTGTCTTTCTCACCATTTCTCAGGGCTGTTGGTAAGTCCCTCATGGTTTGAGCTCTATTCTCTTTGTATTGGAGCTTGAAATCTAATTGGTTCCCTTTACTAAACAGGTGCTTGAGCTGGTAGACAATTCTACCCAGAACCCAATTGAGCTGGCAGAGGATTTTGTCCAGAGCTAATTGAGCTGGCAGAGAATTCTGCCCAAAGCCAATTGAACTGGCAGATATGCTACCCAAAGCCAAGCCTCTAGCCTTTCAGACCACAATTCCCCAGGCAGAAATGCCAGCCCTTAGCTCTGCCCCTGGATTCCACATTGGGAACAGCTGATGGTTTTGTCTGCAATTCCCCATGTATTTGAAATCCTTTCTTAGATTCCCTGTTAAGAACTGTTGGTGGCAGCTGCAGTTCTCCATTTTGTTTGGAATTGGTCCACAGTCCCCATTTTGGGAGTTTGCTGGTCCAATATTTTCTCCAATCCAAGGTTCCACAGGAATTGATGGTGGTTAATAGGTGGGGAGTTGGACTGCATCCAACTTAAAAACCAGAGTGGGTCTCAGATCGGAGTGGGTCTGACTTAAGAACTGGACTGAGTTCGGGATTGAAGTGTGTCCAATTTGAGTTGGAATGGGTCCAGTGGAAGCCTTCAGTGGATATTAAATTAAAACCAGTTACTAAAAAGAATATGAAAAGGCAAAAGGTCACAAAAATTGGTAGGCCCTCTAAGGTATTATTGGGTTGTCAGAAAATTTATGACGCATTTTTACAATGAAGAACAGAAAAAATACGTCATGACTTTTCCAAAAACCCAACAGTTTGGCTCCAAAACCCTCAAAAGCCTAGCTAAAGAAATGAGATCTTTTATACTTAAAGAACTGAGCATGCCACCTTCTGGCATACCTGCTTATATTACGTTTAACAACTATAGTCAGAGAAGTCGAAGACATCTATCTTACTAAAAATAACCTAGAATTACGTTGGCCATTAGAGGGAATGTTCCAATTAGACAAGACTGTTCATTTAAGCAGTTCACTTGAGACCAAGCTGGATGGATAAAATGGGATACCTACTTTAATTGGTATACAGGAACTTACAAAAGTCTTCATGCATCCAAAATAGCTTCATTGAAAGATTCATTACAAAAGGCTAATGAAAAATTAAAGACACAAGAGGTACCTAGTGCAAAAAGACGATAGGATGAGCATAATCATGAATGTGACTCCTACTGCTCTCCCTCCCCTTTCTTTTTCTCTTCAGTACTCCAGCTTTACTCTTTCTCTGTCTGAACTGCCTTTCCACCCTGAAGAAACCACTAAACAGTTACCGTTTAAAATAGAACTACACAAGGCTCCAGATGAAACCCCTTAGGTGTCTTTTAGCCCTTGGTCAAAGGCTGAACTAAGGGTGTAGTTAAGAAATTTCCTGGGCTGGCTGAGTGGCGCATTGATTAAGAGCTGCCTTGGGACACCAGCAGCCCCAGTTTGGATCCCACATATGAGGGCAAGTGACACTGCCCTCTACAGCTAAGAGGGTGAACAACAGCTCCACCTGGAGCTGGGCTGCCATGAGTCCCTGGGACAGCATAGCTGCAGCCCCTGCTGCAGTGGGCTGCCATAGGCTACAGTGAGTGGCAGGCAGGCAGCGTGAGAGGCTTGCAGCTGGTGTGAGCTGCCAAGAGCCACTGTGAGCAGCCATCCAGAGGCTGGTGAACGATCTGCTTCATCCGGGAAGAGCGCAGTGATGATACCAACATGGGCCAGTGAAGCAACGTCCTCCACAACTAGACTGAAGAACAAAAGGACAGCAACTTGTCTGTTCCCCTTCCCCAGTTCCCCAACACTGTTCCCCTCCCCCAATTCCCCAATAAATTTTAAAAAAGAAAAGAAATTTCCTAAACCTAGGGAGGAACCCCAAAAGTGATTTGAGGAATTTAGAGTCATTGTTGGGGCTTAAGACCCTGGATGCCAACCTTTATCAACTTGTGCACATGTTGGTAGGACCTGGAAAAAATGGATACAGGAAGCAACTGACAAAAACCCAAGGATGACCATTAGAATCCTCAACCAAATGGGCCCACGAAATAGCAACTGACTTTTTACAAACCATTACTAGAGTCTTCCCTGCCCATACTGATTGATCTATGATTCAAACATGCGAAGAAAAGAAAGATGAACCTGTTGCAGATTTCCAAGTTCACTTGGAAGCAATTTTTTCTGTGGTATTCAGGGTTCCTGTATAGAACATCAATTATGAACACAAAATGGACTCTAATAATTCTGATAGTTATGTCAGTTACAAAGTGACAGTCATGCCAGAGCATCACGTGAAAGGCGTACCCAGTTAACACCTTAACCAGATAACTTCAGACGCAGGGTGGAGTGTGGTCATCAGGTCGGCTTTATCGGACTGCAGATGGGGGCACTGCACCCAGTCTTGAGCATAAAATGAGAGCTCTCTGACTGCTCATCACTTAGGCCTCAGCTGATGAGCTGACAGCCACATCTGCACTCATCCCAGACCCAGATGGAGCGCTTGAAGCCTCGCCTCCTGACTGGCTCACCAGTCCGGCCTGATGCCCAATGCTACACACTCCAGCACCATAGGGACTCTCACTGAACACTGCACTCTCTCTCTTATCCTTCTTTCATAAGATTCCGTTCACCTTGCCTAACTCTATTGTTTATAAACCTGTGTGACCCTCTTGTGTGAAAGTGATCTGCCTTGACTTTTGAAGGCTATCTGACCAGAGCCTTGGTTAATGCCCATGGTAAACCGAGTCAGTAGGACTAGATCCAAGGCTTTATTCTAAGTCTGACATGGTGGAAAAACACAAGTGTGTGTGAGACTGCTACTTTGATAGTTGTGTCCTGCTCAGGACAGTTCCATACAAAACATGAGGCCACTCAGCCTTCTCTAGTTGCCCTCTTTATAAAAGGATTATCTCCTGAGATTAGTGGATTGGTTAATAGACAGAAAGTAGAATAGGAGGACACCAGTCTAACTGAACTTGTGATTATAGCTGAACATTTTAAAAGGACCCTGGAGCAAGTTTGCAAACAGAAATCCGCCAAGATAGTAACTTCACAGCTACAATAGTTCCAAGGCCTGTAATGCAAAAGAGTACCTAAGCCTCCTGCGCTGCATTCCCCCAGTGTCCTATGCCAAAAAAAAAAAAATATTGGTTCAAAGATTAATGTCTTAATTTCATAAACTGGGGCACTGAAAAAAAGATTGTCCTCAAAAGTCCTCTGCAAATTCTTCTCAAATGCCCCCATATCTATCTTCAGAGGAGGTTCTCATGTGGGCCCTCCATAACTGATGGGGCTCCAAGGGGTTCTCCAATAAACTCTTACTATAATTCCCTTAAATAGACAAAGGAAAATTAAAATTAAAAGGAACAGGAAGCCTATTCAGATTCTGACTGATACCGTAGCTATTCTTTCAACTTTAAATCCCACCCTCAGAAGAGAAATGCCTCAAAATAAAAAGGAGGTTTCCTTAGTGGGGGTATCTAATCAAGTTCAGAAATATTTTTTATCTAAACCAGTACATATGACCCTGAGACATTTTACTGAAAAACATTTATATTTGCTGTGACATATAGCCCCAGTAGACCTATTAAGTAGAACTTGCCTTTCTCAATTACTAGGGTTAATATATTTTGCCTCCAATGGAGAACTCAGCTTAGAATTTCCTGACCAACCTACACCTGTTCTTTTTGTTCCTTTCAGTTTGTCCTTAACATAGAAGAGGAAGAATTCCAACAAGGTCCCCTAAATTAATCAAGGTACCTGAAAATCTGTAGTCTACTTCTAACACTGACATTGGAATAATAAAGTGTACAGAACCTATAAATATTCAGGTATATATAGAAATAAACCTCTCCCTAAATTATCTCAATATCCATTAAAGCCTGAGGCTCTACAAGGCCTCACACCCACAGTAGAAGACCTAATTGCCCAGGACCTAATCACTCTTCATACTGGTCCTTGCAACAGGCCAATCTCGCCCATCTGGAAACCTAGTGAACAGGAATGGCAAATTGTCCAGGACTTGAGAATTATAAATAAAATAGTTATTCTCCATTTCCCAGTTGTTCCAAACCCAACCCCTTACTGTCACAAGTTCCACCTGACTCAATATGGCTTATTGTTGAAGACATTTGTTCATCTTTTTTCAGCATTCCTGTAGACTCTAACAGCCCATATCTGTTTGCTTTTATTTGGAACAATCAATGATATACCTGGACCGTTATGCCTCAAGTGTTCACTGTGGCCCTTTCTTATTTCTCCCGAATAAGTCACCAGGATTTAAGTACCCTTCAGTTCCCTGGGAAATCAACCCTTTTACAATATGTAGATGATCTCTTGCTGTGCTCAGTTACCAAAGAGGAGTCCATAAAAGATTGCATCATTTACTGCAAGAGCGAGCTGAAACAGGAAGCAAAGTCTCTAAGGAAAAATTACAATTATCTCTGGACACTGTTCATTATCTAGTTCATAGTCTAAATGCTGAACGAATTCAGCTATCTCCAAAAAGAATTCAGCTAATCCAGGAATTTCCTAGACCCACAACTAAGTGACAGATTCGTGGATTTTTAGGCTTGTCTGGTTATTGCAGACTGTGATCCCTAGTTTTTCCCTATTAGCTTCCCCACTCTATGAACTTACTAAACTTTTAATTGGGAAGACAAACATGTGCAGGCTTTTATAAAACTAAAACAAGGACTGCAAGAACCACTTGCCTTAGGGCTACCTAACTATTCAAAACCTTTTATTGGATTTGTGCATGAAAGAGACCATCAAGCTCTGGGAATGCTCACACAGGAGCATGGTAATAAACATAGGCCTGTTGCCTATTATAACACGTAACTTGATTCAGTTGCTCACGCCCACCCTAGCTGTCTTAAGGCTATAGACACATCTACAAACTAGTGGAAGCCTCAGCAGATTTGACCCTAGGAAATGACATTAATTTTCAAACTCCACGTGCTTTCCAAACCCTTAACTCTGGGGCGGCCAGGTGGCTCAGTTGGTTAGAGCACAAGCTCTGACCAATACAGTTGCAGGTTGGACCCCACATGGGATGGTGGGCAACTAGATTGGAAGCAGCAAGTGGACTCGGAGCTGAGCTGCGCCTTCCACAACTAAGATTGAAGGACCACAACTTGACTTGGAGCAGATGGGTCCCAGAGAAAACACATTGTTCCCTGAAAAAACATTCTTCCCCAATTAAGTTTAAAAAAAAAAAAAAGCCTTAACTCTGAATTGGCTCAACATTTCTCTTCAATAAGACTAACTTTTTTTTTTTTTTGAGGGCAGTGTCACTGGCCCTCATATGTGGGACCGAACCGGGGCCGCTGGCAAGACTAACTTTTTTATAAAATCCTTCTGCTTCCACCACCTAATTGACATCTTAAACATTACAATGTTCTTAATACTGCTACATTACTACCTCTATCTAAGGAAGGGAAACCCCGGATATTATTACTACAAGGTAATAATGTTCCATCCTGTGACACTGTGTCCTGATTTACATGACATCCCTTCAACCTATCCTGATCTAAGCTTGTTTGTTGATGAGTCATACTGTAAAAAGGAAAAAGGGAATTTTCAAGATGGTTATGCCATGACTACGCAATATGGCCTACTCAAAAGAAGAAACTTTCCACAAGCTAAATTTGCCCAACAAACAGAGCTCCGTGCCCTTACCAGAGCATGCCAATTATCAAAAAGACGAACCATTAATATTTATACAGATAGCCACAATGCTTCTGGGGTTGTCATGATTTGGGGATGTTATGGAAATAAAGGGGTTTTCTTACGTGCTCTGGGATCCAATCAAAATGGCAACAAGGAAGCAATCATTTCACTGCTATTCTCTTACCTCCTGAAACTGATGTCATCAAAACTGAAGCTCATGCCGTTAGAAAAGGCCCTAGTCTTTTCTGTCAAAGACAACAAAGTTTAAAAATATACTTCCTCTTTCTCACTATTGTTTAAGTAGTCCCAGTTAACATATACTTTCTCATTATTGTGTAGTGGTTTCAGTTAAAAATATACTTTCTCATATTGTGTAGGAGTTTCATTTAAAAATATATGTTCTCACCATTGTGTAGTAATTCCTCATTTTTCAAGCTCACCTAATCTTGTAACTAGGCAGATCTTGCTTTACTATTAGCCAATTGGTTTAGATTGTAAGCTCACACTCTCGCCAATAGAGTACAACATAGTGGAACCTGCATTAGGGATAAAAACTAAGTGGACTTCCCACTCAGTGTGCTTGCTAGACTGGCTTATAGTGGCTCTGCACACTGCTGCAGAAGTAAATTTTGCCTTGCTGAGTTACTTTCGACTTTATGTGTCTTTATTTGCAACACGGCTAAAATCTGTTCCCAACAATGCTAAAAGAACTGAACTTATTAGTCAGAGAAATGTCCTCGTAGCAACAGAATCTATAAAGATTATGGCATGTGTGAATGAAGTCCATTCTGCTACTGCAGAAAAATGGCCCTTCATTGCCAAAATTTTGCCATCCTGGTGTCCATGGAATATGGCAACAGTCTGATCCTGAATCAGAGAAATTGAGGTGGGTAAACAATGGCTATAAATTAAGTAAATAGTCAGGGCTATGGGAAACTGAAGAGGACCACTTGGTTTATCCAGGCTTCCTAGCAAATCCCACTTTCATTTTTGTATTCCTTTACCCACCACAGTGCATTTAACTGTTTTGTCCTCAGAGGCTCAGACATCCTCCCTCTGAACCCTTTGAGCACCTGCAGCTGGACTTCATTCAAATGCCACTTAGTCTGGGTTCTCAATATGTTCTTATTGTTATATGTAGGTTTTCCAAGTGGGTTGAAGCGTTCCCCTGCCACAAGGCTGATGCCCTCACAGTGGGAGGGGTGAGGAACTGTTAGAAAGTGTATTGCCCATTTGGGATACACTTTCTACAATGTCCAGTAAATGAGCCACTCACTTTACTGGGCAAATTAACAAAAGACTTGCAAACTTCTTGGAATTGTCACTGTCCCTATCACCATTAATCATCAGGCAAAGTAGAAAACTAATGGGATCTTCAAACTTAAAATCTATAAACTAGTTAAAACTACTGGACTCTCACAACCTAAGGTATTGCCTTTGGTCTTGCTGAATGTTCACAGTACCCTCTTTGGGAAACATAAACTTATTCCACATGAGATTGTCACCATCAGACAATGTCTATTGGTATGCAACCTTCTCCTGGTCCCTTGTTGTCTCATGCTATTATGACCAGCTACTATAAGTCTTTACTATCTTATGCACAAGCCCATCATAAACAGGCTGAAGAAGTTTTCCCAGATCCCAGTTAAATGGATTCTGTTGGTCACAGCCTAGAGCCTGGTGACTGGATATCCTGGAATCATAATCAGAGGAAGACAGCCCTCAAACCTCACTGGAAGGCACCAAAATAAGAGCTCTTGACCATTAACACTGCTGCAAAACTAGAAGTATTGAGCCTTGGATATACATCTGAGAGCTTAAAAAGTTCCCACCTGTTCCTACACAAACATTGGAGGCCTTTGAATCAAATTGATGAGGAAGAAATGTAGCTGACATCAAAGTAGACTGCTTTTACCCAAGGCACTAGATCAACACTTGATACTTTGAACATAAATCCCTTTCTTCCTTTTTTTCCTTTACTCCAACATTGGCCTAGAAAGATAACACCACCATTCAAATTTCTCAGGCCATTACTGGGGGGCAGGAGGTGGTGGGGGGAGTAAATTTTCAGATTGCTAGATTCATTATCAAAGATTCTGAATCATCCATTATTATTTAGATCAGATTTGGCCCCACTCACTAAGAAATCTTGCTGGCAGCACCCATCTTTGCAAGGCATTGAGGATGACTCTTTATTTCAGGATAGGAGATTCTTTTCCCACATGTGCTGACTGACCCATGGTTTGAATGGATAGATGTAGCAATCTCCATAAATAAGTCCATTCCCTGGTTAGGAGTTAATACAAATAAGTATATGATCAGGAAACTTTCCTTATCTCTTGGAGACATTGCAGAAACTATTGCTAAGACAGCTATCCAGCAAAGACTCTTAGACTCTCTGGCCAAGGGTATTCTTACTAACTCAGTAGCCCTTGATTAACTTTAGCTGAGCAAGATGTCCATGCTGTGGCCACACTATCTGCTATACCTGGATCGATACTTCTGGGTAAGTTGAAACTCAGTTGCATAAGATCACTGAACAAGCCATTTGGCTTAAAATGGTGACTCCTTCATTGGGGTCTTGCTTTGATTGACTTGGCTTTTAGGAACCAGGGCTCCAAAGTGCACTCCAAACATTGGGAATTATCCTGATTGTAATCATAATAATCCCCATGGTGCATTGAATTCTCTCATAAATTTTTAAATGCATGTTCACAGTTGCTGACCACCAGGCAAATCTCTAACACTGGAATGTCAGAAAAAAACAAAAAAGAGATGGACCAAACCTGGCTTGTAAATGTCATGGGATAGAACCATGGCTTGTAAATACCATGGGAATTAAGCAAAAATGGCATGCAACACCAAGAATCAACAAAACTGCAGAGTGGTATCTGAGAGCGACGCTATTGCCTTAAATTTGATCACATCTCTCAGTTAAAATTGATAAAAGCAGACCTGAAAATGAAGATGGCAGAGTAGGTAAATGCTATACTCACCTCCTGCCATGGCCACATCAAAATTACAACTAAACTACAGAACAACCATCATTGAAAATTGTCTGAAGTCTAGCTGAACAGAAGAATTATAAGGACATGCAGAAGAGGCTGTGTCAGAACTGGTAGGAGGGGGAGACGAGTGAAAAGGTCTGGTCCTATACCCACATGTGGTGATTAAAATTGGGAGGGATATCTAAGCTGCAGAAATCCCCCTAAAGAGCTAGAGGTTCCACGGTTCAGGAGGAGAAGCCCCCACAGCTTCTGGCTGTGAAAACCAGCAGAGATTGTGCTGAGTGAGACAGTGGGCAGCAGAAGCACTAGGCATTCCTTTTAAAGGGCCCATGCATGGACTTAATCACTGAGGGACTCACTTGCTGTAGGCTCCAGCACTGGGGCAGCAGCTTGAAGGGTACCAGGGACATACAAAGAGTAACTGAGTTGTCTGGCTGCAGAATGAGGGCTGGAGGAGCAGCTTTCTCCCAGACAGAAGTACTGGCAGAAGCCACCATTCCTTTGTTGAGTCCTCCCCCCATCCAGTGGTGCAGATCCAGGCAGGTGCCATATCTAAGTCTCCATCAACCTGGCTAACACTGTTCACCACTCCCCCCGTCCCTGCCACCCCACTCCAGTGATTCCCTGAGAACACACTCCACCCAACTTGCATGCCCACCCAATCCATTTCCAGTGGCTTTTCCATACAGTCTATCTAAGCTCATGCTGCAGACTTTCCTAAAATTTCTCAATGGTTCAAAAACCCAAGACAAGCAGCATATGGACGAGGCATGCCCTGTACAAACCAATTTCAGTTTGCAGCTTAGTGTCTCCCAAACACCTGTAAGCCCAGCACAAATGGCAACTGTTCAATCTACAGGTCAATTTGTATATCATACCAAGTAGCCCCAGAAATGTCACAGACAGTGGCTGACCTTGGCTTGCACCAAAGTCCCTCCTAATTGGTCCCAGAACCAACACGCCTGGCGGCCATCTTCAGACCACACCAGAGCACAAACAGAGGCTACAAAAGAGATACAGCAGGACCCTAGTAATTCCACTTCTGAGTCTTTATCTGAAGAAACCCCAAAGACTACCTCAAAGGGATATGTGCATCCATATGTTCATTGCAGCATTATTTACAATAGCCAAGATATGTAAGAAACCTGGATGTCCATCAGAAACCTGGATGAATAGATAGAGAAAAAGTGCTACATATGAATAGTGGAATATTATTCAACCATAAAAATGAATGATTTCTTGCTATCTACAACAACATGGATGGACCTAAAGGGTATTGTGCTAGTAAAATAAGTCAGACAGAGAAAGACAAATACCATATGATTTCACTTATATGTAGAATCTAAAAACAAAAAAAAAACAACAAAGCAGATACAAACTCATAGATACCAAGTACATTTTGATGGTTGCCAGGTGGGAGTGAGGTTGGCGGGTGGGGCGGTGAGTGAAAAAAAGGAAGGGATTAAGAAGTACAAATTGTTAGTTATAAAATAGTCATGGGAATGTAAACTATAGCATGGGGTATATAGTCAATTATATTGTAATAACTATGAATGGTATCAGATGGGTACTAGATTTATCAGGGTGATCACTCTGTAAGTTATATAAATGTCTAATTACTATGTTGTACACCTGAAATTAATATTGTATATCAACTATAATTGAAAAATAAAAAACTATTTAAAAAAATTTTAAGTGTTCAAAAGATAAACCACAGGCCCAAAATTGTGTCATTTGTGTTAAAAGCCCATGACACCAAACCCGGACTTAATACTTACCTTAAATGCATTTTCTTACCTTCTCCAGAAATATATTCTTAATCAGCCAGTCTGAAACTTTCTGGTCAGCACCACTGGGGTTATCTTTCAGAAGGGCCCTCTACATTCCCCAGAAGAGGAGGCATTCTGCATGATAAAACCTTTCCTTTTCTCTTCCCCCCAAAACTGAAGATAGCCTAGATTAAAAATAATCCTGTCTTGGGCCAGCCGAGTGGTGCAGTGGTTAAGCACTGGCTTGGGAAGCTAGCGGCCCCGGTTTAGGTCCCACATATGAGGGCCAGTGACACTGCCCTCAAAAAAAAAATAAAATAAAATAATAATCCTGTCTTTTCCATTGCTAATAGCTTCTTTGCCCTTTTACTATGAAAACCTCCCATTTTGTACAGCCTCTTAAAGTGCCCCTCTCTTGTTAGTTGGGATGCTGCTTTATTCATGAATTGTTTAATAAAGCAAATTAGATCTTCAAATTTACTCAGTTGAATTTTGTGGTATAGCACATTTTTTTCTCTCTTTTTGGATGGATGTTAACTAAACTTATTATGGTAAAAATTATTTCACAATATATGTAAGTCAAATAAGTAGATTGTACACCTTAAACTTATACAGTACTGTATATCAATTATACCTCAATAAAACTGTAAGGAAAAAAAGTTGCTTCTTCATTCCATGGTACAATGACAGAGAGGCTTTAAGAGAACAGGGCTCAACAAGTAGATGAGTCAAGAAGTAATGCTGAACTGACCTCCTGCCTGGTTGGGCGTCTAACAGTTGTTCTAGGAAGCTTCTGGGGGCCACAGCCTGAATCCATCACCTGTGGGAGCTGAAACTGAGAGAAGCAGAGAGTCTGTCAAGATGACAAGGACTCAAAGCCTAGAGCAACATTTCTCAAAATGTGGAGGCTCATTGGCTTCAAAATCACCAGGGACATTGTGAAAATGCACAGTCTGGGCCCCACGTTAGATCTATTAAATCAAAATATCTGGATTTGGACCCAGGAATCTGCATTTTAAGAAGCTTCCCTACTCCCACTCCTTAACCCAACTCCATTGACTTAGGGATACATCCTTTCCTGTCTTCCCAGCATTAGTCACTTTCAAGAAAGAAGGGGCTGCATCCTACTGTTCAGCTAATACTGTGGGAGAGAGCACAGATCATCACTCACTTTATCCCTCATAGGGAAACAAAAACAAACAAATAAAAAAAACAGGAGACCAGGAAACCCTGGAAGAGGATATGAGCCAATTACAGAGTTGTTAAAGTGAAACCTAGCACCGAGAGTTAGCTCTGTTAGACTGAGCTATTTGAAGTCTGAACCAGGGCTCTCAGTGTATGGTGATATTCAGTAGGTGCTTAGTAAATCGGGAAAGGGGAGGGAAAGATGGAAGGAGGGAGGAAAGGAGGGAAGGAGGCAGAGTGGAAGGGAGGTAGGGAGGAATGGAGGAAGGAAGGGAGGGGGAAAGATAGGGAGAGAGAGAAAATGAGTAAGTAGAGAGCATGGCCAGTCTTAATCCAGTGTTAATTTTAGTCCTGTATTGCCCAGGTCTTCCGCTCAGCTCTAGCTCACTTGCAGTCAGCCTCTTTCATTTTCTTGTGGGGTTTTGGGAATTCTCATTCATTATGCTGACACCTTTTCAGGAAGGTCTCCTGGTCTGCTGAGTTAAGAGATCTCTGTATTCCGTTTCTCCAATCTGTCAATTTTTTAAGGAAGAAAGCATTTTTGTTCTATTTTACACAGAAGGTATTTCTGGAGATCACAGCAGCTGGATTGCAGACAAAGAGAACAAGATGTGCATCAATCCATAACACCAGAGCTCAGCCCATTCACTGTTTCACTGCAAATCCAAATTTGTTCCCCATTAGTTTCCTTGCAAACCCAAATTCCTTCTTTTGACTCTGTACAGCAGCCTGGGAAGAGCAGAGAACAGGGAAGGGAAGAGTGTGATTTCTAAAATGTTCTGCAAATTGTTCACAAGCCCTGTCCTGTGCGGTTTCTGGGTCTCCAGCCTGCCATGAATCTTTGAGACCCTGGGCCTGCCACCATCTTCACTGCCATTGACATTCTTGTTTGTAGACCCTCTATTCCAATTACTAAATATTTTAATGGCACTATATTCTGAGAGAATCTCTGTTGCCAGGCACTGAAATTAGACTGTTGAAAATGGAGGTGTGTTTTACTTTTCAATTTCAAATTCTTTGCAGCAGATTACAAAAATTACAGGAAAATTTAAAAAATCTCTAATCTTACCATCAGTAATGACTTAGTTATCAATAATGACTGTTAGCAAGTAGATCTATGTGCTTTTATTATTAAATGTGTGAATATACGCACAACTGTAAGCTTTTTTCAAAATTAGGACCATATTTGGATATGATATGACGTCCTATCCAAATATGGTCCTAATTTATTCTACTCTTTCTTCTTCTTCAACTTAGACTAAATAGGGAATATTTTCCTATGGTCATTAAAACCTTAACAACATGATTTTTATAGGCTACATAATATTCTATCATATAAAGTTATTTAGCCAGTTTCCTTTTTTATAGATTTGGGTCATTTCTAATTATTCAGTATTATTTTTTATTTTTTTATGTTTTTAATTTTTTTTTAAATATTTTATTGGGGAATTGGGGGAGGGGACCAGCCAAATTGATGTTCTTCAATCTTCGTTGGGGAGGGCGCCAGTTGCCATCTGGCTTCCCATCGGCAGCTAGTGGCCTCTAAGCTCAAGGTGCTGTGTTCAATCTTAGTTGCAGGTGGGTATAGCCAACATCTCATGCAGGAGTCAAACTAGCAGCCTTGTTATGAGTGCATTCCCTATCCACTGAGCCATCTGGGCGGCAGCTCAGCTCAAGGTGCCGAGTTCAGTCTTAGTTGTGGGTGGGCATAGCCCACCACCAAACAGCAATCTTGTTGTTATACCAGCTGAGCCATCCTGCCACCTGTTGGCAGCTCAGCGACACCTCAGCTTGGGCACAACATCATCAGACCATATGGGAATCGAACCAGCAGCCCTGTTGCTCAGAGCTCTCAGCCAACTCTTAACCAACTGAGCCACTTCACTGGCCCTCAGTATTATTCTTTAAATCACTGGGATAAAAATATTCATTGATAAGTCTTTGAAGACAATTCTGATCATTTCGTTAAGATAAATTCCTAAAAGAAAAACTGCTGAGTGGGCATAGCGTTTTTAAAGCTTGTGATAACTATTATTAAAATACTCTTTATAGGCTGTAAACATTTAAATTCCCATTAACACTAAAAAGCATTTCCATTTCCTCACCTTTATTATTAATAGCAAATATTATATTTTTTTAATTATTTAAATTTGATAAACAAACCAAAAATGTCCCTTGGTATTCCTTTTATTTGTAATCTTTTTGCAATTGTCTATCCATATCTTTTGTTCATTTTTCTACTGTGATGTTTATCTTTTTTACATTGATCTCTTAACATTTTTTATTACATAAAGATCTAGCCCTCTGAATTATATGTAGAAAATATTTTCCAGATTTTTCATTTAACTTATTTAATTCACAACTTTTTTATATTAAAAAAAATCATAGTAGTCAATTATTTGTGTGATGATTTAAAAGCCTTTGCTTTTATGTTGAAAAAGGTTTTTTTCCTCACACATAGTTACTAAATATTCCTAAAATATTTTTGTGATTTATTACTTTAAATTTAACTCTTTAATTCAATTTAATGTATTTTAGTATATTGTTTGCTATAAAAAGTGGGACATTTTTTCCATATAGTTATTTGTCCCAGCGCCATAAATTAATAAATCCTTATTCACTGATTAGAAATCTCTCTTTAATCATATACTAAATTCTTATACATGCAAATGTCTGTTTCAAAGTCTTATTTTGTAACGTTTTCTATTCAATTGATTTATATGTATTTTTGCTACAATATTATAAAATTTAATGCATTTTAGGTTTAATACACAGTTTACGTATACTAACTAGTAAAGAAACACCTCCTTTTTTCAAAATTCCCTAATATGTTTGGCTATTTATCCTAACAGATGAACTCTTAGAATTATACATTACACAACAAAAAAAAATCCTGTTGGAATTTAATTGGAATTACATTAAACCTATAAGAATTTGGGAACCCACCATATCTTTACTAGTTGAGGGTTCCCATTTCTGAACATTTTATTTTTATTCATTTACCCAAACCATTTTAATAATCAGTTTTAATAGCTTCTATAGCATTTTGTAGTTTTTCTTTTTTTATCCAGGCTTTGAGCCAAATTTCTGATGAAGATAAATTACAGGTGTTTAATATTTATACTGCCCTTATGGGTAATATTTTTCCATTATAACTTTAAAGTAGTAATAGATTTATAGATAAAAGATATTGATTTTCCTATATACATTTTAGATCCATTTATCTTTTATTACTCTAAATTTGTTTCCAAAGCTTCTCTTAGTCCCCATCTCCTTTTGACAATTCTCCTTTCTGTTCTCCACACACTCCATATGAGTGATTGTCCTGGGTACGTTTGTAGTTTGGGGTGTCTGTAGTCAGTGGGCTCATGATTTAGTTAAAGTCGTCTAAAGGACCCTTTGCAAATTTTAATATGATAATATATATTCATTAGACAGAGACACAGAATGAACATTCCTATTTTATTTCCTCCCACACACAAACACTCTGATACCCTTCAGATTTTTCCTTGCCTAGAACCCTCTTCTTCCAATCCTTTTCTGCTCTATTTATCTCTTTAGCTTCTGCTCACTTTCTCTTAGAAGGCTTTTTCCATTCCATAAGCAGAATCGCTCTTTGTCCAGTGCTCTAAAAGAATATCTTTATTCTTTTATTATGAATGTATATACATGTCTATCTCCAAACTAAAATCTAAACCAGGGAATGAGCACAGAGTGGGTGCTCAATAAATGTTTGTTAAATTGAGTGAAATGCTCTCATATATATGTAGGCAAGTTAATAATAAAAAGATAAGCCAGAGGAACAAGAAATGAACTCTCACACTCTTAGCCATATTATATGTACAGGGGGAAAAAAAAGGAGAAAAACATGAAAAAAGTTCTCCATTTCCTTATTGCATTTTTTAAAAGCTAGTGTTTACTTAAGTCACAGCTACATGCTGCTCTGCAGCTGTATCAGGGAGTAATTCTGTGCTCTAGATTACCAACTTGGAGCTTCCTGGTAGATTTTCTACAAATAAGCTGCCAAGTCCAGAATGACAGAATGATAGGGGTTCTATTTTAGCTGACAACCCAAACAAAAATCTGTTGGCTCTAGACAAGGTTTTTGTTTTTATTTTTGTTTTTGTTTTCTTAACTCCATCTGCTACTTCTATACCAAAAATGGAGAATGACATATGAACCACCAAAGCCTGAAGCCAGGATGCCAATGGAAGTCCATGGATTTCAACAGAAGGCATTGAGAAATTGCTTGCCTGTTGTGTGTTTATTCCTGTAGAAATCACCCATGTAAAATATGGGAAAACTTTAAAACCTTAAAAGCCATCCATGGCCCTTCCTGTCTAACCAAAATAAACCAAGAGCTGGGATGGGGGAGGGCTCAATTGTCTCCTGGTTTTCTCATCTCTAAAAAGGAAGGATGAACTAGTCAAACTCAACTTTGCTCCTGCAAAACTTCCCTTGTTGTTAGGCAAAAGAGTGACCTATGGTGGGAATTTCAGACACTGTGACAAAGTGGTGAAGAGATTTGGGGGGACTAAGAGGTTTTTCAGTCCCATTCACATCAATCTTGGTGTCAGCTAAGACCTAGCCTAGTCAGAGGGCATTGAGAAAAGTATGGATGAAACCATCATCACATTGGGTCAACTTGATAAGTCTCTCATCCTTGGGTGAACCCATTTGGTGTGGGGGCAGGGGAGGGGTGGCCTCAGAAGGTCACATCATCCCCATAAAATCATTCAATACTTACATTACATAGCACTGGCCAGCGAGTGGCGAGGTGGTTAAGCGCTGGGTTAGGAAGCCAGCGACCCCGGTTCGGTCCCACATATGAGGGCCAGTGACACTGCCCTCAAAAAAAAAAAAGTGTGAGCTCTGAGCAACAGGGTCACCGGTTTGATTCCCAGCCTATCTGAGCTGCCGCTGAGCTGCCAACAGGTGGCAGGATGGCTCAGCTAAAAAAAAAAAAAAAAAAAAAAAAAAGAATCACATAGCACTGGCCAGGGAGAGGATGGTTTCAATTGTCAGATAGTTTTAGTAAGTCATGAACAAGAATAGTGTTTCAATGATAGTAATTCAAAAATTGTAAAATATCGGATAGTTTGTTGAGTATTTAGTATGTGTCAAGCACTATGGTAGCACTTTAAATAAATTAGCTCATTAAAATTTCACCCCAGGTCATATGGCTATTGAAAGTTTAAGCAGTATTTGAATTGGGGAATAACTACACTATGTGTTCTTACTTCCTCCTAACCCATCAAACTTGAAAGCTATCTTCCCAGACTATCCCAATTACAGGTAGAAAATTCTCTTAATCCAGAGGAAGGAATGGAAAAGAGAGGTTGTCCAGAGAGGTCAGTCGGAGTTCGAAGACACCTGTCTTCCAGGAAGGATTTTCACTGTAACAGGGACACTAGAAAAGCAACCCACACAAAAAAGGACACAGACCCTGGGCTCCATCAGCCTTTGGGGACATCTCATCCTGAAATGAATTTCTGAGAACATTTTTCCAGAAATAACTCTATCCCTTCCCAACAAAATGCCAAGACAGCCTGCTTCATTTATGGTGACCCCATCATAAGTGTTTTCAATGAGCTTTAGCTTTAGATAAAGGAAGTTCTTGTATGACAACACTAATTCTAAAACACTATTTGATAGAAGCGTATTGTGGGTATATGGTCTCTAGGCTGCGTTTTTGGGCTAAGCAATTTATTTAGTTAAGTTGGCAAAGATGTGTGTACATATTTGAACAAAAACATGGGCAGCTTTCTCTCAGATATACAGATCCACCTTCCATAGAAAATAACATTAACTGACTATTTAAATGCAACCTGAGAATAATCTTACTAGTAGTCATGGAGTCCTTCTCCTATTGTATAATACCACCTTATATATTCTTTTTTTGTTTGTTTCTTTTTGGGGTTTTTTTTGTTTTGTTTTCTTAATTCAAACTTTTTAAATTAGTTTCAGGTGTGCAAAACAATGCAATAGTTATCCTTTTCACCCCTTACAAAGTGACAACCCCCCTCCACCCAGCCACTGCCCCACACGCCCAATATCATACATATCTATTACAATTCCATTGACTCCATTCCCACAGTATACTCCACATCCCATGACTATATATGTATAATACCACCTTATATATTCTTAATAAGGATGCTTGGCAACTTAGAGATTTAAAAAAATGAGGACAAATGACTAAAACTTTCACTTCTAGGGTTTTAGATTTACACAGATAGCTATTTTGGTCAAAGCTATAATAGCAAGTCTTGCCTTCTCCCTGACCCTCATACTGAGATAGGCCTTCTAAGCCAAATTTCTTCTTTGCTACTGTAAAAAAAAAAAATTTTTAAAAGGAAATACCTTGGACACCAGCAAATGGTGTTGAGGGGTAGAATAAGTATATCAAATAGAGAATAAGTCAGGGCAAGTGAAGATAACTTTCTCTACCACCCTATAAAATGCAGATAGCTGAAGAACTACTGCAGACATTGTAAAGTGGCCATATTTTTAGCCGCTATTCATTATAGCTTTTAGTGAATAGCCTCTGTGTTGTCTTAAGCCTTTCATCTATAGAGAAATATGGCCCCACTTCTCTATTTATTTATCTCTTTAGAAATGGGAAAATGTAATCTGTTGCAGTATAATAAATTGTCTCACTTTTAATAGTTCAAATGGTTCAACAGTAAAATGAAAGCTAAGCGTTATTTTTATTCCTTGGATTTTTGTCATTTTAAGTAACCTTAGCACCATTTAAAGTCATGATCCCTAAGAATGACCTCAATTCAATTGTCTGTCTTCTGAAGATGTTTTTCTCAAACTGTAGACAGTTCAAAATGGACTACAAAGGAGCTTAATCATCTCTTCTCTCTAACAATATAAAGAAAGCAGGTGATTTTAGATGTCAAATTTCTAACTCACCCATGGAAATTTCAAAATGTAGAAAGGCAAAAACAGAGAAGACTAAAATTGTCCCTAAATAAGTTTTTTTCTAGGACAAGAGGAACTAAAGTCAACGTTATTCTTAACATGAAATTTAACTGGAGAATATAAAGTTAACAGAATTTTGGTTGCACCAAGAATATGATTTTGTTCTTCAGGCAGAGAATTAATGTTTCTATGTTTTCACATGAAGAGATTGGTGTTGGGTTCATATACTCCACCTGCCTTGACCTGATTCCTGAGAATTATAGTGTAAGAGATGTTTCAGATAAACACAGACTGTCTATTTCTGGACAGAGCTTCTGCCCTGACTCCCTGCCACCTTTCCTATCGCAAATAATCTGAGAGGGACAAAGTAGAAGGGGATCGGAAGATTCTTTTATCACCCTTGAATTCAGCACCACAGCTATGTAGCGTGCCAGCTTATAGTCTCTGAGCATTCCAGATACAAAGGCAACTTTTGACAGAAAGGCATTTAAAGAGGATAAATAGAGAGAAAAAGCACTCAGAAGCGCCCATAAAAGCACTCTGCCAAAATACTTCTTAACATAGGCCATTCGCCATTTCCTCCCCACATCAAATCTCCAATCAAAACCTCTGAAAGTAATTACCCTCATATGCCTAATCAAAGATCCCTTATAAAACCTTGCGATGTCCAGGCTGATAAAAATGAGGAAATGTCCACCTTACTTTCTAGATGGAAGAATTTCCTATCTTCTAATTTTTTCCTGTATAAACCATAAACCTTTAATGAACTGACTCATGTTCTGGGCTAACATTTTCACATGAATCACATTTAATGTGCCACCAAACTGTCATCTCACTTTGATTCAGCATGTCTGCCTTAGACTGTCAGCTTTTATTTCTTACTAGATTATAAGCTACTTGAAGACAGAACCTTTGTCTTCTGCAGTTCAGTTGTTAATAGCATGTACTTTGAAGTCAGACTGGCTGGTTGCTAATCATGGGTTGGTCCCTGACTAGCTACCTGATTCTGTTACTTACTTCTGAGTGCCTCAGTTTCCTCATCTGTAAGATGAATGGGATATTGCTGGTAACTACCTCATGGTAAAGCAAAAAGGATCAAATGAAGTAATATGTGTAAAGAACTTGGAGCACCATTACCCATGGGTAGAGATCACTTAATGCTAGCTGGTCTTAGTTCCTTAGTGAGTGGCACATAGTGGGCACCACTCTGTGTTTGATGAATGAATGAATCTGAGGGGTATTTGAGTTAGCTCTCAGGAGAAAATCTAGCATTATCAAAGATGACTTTGGTTATTCTACAGAACCCATTTGTGACTTGAGAAAGGCATATGGAGAGAGAGTGACAAAATAGAAATATCTTCCCAAACAAAGATTTTGGACTTATCCTAATGGTTTCCATGTTTTCCCTGTTGTTTTGTTTGTCACTGTTTAGGACCCAAGAAAAAATTTTCTTTGAAGAAAACAGAAGGAATTCAGACTTAGGATGAAGATAATGTAGAAAAGTTTGAATCCTTTATAGGTACCATTCATTTCCTATCCAGCCTGAAAAATTGCCTCTATCTAGGAAATAAATGAGGTACAGAGGAAATTAAGAATGCAATTGTAAAGTTGATTTTGTATTTTTTTTTAAAAGATTTTATTGGGAATTGGGGGAGGGGAACAGCATTGGGGAACCAGGGAAGAGGAACAGACAAGTTCCTTTTGTTCTTCAGTCTAGTTGTGGAGGATGTCTCTTCACTGGCCCATGTTACTATTATCATTGCACTCTTTCTGGGTGAGGCATATTGGTTGCCGGCCACTGGACAGCCATTCATGGCGGCTCTTGGCAGTCATGCTGGCTGCCAGCCATTCATGCTGGCTGCCGGCCAGCTTATGGCAGCCCACTGCAGCAGGGGCTGCAGCCTATGCCATCGCCAGTGACTCATGGCAGCCCAGCTCCAGGTCGACCTGCTGTTCACCATCTAAGCTGTAGAGGGCAGTGTCACTGGCCCTCATGTGACATTCAAACCAGGACCCTGCTGCTCAGAGCTGGCGTCCCAAGTCAGCTCTTAACCAATGCGCCACTCGGCCAACCCTTGATTTTGTTTTTTTATGGGCACTTGAGTACCATCTCAAAAAATTTAAAGGCCATCTAAAAGTACCTCCTCTTAGGTATGGTTTTACTTCCTGAATGAAATATTGTCTGTATTGATCCTGTCTGGAATTACAGAGCCTTTCTATGTTCAATGCCTCCGTGAACTTAGAACACAAACACTGACCAAAGAAAAATATATGGACAAACATAAATTAGACATGTTCCCCCTATTGGGATGCATCCATGTATCACAGCTTATAAATTTAAATTATATCTCTACTGCCATCATGTAATAGAATAGTTTTTATTGAAGATAACCTAAAAAGAAAGTCAAAAACTCAGAACACAAGGAGCTTTCAAGGAGAAAACCTGAAACCTTCTTTTCCCTGCCTAACAAGCAATGTCCTTGTTTCTGATGCTCATGAACAAAGCAAAGGTTTGGGAAGTACCCTGTTTCTTCATACAGAAACAGAACAGGGAGGCAGAATGCAGGACACTGAGACCATGAAGACAGTATCCAGCTATTTTTCCCAGTCATGTGTCATGAAAGAATGATTCTGTTTTGTCTCATTATATATGTACAAGCTCTAATCTTAGAATGCTATACCCCAGCCCTCCACCTGTCCATCCCCCAGCCTTAACCTTCTGCCCCATAATGGGTTCAGGTCATGTGAGCATCATTCTTCCCTCTTATATTCCCAAACGGCTTATGTCCCCACTGGACTGAGGCATCCCCATTCAGTTTCATTTTTCTTTTGCTGCTCTGACCTCTGTCTTATTGGACATTGCTTATGAGTATATTACTTTGAGTCACCTGAAAATCTGAAGAGTATGTCTCCTATATACTTTTAGAAATCATTGAGTCAATTCTTGACCTGGCTCTGAACTCAGACTTCTCTCTCTTCCTCTGCCTGAATGTGCTGACCTAATGTTTCCCCACCTCTGGCATAACTGGGAAATGTGTGAAGTACCCCTCAACCTTCTCCCTTTTACCCTTTCCCCAACCGGAATGCTCCATCGCAAACTTACACTACCCATAAAGTGCCCCTAGCTGCTCCTTCCTCCCATCACACCTGACTCTCTTCTGCCCTATTCTAAACCATTCTCTTCTGTCAATCTGCTTTCAGAACTCAGATTGTATAAAGAAAAGAAACTAATTCACATTTAATTGCTAATAATAACTGATGATGATTTCTGTTTTATTTCTGCCATGGGATATTTAAATGAGAAAATGGACTTAAATTAAATAAATTAATATATCCCATTGTATTATAGGTTCCTTTTAGCTATTCCGGCAACCCCCAAAATCCACATTTTATCAGATTATTTATCTATATGTCCTGAGTAGTGGGAAGTATTACCTCTTGGGAGGAATTACCCAGAATATAAAGAAACAGGTTCACAATGTTTTTGAGCTTCTAAATAAATTTCAAAAAATTATAGCTAAAACTTAAAAGTCATGGCTTTTATTTGCAAACTTATTGGGTTTTTTAGTTGTAAACCTAAGCCCTAAAGAATTCAGAGCATAACATGTTAGCTGCTTCAAATAAAAAAGAGAATATATGAAATGCCAGGGTCCCAACCAATCTAAACTAGATTGGCTAGGAGAGAATTAATATGAGAGAGTTAAAAAAAAATAGTTGTAGATTTTCCAGTGGATCTCTCAGTCCTCTGCTGAACTGGAAAAGGAAAGAAAAAAGGGAAGGAGGGGGCAGAAACACCAAATACAATTGACAAATTTAAGAACAAAAAGCCCTCGTGCCTTATGTCCTAGGGAAGGAAGAATGGTTCTCTGCACCAGCATGGAGAACATCAAGTGAGTAGAGCTTAGAGTAGGATGTGTTTGGGCATAAATGGTACTTGAGACAGAGCTCCCACCACCACCAGAAAAACAAAAAACAAAAAATGCAGTCAGTACCCCAGAGGGTCTTGAAAGTTGGCTGCAAAGACCTATAAACCTGACAGAAAAATAGAATGTATATATGTGTAACTACAGCCAGATGGCACTGAATGAACACAGGCATTTCAAGCTGTACTGGTGGAAACAGAGACCAGTGACTAAGAGCCATTAAAGGTGACGTATATCTCACCCAAGGCCATGATATCTAAGATCCTAATGACTCTTCTATAAAATGGACATCTCATAATCCCCTTCTCTTCCACACACATCAACATCCAGAATCTAGAGAAAGAGGGGAAATCCTGAATTGATTGAGTTCATACCAACAAAAACCTAGAAAACCTGGAAATGACAGAATTTACCTGGAAATATCTAGATTACATAAGCAGAATGGGGTGTTAGATAAGAGATAGGTTGTTATATTAAAACATAAAAGAAGTTGCATTCATACAGCACATCTAAGTTTATGGTCAGAACCATCTAGAGCATTATGATATCTAGAGAAGCATGGAGGATGGAGACAGGGGTAAATAATAAGATAGGGACCTTGTTTAGGCAGCCTACACTCCCTACATGCTTACCTGTGCCAGCCTCTACATCCATCCTAGGTCACCAGGAGAAAATATTTGCAAACAATTCCTCCAATAAGGGGTTGATATCCAAAATATCAAAGAACTCATACAATTCAACAACAAAAGACAAACAATGCAATTAAAAAATGGGGAGAGGCCCTGAACAGACATTTCTCCCAAGAAGACATACAAATGGCCAACAGATATATGAAAAAATGCTCAACTTCACTATTAGGGAAATGCAAATCAAAACCACAATAAGATACCACCTCACACCTGTTAGAATGTCTATTATCAACAAGACAAGTAATAGCAAGTGTTGGAGAGGTCTGGGGAAACAGGAACCTTCATACACTGCTGGTGCAAATGTAAATTGGTATAGCCAGTATGTAAAACAGTATGGAAGTTCCTCAAAATATTGAGAATAGAATTACCATATGACTCAGCAATCCCTCTTCTGGGTATCTACCCAAAACTCTAAAACTATTTATCTGTAAAAATATATGTACCCTTCTGTTCACTGCAACATTATTCATGGTGGCCAAGACATGGAAACAACCAAAGTGTCCTCTAATACATGATTGGATACAGAAGATGTGGTACTGGACCAGCCGAGGGGCGCGTTGGTTAAGCGCTGGCTTGGGACGTCAGCGGCCCCAGTTCGGATCCCACACATGAGGGCCAGTGACACTGCCCTCTACAGCTAAGATGATGAACAACAACTCCACCTGGAGCTGGGCTGCTGTGGGTCCCCAGGACGGCATAGTTGCAGCCCCTGCTGCAGTTGGCTGCCATAGGCTACAGAGAGTAGCGGGCAGCCAGTGTGAGCAGCTGGCAGCAGGTGTGAGCTGCCAAGAGCCTCTGTGAGCGGCCATCCAGAGACCGGGGATCGATCTGCCTCACCAGAGAAGAGCGCAATGATGATACCAACATGGGCTAGTGAAGCAATGTCCTCCACAACTAGACTGAAGAACTGAAAAACAGCAACTTGTCTGTTCCCCTTCCCCAGTTCCCCAATGCTCTTCTCCTCCCCCAATTCCCCAATAAAATCTTAAAAAAAAGAAAAGTCAGACAGAAAAAGTCAAGGACTATATATGACTTCACTCATATGAGGGATATAAAACTGAAAGTAATAAAGGAACAAGACAAACAAAGAAACAAAACCTCATAGACACAGACAACAGTTTAGTGGTTACCAGGGGTAAGAGGGAGGAGGGTAAAAGCAGGAAAAGGGGGTGAAATATATGAAAAAAAAAATTCTGGGTGGTGAACACACAATGGAACATATAGATAATGTATTATAGACTTGTACACTTGAAATTTATATAATTTTTAAACCAATATCACCCAAATATTTAATAAAACTTTTAAAAATATCCAACAATCTTTCTGCCACATTAAAAAAAAAACTGAGATGCAACTACAAAATGTACCTAACTGTACTCATGTACCATCAAAGAGATATGACAGAAAAGCAATTAAGTTAACTTGCAAATTACTACTAGGCACTGGTGTTTACTTTCACAGTAACAAATATGAAAATCATTGAATTTTATTGCCATATACTGAACATCAACATAAAGAAGATTGAGAGGAAAATTTAATTTGATTTCCATGAAAAATGTCTGAGGATAAATATTTACTTTCTTCCCAATATCTCAGCTGGTTGAAAGCCGAGTTCCCTAGAGCAGACATTAGAGCCTCTACGTTAGGTTTGATAACTGCAAACAGACTTGAAAGAATTCAAATAGAACTCCTGAGTCTCAGACGTGCCGCCTTTTGTAAATGGTAAGCGGGTTGATTCTCTCCCAGCAAACTCTGTCACTGCCAATGAGCATTCCACCTTGATAATGACAAAGTAACAGAGTAGAACTTTCAATTACCAGCATCTCAATCTTAGAGGCTGCATGAAGATTTTCTATAAAGCTTTTCTTAGATTCCTTAAAAAATATGTGTGAGTCCAAATGACCAGTTTTCCAAATAGGCACAGCTCATGTTAAGAATACTGAATCACAGGCAAACTTTGTACACATATGATATAAAAGTGGAAATACAACATAATATTCTAGAACTATGCCTGGAACATTTCAGTCACCCAATAAGTATTTGTTGCATAAAATATATATATGAATTTCCTGACTGTAGTATGCAAAAAAATTATATGTATGCTTACCTGTGTGTGTATATGTGTGTGTATATGTGTATTTCATCAGATGCTAAAGGGGTCCATAACCCAGAAAAGTAAAAACTGTGGCTTGAAGTGTTTTTTTTCACATGCTGCTGCTAAATGCAGATATATATTCCTATATAGTTCTCAATTTAGGATATTTTCCAGAAGCTGGAAGAGTTGTACATTGCAACTTAGGGATACTAGGGAAAAAATTAAGGTCAAGAAAGATTTAATCTTTGTTCTGTCTTGCCATCCCTCTCAGTCATCAACCATCTACACAGTGGAAGCATTTTTTTTCTGTATCTTCATCCATGTTATAAAGAGAATTTTAGGATAGAATAGAGCACTCTAGCATATCATGAGGCAGCTAGTTCCTAGTAGATACCAAATGTAATTTGCATATTTTTAGGCATCCTATTCCTAAACCACTGAATTAGGGCACCCACAACCCACACGTTGGCATCTAGTTTAAAAGTATATAAAAATCTCTTCATGTGACTTGTTGAAATCCAGAAACTTAAATCTGTGGCATTTCTGCAAGTGCTCTCAGTTGAGAGGGAATTCAGAAATTATCAAGTTCAATCCTTCTATTTTACAGACAGGAATAATAGGGTCTAAATATAGGTTAACTGGTACAGATTAAATATTGGTGTCATCTCCCCCCAGATTCATATCCCTCACCCCCCAAGGTGATGGACTAGGAGATTGGGCCTTTGAAGGGTGATATGACATGAGGGCAGAACCCTTATCAAGGGGAGTAGTGCTCTTATCAAAGAGACTCCAGAGCTCCCTAGTCTCTTCTGCCACATGAGGATACAATGAAAATCAGCAATCTGCGACCTGAAAGATGGCCCTCAACAGAGCCTGGCCATGCTAGCCCCCTAATCTTAGATTTCCAATCTCCAGAACTGTGAAAAATAAAATTTATGCTGTTTATAAACAATATAGCCTATGGTATTTTGTTGTAGCAGCCTGAACTGACTAAGACAGTAGCTATAGCTAAACAAGTAATGTCAGGAGTGGCCTTAGGGCCTTCATTTCTTGATAGCCAGCCCAGGGCTCTTTGCTAGGCTCCAAGAAGCCCATCCTCCATGATCACTCTCTCTTACTGGTATATATATGACCCTTATGTCATTTCCACCATATACCTCAGACTCCTAAACAAAACCATCAGCATTCATGGGGGTTAAAGGAGGAGCTCAGCTGGTTCATTTTTCTCACTCAACAGATACTGCAGTGATTAGTGAGAATGTGGAAATATGGACTTCCTATCAGGAAAGCAGGGTCCACCTTGCTACCAACAATAACCTGGACCTTGTGATTTCCAAACAGAAAGAAAAAATTCCTTTCTAGCCTCCTTCCTGCAATGTCATCATAGCCTGAAGTGCACTGCCCAAAGCTGACAGCAACTGACAGGCTTGCACACCATGCAAAGATCCTTTGCCCAGCTTCTGCCAAACTGAGCTGGCATTGCAGGGACCAGAAGTGCATGGTGAGGACCACGTGTTAAGAACTTGTCACCTTGCACCTGTTAAGAGAAGCATTAACATATAGAAGTGGTACTCAAAGGAAGAAGAAGAGGGTACAATTAGTGCTGAGCCCACTTTATTAAGCTGACAAGCCAGAACTGGGGTAGGAGAGAGGGTGGCAAGGATAGCAGACTGACATTATGTTAAAACAGAGGAAAGAAACACAAATTCTCTATTCTCTTGGCATTAATAGCCATAGCAGGGCCTCAGAGTTGGTAGTTACTACACGCTGTCTTGCATTTCCATCTCTGTTCCATCAAAGCTGTCAGAGTGGAGACCCATCTGCATACCTTCACTGAGCTTCCAGGAAAGGGGCCTAAGAAACTATGTGCAAGAATGCTGCCATATCAGCAGGGACTCAGAGACTAGAGGTCTGACCCTAGGACATTGGGATTATGACTTTTGTACATAGAGAAAGTGGTGCCTGCCCAATCCACAGGGAGGATTCCACTGAAGAGGATACAATAGAAAGGCAGAGAGCACACTGGAAACAGGAAAAAATTCAAGTATGTGGGACCCAATACAGCCCAGTGCTGTGAGGGTAGTTCTGGGTGGTATCACAGGTGCAAGCGCCTTTGAAAATTTGTTTAAAGTCTCATAAGAGAAGGGATAATAACATTAAATTTACAAGACTTGAGATCTAACAGTACTTAGTATCAGATCACGCCATGTTGGCAAAAGATGTGTATAGTCCGTTTGGGGACTCCTTTCCTGCTTGAGAAGCAGTGGGGTCCTAGATATATAAATAGAGTCCTTTGCTGAATGAAGAGCCAACAATGATAGAAAAAAATGAGAAAGATCATCAGCCTTTCACAGTTCCTTCCTACCCCAAGTCATTAGCCCCCTATGAAAGGCTCCACTTTCCACAGATCATTGCCTCTAAGATTTTTCCCTGCCCTTTCTCCCACTTGGTCTCCTAGGTCACCGTGCTGTAAGTTTGGCTTTCTACCCAGTCTCTAAAACGTTTCACCAGGCTTGACACCATGCTGCCTATGGTTCAGTTCCCCTTTGTTCTACAGCCCATGGCTGTCACCCAGTTCTGCCCCACCACATGTTCAGGCTGGAACACCAGGCCTCCTGTTAACCCAGGAAGGCCCTTCAGACAAGATAAGAGGAACAGGGGCAGGAAAACTATAGTAACCACCAAGACCCAGTAAACTACCATGGAGCAGTAAGTGAGCTACTGAAAGCTCAAGACAGACAGAATCCTGAAAATCAAATTATGCAGATGGTCAGAATCAAAACCCATTGTTATTATAACCAATGCCAGCACTATTTCAACAGAGGGGAAGGCATGGGGAAAAAGCATCACGTACAAAAGCATAAAGTTCTCATTATGTGGGGTGATTCTGTCTGCCCAAATAGGATTTTAGTACCCTAAACACACAGTCCAAATCTCTAAGATGGGGTTCTACACACTTGATACATTTATTTTTATATCATGTACCTATTTAGTTAAACTAATTCCATAATTTAAATAAATTAATGTCTTGGACTTATGTATTCCAAGTAATTAGGGGCTTGACTGATTTTATTTTAAATTATTTATTTGATGCCAGACATGAGTGGGGATAAAAGTAACACTGCAAATATCTAGCAGGGCACCTATTAATCAGAACAGTCACAGTGGACCAATCAAAATGTGCACTGGCTGGCACACTGCTCTGGACACTGTACCAGTTAAATACCCTGTAAGTATGGGAGCCTACAAAAAATATTTTGTTAAATAATGACTATGTATTATAGTTATGAATTATCAAAAATATTTATAACAGATACATTATATAGCAGGAGTTAATAATTTCATAATTTTCCTTGTCATCAATAATGATCATAATTATTGCAATAGGTATGAATTAGTGGATCGGTTGTGACTGAAATGACCATAGATTAGTGAGTTTAAAGTGTCTTCTTTGTAATAGGCCCATAAGAAAAAACTATGTGGAATATAAAACCAAGGGTAAACATTTGAAAAGGTATGATCTGTGTGCCATAAGGAAAAAGAATGTTACAAAGTTTGAATATAGAAACTAAATATTAATATAATCAGTCTCATATTCTGAGGGGATTGACAAAATTCAAGGGATTAAGGGGGAAGTTTGTTCTTTTGTTTGGTATGAAATCCCATGGGCATTTCAGATATGAAAGTGAAGCCCCAAGATTGTGCTGGAGAGAATGGTTGAGACAGAAGGAAGATACACTACTCTGAGTAATAAAGGAATAGGATTTGAGCTTTCCTTCGAACAACCTGATAGGTTTGTGTGTGTGTGTGTGGGGGGGCTCTGAGTTCAATGATGAACAAGGTGGAGAAATTGAAAAGAAAATGCCAAATACCAATCCAGTAGTCAGTTGGGGCCTCAGGTGAGAGATGAACAAGGAGAGGGGTTTTTTAGTGATGGTACTCAATTTGGGGAAGAGGTTCAAGATTTTTATGTTCTGTACTATGATTCTTTTTGGTATCCCTAAGATTTCATTCTGAGACTGTTAATATCACATTGGTTCTGCTAAGGAGAATTAAAAGATCAGCAGTGTGCAGTGCATGGGGTGGAGGTGTTACCTTCTGTACACATTCCCCCCCACCAAAAAAAAATCCTGCTCTGTCTCTGGCAACACCATGAGGATAGCAGTGTCATACTGAGGGAAGACAGTAGCCCCAAGGTTCCCATCATTGGTGACCAAGACCTGAGAATAAGATGAACCTGGACCTGAAAATTCAAAACCAGGCAAAGTATGGATCAATTCAGGAGCAGGCATAAAAGTAGTTCACTTTTCCCCAAATAGCTCAAAGATAAAGAAGGGATTGAAAATAGATAAACACTGCTGTTATGTGGGCTGGGATCAGGCACTGAGGAGATACACATGATATACATACATGTGAAAGAGAGACAGACTGAGAGCCTGCAGGTATCGTGTGGTATAAAGTACCCCAAACACCTACTAAAAATGAAATCTGATAAATGGTGGATTTCAAGTGCTTGTCAGAAAGCATTCTTTCACTGACAGGCTTTTGCAGAATTAAATCACACTTAAAAATGGAAGCAAAGTAAGCACTGAGTAAAACTTCCTGTGTCCACATGATAAGATATCAGGGCTTTCCAGGAAGACTAGAAATCCTAAGAAGTGGTCAAAATGGCAGAGTAAGTAAATGCTATGCTTGCATCCTCCAACAACCATAGCAAAATTACAACTAAATTATAAAACAACCATCACTGAGAACACTTGAAGACTAGCTGAACAGAAGACCCATAACAAAGGATGTACAGAAGAAGGCACATTAAGACTGATACAAGGGGCAGAGGAATGGAATGGGCTGGTCTCCACACCCATATGTGGCAGTTAAAAATCAGGAAGGATATTTCAGATGCAGAAGTCCCTCCTGAGGAGCAAGGGATCCCAGGCGCATACCAGACTCCCCAGCCCAGGGTTCCAGTGCTAGGAAGAGAAGTTCCCACAACTTCTGACTGTAAATCCAGAAGAGATAGGGGCTGAGTTAAACAGAGGGCAGCTGAAATCCCAGGCTTTTCTCTTAAAGGGCCCACACAGGGACTTACTCGTTGAAGGATTCACTCACTCTGGGCTCTAGTGCTGGGGCAGTGGCTTGAAGGGCGCCAAGGACATATGAAGAGTAACTAAGTTACTTGCTTCAGGTCAAGGGCTAGAGGGGAAGCTATCCCCCAGATGAAGGTGCAGGCATTGTTTCTTTGTTGGACCCTATCCTCTCCAAGCATGCAGACACAGGCAGTCACCATATCTGTTTCTCCATCAACCTAGCTAATAGTGTTTGGTCAAGGGCTAGAGGGGAAGCTATCCCCCAGATGAAGGTGCAGGCATTGTTTCTTTGTTGGACCCTATCCTCTCCAAGCATGCAGACACAGGCAGTCACCATATCTGTTTCTCCATCAACCTAGCTAATAGTGTTTGCCCCATCTTGGTGATTCCCTGAGATCCCACCCTACCAAAATTCTGGGCCCACTTCCCAAAATTCCGAGTCACTTCCACTGGCTTTTAAATACAAATGGCCTGCCTTGGTTTATGCTGTGGACTTTCCCAAAATCTCTCAGAGGTTCACAAACTCCAAACAAACAGCAGCTGGCCTCAGCATGCCCTGTACCTCTTGCTAAGCAGCCTCAAGCCTGGCACTAGTGACAGCCAGTCCCGGCTAGCAGCTCTGACTTTCCCAGGAACCTCTAAGCCCAGCATGGGTGGAAAACATCTGCAGGTCACTTTGTGCTCATGCCAGGGGACTCGGGCAGGGCACAGGTGGAGGCCTGTGATGGCACTCCTCCTCGGAAGCCCCAGGGACAGCACACCCAATGGCCAGTCAGAGCACCACCAGCCCACCTCCACAGACAACACACACAAAGAGCAGACTGGGCAAGCACTAGAGCCCTGTTAAAGCGAATCCTGCTCTGTAGGGTTAGCCCCTGCATAACAGCTCCTCCACTATAGTCACAGCCAGTCCTCACAACCAATCAATATGAGGTTCAGTCTTCCCATTGACATACAAACAGCAACAAAGTATCAACTATGACAGGAAGGCATACACAGCCCACACAAGGAACACACCTGCAGTACCCTGCTAAGGTGAACAGGGAGACTGCACCATGGAGCCCTAAAGGACACCTACTACATAAGACCATTCTACTAAGACCAGGAGACATAGCAACTCTACTTAATACATAGAAACAAACACATAGATGCAGCCAAAATGGACAGATAGTGAAATATGCCCCAAATGAAAGAACAGAACAAAGCTCCAGGAAAATAAATAAATAAATAATAAAATTAAAGTCAACTTACCAGATGCAGAGTTCAAAACACTGGTTTGTTATAAGGATGCTCAACAATCTCAGTGAGAACTTCAACAAAAAGAGATATAAAACATAAAAATGGTGACAGAAAACATAAAAAATAACCAGTCAGAAATGAAAGATATAACAATTGAAATGAAAAATATATTAGAGGGAATCAACAGTAAATTAGATAAGGCAGAGGATAGAATCAGAAATTTGGAAGATAAGATAGCAGTAAAAACCCAATTGGAACCACAAAATGAAAACAGAATTTTTTTAAAATGAGGATAATTTAAGGGAACTCTGGGACAACACCAAACATAAAAAAAAATTGCATCATAAGGGTACCAGAAGGAGAAGAGAGAGACCAAGAAATTGAAAACCTATTTAAAGAAGCAATCATGGAAAAGTTCCCTAACCTGGCAAAAGAAATAGACATATAAGCCCAAGAAGTGCAGAGAGTCACAACAAGAAGAACCCAAAGAGGCCCACACCAAGACACATAATAAAATGCCAAAGGTTAAAAACAAAGAGAAAATCTTAAAAGTAGTAAGAGAAAGGCAGTTATTGCCTAAAGGGAGCTTCCATAAGGGTGTCAGCTCATTTCTCATCAGAAACTTTGCAGGCCAGAAGGGATTGTCACAAAATATTTAAAGTGATTAAAAGCAAGGACCTACAACCAAGATTATTCTACCCAACAAGGCTATCATTTAGAATTGAAGGAGAGATAAAGAGCGTCCCGGACAATAAAAAGCTAAAGGAATTCATTACCACCAAACCAGTATTACAACTAATGTTAAAGGGAATTCTTTAAGAAAAAAAGATTAAAAATATGAATAATAAAATGGTAATAACTATATACGTATCAATAATTACTTTAAATGTAAATGGACCAAATGCTCCAATCAAAAGACATAGGGTGGCTGAATGGATAAGACAACAAGAACCATACATAAGCTGCCTACAAGAGACTCACTTCAAATCAGAAGACACACAGTCTGAGTGCAAAAGATGGTAAAAGATATTTCATGCAAATGGAAATGAAAAACAATAAACTGGGGTAGCAATATTTATATCAGACAAAATAGATTTTAAAACGATAACTATAACAAGAGACAAAGAAGGGCATTTTATACAATAGCCAAGATATGGAAGAAATCTAAATGTCTATCAATAGACAACTGGATAAAGAAGATGTGATACATATGTACAATGGAATATTACTGTCATAAAAGAGAATGAAATTTTACCGTTTGTGACAACATGGATAGAACTAGATGCTAAATGAAATAAGTCAGACAGACAAAGACAAATACCATATTATTTCACTTATATGTAGAATTTTAAAAAACAAACAATCAAAACAGAAACAAATTAATATATTCAGAGGACAACATGATGGTTGCCAAATGGGATGGGGGTTAGGGGACTGAGTGAAAAAGGTGAAGGGATTAAGAAGTGCAAATACTGGCAGGTACAAATTAGTCATGGGGATATAAATTATAACATAGGGAATATAGTCAATAATATTGTAATTACTATGTATATCTGGTGCCAGATGGGTACTAGAGTTATCAGGGGGATCAATTCATAAGTTATATAAATGTTTAACCATTATTTGTACACCCAAAACTGAAATAATAACGAATGTCAACTTTAATTGAAAAAAAAAATTTAGATAACGATCCAAGATGGTGGTGTAAACACTGTGCTTGCATCTTTCCATGAATAAATTAATTACGTCTAAATTATAGGACAACCTGGCGAACCACCTGAAGTCTAGCTGAACAGAAGTTTTATAACTAAGGATATAAAGAAGCCATGTACAGACTGGTAGGAGGGGCAGAGAGGCAAAACAGGCCACAAACCTGAGTAGCAGTTGAGAATAAGGAAGGGTATCTCAGCCATGGAAGTTCCCCATGGAGGAGCAAGACCCCAGCCCCCAACACCAGCCTGCCCAGCCCAGAGTACTAGAGCCAGAAAGAGGAGCCCCCACAACATCTGGCTGTGAAAAACAATGGGGATTCAGACCATTCAATAGGACAGAAGGCGGCAGAAAACCCTGACATCCTCTTAAATGGCCTGCACACAGACTCACTTGCTTGCAGGTACTCACCCTGGGCTCCGGAGGAGGGACAATGACTCAGGGGGTGTCAGAGACATGCAGGGGCAGACTGAGGAGTGTGGCCTTGGTGGGGGGAGGTCTGGAGAACAGTCGACATTTTCTCTGTGTGGGGTCCTCTGTCCAGGCAGTTGAGCAGGCAGTTGCCATCTTTCTTGCATTGAGCCCGCCCCCTATACTTCCAGCCAAATCTGAATCTGATTGGTCTGGTGAACTCAGCAGCTTCACCCTGCTGACTCACTGGAACCCTGCCCCACCTAACTCCTTACTGTAGGAAGCTTTATCAGCAGCTGAACCTTACCAGGGCCAACAACTGGCAGCAGGTGGCAGCAGACCTCAGTGTGTCCTGGCTTTTTGCACAGCTGCCTCAGGCCCAGTAATGGCAGATATACTCAGTTCACAGTGTGGTCTCTACCATATGCATCCAGGTCCAGCACCGGCAGCAACCAACCAACCAACCGTGGGTACTTTGTAACTCCTACTAGGTCATCTCTGACTGGTCACAGACAGTGGCTACCTGGGTCTGCACTGAGCTCCTCCCAACAGGCCCCAGAACCAACACACCTGGAGGTTGGCTTCAGACCACAGCATAGCACTAACCAATTAGCCCCACAAATGACATACACAAAGGGTAGTCTCAACAGGCAACAGGGATCACTGGGGTGAATCCCATTCCATGTAGTAAGCCCCACACACAGCAGCCCATGAGTTGTGGAAGAGGCCAAATCCCACAGCCAATCAGCCTGAGTGTCAGTCCTACTGACACTCCCACTGACATGCCAGTAGCAATCAAGGCTCAAATATAATAGGAAGGCACACACAACCCACACAAGGGACACTTCTGGAACATCCAGAACAGGTGAACAGGGAGACTGTGCCAGAGCCCAACAGGACACCTACTACATAATGCCACCAGCAAGACACATAGCAGATCTACCTAATGCATAGACAAAAAGAGAAGCAGCAAAAATGAGGAAACAAAGAAATGTGTCCCAAATTAAAAAAACAAAAGAAAGCTCCAGAAATAGAACTAAACAAACTGGAGGCAAGCAACCTAGCAGATACAGAGTTAAAAACAACAGTTATAAAGATGATCAAGGAACTTAATGAGAACTTCAACAAAGAGATAGCGAGCATAAAAAAGACATAGAGGGCTGGCTAAGTGGCTCAGTTAGTTAAGAGTTAGCTTAAGAGCATGAGCTCTGAGCAACAGGGCCACCGGTTCAATTCCCACATGGTTCCAGTGATGCTGTGCCTGAGCTGAGCTGCCGATGAGCTGCCAAAAGGTGGCAGGATGGCTCAGCTGGTGAGAGTACATGCTCCTAACAACAAGACTGCCTTTTCGAGGTGGTAGTTTCCCCCCCACCCCAACTAAGACTGAACTCAGCATCTTGAGCTGAGTTGCCACCCAGATGGCGCAGTGGATAGAGCATGCATACTTAACAAAAAGGCTGCCAGTTCGACTCCCTCTTGGGATGGTGGCTTTGCCCACCCGCAACTAAGACTGTAACACAGAACCTTGAGCTTAGAGACCATGAGCTGCCGAAGGGAAGCCAGGTGGCGACTGGCACCCTCCACAACGAAGATTGAAGAACAACAATTTGGCAAGTCCCCTTCCCCAATTCCCCAACACTGTTCCCCTCCCCCAATTCCCCAATTAACATAATAATAATAATAATAATAATAATAATAATAATAATATAGAAACTGCAAGAAAGAACCAGTCTGAAGTGAAGAATACAATAACTGAAGTGAAGAATGCACTAGAAGAAATCACCAGCAGACTAGATGAAGCAGAGGATTAAATTTAAAAGAGAAAGTAGCCAAAAACACCCAATAGGAACACAAAAGGAAAAAATAATCCCCAAAAAATGAGAATAGATTAAGAGACCTCTGGGACATTAAACATAACAACATTCATATCATGGGGTTACCAAAAGGAGATGAAAGAGAGCAAAGGATTGAGAACCTATTTGAAGAAATAATGACTGAAAACTTTCCTAACCTGGCAGAAGAAATAGACATATAAGTCCAGGAAACACAGACAGTCCCAAACTGGCCCACACCAAGACACGTTATAATTATAATGGCAAAGGTTAAAGACAAAGAGAGAATCCTAAAAGTAACGAGAGAAAAGCAATTAATAATTTACAAGGGAGTTCTCATAAAATTGTCAGCTGATTTCTCAACAGAAATTTTGCAGACCAGAAGAGACTGGCACAAAATATTCAAAGTGATGAAAAGCAAGTATCTACAACCAAGACTAGTCTACCCAGTAAGGCTATCATTTAAAATCAAAGGACAGATAAAGAGCTTCCCAGACAAGAAAAAGCTAAAGGAGTTCATCACCACCAAAGCAGTATTACAAGGAATATTAGAGGTACTTCTTGAAGACCAAAAAAAGAAAAAATCAAAAATCTGAATAATAAAATGGCAATGATTACATATCTACCAAAATTGCTTTCAGTGTAAATGGATTAAATGCTTTGATAAAAAAAATTTAAGGTAGCTGAATGGATAAGAAAACAAGACACTTATATATGATGCCTACAAGAGACTCACTTTAGATTGAAAGACACACATGCACAGAAAGAAAAAGGATGGAAAAAAGTTATTTCATGAAAATGGAAAAAAAAAAAAAAGCTGTGGTAGCCATACTTATGCCAGATAAAATGAACTTTAAAACAAAGGCTATAATAAGAGACAAAGAAGGGCCCAGTAATCCCACCTCCAGATATTTACTTGAAGAAATTGAAAATGCTACTTCAAGAGGATGTGTGTATCCATATATTCATTGTGGCAGTGTATACAGTGGCCAAGATGTGGAGGCAGCCTGGGTGTCCATCAATGGATGGATGGATAAAGAGGAGGTAGTACATATATATAACGAAATATTGCCCAACCGTGAAAGGGGATGGGTTGTTGCCATCTGTGACTACATGGATGGACCTAGAAGGTATTATGCTGAGTGGAGTATATCAGACAGAGAAAGACAGATAAACGTGATTTTATTTATATGTGGAATCTAAAGAACAAAATAAACAAACAAAATACAAACATATTAATACATACAAATGACATTTTGATGGTTGCCAGATGGGAGGGGAGTTAAGGGGGTAGGTGAAAAATGGGAGCGGATTAAGAGGTACAAATTTGTTGTTACAAAGTAGTCATGGGGATATAGGGTATAGCAGAAGAAACATAATCAATAATATTGTAATAAGTATGTATGGTGTATATGGGTACTCGATTTATCAGGGTGGTAGATGGAGGAAAGGGTGAAAAAGGTGAAGGGATTAAGAAGTACAAGTTGGCAGTTATAAAATAGTAATGGGGGTGTAAAGTAAAAGATAGAACATATAGTCAATAATATGGTAATAACTATGTATACTGTTAGGTGGGTACTACACTAGTCAGGGGATCACTTCTTAAATTATACAAATGTCTAACCACTATGCTGTACACCTGAAGTTAATACAAAATAATATCAAATGTTAAGTGTAATTGAAAAATTTAAAAAGGTGGGGAGGTGAAGGGGAATAAGAGGTTCAAATTTCCAGGGATAAAACAAATAAGTCATGGGGATATAATGTGCAGCATGGGGAATATAGTCAATAATATTGTGATAGCATGGTACAGTGTCAGGTGGTTGCTGGACTTACCATGGCGATCACTTCTTTAAGTATATAAATGTTGAGACACTATGGTGTATACCTTAAACTGATACAATACTGTATGTTAGCTATATTTTTAATAAAAATCTTTAGAAAAATGTAAACTAAAAATAATAAGAATAAATTAAAATAAAATTTAAAAAGACCACACCCTGGAGGTTTGTTGTGTAACCAGCAAAAAAAATTGGACAGTGAAACTCTATGTACGAGAGAGAAGGGGTTCGGGGCAGGGAATGTGTGTGAATGTCAGTGTGCACAGATGTGTAAGAGCAAGAATAAAACATAAAGCACATAAATACATTTTCAAATTTCAGTGTTGTTCCCGTTGGTATTTAGGTAAGCTTTTTTCCTTCAGATGCTACATAAGCTTTCTTCCTTCAGATGCTATATCAGCCCACATGTCAGTTACTCTAGCAAGAGCAATATTAACATATTTATTCATTAACTCATTCACTGAAATACATGCATTAAACACCCAGTGATGCCCAGCACTCTTCTAGTCAGTTTCTCATAGTCACAGTTAGTTCCCAGAACTCTGAAAAATGTATAAACCCTCCTTTTTCAACAAGAAAACCAAAAGTTCAATGAAATTAAGTGACCTCCCACAGTTGTAGCTACTAAGTGGTTGAGGATTCAGAGCCAGATCTGATACATGGGACACCAGCTTGTGTGCAAAGGACTTTGGCCTGTAGTCTGTAGGATAACAGCTCTCAACATTTTTCACTTGATTGCAAATTCAAGACCCTTTCCTCAACACCAAAGCTGCCTAAATACAAAAATTGTACATTGTACGTAAGAGCTTGTTTAAGAAGTGTTTTCTGAACACCACCTATGTGACACACATGTATTTTAACATCCAGTACTTATTCTCAAATTATTCATAGTGTTGATAGGAAAGAAAAATATAAGCAAAAATAAAATGTCATTAGGGGGCCGGCCAAGTGGCGCGGTGGTTAAGAGCTGGCTTGGGATGCCAGTGGCCCCGGTTTGGATCCCACATATGAGGGCCAGTGACACTGCCCTCAAAAAAAAAAAAAAAGTCATTAGGGCTGGAACATGGCATAAAGACTGAAATATGGCATGAGGGGCAGAACATTGCATGAGGGCTGGACCACGGCATGAGATGTGGATGGGAAGTAAGCCTGGAGGAAGCACTGTTATACAATGACAGAGTTTGAGACACATGTAGGAGCCATGCTGGATTACCTGGAGCTTGTTTTCAGCTGTATCTGAAGGGTGGAAGGTAACTTCTCACCCCCACACAGCGGCTCACAAACCTCTTAGGAAAAATACTTGAACCCTATCTACTAGTGGGGTTTGAACATGTGCAAATATGTATAATCTGACCTCAAAAGACAGCAGAGGGGTTGTATGGTATACATGACAGTTGCTAAGAAAGTAAATCCTAAAAGTTCTCATCACAAGGAAAAGAAAATTTGTAGTGGTTATCACATTCATCTGACAAGGAAAAGAAAAGTTTTTTGTAACTATATGAGAAAATGGATGTGAACTAAACTTCTTGTGGTAATCACTTCACAATATACGTAAGTCAAGTCATTACGTAGCACACCTTCAACTTGTATAGAGCTTATGTCAATTATTTCTCAATAAAAGTGGAGGGGGAAAAAGATAGCAGATGGAATAGAGATATTAATAAAGAAGTTTCCATCAGGAAAGGAGGACACAGAACAAATCAAAGCAGCCTAAGGATCAGAGTGAAATGAGGGTCCGGGCACAGTGTGGCAGCCTATTGCAGAAGCTATCCTAACTCAGGCCTCCAATTCAGCTGGAGTTGTGTTTATAAATTAGAAAGGCTGGATCCCATATTCATGAGTATGCATACACTACTCTGGGAGTTTGCTCAAGAGAAGAACTGGTGTTCAGAATTAGATTTGCTTTCCATTGTTGTATCTTTCTGTACTGCTTTGAGGGTTTTTGTTTGTTTGTTTGTTTGTTTTGCTTTTAATCACATACATGAAGTAGCTATTAAAACTTTAAAATATATATATTTATTTTTAAAGGAAAAAGTTGTATAACTAACTGTAATATTTAGGATCCAAACAACAGCACTGTTGACCGACCTCTGAATAAAACAAAGGATGCATCCTTCTCAATGCACATGGACCTTCTTATGTATTGAGTGGTCTCCAGCACTGAGGTAGGGTCAAAGCCCATCAGTGCTGAGCACATATTTCAGCTCCACTGCCAATGACAGTGTCAAAAACAAGGTTTAACTCAGAGCAGCACTTCTGAGTTGAGAGAGAGAGAGAATGAGAATGAGACTAACTCTCTCATCCAGCCGGGAGCATGCGAGTTTCTCACTATAAAACTTTTGCCTTCCAAAACCAGAAAGGAACATTTTCCTTCTTAGTTTAGAAGATGAAAGGGGCATTAACAGATGCTGATGGTATAAGGAGGAGTGATAAATGCTGCCTGGTGGTGGGAGGAGTCAGAAGAACATCAGCGGTGCTCCAGGTCTGCAGGTTTTCAGGCAACCTCCAGGGGAAAATAGCTCCAGATCAGAGCAGTATCACGTGGAATTTGTCAGGGCTGTGGGACTAAAGATCCTGCTTCAGGAAGCCACAGTAGTAATGATTGTGAGTGACTGAGCTCTCCTGGGGGCTCTCAGAAATAAATAGAGTCTGGTTTGGGGTGAGAGTTAGTCTGACAATAAAGCCAGTGGAGACCTAAAGATCAAATCCCTTATGAATACTAACATTAGCCACAAGCAAAGAACAATGGACTTGCTTCTATAGGACACTGTATCTCTGGTTTTTATCTCTATGACAGAGGTAATAAAACAATTCAAAAATGAAATCTTGAATCTATCCTAATTACTTTTTTAAGCTCTATGTATCATTCACAAATTCTGGCATGTTATTATTTATGATTAAACTACCTGTGATATTTCAACAACTGATTGGAACCACCAAAGTACAATAAAATCATAGTTAAGAATGACTTAAACCAGTTAAGAATATGTTCAGTTAACCACTCCAGGGTTAACCAAATAAGATTTATATTTCTAACACAACAAGAGGTCTAGACATAGTCCAATGCTGATATCATGGCTCACAATAACCATGGGGATCCAGGCTCTTTCCATCCTCTGATTTTTTCATCTATGCAGATGGCTTGCAAAGAAGTCTACAATTGCTCGAATCTCTGGACATATGCTCTTCAATCTGAGCGGGCCATGTGACTTGCTTTGAACAATAGAGCATGGCAGAAATTTCTCTGTGTCACTTCTGAGACTTGTCCTCAAGAAGCCTTGCAGCACCTGCTCCCTCCTCTTGCCCTGAAAGCACAATGCAAGGTTGCCCTATCCTTCTAAGAATGAGAAACGAGATGGAGAAAGAGACCAGATGAAGAAAGAGGCCAGAGAGAGCAAGGTCCAGCCAACCCAGACTTTCCAGACAGTTCCACTGAGGCATTGGACATGTGATTGAAGTCATCAGGACTAGCCTGTCCCCAGCCAATCCCCTAACATAGATGACCCCAGGGAAAGATCTGCAAAAGAACCACCCAGCTTAGCCCAATACAGATAGTAGAATTGTGAGTAAATAAATGGTGTTGGTTTAACCACTAAGTTTTGGAGATGGTTTGTTACTCAGCAATAAACAACTGCAACACCATTGTGCTGCATCAAAATCATGTCCCATGGGGAAGAAAGAAGATCACAGGATAAAATTTTGATGCCAGTCTGCACATGACCACAAAAGCATTGCAAGTATTAATTTGGGAATTACAAATACATAGGTGGATTCACAAATACGGGATCTGCAAATAATAAGGACCAACTTCATTTAACTTGAGGTGCCCATGTGACATCCAAAAAGCTTTTGACAGGGGAGGGTTATAAACCAGATAAGTCACTGCTCTGCTCAAAACCCTACAATGCCATGAGGTCACTCAGAACATTCAGTAGAAACCACACATCAAATTTTGAACTTTGGTTCTTGCCAGGGCTAGCGATATGCGCTAAAATACTCTGGTGATGCTGTGCAGCAGCCATGAGCTGCAGCTCCCAGTCAGCCACATGATCACGAGAGCAAACAACTTGTGTTGTGTTGTCAGCATTTATGGTGTTTTGTGTTTTCACATCCCATCATGTCTACAAAACACCCATCTGTGTGTCATGCTTCTGGTGAGAAGAAGAAGAAGATATTTACTCTTGAGACAAAACTCAAGATAACTGCCCAACTGTAGGCTAATGTAAGTATTCTGAGCACATCTAAGATAGGCTAGGCTAAGCTATGATGTTCAGTAGGTTAGGCGTATTAAATAATTTTTTTAAAAAGATTTTATTGGGGAATTAGGGGAGGGGAACAGCGTTGGGGAATCAGGGAAGGGGAACAGACAAGTTGCTGTCTTTTTGTTCTTCGGTCTATTTACGGAGGACATTCCTTCACTGGCCCATGTTGGTATCATCATTGCACTCTTCCCGGATGAGGCAGATCAGTCTCTGGCCTCTGGACAGTCACTCATTGTGGCTATTGGCAGCTCACGCTGGCTGCCGGCCACTCACGCTGGCTGCCGGCCACTCACTGTAGCCTATGGCAGCCCACTGCAGCAGGGGCTGCAGCCCACACTGTCACCAGGGCTTGCAGCCCAGCTCCAGGTGGAGCTATTGTTAGCTGTAGAGGGCAGTGTCGGCCCTCATATGTGGGATCTGAACCAGGACCGCTAGCATCCCAAAACCAGCTCTTAACCAATGCGCCACTCGGCCGGCCCAGTATTAAATAAATTTTTAACTTGTGATATTTTTAACTTAAAATTGGTTTATCAGGATGTAACCCCATTATAAGTTGAGTATCTGGACTTAAAACCATAATTATAGGTGATAGCACTTAGAGAGTGAACTGAGAGGAAAGGGATGATGAGCCAAGAAAGGAGATAGAACAGAAAGAGGAGAAGCAGGACCGAGTGGAACCCCAAATGCCAATAGAGGAGATATGTTCAAGGAGAGACTCAAACACTGTAAAATGGCACAAATAGGTCAGCAAGATGATGAATGAAAAATGCTCATTCATTTAAAAATCAAATCACTGCACACCATCTCTGTGCCAAGTATTGTATGTATTGGGACACTGAGGGCACTGGGACACTGAGGGCACTGGGACACTGAGGGCACCGGGACACTGAGGGCATTGGGACACTGAGGGCACCGGGACACTGAGGGCATTGGGACACTGAGGGCACTGGGACACTGAGGGCACTGGGACACTGAGGGCACTGGGACACTGAGGGCACCGGGACACTGAGGGCACCGGGACACTGAGGGCATTGGGACACTGAGGGCACCGGGACACTGAGGGCACCGGGACACTGAGGTCACCGGGACACTGAGGGCATTGGGACACTGAGGGCATTGGGACACTGAGGTCACTCAGACACTGAGGGCACTGGGACCCTGAGGGCACCGGGACACTGAGGGCAGTGGGACACTGAAGGCATTGGGACACTGAGGGCACCTGGACACTGAGGGCATTGGGACAATGAGGGCATTGGGACACTGAGGTCACTGGGACACTGAGGTCACCGGGACACTGAGGGCATTGGGACACTGAGGTCACTGGGACACTGAGGGCATTGGGACAATGCCACACAAGAAATATGACCCTGGTGGCAAGAAATATGACCCTTAGTTCTGCACCCAGACCGCTGCCACCACTTTTTACCATTTTTGTGTTCTGCCCCCCTTCACTACCCCAAACACGTGACAGTGAAGACAGCCCTCAGGCCACTGAGAGACTTATGCACACTACTGAAATAAATTTCTAGGCCCAAGATGCGTCTGCCCGGCTGCCATGTCAGCAAACCGAAACTTGGATAACTTTTGTTTCCCTGTAAACACTCCTCTTAATCAGAAACACAGTATATCCTGTTAGCCAGTCCCCAAACACCAAGCCACCTCTGGGCTCTATACTTATTTCCTTGTTTCTTATTAATTTCCAATTCTTCTCTTCCTTGTTCCTTATTCATTTTCTTTCTTTCTTTCTTTCTTTCTTTCTTTCTTTCTTTCTTTCTTTCTTTCTTTCTTTCTTTCTCTCTCTCTCTCTCTCTCTCTCTCTTTCTTTCTTTCTTTTTTCTTTTCATTGCTCTTTATTCTTTATCCTATAAAAACATCCCACCTCTGCCCATTCAGTAGTTCTCTGGAAGCTCAGGAAAGGAGGTTGTCCCTTTCATGAAGTGTTAAATAAAGCTTGTTTGTATCACCAAAATTGTCTTCTTTAACCATTTTAAACAACACACATGCACACAGAGAAGGAGAGCTGGAATCCTGGGATTTTACTTCCCCCACAGTAGGCCTTGGCCAGTGAACGAGAGGTGTGGGGACACACCACCCAGCTCCCTGGCCTCCCATGGGACAACACTGGGCATCACCTACACCTCAGAATTCCCACAGGATCAGGCTGGAGCCACCCTCCCTGCGATATTCCCTGAGGACAAACCTTTGCTTTGTTCTCTCCCTCTTACTGTCTTGCTTTTCCCACTCCTGGCCAGGTTCCCCAGGGAACACGTTTTTTATAATACCACTTAGCTGTGAACCCTAATGTTAGAGTTTGCTGCTGAGGCCTTCGAGGTGCCTCAGCTCTCTAGCAAGCAGCAGGGAACAGGCAAAGGCAGTGTGAAAGAATGGAAGAAATAGACAGGGCTAGAGGCATGCATGGGGAGGGCACAGGATCTAGACTCCTAGGGATAGAGAGGCTTCCAGGAGCCACAGAGTTCTATGCTGGGACTGGTAGTAGGGTAGGGATCAGTCTAGCAAAGGGGGAGAGCATTTCTGACAGAGGAAGCAGCCTGTGAAAAGGTCCTGAGGAAAGAAACAGCAGAGCTAGTTACGGGAATTACAAAGAAGTCAATATGGCTGGAGGGCCAGATGTGAGAAGGGACTGGCAAGCAATGAGGCAACTGGGTGGGCAGTGGCACACTCAAAAGCTTTGTAAACCAGGTGAGGAGATTTGGAACACCCTGAGGGCCATGAAGTGCCTTTGAGGATCCCTTTGGTGACAGCCAAGAGATTGGATTAGAAAGGGGCCAGATAGAAGATGGAAGGCCAGTTAGGAAGCTGTTGAGATAATCCAGCCAAGAGATGATGGTAGCCTGAAGTGAAATAGAAGTGGGGCTGGAATGAGTAAATGGATTACAACTGAGAGACTACTTGTGATATTACAAAAGCAAGGCCAATGAATCAGTCAAGGCAGAAGGTAGCCTGAGCAGGTTATGGAATGCAAAAACGGCGACAAGTATAGGTTACATTTTTTTGGAAGCTTGTTCATAAGAAGAGAGAAATAAAATTAAGGGTTAAAAGAGGGTTTGGTAGGGTAAAATGGAAGAGAGTCAAGGCACTTTTATAGAGTTACAAGGAAAGCAAGACATGCCTTTCAAAGTACCAGCCTAATTCTCTCTCTACCTTTCTTGCTTCTTTTGTTTTTGTTTTTGTTTTTGTTTTTGTTTTTGTTTTAACCTGCATGAGGACCTATTGCGACAGATGGTGTCCTTACCCTGTGAGCAAGAAATGCTGATAGCCAGAAGATACCAAGTCATAAAAAAACAAACACTTCAAAAGTTCAGACTTATTCCTGTCCAAACATTTCTTTGGAGACAATTTGCTCTTTCCAGTCTGGGCCTTGTAAAAAGGCCATAATGACACAAGCAGTCTTGTTACAGCTAAGGAGGGCAGAAGGTTGGAGGAGAAGTTCAATTAAAACCCTGCCTTCCTCAGCATGATAATGGGTTTGACATTTGCAGAGGGTTCGCAATACCTGCCTTTGCACACCCCGCAAGTTGGGGAAAACTTTTTGTTGCAGGCTGATAAAAGGTCTCAGGCAGCACAGCTTTTTCATGTTTCAGCCCCATCTGCCTCCTCATGCATATCACCGTCTCCTTGGAACCTCCCCAGAGATGACACTTTGACAGCTCCTTCCAAATGAGTCCAAGAGAAAAAAATAACTGCTGTCTTCAGGCCTGGTAACATAATTCCTCTCAGATTTTGCAAACCCCAAAGAGGCATCTGGTTACCTCTAAAAGAAGTTGCAAAATCTTTGACTAATTTTCAAAAGGTGAGAGGGACAGACATTGTGAAGGGAGCTTCCAAGGCCAATTCAACTGGACATTGGCCTAGGAGTTTCACAGTTTACAAAATACTTTAGACACATGATCTTATTGGAAATGCAAGATAACTCTGTATTTCTCCCATTCTAGAGATTAGAAGGTGGAGACTCAAGTATTATCTTTGAACTTCTGTTCCTTTCTGATTTTTGCTGTCTCCACCATTCCCCATTGCTCTGAACAAAAAACACAGAATAAAAAACTGAGATGGTACAACTCAAAAATAGGTAGGAAAGACTGCTATAAAGTTTGGATAAGGCAGGTCAAAAGTGAGGATTGATCTAAGGCAAAACTGTCAAGAATCACCTTTGGTGGCCCTTACCACCTTTGTGTCCCCTACCCTGCAATGCCAGGGCCCTCATTCTTCCCCTTCACTAAGCAAAGCAACTCTGTGTTGCTCACATGAGCAGCATCCTATCCTTTGATGTCACTGATTCCTTTCCTCCCTTCAAAACTTGCCTGTCCTTACCTGGGTCCTACATTCTTGGCCTCTCTCTAAGCAACTGATCTATTTAATTTGATCATTAGACTTCCTGGGGAGCACCTTCCACTCAAAGTCATGATTCTCTGCACGTGTGCTAAGGTATTTAACATCAAAAGTCACTCCAATGTCATCCCTCCTGATAACCTTGACAAGAGCTCTGTTGACTCAACACAAACTGAGACAGAGTTTCAGGCACTGTTGCAGCTAATTGGTGCAGCTATGGCTGTGTGTGGGCTGAGACTATTTCCAGTCTCCCTCAATCAGAGCATCACTGCCTAGCCATCATTCTGACCATGATCAAGGACGATGGCCAAAATAGCCTCAAAATAAAAACAGCCAGTGAAATAGAAAAAAGCTAGCCCAGAGAGCTTTGAGTTTGGAAAGGCTAAACATAGTCTTTGCTGCTTCTGTCCAGAGATATTAAGGCCACCTAAGTGATGAATGGAACCTTTTCAAATGCTCGTTTTGGGTGGTGGTGACAGGGCCCAGCCAGGTGCTAGCCAAGAAATCAACACCTGACCAGGCCCTGGCAGCTAGACCTGGCTCTGGGGAAGTTGTTACCCGAAATAGCCAGGAACAGATGGAGGTGGGGGTGACTGTATGCCTATCCTAAGGATTGCCAAATCAAAGTAGCATTGGCTAGATTTTGTCACCTTCAAAAACTAAGGGAGAGCATGAGATTGAGAATGAGGAAAGGAGGTAATAGAGAAAGTTACTGGCATGATGAAGTGTTTCAAAAATAAACCAAAGAGAAAAATGAACAAGTCCAAGAGAGTTACCAACAAACTTCAGAGGCCCACAGTTGTTTTATTGGCTGGAAAATGGGCCCAAGTTAGAGGTGTAGGGTGGACATCATCCAAAGACATCTTCCCTAGAATGGGCCAATAATAAGGCTATTGTCTTATTGGGGAAAATGCTCTCTGATGGGCATCTTCACACCTTCCTCCAGGACTTACCTCCCAGGAGGTCATACAACAAGGGCCTTGCTGAGCGTCAGTACCAAGAGCCAGTTAATGTTGCTAGAAGGACTCACCCAAGTGGAGATGTAGAGCCAGTGTAAAGAACCCATCCTGCAGCCTATGGCCAAGGCAGTCCTGACTGTGCTTCTGGTTTCAACAGTGATGCTGGAGCTGATGGCCCAAAGCCAACTAGAGAGGACTGCCAGAAGGTGGAGTCATGAGATGTGGAAATCTTCCTAAGGCTCAGTGGCTTTGGGAGCACAGCACCCTGTGGAGACCTGTGGAAGAACTTTGAGCCCATCCAGGCTACTAGAGACCCCAGGGGCACCTCCTCCAAGGCTGACCACAGTCCCAAAAGACAAAGCCCAGATGACGGAATCTGTCTCTGACACTGAACTGTTCTTTCTTGGATTCTGAGAAATATAAGAACAACTTTTGGAAAGAAACAGTGAAGACCGAGAAACACTGGAAAGGACAGTGAATGGTTTTAGAGTTCAAAGGCCTGCAGTCTGGTCTCAGTTTGGCTACTTACAGTGAAGGGTCTTGGGCAACTCACAAAACCTCTCAGGGCCTCTCATCCCTCATCTGCAAAATGGGATAACAGGACCTTGCCTGCTTACAGGTCTGTCCTGAGCTCCAAATAAGATGTCACATGTGAAAACACACAGGAAACTAACAGCACACATACTTGCAAACTGTGCTATTACCTAACAGGTGAGAAACATGTGGCCTGAAAAAATTAAAGAATCATTTGCCTATTGTCTTAGTTTTGGTGCCCCCAGAAATAGACCCTGAAACAAGGGTTCAAATGCAAATTTATTGTTTAAGAAATGTGTGGAAAACAGAGAAATGGAAAAACAGAGCCAAGGAAGAGAAGGCAGCCAGTAAAGGATGTGTTATCAGCCCAGCTACCACTGTGGGTGACTGGAGGTTAATTCCCTGTGGAAGTTCTAGAAATGGAGTAGAGCACAGGCCTCATAGTTTTCCCACCCATGCAGTGAGGGAACTGGAGTATTTATATGCCTATTGCCCAGAGTCACTGGTTGAGGACTCCTAGGGCAGGATATAAGCGAAGTGGCCTTCCACAGCTGGTTAGAGAAAGCCAGCAGACAAAGGAAAGCAAAGACTGGAAGTGGAGCTTGGCCACTGTACACTGAAGTGGTAAAGCCCTTTGGATATATGTGTGGCATCACAGTGGCTTTGCCAGCCAATAATTGGTGAAGCTAAGATCAGACATCCTACTACACCACATCACACTCTCCTCTGATCATGGCCCAACACTCCTGACCTCATGAGGTTTCTGCCCAGACTACTTCCTGCCAGGGTCATTCTACGCATACATGGCAGCACCATTGGGTCAGAGCCAGCAGATAGAATCTCTTGGCCATGTTGTCTTCTCCAGGCTTCTGACATTCAGCCCAAATTGCCCAGCCTTGCAAGCCCAGTACAAATATTTGACAGTGACATGAGAATTCACAGATTTGGAGGCCTGTTTCCAGGCCTACGGAATCTGCTAACTGGATATAAATCCATGGACACAGTTTGGCAGGAGGGAGAATAGTCTCCTAGGACATGGGGCAAGTGAGAAGAAAGGCAAGACTTTGAGTCCAAGTGGCAGGACCATCAGGGCAAGGGCGTGTACGGGGGATCAGCACCTGGTTCAAGTACTACATCCTCAAACAGTGAGCATCCCTTCACAGAAACACACATCTCTGAACAGGGTTCAGAAGCCCAGAGTAGACCAGACCTGAGATGCACACACATCCTTAGGCACATGGGAGTGAGCCCACCTCCTGGGAGAAGAAGGAGGTGCTGGGCTCTCTCCAACCAGACCCCACAAAAGTGATCACTGGATTGCTGAACACTTGCCTGGCCCTGACAGTCCAAGGACTGGGTGAGAAAAAGGAGGTTTTTCAGGACACATGCAAAGATTCCACTCTGTTTGATGGTGGGGAGAGGCTGAAAGAAAAAACTAAAATAAAATAAAAACAGAAAACCTCACAAAGCACTGAGTAAGGGAAATCCTAACCTCTTCGGTACTGACTCATAAGTAAAATGCAGCCTGGCCTCACTGCTGCTGCATGTCATCAATTCTAAGATGCACAGATTTTTCACATTTTAACATCTCCGAAATTGGGTTGTGTCTTGTAGCAACTGTGGCCTCCATCTCTCCCAGCCAGAAGGTAATTATAATGGATCATTATTGCCCACATGCCCCAATGTGGTAAGAGCTATTCCCATTGTCTTTGCTCATGTATTGAGTTTAAAATGCCTTCAGGGGCCGACTGAGTGGCACAGTGGTTAAGCGCTGGTTTGAGAAGCCAGCGGCCCCGGTTCGGGTCCTATATATGAGGGCCAGTGACACTGCCCTCAAAAACAAAACAAAACAAAAAATGTCTTCAGACCTGAATAATAAAATGTTGGTAAGTGTTGAAGTTAGATAATGGATTCATGGAGATCATCATTTCATTCTTTTTATTTTTTTATATGTATAAGCATTTCCATAATGAAAAGGAAAATTATCTTCCAAAATATACAGTGATTCAACATTGAAGTGAAATGCTTCTTGTGTTTTTAGAAAAATGGAAAAAATAAAAGAATAGGGTGTCAATGTGGTATTAGTAAAATAAATGCTGAAGGGATAACTGTAATTTTACATTTTCTTAGAAAATAACAAGCTAGCTCTTTCAGGACCTAAGAAAGAAAGACATCTACAAGTGGATTAAGCCATGTAATATTTTGTTACTGAGATTGAAGGCAGGAAAAATTATCTAGATCTTTGAAATTTGTTAAACAAATTTAGAAGCGATGTGACCAAGTCATGACTCATGCTCTACTATCACCAAGACCCTGTGTCTTAGTTTAAATGATGCATAAAATAACGGTGCATCCTCCCATCAATGGTGTCTTAGAGTCAATAACATACAGCATTCTCAATCTTAAGTGTTCCCAATGTTACTTACTATCCAATGCAAAATTTAGAAATATGCATATTCATGGGAAGAGATAAAAAGGTTTACATTCACCAAAGTCCCTCCTCTGGAGATGCCTATATTTGTCTAGAAGAAATGCTTTTATTTATTTGTTTGTTTGTTTATATTTTTTAGGGGGTGCTGAGGACTGTGGCAAACTGGAGAACAGGCTCTACCTCTTCGACTTTCAATATTATTTTATATTAACTTCAGGTGTACAGCATAGTGGTTAGACATTTATATAATTTAAGAAATGATCCCCCAACTAGTCCAGGACCCATCCAGCACCATATATAGTTATTAAAATATTATTGACTATATTCCTTATTCTATACCCTACATCCCCATGATTACTGTGTAACAACCAATTTGTACTTCTTAATCTCTTCCTCTTTTGCCCCCAAAATCCCCAAACCCCCCTCCCATCTGGCAACCATCAAAATGTTCTCTGTATCTATGAGTTTGTTTCTGTTTTGTTTGTTTATTTTGTTCTTTAGATTCCACATATAATTGAAATCACATTGCACCTATCTTTCTCTGTCTGACATATTCCACTCAGCACTACATCCTTCAGGTCCATCCATGCCACCGCAGATGGCAGGACCCATTCCCTTCCCTGGCTGAGCAAAATTCCATTGTATATATGTACCTCCTCCTCTTTACCCATTCTTCCAATGACAGACACCTAGGCTGCCACCACATCTTGGACATTGTAAACAATGCTGCAATGAACATGTGGATGGACACAACTCCACAAAATAGTTTTGGATGTTTTCAAATAAATACCCAGAAGTGGGATTACTGAGTCCTTCTTTGTCTCTTGTTATAGCCTTTGTTTTACTTTTTATTTTTTTTAAAGATTTTATTGGGGAACTGGAGAAGGGGAACAGACAAGTTGCTGTCCTTTTATTCTTCAGTCTAGTTGTGGAGAACATTGCTTCCCTGGCCCATGTTGGTATCATCATTGCACTCTTCTCGGGTGAGGTAGATCAGTTGCTGGCCTCTGGATGGTCGCTCACAGCAGCTCTTGGCAGCTCACACAGGCTTCCAGCTGCTCATGCTGGCTGCTGGCCACTGTAGCCTATGGCAGCCCACTGCAGCAGGGGCTGCAGCTATGCCATCCTGGGGACTCACAGCAGCCCTCCTCCAGCCGGAGCCGTTGTTCACCATCATAGCTGTAGAGGACAGTGTCACTGGCCCTCATATGTGGGATCCAAACTGAGTCTGCTGGTGTTCCAAGCCAGCACTTAACCAATGTTCCACTCAGCTTGCACTAACCTTTGTTTTAAAGTCTATTTTATCTGGTATAAATATTGCTACCTTAGCTTTTTATTCTCATTTCCATTTTCACGTGTGTGTGTTTACACACACAAAATTAAATATGTACAATCAAGGTGTACACTTAACAATATTTCACATAACCTAACTAACTGGTATTAACTAGAACATTTTTTTCTGAACTCCATTTTTAGAATGATGAAAGTAACTAGAATACATGTTATGTTCAATAATTCTCTCAAATGAGCAACTTCTGGGTTCAGTCTTCAAACACAGTGACCCTGGCTTAGTGGTCTGCAGGTCTCAGGGTACATAGCACAGGTCTGGCACCCATAGTAAGATCTTCAACAAGTGCTTGTTGAATAAACAGATGAAAAAATGACCTCATCCTTTGACATGCAGTCCAATCATCTTTCCACAGCTAGCTCTAGCCCTAGGCCAGAGATCACTAGAAGTAAGAATTAGCAACCTGAGTCTCTTTAGGAGCCAAGTCATCAGATTCAGTTACAATCTAACTTAGACTCAATTAGGCAGAAAAGTAGACTCAGGTATTTCAGAAATTATTTAAACAATAGGAGTTAAGATTGAAATCTTCCTTCACCACCCATGTGATAGCTTTTGCTTTCTTCACAGGTAGCCAAGGCTTCACAGGTAGCAAACATTTAATAAACACTCTCTTCAGAGAGTATTGCTTTTCAGAAATATAAATAAATCTATTAACCAAATTCCTTCTTTTCTGCATTTGTATTGAATTACCAAGGTAAATAGTCAGACACACGCATACACCATCCATCCTGCTACCACTTCTGCCCTCTGGAGCACTGGCTGCTAAGGGACCTGGTCTAATTCTTAACAATTTGAGCCAACTTTTTCTCTCCAAACCATATGAGTTTGCTTTTCTTGAGTTACATTCCTATCCTGCCTCTTACACAACAGAATAATTCCTACAGCAGGAATACCACAGCATCAGCAGAGATGGCCCCAGGTGGTGGTGGCCTCCTCAGATTGCTGGCCTCCTACCTCAGACTGCCCCTTCTTGTTGTTTGCAGTGTGTCCCCCGAGGATGTTCAGGCAACCCCAGAATGCAACAACAAAAGACATGGTACCTGATGAAGAGACATTTCTCTAAAGAGGACATACAAAAGACCAATAGGCATATGAAAAAATGTTCAACCTCACTGATCATTAGGGAAATGCAAGTAAAAACCACAATGAGATACCACCTTACCCCAGTCAGAATGGCTATCATCAATAAATCAGCAAACAAGTGCTGGTGAGGTTGCAGAACCCTGCTGCACTGTTGGTGGGATTGCAGGTTGGTGCAGCCACTATGGAAATCAGTATGGAGGTATCTCAAAAAACTGGAAATGGAACTACCTTATGACCCAGTAATTCCACTCCTAAGTATTTATTCTGAAAAACCCAAGCCACTAATTCAAAACAATATATGTACCCCTATGTTCATTGCAGCACTATTTACAATAGCCAAGACTTGGAAACAATCGAAATGCCCAGTGGTAGACGACTGGATTAAGAAACCATAGTACAGTTACACAATGGAGTATTATGCAGCTATACAGAAGAAAGAAATCGTACCATTTGCAACGATATGGATGGACCTAGAGAACATTATGCTAAGTGGAATCAGTCAGTCAGAGAAAGACAAATACCATATGATCTCACTTATATGTGTAATCTAAAGAACTGAATAAAGGAGCAATGTAAACAGAAATATTCTTAGAGACACAGAGGAAAAACTGATGTTTGCTAGATGGGACAAGGGTGGGCATGAGGGAGAAGGAGAAGGGACAAAACAGTATAAATTGGTAACTACAAGATTGCCACAGGGATAGAAAAGACAGGGGAATATAATCAATAATGTTGTAAATATTTTTTAGGGGACCAAAAGGACTCATGTCTTGTTAGGGAGGCCACTTCATGGATGGTATAGAGGCCTGACATCTGCACTGTACATCTGAAGCTGCCGCTGAATAATATTATATGTCAACTATAATTTAATACATATATAGTCATGGAATGTGGAGTATAATGTGGGAATGGAGTCAAGGGAATTGTAGTAGGTATGTATGATATTGGGCTGGGGGGGTAGTGGATGGGGGAGGAGGGTTGTCACTTTGTAAGGGGTGAAAAGGATAACTATTGCATTGTTTTGTACACCTGAAACTAATAAATAAATAAATAAATAAATAAATAAATAAATAAATAAATAAATAAATCAAAAAGACATGTACCTGGATGGGAAGGTGACATATGGACCTGTATACCCTGAATTGTTTTATGCATTTTTGCACACCTGGAAGGGTACTGTGACAAATGGGATTGGTCCACATGATGATTGTCAGTTCAAGCATGACACAATTGTACCTCCAACTGTCATCAGGCAAGGAATAGATGTTAAATTAAGCTATGTTTTTTACTTTAGACAGTATTGTAAGCTAAATTGTATACCCCAAAAATTCATATGTTGAAATTCTAACCCCAGTAACTTCAAATGAGACTGTTGGTGATAGGCCCTTAAAAGAGTAATTAAGGGGTGGCTGGCTGAGTGGCTCAGTTGGTTAGACCATGAGCTCTGAGCAATAGGGTCGCCAGTTCGATTCCCACATGGGCCAGTAAGCTGAGCCGGAGGGGTGCTGCCGCTGAGCTGGTGAGAGCGTGTGCTCTTAACAACTAGATTGCTGGTCCCGCAACTAAGATTGAAATACAGCACCTTGAGCTGAGCAGCCGGCTGCACGGCTCAGTGTGCAACAAGGTTGCCGGTTGGACTACTGCATGGGATGGTGGGCTATGCTCCTACCCTTCCCTCCTCACCCCCACAACTAGATTGAAAATGGTGACTGGACTTAGAGCTGAGCTGGTGTGAAAAACACAATGTTCCCCTGCCCCAATTCCCCAACACTGTTCCTCTCCCCAATTTTCCAATAAAATCTATATAAAAAAAGAGTAATTAAGGTAAAATGAGGTCATTAGGGTAGGCCCTTCCCCAATATGACTGACGCCCTTCTTAAAAGAGGAGATTGGGGCACAAGCAGGCAGAGAGAAAGGACCATGTGATGACACAGGGAGAAGACAGCAATCTACAAGCCAAAGAGAGAACCCTTGAAAGAAAGCAACCCTGCTGACATCTCAATCTTAGACTTCCAGACTCCAGAATTGTGAGAAAATAAATTTCTGTTGTTTAAGCCCCTCAGTCTGTGGTATCTTGTTAGGGCAGCCCAAGCTGACTAATTCAGGCAGCGAAGTGTGTGGGGTTACCTGTAACAGTTTGCAACATTGATCAGCACCATAAGTGGATACCTGAGGCAAAGAGTCACAATTATTAAAAATAGAGAATATTAGGGGACGCTATACCCCTGATCTTCACATTTACTAAGAAATGTCCCTGTATGCTTACATTCATTCTCTGATGCTGCATATCAAACCACCTGAAGTGTAGCAGCTCAAATCAACAACTATTCATTTGCCCACAACTCTGTGAGTCAGCAGTTTGGACTGAGATCATCTGGGCAGCACTTCTCTTCATCTCTCCTGAGGTCACTCACCTGGCTGCCATTACCCAGCAGCTTGACCAGGGAGGGATGCTAGAAGATGGCCTCGTTCACATGTCTGGCAGTGGGTGCTGGCTGTTGTCTGCAGTGCTTGGCTCTCATGCCCCAGTAGGCCGGACAAAGCTGCTTTCCATGGTGGTCTTGGGTGAGCAATCCAAAGGGGCAAAGCAGAAACTGCAAGGCTCTTTAAGGCCTAGTTCAGAAGTCTCCCAGTGTCAGTTCAAACACATCTATTTGGTCAGAGTAAGTCACAAGGTCTGATTCAGTGGGAGAAGAATGACAATTTTTAATGGAAGGAGCAATAACATCACAGTGCAAAGGGGTATGTGTAGGATGGGAGATATAGCTGCAGCCATTTCTACAGACATGTTCCTCCACCCCTTTGAACTATCAGGATCATTCCTCTGATTCTACAGACAGCTCTATTCCAGGCATCTAGAAGAACAGGTGCCAGACTCATGTGTGAGAGTGTGTTGGGGATTGTGACACTTTTTCATCTATCCATCCATTCTGCAAATATAAAATGAAAATCTAGTCTGTGTCCAGGTACCAGGAATACAGCGGTGAATATCTTATAATGCCTATATAATACCTGCTTCAAGGACATTTCGTTTATTAGGGTTTTAGAGATACAAATCCATGAATCAGAACAAAGCTGCACACAATAGTGAATTCTAGGAAGCAGGTCAAGAAAATTTCATAGAGGTGACTTTTGCCCTAAGTTCAGAAACTTGAGGCGCTTGTCAGGTAAACTGAGGTAAGAGGGTAAAGGCCTGAGAGAGAGATGAGCCCTGCATAGGAGGCCATACCCACATCCAGGCGCAGTAAGGCTTTTCTGCCACAGTAAGGAGTATGAGCTTTTCCTGTAGGCAATAGAGAGCCACTCAAGACATTCAGGTTTGGGCTTACTTGCAATTTGGATAAATGTGCAGGATTTCTGGAGGCAAAGAGACTACTGAAGGTATTGTGGTAACAAACAATAGAATACAACTCTGCCTGGTTGAAGCAAAAAGAGAATTTATCAAAGGCTCTAGAGGTGCTCATGGGGTTACAGGGCTTGTAACCCTCAGAAATGGGACAGCTCCTTGAGAGGTAGCATGGCCAAGTGGTCTAAGGAGCTGGATTTAGAAATGGGACGGCTCCAGAAGGTGTGAAGACAAGACTCAAGCAGCTCTTGGACCCCCACCAGACACCATTGCCAGATTCATGGGTGCTAACCTTTCCTCCCACATTCATCGTTCTGTTTCAGGTTCAGGGTTTGAGGAGAGAAAATACAATCAACTGAGCTTATGTCATATGCTATTCGCTGGCTGTAGGGCTCAGAGAAGGTCTTCAGGAATCATGCAGAGGGATCTGAGGTAGAAGGTTCAGCACCTACATTTATTGTTCCACAAAGCAGAGGGGTAATTCCTCAGAAGGAAACCAAGGTGCTGTGAGGAGGAGGAATGGAAGCTAGGAAGCCAAAAATCAACAATATCCACTACAGGGCCACTGTAAGAGCCCAAGTGACAGACATCAAGCCTCATCTGCCTCACTGGGACAGTGTCAGTCTAGAGTGAGAGAGTAATACAAAAGCTGCAGGTAACCAGGGCCATAACTCCCCACCTAGATGTTTGTGGCTCCATCTCTAGTACCTTCCCAGAAACACTCCCTCTTTGTAACACAGAATTTAACTGGGTTGTTCAAATATTATTTTCCTGATCAAAAATACCAAATGATTAACTAATTCAATTGTGCCTCTGTTAGTATTTCTTTTGACAAAGTTAAAGAGGTCACCTACCTTCCTCACTAACTTTCCCAACATCAGTGATTAACCTTGAACATGACCTGGTAAGTATACACACACTCACATCCCAAGAACTCTACTAGAAAAAAATCTTTTGCACAATATCCATTTTCCTGACCCAAAGAAAACTTTTATTTCCTTCAAAAGAGCTTTTATTAGCAGCCAGAAAGACAAGAGCTCAGGACCTTTCCATGAAAATAATGACTATGTGTCATTAGCTCTGAGACCACCAGTAATTCCCAGACAATATACAAGGTGTGATAAAAAAAAATACAGTGAATATTTAAACAAATTATTACACTAAAAGACACATCGCCATTAATCCCCCTCAAAACACTCCCATTTGCTTCAAACACACTTACCCAATCATTCTTGCCACTTTCGGAAGCAGTTCTGGAAGTCCTCTTTCCTGAGTGTCCTTAGTTGTCCTGTCGTGGCTGCATCGATGTCCTGAACTAATTCAAAACGTTTACCTTCCATGGTCATTTTGACTTTGGGGAAGAGCCAGAAGTTCCCAGTGCAAAATTAGGTGAATAGGGTGGATGAGGATACATCACAATGTTTTTATTTGACAGGAATTGCTGTACCAGAAGTGATATGTGACAAGGAGCCTTTCTGTTGTGACCAACACATATGTCGACTGCTGCCACTGAGTGTCATCAGATGAAAAGGGAGGAATCTTCAGTATGGGAACTGGTACGTTATACCTCGATAACAGTGTGTGACAAGTTTCAACTTGATCAGTGCAGTCAGTCAGATGGGAGCTATGGTGAGAGAAGGTATGTTTTAAAGTGTGCTGGCCAGCCGAGTGGCTCAGTTTGTTAAGAGTGTGAGCTCTGAGCAACAAACAGGGTTGCTGGTGCTATTCCCACATGGGCCAGTGAGCTGGCCAGAGCTGAGCTGCTGCTGAGCTGCCAACAAGTGGCAGGATGGCTCAGTTGGTGAGAGCAGTGCTCCTAACAATAAGGTTGCTGGTTCGACTCCCTCATGGGATGCTGTGCCATGCCCATTGCAACTGAGACTGAGCATGGCAACTTGAGTTGAGCGGCCACAAGCTGCCGCGTGGCAGCTGTATGGTGACTGAACTTGGGGCTGAGCTAGCTGCCCCCTCCACAACTAAGATTGAAGGACAACAACTTGGCTGTTCCACTTCCCCAATTTGCCAACCCTCTTCCCATTTCCCAATTCCCCAATAAAATCTTTAAAAAAAAAAAAAAGAATAAAAAATAAAGTGTGCTATAAATCATCCTCCATCATGACAATGCTCCATGTCACACATTGCTTCTGGTACAGCAATTTCTGTCAAATAAAAGCATTACAATGTGTCCTCATCCACCTTATTCATCGGATCTGGCACCATGCAACTTCTGGCTCTTCCCCAAAGTCAAAATGATTCAGGACATCGAGGCACCCATGACAGAGCATCTAAAAACACTCATGAAAGAGGACTCCCAGAACTGCTTTAAAAAGTGGCAAGAATGATGGGATAAGTGTGTTTGAAGTGAGGGGGAGTATTTTGAGGTGGGATTATTGGCAATTTTACTGTAATAAATTTTTTTATTTAAACATTTATTGTATTGTTTGATCACACCTCATAAATATCCCCTACTTTTCGAAAGTTTGGGGTATGTCACCTCACTTTCACAAAATAGTTAGATTAGTACCTGTTTTCATTAACTGAAAGACATCTGAAGAGAGTTTTTGCTTTTACAAGAAAAAAGGAAAAATAGTATTCAGCATTTGTTTTGCAGCTAGCCATCATAGAGGCAGCATGAGCCCCAGGTAAGTAAGAGCAGCCCCACTAAGCTATTTCCCTGGGAACAACATTTAGGATCTCACCATCAAGCACCAGTTTTGAGCTGTGTCTGTGAGCATTGTGTTTTATCTCAATTTACTTTGTGCATCCATTAGCAAGATGTGTCCTAAAGCATCAGAAAAACCTGAGAGCTCATAAGGACGTTAGGCTTAGAGTAAAACTGGACATAATTAAGTGCATTTGGTGTGATTTGGCAGGTTGGTTCTGGATCTAGAAATGTTCAAAAAATTTTTATATAAATTAATGGTAATTGTTTCTTCACTTTATGCCATCTCAGCATATAAAATATTTCATAGGAACACTCTATGTTCAGATAGCAAGGGACACCTGTACTGCTACCATAATGCTTTGCAGGGTGAGACTCTCCAAATCATATCTGAAGAAACAATTTATCCCCCACTTGGCTAATGCTGCTTCTGAGGATGTAGACAATTTCCCTTGGTCCAGCACTCTCCAGACATGACCAGCCTGCTGACAGAGGTAAGACTGAAGCTGGTTTCTGGGATAGATGCTATGAGACCATTACTTTTGGATGGCTGACCACCCTGTTACTAATCACAGAGTCTACAAAAAGAGTGATGATGGATTTATAAATCTTGTTCAAATACTCAAGCTTCACCACAGAGTCCCAGAAATGGCAACAGAAGTGTTAAATTTTATTTCCAGTGACTTCAAATTACTAGCCTTGGAACCTTGAGATAATTGTTTTGATTTTCATGAACTTTCATTTACAATTTTATGAAATGGAGATGACAATACCCATTCTGCCTACCTCAAAAAGTTTCTTAAAAGAATGAATTAAAAACAAAGCATACATGGGCCTGCCAAGTGGCACGGTGGTTAAGCACTGGCTTGGGAAGCCAGTGGTCCTGGTTCCGTCCCACATATGAGGGTCAATGACACTGCCCTCAAAAAAGAGCATACATACTGTATAGGCTGGATCTCTGTGAGTGAATGAAAGGAAGCATTTGTGTCTATGTTGACATTTTCAGAACTCTGCTGAGACAATTTTTAAAAAATATCATCTTGTTCTCACTAAGCAAAAACTACCTATGTCAATTTCTCCGCATAGTTTGCATTGGTTAGCTTGCTTAGAGCAAACTCACTGGCCCTAAGAATCTTGAAAGACAAGGTGATATGAGGTTAATAAGACATTTGTACTTCGAAGAGCTCCCTATGAGAACTGTTAACAGCCACCTCCAAATGGGTCTGAATTTCACCTCCCATTCCTGCTCTCTTTTCGTTCTTACCCCCATTTCCCCTCAGTCTTTTCTGTATTTCCCTTATTCACTCATTACTTTATTTATTCACTCATCAACCCTCACTCTCATCTGTTGAGTCTACTATGCCTCAGGCACTATGCCTAGACAGTTTTCACAGAATAGTTCAACTCTTTAGCAGTGGAGGGATCATGGGTGAGTTGTTATTGGGCGAGTGCTCCAGAAATATAATGTTTTATTATCCTTCCACCCCTGTTCTGTGCCTTGTACTTGAGGATAGCAACATGGGGCCTGTTGTTGAGTCCTCTGTGTATAGAAAGAAGTTCTAGACCGTATGTCTTTCCTTGATAGGAGCTAAACAAAATCCTTATTTAGAAGTATATACAGGGGCCGGCCGAGTGGCTCAGTTGATTAAGAGCACAAGCTCTGAGCAACAGGGTCACCGGTGCTATTCCCACATGGGCCAGTGAGCTGCACCCTAGGTGAGCCGCCGCTAAGCTGCCAACAGGTGGCAGGATGGCTCAGTTGATGAGAGCACGTGCTCCTAACAACAAGGTTGCTGGTTTGACTCCCACATGGGATGGTGCACTATGCCCACTAGCAACTACAATTGAACACGGCACCTTGAGCTGAGCAGCCGCAAGCTGCCGACGAGTGGCCGGATGGTGACTGGACTTGGGAGCTGAGCTAGCTGTGTCCTCCACAACTAAGACTGAAGGACAACTTGGCTGTTCCCCTTCCCCAATATCCCAACACTGTTCCCCTTCCCCAATTCCCCAATAAAAATCTTTAGAAAAAAAGAAGTATATACAAAATGCCGCCAAGTGCCACACGGTCTTTTGTAGGATTCTCTAAGGGGTATTTTCAATTAATAGTACTCATCTTCCCAATCTGGGTTTTGAACACATTTAGAAATAAGATAAAAAGTAAACACAATGGCCAAAACATCGATTTAGAAGTATAGCGGCTGGGGTGTGACTTTGGTGTCTAGGGTTTTTTTAAGCTGCCCAGATGATTCTAAGGTGCCCCAAGGTTGAAAACCACTGTCCTAGGTGTTGCAGGGAGGGGCTTTGAAATTCGTTGGGGGAAGGAAAGGATGAGGTGATGGGAACAAGCCAGTCTCAGAGCCCCTCTGACAGGAGCTTGAACAGAAGCATTCCCATTTTGATCTCATTTATATATTAGGCCTCTGCCTCAGATTCCAATTCAAGAAAGAGCTCTGTTGGGCCGGCCGAGTGGTACATTGGTTAAGAGCTGGTTTTGGGATGCCAGCAGCCCCGGTTTGGATCCCCCATATGAGGGCCAGTGACACTGCCCTCTACAGCTAACAACAGCTCCACTTGGAGCTGGGCTGTGCGAGCCCCGTCAATGGTGTAGGCTGCAGCCCCTGCTGCAGTGGGCTGCCATAGGCTACAGTGAGTGGCCAGCAGCCAGCGTGAGTGGCTGGCAGCCTGCGTGAGCTGCCAATAGCTGCGGTGAGCGACCATCCAGAGGCTGGCGACTGATCTGCCTCATCCGGGAAGAGCGCAATGACGATACCAACATGGGCCAGTGAAGCAACGTCCTCCGCAACTAGACTGAAGAACAAAAAGACAGCAACTTGTCTGTTCCCCTCCCCCAATTCCCCAATAAAAATCTTTAAAAAAAAAAAAAGAAAGAAAAAAAAGAGCTCTGTTGCTAACAAAATAAACAAGTTTGAACTACTGTCTTAAGATTCTTTGATGTAAAGAGTTCTTAAGCTTTCTGTATCAAGGAAACTTTTCCTCAGCATCATTTTTGATGTTTCCTACTCATATCTTGATTACTGGAGTTCTTATACAGTATCGCTAATGAGAAAAAAAAAAGCTTGAATTATTAGAAAAATGGAATAACTTAACAAAGTGTTAATAAATGCAACAAACCTAGAGTCCATGATAAGCTTCATATATTCATTCAGTGCATGTATACTGAGTATCTACTATATTCTAGAGGTTGAGGATACTACTTTGAAATTGGTCTTTCAAGGTAAGATCTGGCTTTTAGTAAGCTTATATTCTAATGGGGAGATAAGATCTGGCTTTCAGGAAGCTTTTATTCTAATGAGGAGTCCAGCATGAGACAGATGTATAAATGAGACAGTGTTCAATCCCACACATCTTTCAAGTTTGGGTCCTCTCTGCCTGGAGTCCTGTAGAGGAAGGCTCAGTATTCCTGCTCTGTCACCTCAGACTCTGAGGAAAAACTTTCCCTTCTTGTGAGGACTGGGGGGTCCACAGGGGCTCAGTTCATAGGGATCAGGCTGCATGCACTACCACCACGGCTGCTGTGGCCCTCTGTCCTCAGAGGCTACCCTAAGACCTGATGGAGCCTGGGAACCAGCTGGCCTTTGAGCAGGGCCCCAGCATTGGTCTCTCCACATCACAGGGAGGGTCCTTTCATAATTAGGAGTCTGCCCTTAAGATAGCTTCATCTCCCCAAGGCTTCCTGGCTTCTAAACAGCTTTGAAGCATCCAGGAGCCCGTTTTCTAAATGGTGGTCACTTCAGTGGACCTCACTGCTTTCGTTCTACAACACCAGACATCCAACCCACTGGATGTCTGGAATGCAGCATGGAGAGAGGATTTGCATGTTTGTCTGGATAAACATTCACAAACAATTAAAGCTTAATTGGTATACTGATATATATTACAATCTGATTTCAAAGAGAGAGATAGGTGCTAATGCAGAGGGTTAACATCTGTAATCTGAGTAATGAATATATAAGAAAAATGCAAAATAAGTATATCAACTGCTGGCGTGTAAATGAGCATGTGGAAGGTACTTCAAACTCCCAGGAAACAATCTGTGCTCCTAAACATTGTCTTGTCTTTAATATCCTTCTGTAGCCTCAGCAAAAAAGCTTCCTATCTTCTATAGATATGATCACACATTTAAATGAATAAAGTGAAAATGAATAAGACTTTTTTTTTTTCTTTAAATGGCTGTATGAACACTTCAAACAGGTCTTCCCTAGTCAAATCATCCCCATCAGGAATTTCAGGCTCATAACTTTCATTTCACTGGGTTCATCTCAAATTAAGACTTGTTTATAAAACAGCACTTAATTTTTTTCTTACGGAAAAAGTTATACACATTTCAAAGTTTAAAAAAAAAATTTTTAAGGCACAAAGAAACAAGATAAAATCACTGAGAAATTCCTAGCTAGAAATACAAATAGTAATAATTTGGAGACTTTCCCTCCCATCTTACATATTATATAATATTTTTGGATGAATAATGATTTTGCTAAGAACCTGAACTACCGCAAATCAGGGCAAAGTTCCATAATTAGTGGCGGAGGCGAAGATAGAAGACACTCTTCAGCTACTGAATTGGAAAGATCAGAAATGAATGGCGCCATAAAGATTCCATGTCTTTCATTAATGCTTAAAGCTGAGACTGTATAAGGAGATTCTAAATTCCAGGCTGGTCTCACCCGGCTGCCCTTGATAGAGGTAGCCTGTTTGTCATGTTAATGAAGAGAAAAGTTCCAAGTTCCACAAAGACTTTTCTTTTTTCCCCACAGCTGAAGGGGAGAAAGAGATTTAGGCAGGTCAGGGGTGGGACTGAGGTGAACTCTAAAATCACTTCTTTACCTTTGGGGCCAACTGGCCTAAAGTCAGGGGTAAAGCCATTTCCGCTGGGGTCAGAGCAATGACTGCACCATGGAAGGGGATGCCCAGAAGCAAAGCTGCAGCCCAGCATTTAAGCAAACTGGACTCTTGTCTATACCAGTGGTTCCCAAACTTGAGCCGGCCTCAGAATCTCTCAGAGGGCTTTAAAAAACACAGATTGATGAGTTTCTGATTCAGTAGATCTGGGTGGGGGCTGAGAATTTGCATTTCTCACCAGTTCCCAGGTCATGTCAATAGTGGCAGTAACAGGACCACACTTTGAGAACCCCTGGTTCATCCTGATTTTTTGACTGTTTAACAAAGGTTCAGAGCTCAGCTTAAAGTCTGACATCTCTGATTTTTAGTCTTGACTCCATCACCTAAGAGCTGTGTGAACTTGAGCAAATAATTGAATTAATCTAAGCCTGTATTTCCTCACAAGTAGAATAGAGATAATCATAAGGTTGTTCCAAGAAATGGGTCACACAATGTATGTTAAGTGTTAAGTACATTGCCAAGCTCACAGTAAACATTCAATACATGAATATTATGTTTTCCATTCAAGTCCCACCTCAATGCCCCCTTGGAATCTTTCTGCACCTGTTAGTACCGATGTCCCAGCCCTTTAAAACGCTGCCTTGCTCTCTCTCTCCTTTCCAGCGTTCCCTTGTGGTAAGGAAACTCCATCTCCCTGCCCCTCCGTGTGGTCTTCCAACTCCTCTAGCAAGTGGTCTCTGACCAGGCCAGTCCTCTGCTGCCACCTTGTGGTCTGCACTCACCTAACACTTCGTCCGTTAACTTGTCAAGGTGGTGCTCCTGGGCTGCAACCCCAAACCCGAATAAAAGCAAAGGGAATAGAGGTCGTGCCCACTCAGGCTGTTCGCGGGTAACAGGACTGTGGGGAAGGGCTCCCGACCACATCAGTCTAAAGGACAATTCAAATACTGGGAACTACAAAAGACACAGGAGCCCAGGTCAGGACCAGGAGACCAGATCAGGACCAGCCATCCCCGGCAGCTGATCGCTGGGGGAAGAGTCTGGAGGGTTTCACTGGCCCGACCAGCAGCCTTCTGAGCAGGACCGCTGGACATCTGATGTAGCTATTTCTGAGCACTCCCGGGACCTCAGGGCTAACCAGGACCTCCAGATTCCCTTTGCTGTTGCTGCCAAAGCCATGTCAGGGAAAAAGCTACTGTAGGGACCCCAACATTCCCACGCTGAAACCCATTTCTGGTGAACTGCTCATTATGCCAGGTCTTTGGGACAGAAACCCAGTGCTTTAGCAGGGAGAGGAGCAGGACACAGAAGCATTAGGGCAAACAAAGGAATACCCAGGCCGTTCTTGTGCCTTGTCTTTCATTTCAACTGCTCCCTTTCCCCACTGTAAGCGGTTTACTAAAGTGTCACAGTTCAATTCAGGGACGATTATTGCAAAATGTTTTATTTTGTTAACACTTTATCCCTCCCCCCTGGGAAGCACACCTCATAATGACAGTTTGAACAGAACCCATAACTTTGGAGATATTTCTGGTTATTGAAACTTACAAAGTATTCCATCCTCTGCCAAGTACCGGGCAGGGACCCTGACTCTTGGGGCAGAGGAAGGAGAGGAGAGCCTGGTCTAGATCTGGGTGCCTCCCTCCCCTTCACTGTGCAGACTGCAGAGCAGGGTGAGGTCAGGACCAGATGTCTCTCTACTCAACTGCCATTCTCAGAGCCCTCTCACTCTTGGTTGTAGCCGCTTTCCTGGCAAACACAAGTTGGTCCCCACGTAGCAGGAAGCCAATGGCTGGCTCTCCCATAGGGGCTCCTTGGAGGGAGCTGGAAAGAGCCCCTGAGCGCAGCTCCCTGTGGGAGACGAAGCCCCAGCTATATATCATGCCCCCTCCAGGACCACCACCAGGGGTACCTTCTGCTGGAGTCCTCTGGCAGTCCTGTGGACTGGTTTCCTTTATCTACAGAAACCTTTACATCTTACATGAATGCAGACCATGTAATGATACCTCCTCTTGTCCGCCGCACACAGCCTGGGACAGATCGGCAATGAACATCCCTCTAGGAAATGAAACACCATCTGTCCCTTCCTGCAGGTACCCAAAACCTTCACAGGTGGTGCTTTTGGAGCCCTCCCCACCCCACGTAGCCTGAGGGAGGGGAGAGAACACGTTCCTCTCCCCAGCAGGGAGGGCAGAGGAGTGCCTGTCCTGGGCATTCACTCCACACAGAGCCTCCAGACCCTGAGAGCTCTCTCCCCTCCCTATGTTCACTGCTCAGAGCGGCGAAGTCCTCCATAGTGGGGAGTGAGGAGCATTGCCAGGGATAGCTGCCCCCTCTCAGGAAGGGTAGGCCAGGAGAGGGTGCATTTCTGGCTTCTCTCTTCAGAAGGTAGGTTATGTGGTACCTCTTCAGCCTCATTTTTGGGCCCCTGGGTACCAATTCTGGGCAACGAAACATCCCCGCAGCATCTGCTCCCTCTTGCAGGCTTGTGCATGCCCCTAAAGAAGGAAAAGGCAACACACTCTGATTCCTCCAGCAGTTGCCACTGGTTTGCTCCGGATAGGCTCATTTCAGGCTCACTTAACTCGTTACTCCATCTGTATGTTAGAATGCATGAAGAGGGAGGTTAGGTCACCATTGGTACCCCCTCCCCTCTCCTCCAGCTGAAGAAAGCAAGACAAGTGAGGGATTAAACAAAGGAGTAGGGCAAGCCTCAGGCACAGGCAGAGAAATGTGGGGCCTACATGGGCAAATTTGGGTGTCGAGTGTTATCTAACAACAATTATCTTCCACTCTACCTGACATGAGTCCTGAAAATCTTACTTCTTTGAATGAAGTTATTTAATAATGCCATTTACATTGTATAAAGCATGCTATTGTATAATTTGACAAAGATCTTTTCATTCATTCATAAATTCACGTGGGTTTTGAATCTTGCAGCAATCCTCTGGGTAGCAGAGCAGGCACCACTTATTCACCGATAAGAAAACAGGCTCGTAGATCGTCAACGACTTGTCCAAAACCACAGAGCATTAGCCTCTCTTGTGAGTAAAGCATTTCTCTCCAACACTACAAACTTGAACAGGATCTAGCTACTTAACCAGCTTCAAGCACTTGCAACCAGGCCCTCAAAGGAATGGAGGTGAAAGTGGGTGGACATGGCGCATATAAGTTTGGGTATAAGGGGGAAAGTTCCAGAAATAGAGCCCGTGCTCAAGAAGAGTGGGCTCAGTTAGGCAGCAGCGCAGTCAAGAGCACGAGTCCTGTGTGCCTGGACAGAGGGTGAGAGAAAGCTTTGCAGATTAACCATCAACCAATAGAAGGCAAGCTAATTTACTTCACATTTTTTTCCTTCTTGTGTAAACCTAAATATGCCCAGATGCACCATGGGACAATCCCTTCTCAATGCCAAAACTTTCTGATGGAAAAAAGAAACAAAACACTTCAAAGCTAGTTTTAACCATTTCGTGTTGTTCCAACTTGTCTTAGCAGCAAAGAAATGTTCCTTTGTGAACACAAAGGCTTCGAAGCCAGTTTTATTTTCATGAGTGGTATTGATTTGGATTCTCTGGAGAGTCTCTCCTGATTAATTCAGCGAGTCCAACAGGCCCCCATTTCCTGACAGGAAGAGAGAGTCCTCATCTAAGGTAACTAAAGCTCTCCATAATGGAGCCTGGAACTGAATGCCAAATTCCTACCCAGCGCTGTGTGATCTCCACACATCACAGCAGCCCCAGCTCACAGAAAGGACGGAGGACTCTCTGATGAAAAAGCTCCCTAACTGATGCAGCCTCACTGAAGGCAGCCCCTTGCTGCTCTCTCCCTGAGAGACAGCTGCACCAGCCGTTAGGAAACCTAGTTCCCAGGCTGGCCCCACCTACCACATGGTATGTTACTCTGTCACTCCCCGTCTCCTGACCTCTGTTTCTACATCTGTCAAACAAGGGGATGGATGGAAGATTTCTAAAGGCCTTCTCAGCTGCCCCCTTCCCTTTGATGCAATGACTGGTTGAATTCTTGCTTTCTTTTATGCTCACTTCTGACATGGCATTTAGGTCTTAACTTAGTCTGCTCAAGCTGCTAGAACAGAATACAATAGATGGGAGCTTAAACACAGATGTTTGTGTCTCACAGTTCTAGAAGCTGGGAAGTCCAAGGTCAGGGTGCCAGCATGTTTGAAGTCTGATGAGAGCTCTCTTCCAGGCAGGCAGATGGTTACCTTTTCAGTGTGTCCTCACACAGAGGAGAGGGGAGGCTCTGGTCTCTCCCTCTTCTCATAAGGGCACTAATTCCATCACAGAGGCTCTACTCTGTGACCTTATCTAACCCAAATCACATCCCAAAAGCCCCACCTCCTAACACCATCACGTTAGGGGTTAGGGCTTCAACATATGAATTTGGGGAGGATACAAACATTTAGTCCAGAACAGTCTTCTGATATTACAATCTGGCATGTCTGAAGGAAGAGAGAAGAGAGATTTGCCAGACAATTTCCACAAAAAAATACCTCACATACTTGATAAATATTTATCAGCCAAAACGGAATGAATTTATTCTACTTATATGTCTGATGTTTTTACAGTTTGGTTCCTGAAAATTCAAAACAGACTTCACAGGATTGGATTCAGACATCTGGTAGCTCGCTGGAGCCCAATACTGTGCATTCCCCAGGTCCTCTGGTTGGCCTGGGGATAGGGATTATGGTGTGTTATGTGCTCAATTAGAGGAAATTTCACTGTATATTATAAATGTATTTGTAGTCGGTCTCAGAAACACCGAGTCACAGAAGAAAGAAGAATAAAAATAAACAGAATTGTGTTGTCAGTTGTTTTCCCTCCTTTCTCCCCAAAAAAGCAGCTGTCTGTGTGTCTTGTGTGAGGAGAACATTTGGCTAGGCTTGCTAATTCAAGACCTGACCCCCATTCCTTACCCCTCAAAACATACACTGAGAAAGAAGGGGGTCTCCACTGTCTGTCCAGTCCTGCGCTCTCCGGACTAAAATACCTCTACCCTGGGGCCTGAACAGTGTGGAAATGGGGAATACAAGAAAGGGGGCCTGGAAGGCACTGAGGCTTGAAGATGATAAAACCAGGAAGCACTATTAGTGACCTGGACTTAAGACAATCTGGAGCAAGGCACTGAACCTCTCAATTTTCTCATCCCCAAATAGGAACCAAAATATCTATCTGACAGCATCATTTCCTTCCTTTCTCCCACCCCAAGCAGTTCTGGGCATAGAGAAATGATTTGATAAATGTCTACTGAATAAACTTCACATTTTTCCAGAGCCAGCTCTGAATCTACAGCTAAACTCTCAAGTTATTCTCCCCTAAAAGATCTTTCTCTAAAGATGAAAGGTGAATCAGGAACACATCTGGTGGCACATTGTAATCTGGGTCTCTGACTCCTGTCTGATCCTTTCCTCTTGTGTGCTTCTGGGACCTCCCAGTGGGACCCTGTGTTTTTCCCAAATGGGAGGGAGATGAGCATGCCCACAGACAGCATGAGGACAGCTGCTCCTCAGCTGAGAGGCTGGCATCCTCTCCCAACTGGGATCCCACAGCCCCCATTGTCATGGATATGGGTTAGAAATTTCCCACATACTGTAAATGTGCTTTGCCTCAGACCTTTCAACCACACATAGACCAGAGATGTCAAGGGCCAGCTTTTATCTAAGGGGGAAAAAATGAGCCAGAGAAATCACAGCCTCCTCCCCTCCCTTTTTGAGTCTCAGAAATCAGCAACTTTTGCCTCTTTCCTTTTGATTATAATTGATTTTAAGTCACCAGTTAGCAGAGACAACAGAATATCACCAACAAACCTTGACATGCCCTTCACCCTTCATTTGGAGCCAGAAATGAATTTTATTTCAGTCTCCCACCCTGTAGCCTGCAGGTGGAAGCAAGGCCTCCATTTCAAGGGGAGTGCAGAGAAGCCAGGGTTATGTCCCGAAGGCCCTGCAGTGGGGCAACCATGCAGGACACAGAGGACCATTCACTGGTGGAACTGCAGGAGAGCACAACTCTGCTTCTCTGACTGCACGCATCATGAAGTTTCCTGTCTCCCTCAGTGGTGATATGATTACTAGTGACGGGAAAGCAATAGCTCCATTGATTTCCTCTAACTTCAACTCACCTGCCTTCCTAGCCACTAAAGCCATGGAGAATTCTCTCCTTTACCTGGAAAATTCCTATTGCTCTATCACCCCTTTGAAGCTTTCCCTGACTCTGGGTCCACGACCCTTCAGAGCCCATCATGGAGCCCTACCCAATGGATATAGAACACCAACCACATGTGTCATTTTAAATTTTGTAGTGACTGCACTAATAAAAGTGAAAAGAATCAAGTGAACCTAATTTTAATAATACATTTCATTTAACCCAATATATCCAAAACAGTATCAAATCAACATGTATCTATATTTTTTAAATATTAATGAGATATTTTACATTCTGTTTTTCATTCTGTCTTCCAAACACAGTGTATCTTTTACACTTATAAAGATACACTGTATTTGGAAGGCTTAGAATGAAGACTTAGTGCACATCTCCATTCAGACCAGCCACATTTCAAGTGCTCAGTAGTCACATGTGGCTAACGAATGCTGACATGGATAGTGTGTTGACGTGTTCATCTGCCATGTTAGAGTGTCGGTCCTCAAGAACAGGCCATTAACAGTGACCAACTCATAGCAGCTGCATAACTCCTTGTGGAACAATTGGCTGAATTAATCAATCAACGTCACTACTGACCACTGGTAAAAACAGCCATGTTAAAGGAGAGGAGGGGAAGGGGATGTGTTTGGGGTTAGGTAATTTGAGTTAGAAGCTGCTATAAGACTCTTGAATTATGATGGTCAGAAATGAATCAGAGATAGAGACTGGAGCTCAAGGAAAGAACAGGACAAAAATTAAGGTCAGGGAGGCATGGTTTGGGAAGGTCTTCCTTACCACAGAAGGCACGAACACATCCATCCATTTCACATGGAAATGCTGTGGACCATTTCTATGGGTATCACAACAGGCATTGTAAGAAAATAATCCTAGCATGCATATGGACTGCTTCCCTCCAGTTAGTTACCTGGAGCAGGCCCCAGACACAGTGGGGATATAGGTGAGGTCCGTACACAGTGTCCTGTGCAGCAGTATTTCTCACTCTGCTGAGTCCTCTCTCTTCCTCTCACCCCACTCTTCCAAATGATCAATACTCTCAGAAAGAAAAAGAAACCCCTGGCAAACTTCCTCCTACTAGAACAGGGCTTCTCAGATTTTTTTAGGGCAGTGCATATACATCACCTGGGTATCTTGTTAAAATATGGATTCTGACTCAGTAGGTCTGGGGTAAAGCCTGAGATCCTACTTCCTAACATGTTCCAGGTGACATCAATGCTGTTGGCTCATGGGCCACATTTTGAGTAGCAAGGCATGGGGATTAGGGAGTTATGTAAAACTTTACCCAAATTTGAGTTTTCTATAGTCTCAGAAAGAAAGCACTGTAGCTCACAGGAATACAAGAAATTTCAGGGATGGAATGGGACCAAAAAAACTCTCCCCTGAATCCTGCAAAATAACCCACAGAAGCAGCTCTGCTTACAGGTAAGGCCATCTAGTTAGTAGGTGGCAGTTGTGATATATTAAAAGTCATGCTGGAATTGAGGTTGAATTTCAATCCAATCTATTACATTTACTAGCTGTGTGATTTTATGATTTTCACTTCACTTCTATGCACCTGTTTCCTTACCTGAAAAGTAGATATAATATCACATAGCTCACAGGGGTTCTTTGAATTCAAATAAAATAGTATATGTGGCATATGCTAGAGGCTCAACAAATGCTAATTATATCTCAACCAAAATATCTTACACTTACCTCTACAAGAATAGCCCTGGACTAGATGTGGTGAGATAACAAAAGAAGTTTTTACATGAAATATGCCTGCTTTTAGGTTCATTAAGCCTCAGTGATTAGGATATTTATCTTTAAATAAATGTAGCCCCCTATATAAAAGCAATGGAAATACATTCCAAGCAAATGGCTTCAGGGAAGGGGCATAATTTCATCTTTACTTATTTTTATATTTCATTACAGTTGTCATGAGAACATTTTAATAACCTCCATGGAGTTGAAAGTGATGCAGGTAATTGCCATAAGTAATTTAAGGACTATTAAAGCTAACAAACCTCTCCTGTGAAATACCTTGTTAAGCAGTGATCAGCAGAAAACACGGAAAAACCGTGTGTAGTGTAAATTCAAGCCCCTTTTGCAGTTAAGCTTAAGTGAAAATGTAATTACATCACACATAAGCAGGATGCAGATCTTAAAGCTTTTCCTGTTCCAGCTTCAGGTGGGCTCAGCGGAAGATGCCCTGGCATGCTAATGAGATCCACTTCCTTCAGAAGAGGCAGCCTGGTCTCTGGGGTTATTTCCCACTATCTGAACTGGCAGATGATTTTCCATGCATGTTTCTTACACTTATAAATCTTAGCGTTCCTTAGTGCAAGCCCCCAGCGATCTGGGTTCTAACCTTGGTTCGGCCAATTGTTAACTGTGTGACCTTGAGCAATTCTTTTTACCTCTGTATGCATGAACTAGTGCAACTATGTAATGAAAAGATTTTATTTCGTGCCCTCAAAGACATCTTCCAGCTCTAAAATTATTTGATCTTAAACAACGTCTATACTCAGAAACCCCATTTCTGCCTATTTTAACTGTGAAAAATATAACCACGAATCAAAAGTAGGTCCAAAAAAAAAGAAAGACCCATGAAAAGCATAAATTGATGTTACAATGTCCATACATTTGGTAGCTCCCAGAACCTGGTAGGCACAGGCTCAGAATCAATTTATTCTTCCTTCATACACTGTCATAGGAACCTAATTGCCCTGTTTGCTAGGCTCACATGCATTCAAAGGGGCAAGTTAGAACAAACAAGCAAGAACATTGACAATAAGAAGCAAAAGCCCAAAAGAGAAAACAGAAAACTTTGAGAGAGCAGGCTTTTCTAATCTGGTTCACTGCTATACACCCAGAGTTAAGCATACATTATATGCACAATAGAAGTTGAATGCATGAGTAAAAGAAAGCAATATAGTAAAACCTTGGATTACGAGTAACATGGTTTGTGAGTGTTCCACAAGATGAGCAAACATTTCTAAAGCATTTTAATGTGGGAAACGAGCAATGTCTTGCAATATAAGCAGTTTGTTTCCAGAATGAATTATGCTCACAAACCAAGGTATTACGGTACTTACAAAGAGTAGATACAATTGTTTTAAGTACAGTGGTCAGGGAACACTTAGCACAGATGATCATACACACCTGAAGAGCCTCCTAAAGACAGTTTCATACACTGCAGTTGCTTTTGTCATGTGGGTGGTCATGACAGCAGGGGAACCTTAAACTCCTTTCAGTAACTCTCAGCGAGATGGCAGATGATTACTTCTGGTTATACAGGTGTTTGTCTCTGCTCCCTCCTAATATCCTACTTAAAGGTAAAGTGGTGTGTGTGTGTGTGTGTGTGTGTGTGTGTGTGTGCGCGCGCCTGTTGTCTCCATAAGGAAAAAAAGAGAGGAAAAGATCCACAGTGGACAAGAGATGTCCACGGATGTTTGTAGACTAGAATGCATCAAATGAAATGATAAAGCTGACAGAGGAACAGCAGAGCTTGCAGAAGGGAGCCCATGAGAAGTCAGCTAGTCAGGCCTCAGATCTCTGGCCAGACTCAGAAACCAGAGGCACTTTAAGGGGCATAAGGAGCTGAGCAGCAGGATTCATTTAAAGTCTATTAAGAGAGCGGTTATATTCTCAGTTTCCTTCTCCCAGCTTGGCTGGAAACTAGAGGTTTATTCCACAGAGAAAAGGGTCCAGAGAAGGTCCAGCCCCAGAATCACAGCAGACGGTAGGGAAAGATACACATACAAAAACAAGGACATGAATGAAAGTCTACACACAGAACAGTAAGGCCCAGGTGCCCTTATCTCTCTGGACTCTAAGAATAGGCAGCTTAGGCATACACCTCTTCCCACTACCACCTCCCAGGCCCCAAACTGAAAGATTCTTATCTGGGGAAACAGAATGCTCCCAGAGGAAAGCTATCTAAATACTGACACTCAGTATTTACAAATACTCAGTATTTTCAGATACTGTGCTCTCCTGGAGGGTTTTTTAATGAACAGCTTGGTCTCCATCCAGCCACATCATAGCTAACAAACCCTGCCCTGACCCACTAAGTGCCCACTCTGCTCCAATATAATATTCTCAAGTACAAACTGGCAAAAAAAACTCTGGAAGTAAGACTCCCATAAGTAGAACCAAGACCAAAGCAAACTAACAAAAGAAACTCCGAGGAAATCAAGACAGTGCAGGAAGAAAACTTTGGACATATGTAACTGATACCCTTAGAGAGGCAAGAGAAAATGTTCATCCATGACAAAAGAACAGAATGCCACATTTTTTAAGGATTAGGAAACAAATTAGAAAGCATAAAATTTGAAAATATGATACTTGAAATAAAAAATTCAACTAAAAAACATCAATAGCAAGTTAAGAATGTAAAGTTAAGGGATTTTTCTTGGACAGGACAACAAAAAAGCAGAGGGATAAACAATAGGAGCTAAGAGGAAGTTTGAATATCAGTAAATCCAAAAAAGTCGAAACACTATGTGATAGAGTTCCAGAAATAGACAACAGAGTAAAATAGAGGAAATTATCAAAATATTGATGCACAGAAAAGTTCTCTTAGCAGAAAGACATGAGTATTCAGATTAAAAGAGCCTACTCGATGTATAACACAATGAACAAAAAGATCCCCATATCAACATAACTGTGAAATTTCAGAGCATCAGGGATAAAGAGAAGTCATAAATAACTAGTTCACAGACAAAAGATTGGAAATGTAAATGTCATCTGACTTCTCAACAACACAAAGATAAGGGTCAATGAAACAACAGCTTCAAATTTTGAATGAATATCTACATCCCAGAATTCTACATTCAAATTATCAATTAAGTGTGAAGAGAGAATAATACTTATTAACACTTTCAGGGTCTCAAAAAAATATTTCTCATGCATGCTTTCTCAAGGAGCTACCAAGGAAGTACTCTACTAAAATTAGGATACATGCTAAGGATGAGAAAGAGGTGGGATTTAGAAAATAAGATATACATCCTGGGAAAGAAGCAAAGGGCAGGGCCAGGAGCATATCTGAATGGTGTGTCTAGAGCACAGCCTAGCCAGACGGGAGCAAGAGGCTAGAGGACACCTAGAGCAACATCTCCAAGAACAAAGAAAAGCTGATGCTTTGGCCTGGGTGGGAAATCATAGTAATTGGGATTGGAGAGTTTGAAAATAATTACTGATAGGAACATAGAAAAGTAATCAGGTGAGAAAAAAATGAGGTAGTTATTAACTCCATTAAGGAAAATATGTTGAAGAAAGGAAATGTAATCAGAAACTACTAGATGGAAAATAAGGCAAACATTTTATATTGCTTTAACTAAAATTTTTGATATAATTTTATTTGGAAAACATCAGAAAAAGTAAGGATGTTGGCTCATATAAAGATGTGAGATCTTTGCCTTCATAATAAGAAGCCAATAAAAAGTGAAAATGATAAAATTTGTTAAATAAAGAACTAGCACTCAACTCAAAAGAGTTTAAGGAGGAGTAGAGCATGGAATTGCTTTGTCTTGATTTCCTTTACAAACTTCTAATTCTGTTTGATTTGGGTAAAAAAATTACTTTGATAAAACTTTTAATAAATGACACAAAAAATGAAGTCAGATGGCAAGCCAGTGGTTATGCTGGAAGTTCTCACCTAAAGAGTGGAACATGCTGCAGTCAAGGTAGAATGACCATAGTATGAGGGCTAAGAAAAACTGGCCAGACCAGAGAACCCAAGAATGACCTGAACCATTACTAAAGTTCAGGGGGTCATATCCAAAGGAGTGGAGCAAGATGCATGAAAATACTCTGGGGTCTGTACTTCTTGACATCAGGTGAGGGCACAAATCTTTAATGAAGGGGTTCAAAAGTACCAAGAGTGTTTAAGCAGGGCTCTGCCTTAGGAAAAATGGCCATGGTGGGTGTGGGTTAGGCCTCCAGGTCTGCTGGGCAATAATCAGCCATAAACTGCAGTGTCTGCAGTCCCCAGTGGGTAATCGAGCAGCAGGTGCCCATGAAAAAGCCCAATAACATCTGCTGTCCAGGCACGTGTTGGTGTGAGACTGGGTAGCCACGGCTCAGTGACCATGAAGGTACTCAGGGACTTAAATCCATTCACATTTCAATAAGGGCCTGGAGCCCCAAACTCAAGTTCCAGTTTCCACAGAGGTAGGAACTCTCCATGCACACCTGGGCCCATGGCTTCATTGGCCCCAAGCCTGGGCAAGGTAGGGTCTGCAGATGATGGGCAACACTGGGACAGAGGAGGAGGAGCTGGCATAGGAAGTGACCTACATAACAAAAATATCTAACATAAGCAAGAAAGTTTCCCTTCAAAATGGTTAAGTTTTATGTTACCATTAGTGCTTAAAGCTTTCATTACGTGAAATATTCACTTATGTAGAACAGCTCATTCCCCAGTAATATGAGATTAATGAGCCATCACTGTACATAAAAACTACCAAACTGGCTCATATCAATGGCCTGTCCTGTCCAGAATTCTGCTGTTAAAAGGGCATTAAAGAATATGAAATTCAGAGACAGCAGTATCTGGATTTGGGGCCTGGTTTCCCACTTTGAATTGTGTGACTTTGGGCAAGTTATTTATCTCCTCTGAGCCTCAATTTATTCATCTGTAAAATAGTTCTAACTATTTTACTTCTTCTTCTTGGTGGTGTGAAAAATTCAGTACCATTCAGATTATAACGCTTTCTAAATATGCTTATTAATTTAGCTGAATAATATGGGAAAGCTTAATAGCTCTCAATAGTCTATCATGGTTTTCTTCTGTATCCTGAAGATTGTTAACTTCTTTTAAGACATTTATATTGACTTTTCTATAATTACATTTTTTAACCCTCCGTCAGGCACAACTGATCTCACAGATTCATTGCACGCAAATTTTCAAATATCTATCAGTTAACTTAAGTATCATGACTAATCGCTTCCGTATCTTCCCCCTGTACTGTAACCTTTCGCCATTCGTATTTGTGACTTAGTACAGTAAAGATGTATTTTATAGTGGCATCTTTAATCTCACAGATTCGTTGCGCATATTTGAGGTATTTTTTATATTTTCTCAACAGATTTTTTTTTTTTTGGTATAGTATCATCCTTTCAGACATTCCAGAAAGAGATTATAAGTATAGTTTTATTATTAAAACTTAGTAACTAGGTATTTTATTTTCTAATTAACCTGAAAGATTCATTGTGCCAGTTCAGGGTAATATTTTTCCTTTGTAGGCTTTACCTTCTAAAATGGCTCAACCTCAAAGATTTTATAATCCAGATGACCCAAAAGATGCTGAGATATTGCTACAGATGTTGATGGAGTCCGATAATGATGAAAATGAACTTGAATTTGAAGATGAAAGTGACGCAAGTGGTGAAGATCAAGTTGAAGAATGAGACCAAAATTCTGAAACTGAGCAAGAAAGTTCTCCTTCAGAAAGTGATCGAGAAAGTAGTAATGAAGAAATAGATGAATATTTTATTGGGAAAGATAAAATAACCAAATGGAAAAAAACTAAATTGTCACAGTGTATAAAAAACACAGACCACAAAATATTTTAGTGTGTTCTCCAGGTGTCATGGGATCTGCAAAACAGGCCAAACTAATCTTAAATGTTGGAACTGTTTCATAAATAAGGAAATATTGGACATCATCTTTCAGCATACAAATGAGTATATTATAAAAATTCGGTCACAACACTCTCATGAGAGAGATGCAAAATGTACAGACCAGGTCGAAATGAAAGCATTTATAGGGCTGCTATATCTGGCAGGTGTACTGCACAGTAATAGGCAAAGCTTATACGTACGGAATTTATGTAATAAACATATATTGTTTTTACTTTGTGGCAAGTTAAAATTTCATTCTGAATAAATAATAAGCATGCTTACACATTATTTTCATTCATTTTCAATTTAAATAAATAAATGTCATACACACATCTACAATAGTAGATGCATTGTGCCCGATGGATTTTAAATTCCTGAATCTAACTGGGATTTTAGTTCTCTGATTTTCTGATAAAATATTACTATTATAAACTTCAAACAAATCAATAGGAAAATGTGCAGAATCTCTTTTGAAAACCTAGAAAATCACAAAGCCTAACACCTTTCTGTGCCTTTTTACCTAGTACCTGAATTCCTCCAGACCTACCCTTCTGCTCAGTTGTGCTCTTCCCAGAGACCTCCTGGACTAGGGTTCAGAAGCAGAAGAGGGGCTGGAAGGAAGAACCAGATAAGTTAAATGGTCAGGGATTAATAGATGCTTTCTGGAAGGCAGAATGAAACCCAGGCCTTCTCACAGGTCTTCAGTGGGTGGTCTGCCCCAAAGGACTAAGCCTATGAGTTTGACAACTGGCTGAACAGGCTTTACCATCTGGAGCTCACCACAGAAGGGGTTATTTGGAAGCATAGTATAAAAAAGGAAGACACACAGTAAAATGTTGGTTAACAATCCTATTTAAATTTCCTTTTTTTTCTACCTCTGTTAGGAGAAATGGTAGAGTAGAAAAGGCAGTAGGAGGGGGAGTCAGATGAAAAGCAGTCCTAAATCTGGCTCTGCTACCAGCCATGAGCCTTTGGACAAGCTACTTTTCCTCCATGGATCTCAGTCTGTACAAATCAGGAGAATGGTGTAGATCGTGGATTTTCAATATGCTCTACGGGTTCCGGTTCTCCACTTATGTGTTGAGTCACATCTGGAGAGATAGAAAGAATGGTAAGGATATGGAAGCACAAGTGTATCTGTGTCTCTTCTCCAGATCCCAGGTAACAAGAACAGCTTTACCACCATCTCTTTTATCCATTTAACATTAAGGTTTTTGAAGTCAGTGCCTTCTGACTAAGAAAACATTTGAAAATCACTCAATTATATATGTCTTTAATGTCCCTTCCAATGTTATAATTAATTCTCTGATAAACTGACATCCTATGGTACTGAAGACATGAAATAGATCATAAGATGAATTCTGGTCTTGGAAATATAAACGTGAGAGATGTGTCCAAATCAGCCACCCAGGGTAGTGATCCTGGCTGAAACCATCCCATACATCTCAAAGAAAATAAATCCATACTCAATAAGCATTTATTGTTGCATAAATCATCACAATGTGCTCACAAAAGTAGAAAAAGACACAGCCTGCCCTTGTAGGACCTACACTAAGGAGGAGGTGAAACACATCAAACAATTACAGCTCCATGTCCCTCCCCCAAGAAAGTGCATCATTAAGTGAGACACTATAAGGTACAATCTCTGAACATGTCTGTATGTGGCAACAGGGAAAGCCATAGGAGGACATGGTTCTAAACAGTGAGAAAGGGTATCATGGAGGAAGAAAGAGTTCAAGCTAAGCCTAAAGACAACGAAAATTCAAGAACTAAACACTAAAATACCTTTAAAGTTTTAAACTGCATAAGTTTATATTTAAAAATAAGATCAGCATTAAGTGATCATGCTGACCTGAAAAACAAACTTATTTTATGGCAGAACAGTTAGGCCTTCCCCTCCTTAACTCCCTACTTCCTTTAAACTTTATTCCAGAAAGGTTTGAGAAGGAACCTATAGTAAAGAGACATAAGCTTTGTTAACCCAATAATTCATGGAAGTTTTGCTATAAACTCTGTAAATCTTAGCAATATGAAATATATTTTCATAACATGGAATATAAAGGACCTGATTTGTAGGCAAGATGGCACCCTGATTTTATACAGAACCTTCACCTGTCTTCCAAACAATCTACAAGTCTTAACTTCATATACATAAAATAGGGCTTACACTATTGAGGAGGTGAGATTGAAAAACACAGAAAAATTACAGCACAATACAAAAACAACTGAAGAGCCAGATCTCTAGATCTATTGGGCTTGCGCAAGATAATAATCCTCAAGGAAGTTGGAAGGCAAAAGCCAGGTCCCTAGAGTAAAACAGGTTGGCATCTCTTCCTGTTACCTGTAGAGAACAAAATGCCATGATCAGTGCTGGGGACATGGCTGTAAAACAGTGCTGCCTGGGAAGACACAAGAAAGCAGAGGCAGCTGCCTGCAGGCTCAGGAATTAGATCTACAATTTCCCTAGAAAGGGAAAGCTCTAAATCATCAGTGTAACTCTGGTTCTGACCTGTGGGTCCCTTGAGAAGGGTGGAAACCAAGGAATGAGCACCCACACACACAAAAAAAATCATATACATAAATACAACCAACCTCAGCTCACAAACTAAAAATCTAAAGCAGGTGACTAAAACTAATGTCGGAAAATATAACTAACAAATTGAACAAATGGGAGAACACTCGTTTAGAATTCTAAATAAAAATGTATTCTCCTATAAAAGATGACTTTAAAATACTATGATTTAAATCTCAATGAAAAAAAGAAATGACTAACATCCATATACCAAGAAAAATTAATTATGCAACAAAAGCAAGCAATTATGAGTCAAGAACAAAAAAAGATTTTTAAAAGAATGTATTAGAAATACCAGCAGGCCCCAAAAGAAACTATAGCAGTGAGTGTTGGGTTACAGAGCAGAATATCTACAGCCCTGAGAACCGGAGAGACAGTTCCTGTCAATCCCAGTGACAGGGGTAGCAATGCAGAGGCTAGGCAGCTGAGGTCTGTAAATTAAACTGTAATCACTAAAGGAGAATAATCTCAGCTACAAAGGATAATTCAGTCAATAAGAAAGTATTAAGAGACTAAGAACACATCAATGTAGAAAATAGATTTTCTAAAATGGGAATTAGAGGATGTCAGAAGGATGGCAGTGTGAGAGATCTCTCTGATCTCTCCCTTTGAAGTTACAAGTTGAACAGCTATAATTCAACAAAGGATTCTCTGCTCAACATACAAACACATCTGAGAGATCCAAAATCTGAAGGTGGGTGAATCAGAGTGAACAGGGGAGGAGGGAAGGGAGAAGAGCAGCGATAGGAGTGTGGATGCAGCCTGGAGCTCACTACAAGCCTTGAGAGAGAGGAGGAATCAAGCTGCGGGTGCTCTTTCTGCAGCTCTGAGCATCCCTGAGTAATCTGCACATACTGTGGCTAAACCCAGTGATCTGGGCAGAGATGGAACATCCAAGTGTGACAGCTGTGACCTTGCAGCCTCCATTGCCTTGCAGAAAACAAAGCTGCGAAGCAGGCCACCTCTCCCCACCCTCCCAGAGCATGCCTTCCTGAACCCTCCCAGAGCTAGCAGCAAGCCCCAGAAGACACTGTAGCAGTGAGTGTCCAGTTACAGAGCAGAAGATCTACAGCCCTGACAACTGGAGAGACAGTTCCTGGGCAGCTCACATACAGTGCAGCTAATCCCAGTGACACGGGTGGAGATACAGAGGCAAGGCAGCTGAGGTCTGATAGTCACCATTACTGGGAGGAGAACAAAGCCACAAACACACCAGTACCCTCTCTCAGCCCACCCAGCCCTTGTCCATCAACCATTGGTGCTGATTACAGCAGGGGCACCTAGGACACCTTGGGCAATGCAGCACTGCGTCTGGCTGCAGGGGCAGCATGGGGGTTTTATGGACTTTGGAAACCCATCAACCACCACATTCTTCTATGGGGTGGTGTCCTGAGACTGAGGCAACCTCATAACAGAGGAGAGGCCCAGGAAATACAAGGCATTTTCCACCATCCCGCAGAGATCCCAGGAGCATGTGCAGTGTAAGAGAAAATAAAGCACTTAGACTCCAGCGCCACCTACTGGAACATAAAAGGGAGATTTCTTATCAACCTGCTAAAGAGGCATCATTCTTAAGAAAAAGAAAAAAGAAAAAGCAGAGTTCATTCCTATAAATATCTAGGCAGAGAAAGAATCCATCAAATATCATGAACAACCAAGGTAACAACAAAACTAAGAAAGAAAACAAAAATATCTCCAGAAAATAAACTTAAAGACATGAAAATGTGTGATTTAAATGACAGAGAATTCAAGATTGCAGTTCTGAAAAAAATAAGACCCAAGAAAACTCAGATAGGCAGTTTAATGAACTCAAAAATAAAATCAATGAACAAAAGAAATACTTTACCAAAGAGATTGAAATGTTTTAAAAGAACCAAGTAAAAATTCTGGAGCTTTGGGCCGGCCAAGTGGCGCATTGGTTAAGCGCTGGTTTTGGGATGCCAGCAGCCCCGGTTCAGATCCCACATGAGGGCGAGTGACACTGCCCTCTACAGCTAACAACAGCTCCACCTGGAGCTGGGCTGTGCGAGCCCCGGTGATGGTGTGGGCTGCAGCCCCTGCTGCAGTGGGCTGCCATAGGCTACAGTGAGTGGCCCGCAGCCAGCGTGAGCGGCTGGCAGTCAAGCGTGAGCTGCCAATAGCCGCGGTGAGCGACATCCAGAGGCCAGCGACCGATCTGCCTCATCCGGGAAGAGCGCAATGACGATACCAACAGTGAAGCAACATCCTCCGCAACTAAACTGAAGAACAAAAAAAAAGACAGCAACTTGTCTGTTCCCCTTCCCCGATTCCCCAACGCTGTTCCCCTCCACCAATTCCCAAATAAAATCTTTAAAAAAAAAAAAAAAAAAAAAAAAATTCTGGAGCTCAATAAAAGAAATGAAAAATGAACTAGTGAGCTTAGGAAATAAAGCTGACCAGATGGAAGAACTAATTAGTGATATCAAAGATAGAAATCTGGAAATGATGCAAATGGAAGAAGAGAGAGACTTGAAAATCTTTTTTAGAAAAATGAAAACAATCTCAAGAACTATATGATTTCATCAGAAAGAGCAATATAATAATAATGGGCATACCAGAAGGAGAAGGGAGGGAGAAGGAAACAAAGAGCCTGTTCAAACAAATAGTTGATGAGAACTTCCCAAACCTATGGAAAGAAACGGTTCTTGAATCCAAGAAGCAAACAGAATACCTAATTATCTCAATCCAAAGGGCCTTATCCAAAGTACATTACATCAAAAATGTCAAAAATTAATGACAAAGAAAGAATTCTCAAGGCAGCCAGGGAAAAGAGAACTGTAACCTATAAAGGAAATCCCATTAGTTTATCATCAGATTTTTCAGCAGAAACTCTACAAGCTAAGAGGAAATGAAATTAAGTATTTAATATTTAAACATTGAAATATTTAAACATTGAAAGAGAGAAATACCCAGCCAAGAATAATATATGCAGCGAAGTTATCTTTTAGATATGAAGGAGGAATAAAGACCTTTCCAGACATACAGAAGAATCTGAGGGAATTTTCTACCAAAAGGTCTGCATTGCAGGAAATGCTAAAAGGGTTATTCTACCTGAAACAAAAAGATGAAAGGATACAAAACTATGAATAAGATGACTAACAGAGGGCCGGCTGAGTGGCGCGGCGGTTAAGTGCTGGCTTAGGAAGCCAGCGGCCCGGGTTCAGTCCCACATGTGAGGGCCAGTGACACTGCCCTCAAAAAAAAAAAAAAAAAAAAAAGTGGGGAAATTACAAATATGTAAATATTGAACAAAATGCTACTAAAGAGAGAATGGATAAAGAAGAAATAAAAGGAGAGATCAAAGGATGCATAGAGACAAATGAGAATGACAATAAACATATCAAAATTTTGGGGGCATAGCAAAAGCTGTAATAAGAGGGAAGTTTATATTATTATAGGGCTATCTCAAGAAAAAAGACCTAAATAACCTAATATTACATCTTAAAGAGCTAGAAAAAGAAGAACAAATGAAGCAAAAGTTAGCAGAAGGAAGGAAATAATGAAAATTAGAGCAGAATTTAATGAAAGAGAAAACAAAAAGACAATACAAAAAATTAATGCAACAAAGAACTTGTTCTTTAAAAAGATTAATAAAACTGATCACCCCCTGGCCAGACTCACTAAGGGAAAAAGAGAAAAGACTCAAATACACAAAATCAGAATTGAAAGAGAAGTTACGACAGATACCAGAAATACAATGGATCATAGAAGAATACTATGAAAGGCTATAAGCCACCAAATTCACTAATGTAGAAGAAATGGACAAGTTCTTAGAAATGAGTAACTTTTCCAGACTGAATCATGAAGTACTGGAAAATCTATTGGGTTGTCAGAAAAGTCATGACACATGTTTGCAACAGATGGCACTAGTTCATTTTTGGAAGTACTAGAGTCATTCACATCCATGTTATTGCTATGTCATTTGACAGCTGACAGTTCTAGCTTCATTCTAAAATGAAAATTGAGTGATTTGGTTGAGTTTTGGAGATTTTACAACAAGTTGAAGATGGAAGACCAAACTGTGCATTTTTGCCATGTTTTACTGGTTTGCTTCCATGAAGGGAAGAATGTGCATCAAGCTTGTGAAAAGTTGCATAAAGCTTATGGTGACAATGCTCTACAAGAACATCAGTGCCAACAATGGTTCACAAAATTCCGTGCTGGTGATCTCAAAGACACTTCTCAGTCAGGGAGGCCCACAGAGGTTGATGATGACAAAATAAAGGCATTGATCAAATCAAACCCATGTTACACAACGTAAGAGATTGGAGAAACATTGAACATCCATCATTCAAGCATTCACAACCACGTGAAGAACCGGGGATACATAAGCAAGCTCAATATTTGGGTTCCACACGAACTCAAAGAAGTTCATTTGATGGCGCATATAAACGTCTGCAATATGCTCATTAAACGTGAGGAAAATTATCCTTTTCTGAAGTGACTGATAACTGGTGATGCGAAGTGGATTGTTTACAACAATGTGGTGTGGAAACGGTCTTGGTCCAGACATGATGATTCACTTCAATCGACAGCAAAAGCAGACATTCATCAGTGGAAGGTTATGCTCTCAGTGTGGTAGGATTTTAAAGGTGTTGTATTTTTCAAGCTCCTACCAAGAAACCATTCAATTTGAATGTGTATTGTCGGCAATTGGACAGTTTGAACAAATCCATCATCCAGAAATGTTCAGAGCTTGTTAATTGTAAAGGAGTTATGTTCCATTGTGACAACATGAGGCCACACAAAAGTTTGATCACCCGACAAAAATTACTGGAGCTTGGATGAGATGTGTTGCCACACCCACCATACTCGCCTGACCTTGAACCATCAGACTTGCACTTGTTTCACTCTCTTCAAAACTCCTTGCATGGTATAACATTCTATTTAGATGAGGCTGTAAATCAGCACCTTGCTCAGTTTTTCACAAATAAAGACAGGTCCTTCTATGAATGAAGAATTATGAAGCTCACTGAAAGATGGCAAAAGGTTATCGAACAAAATGGGTAGTATATCATTGATTGATCTTTGTTCTTTATATAAATAAGTGATCTTTGAAAAACATACACAAAATACGTCATGACTTTTCTGACAACCCAATAAATAGACTGATTAACAGTAAGGAAATTGAAACAATCATCAAAAACCTTCCAGAAAGTAAAGTCCAGGAACAGATGGCTTTACTATTAAATTTTACCAAATATTCAAAGATAATTTAATAAGTGTCCTTTTCAAACTCTTCCAAAAAATTGAAGAAGAGGCAATACTAATACTTCCTAACTCATTTTACGAGGCCATTACCCTGACACCAAAGCCTAATAAGGATAACAAACAAAAAAAAGAAAATTACAGACCAATATCTCTGATGAATGCAGATGCAAAGGGCTTAAACAAAATACTAACAAATTGAATACAATAATACATTAAAGAGATAACACATCACAATCAGGGAGGGTTCACTCCAGGAGCACAAGAGTGATTTAACAGACACAAATAAATCAATATGATACACCACCTTAACAAAATAAAGAGTCAAAATCATATGATCATATCAATAGATATAGAAAAATCACTTGAGGGCCGGCCGAGTGGCGCATTGGTTAAGCGCTGGTTTTGGGATGCCAGCGGCCCTGGTTCGGATCCCACATGAGGGCTAGTGACACTGCCCTCTACAGCTAACAACAGCTCCACCTGGAGCTGGGCTGCGCGAGCCCCGGTGATGGTGTGGGCTGCGGCCCCTGCTGCAGTGGGCTGCCATAGGCTACAGTAAGTGGCCAGCAGCCAGCGTGAGCGGCTGGCAGCCAAGAGTGAGCTGCCAATAGCCGCGGTGAGCAACATCCAGAGGCTGGCGACCGATCTGCCTCATCCGGGAAGAGCGCAATGATGATACCAACAGTGAAGCAACATCCTCCGCAACTAAACTGAAGAACAAAAAGACAGCAACTTGTCTGTTCCCCTCCGCCAATTCCCCAATAAAATCTTTAAAAAAAAAGAAAAAAAAGAAAAATCACTTGATAAGATACAGCATCCATTTATGATTAAAACACTTACTAAAACGGGTATTGAAGGAAAGTACCTCAACATAATGAAGGCCATATATGATAAACCCTCAGCTAATATCATACTTAATGGTGAAAAAGTGAAAGCTCTTCTTTTAAAATCAGGAACAGGACAAGGATTCCCTCTACTACCACTGTTATCCAACATAGTATTGGAAGTTTTAGACAGAGCAATCAGGCAAAAGAAAGAAAGAAAAGCCATCCAAATTGGGAATGAAGTCAAATTGTCACTTTTTGCAGATGATATGATTGTTTATATATAAAATCCTAAAGATTCCACCAAAAAATTATTAGAAACAATAAACAAATACAGTAAAGTTGCAGGATACAAGATCAGTATACAAAAATTGATTGTGACATAAAACAATTAAATTTCAAAAAAATTAAAAAATAAATCCTCTCACAATTGCAAAAAAAGAATAAAATACTTAGGAATAGACTTAACAAAGGATGTGAAGGACATATATGCTGAAAACTATAAGACATTATTAAAAGAAATTGAAGAAGACACAATAAATGAAAAGGTATTCATGTTCATGGATTGGGAGAATCAACATAGTTAAAATAATCTTATTAACCAAAACAATATACAGATTTGATGTAGTCCTATTCATTTATTTTTGCTTTTACCTCCCTTGCTTCTAAGGTCAAATTAATAAAATCCTGTCTAAGACCAATGTCCATAACTTTAGTGCCTATATTTTCTTTCATGCATTTTATGTTTCAGGTGTTATATTTAGGTCTTTGATCCATTCTGAGTTAATTTTGGTGTGTGGTAACAATCTAGTTGTATTCTTTTGCACATGGTGTTTCCATTTTCCTAGTACCAGTTGTTAAAGAGCCTTTCTTTTCCCCATTGTATGTAATAAGCCTTTCTTTTCTTCCAATGCATTTTTTATAGAATCATCAGATTTGTATGGAATCACAAAAGACCCTGAATAGCCAAAGCAATCCTAAGAAAAAAGAACAAACCTGGAGGTATCATACTTCCTGACTTCAATTTATACTATAAAGTGACAATAATCAACACAGCATTGTATTGGCAGAAGAACAGACCAATGGAATAGAATTGAGAACCCAGAAATAAACCCAGTTATATATGGGCAGATAATTTTTGACAAAGGAGCCAAAAATATACCATGGAGAAAAGAAAGGCTCTTTAATAACTGGTGCTAGGAAAATTGAAAGCCACATGCAAAAGAATATAAATAGACTGCTATTTGTCACCATACACCAAAGTTAACTCAAAATGGATCAAAGACCTAAATATGAGACTTATCAATAAAATGCATAGAAGAAAACATAGGCACTAAATTTATGGACCTTGGTCTTAGACAGGATTTTATTAATTTGACCCCAAAGCCAAGGAAAGTAAAAGCAAAAATAAATTAATGGGACTACATCAAACTAAAAAGCTTCTGCACAGCAAAAAACCCATCAACAAAACAAAACAGCAACCAACCAAATAGGAGAAGATATTTGAAAACAACACCACTGATGAGGGACTAATATCCAAAATATATAAAAAACTCATAGAACTCAATAATGACAACAATAAAAACAATCCAATTAAAAAATGGGCAGAGGACCTGAACAGACACATCTCCTAAGAAGACATACAAATGGCCAAGAGATATATGAAAAAATGCTCAACTTCACTAATTATTAGGGATATGCAAATCAAAACCACACTTGTTAGAATACCTATTGTCAACCAGACAAGTAATAACAAGTGTCAGAGAGGTTGTGGTGAATCCGGTACTCTCATACACTGCTGGTAGGAATGTAAATTGGTACAATTATGGAAAACAGTATGGAGGTCCTCAAAAATTAAGGATACAATTACCAGGTGACCCAGCAGTCCTTCTTCTGTGTATCTACCCAAAAAATATGAAAACATTTATCCATAAAGATCTATGTTCATTGTAGCATTATTTATGGTGGTTGAGGCATGGAAACAACTGAAGTGTCCTTCGATAGGTGATTAGATAAAAAAGATGTGGTATACTGACTTGGAACGCCAGCAGCCCCGGTTCGGTCCCATATATGAGGTCCAGTGACACTGCCCTCAAAAAAAAAAAAAAAGATGTGGTATATACACACAATGAAATATTGCTCATGCCATAAAAAAGTTGAAACACTGCCATTTGCAACAGCATGGATGGATCCTGAGATTATTATGCTAAGCTACATAGATCAGACAGAAAAGGGTGAGAGCTATATGAATTCACTCCCATATGTGGGATATAAAACTGAAAGCAACGAACAAACAAGACAAGCAAACAGAACAACTCATAGACACAGACAACAGTTTATTGGTTACCAGAGAGAAAGGAGTTGGAAGAGGTAGAAAAGGGTAAAAGGGGTCAAATATATGGTAATAGAAAGAGTTTTGACTTTGGATGGTGAACTCACAATGCAATATACAGATGATATATTATAGAATTATACATTTGAAACTTATATAACTTTATCAACTAATGTCAACCCAATAAATTTAATTTAAAAAATTAAAAAATAAAATTTTTTAAACAGTGGAAATAATCAATTAATTAATAGGAATTAGAAATTGATGAGTAGCTGAATAGACAATGAACCACCCATGTATGCCCAAAAGGTGTTGCAGAAGCAGAGAATAGATTGAATGGGTGGCAAATAGAAGATATTGTTTGAAGAAAGGTATAGTTGGGAGGAAAAAATTTCCCTAACCCATATCTTACATCATTGCATTGGTATTGGCCTAACATTTGGCTAAAATATCTTACTGAGTTATTAGGCAGATATGTGAGAGTTTGGGCCTTAATTAAAAACATCAGAAAGGAGTTAAAGTGAGAACAGAAGTATGGGAATGGCAGCCAAAAGCCTGAAGATGAAAATTCCCCATTTTACAAGTCAAAACGAAGAGTAATTTTGGAGACAAATCTAGTACAATTATTCTTTTAGCACCCCTGCTCTAGCTCCTTGTGTTGCCCAATGATCCTTTTCTGAAGTGCTTTTGATACAAAAGGGGAAGTTTGAATGCCTACAAGGAAGGAGAGGTTTTCAAGTTTAATTGTAAACTTAATCTGGGTTACATACTATTCACAATGATTAACTGCATGGAGATAGACAAGTTAACAGCCAGCATCTGAGCCTCAATGCTGCCGGTTACTAGCCAGGTAACATTGGGCAATGTATTAACCTCCGAGGGCCTTGGTTTACTTGACTATAAAAAATGAGGGTAAAAATACCTATATCAAAGTGTTAAAGTCAGGATTTAATAAAATAACGAGTAATAAAAAGGTTTAGCACAGTGTCCAGGATGTAGTAAAAACAAGTTTATCTTTATTATTGTTCAAAGAGCCACAAACTTTAGAAGGAAAACCAGCTATTAAGGTTACAGAACATCAGTAGTTAGTGTTCCCAAAGGACTGGCAATGAAGAAGTTGAACATTTAAGTTATAGTTGATTTTTATCTGCACTTTAAATGAAAATTGCCCCAATATCTTTTGTTTTGTCTTAAGAAACTCTACAAATCTGTATCTTATGGCTAAATCAACATGGTTCAGTCTGTACCAGATATTTGATTTTTGTCTTGACCCAATTCTTTTGCAAAGGCGTCTCCTCTCATGTGAGCAGACAGCCAGAGGTAGGAGGTTGATGCTCTCCAGAGGGCTGAGTCAATTCGACCCCTTCACTAAACAATAAGAACTGTGCTGGACTCAGAATCTAGCCTGAGGGCTTTGTTTACCTTGTGTCTGGTATAGTCACAAATCCACCAGGGTATCTAAATGTCACCACTCTTGCCCTTGTGTTTTTTCTTCCCAAGTGGCCCCCAGTATTCTTTCCCTCCCTGGTATGAAAATTTTAAGATTGAAACCAGACCTAACATTAACTGTGAGTATATGAAGACTAGCATTAAAAAAATGAGTGTGCACCATTTCCTTAAGAAACAGAACCAGTTAAACAGTGATTTTTGTTTTTTGTTTTTAGTGAATGTCTTTTATTGCATCCCCAGAATGCTAAATGCACAGTAGGTGCTAAATAATTATCTTACAAAATCAATTATATAAATAATATATATAGTTCTATAAAGTAGAAATAATCCTATAAATATGGAATTAATTAATTTCAGTATTTTGCCATGTATAATGTGCTCCCATGTATAATGTGCACCCACTAAACAGTGGTTCTCAACCCGTGGTCCCTGGAACGGTAGCATCAGCATCATTTGGGAACTTGTTAGAAATGCAAATTATTGGACCCCACCCAAGACCTGCTGAAGCAGAATCTCTGGGAATGGAGCCCAGCAATAGGTAAGCTAACAAGCCCTCCAGATAATTTTGTGTCACATTATAGCCTGCCTGTCTGCCTCCATGCACCCCTCCATAAAGACAGATCATAACTTTGATATTATGCTTACTGTATGTGTCCCCACTTGGCGCCAAAGGATGGCCAATGATGGGTAAGATTTCTCAAGAGAGAAATGACCTAAACCAGACACGGTCAAGTGGGTGCCCATGGGTGCCTGTGGGTGCCAGTGGGTACCAATAGAAGGAATCACCGAGTTGACAGATAGGGCGTGGATCCCTTGCTTCAGGTTCTGACAGCCTGCCTGTGAAATGACCTATTGATATGATAGTATCTGTCCTTCTTGCATTCTTATCAGTAAGCCTTGGCAGAGGAAGTCTGTCTCTTAAGAGGTGCGTGACAATAGCCTCATGGATCCTCCTGTAATGGCAGTTTGCATGCATGGGAAATTAGGCCCAGAGATTAATTATTGGGTGTGAGACTCACAGACCATGGAAGTTACATTGACCCTTGCTTATGTGTAAGATAATAAAAGGAACAGTCAGGCCCGATTTGGGGCTCCAGTCCACAAAGCTGGGGTCCCCTCTCCCCGAACTGTATTCTCTCTTATTTTGTGTCTCTCTCTCTCTTTCTTAACCTTTCACTGTCCCTTCTCCACTCCCACCTGCCTTGTTGTGGGGGATGCGACAATTTTGATGTATACTTACACTGGAGTGCCACTTAAGTAAAGCAAATGTTTTTAATGGCAACTGAAAAGATTTGGGTTAGGCAAAAGGGAAGATTTTTGTCAGAGAACTAGTAGCATTTGACCAAAACCAAACTGTAAGGACAAAAGAAAACAGGGGCTGTCACAGTCAGAAAAGCCTTGTGCAATTACTTTCCAGCATTTATCTTTCCCACTCAACTCCAAGAAGTCAATAACCAATGTCTTGTTCTTAGTACAAGGATGTAACAGTCAGTATAGGTTCTGTAATGCTATAACAAAACAACTCTAAATTTCAGTGGCTTTAAACAACAAAGGTTATTTCTCACAACACTACACATCTATCAAGGATTGATGAGGTTCTATTCATGTTGTTTTTACTCCAGAAGGACAGAGAAGTCAGAAGCACTGCTGCTTGTTGTGGCAGAGGGAACAAGATCATAGTTTTTTAAGGTTCTTACCAGCAATGGCAGTTCTGCACACATTTCATTGGCCAAAGCAAGTCCAATGATCGACCTGAGTTCAATGGAGCCCTCCCATTTACCTAAGAGGAGAGAAGTAAATATTTGTAAACAGCTAATAACTACACAAGGAGTACCAGTCCCTCTCACGTAGATGTCCTCATTTTGCAGTTAAGGAAACAATATTGATGTAAGAAACATCCAAACTTGTAGAGAATGTTTATGAGTTTATTTGAGCAAACTGACAACAATTGCCAGGTAGCAAAATCTCAACAAATTGAAAAAATGCTCCTAAGAATGTCAGTTTTGCAGCTTATTTTATACATTACACTTAAAGGAGACATAAAGAGGGTGACATGAAATTCATTGGTGGTAAGTTAAGGGGCTAGGAGAAAGCAAAGTGGAAAAATTTCTGAGATTGGATAAAAAGTAAAACAGAAAGACATATACTTCTTTTACAGTGTGGGCACAGTATAATTAATAGTTAACATTTACAGCACACAGAGAAAGTAAGAGGGGAACAAGGTAACAATCAGGGGTTCTGTGGTCTTGTGCTCTGGTGTGACAGTTGTGCCCTGAGGAGTCTGGAGAATATTACTCTGACGCTTCAAAGGTATGTTATCTTAGATGCACAAAGACAATAAACAGGCTCACTTAAGGTAAAGACTGACCTTTGCCAAGGAAGCTACAGGCCTAGGACATGACTATCCAACATGACTCACTTTTAGTAAGAAATGTTTATGTTCAGACCATCCTATGTGGTTACTTTCAGTCTCTAAGATTATAGGGCCCACCATGCTGGCTGCCCCTGAGCTTGTCACATTTAGTATGGTGCCCCTTTTTCATCCACAACAGAAATGTAGAGAGGTTACATAATTTTCCCAAGTCCCTCAGCAGGTAAATATTAGAGCTGAATTTCTTTTTGTCTGATTCCAAAATTCATGCTGACAAACATGTGCCACACTGTTAGAAATGAGACAGTGGGAAGGGGAAATGGTTGTGAGAGATGAGTTTTAAATGGTTGTAGGACTTTAAAGTAGAAACCTCTCAAGCAACTCCAAATGTGAAAAGTAGAGGAAAAAAGAGACAAGAGAACTACTTGATGTACATTGATTGGGAAATTTAATCAGAAAATAAACACTCAGTGAAATGTCTGTGTGATTTTTCTCTAAAGACAGAAGAGAGGGTAGAAAAAAACAGTCCCCAGGATATCTGCAAATAGGGGAAGAGAGGAAAAGAGGTAATAAAAAAGTAATTATGAAAGAAAGAAGGAAGTCCAAAGGGAAAGTCTTTCAGGAAGAGCACAAGGTCAAGACTACCTGTTATAACAGAAGTTGAAAGGTAGTAATAACAGCTTTTTAGAAAACCATTAAATTTGGATAGGAAGAAATATGGGATGTCCTCCAAAGAGCAGATTTAATAAAATAGTGAAATGAGAGACTCCAAATTTTTAGGGTCAGAAAGAGGAAGGGTACTGTGGGTATGAGCCACAAAATTAAAGTATTTAGTAATAGAAAGAATAGTAGGAAAAGATATATTGGTAGTTTGAATGTCAAACTTGGGGTTTCATATTTTACTAGGGAAATGTACAAATGTCTAAAGAGGATAGGAGAGATGGGAAATTGGAGTTAATGAGAAAGAAGCACACAAAGAAACTACAAGGATGCAGTCAAGATGGAATGGATGGGTCCACAGGGCAGACTGCAAGGATGACTTCAATAGACAGCAGATCTTTTCTTACTCTAAGATAAGGGAAGTGTGAAAAGATAAAGGGAGGGAAATTGCTGATAGCAGATAAAATCAAGGGCTCTGAGAGTGCACAATTGATTACTATATCTGCCACAGGCCAACCCCAAATCACAAAGATTGCATCTTCCCTCATTTAAATGCTCTGTCTGCTTAGTCTACACTTGGGTAAGTATCTTTAGAGATTTTCCCTTCTGTGTACCATTTTCTTTTCTTTTCCCCAATTGGAAGATTGACCTGGTTTGGGAGATTAATCACTACTGTGGCAGACACAGCTATTGGTCACCCAATATCCATTTTTCTTGTCTTCTTTAGTAAATGGCCCATGTTTTTTCAGAGTGGCAATGACCCATATAAGCCTTTGCTTTCTCAACCTCCCTTACATCACTAGACAAAGTGATATAAGTGGCAGTAGATTTGTGCCTTAGTTAGTAAATGGGGATGTACCCTAGGAACTCATTTTGGGGCTGGGAATTTCTGGGCATTGCAATGTATGACTTTCATATAAAGAGATCCATATGGTGGGAGGTGGGGGGAAGTGGGAGGGAGGCTGGTTGGGGGAAGGGAGAGTTGACCAAGACTTACACTCTTCTGCTCTGAGCAGAATCTGCCTGGTCAATACTTCCCTCTTCTTCCTGCCTGACCTTGAGGGTACCATTTTGTGACTAGTAGGGAAAGGCCAAGAGAAATAAAATCATCTCTTCTAACCTAATTATTTATGGCCCAGACCATGGAATCACAAGATTCTTAGGGAACATAGATGGTGGGCTGTCAAAGGAGAACCTTTATTCTGGAAACATCTCAAAAAATAATAGATAAAAGATTCTTCAACCCCTTGTTTCAGTTCTCTGACATCCTCACCTCTGCTGTGTTGGTAGCCTCTTTGATGTCTGAGAAAATTCTGTACATAAAGAAATATTCATTATTATTACTTAATGCCTAATTTGTTGATTGTATGACTTTATAAAAAAATCAACATTCTTCTCAAGGATTAAGCAATCATTATTCTAAGTTTTCACATACTACTTTCATAACTAATACCTGGACTTGGAATCTAACAAATTAGATTTTCTCAAACAAATTAATTGGTTATAAGCTGTTTTAATAAAATGTTCTGAATAGTTTAATTAAAATTATAATTCAATATTTTATATTTCCTGAAAAATGAAACAAAATACAAAAATAAAAGAATGCTTTAAATTTTCTAATACTTTCACTTTAAACTGGCTACAAAGGTATTCAAATCAAGATGAACTCTAATTTTATCATGCATTCTTATGCTACTTCCTCCCTAGGATTTTTGTGTTAATGTTTTACCAAAGTTTCCCAGGGATTAAGTTGTTTTACTAGTCACTAAAGAAGAATACCATCTCAGGCCAACTGAAATGGCAGGTTCTGGAATTTTGTAACTGGTGAGATTTTGGTTGGTCAAGGGTCTTGATTATGTAGGCCACTATGACTTAAATCCAAGCTTTTGGGAATTAGGCTGACTCTCCTTTTATAATAAAGTTTTGTTACCATATGAGACTTTTTAATCTCTGCCTTTCAGAAAGGTTTCAAACTCTTGCTTTCTCAAAAATGATGAGTTACTTAATCTTTAGATGGCTGACATTCTTACATGTAGTATTAAATGTCTGTCTATGGTACTAAGTAGAAACTTATGTAACCAATAAAAATTAAATATATTTTATCATATTTACCTTTCTTATAGCTACCTTTTTTATACTTTATATTAACTTTTCATTTTAAGTATCTTAATGATCTCGTATCCTTAATGAGCATAATTATTCTCTATTTGATGCTCCAGTTGTCTCAACTTACAGCCAGCAAGAGTCCCTTTAACTTGGTTCCTTTATTCTTTTTAGCACTGCCTTAAATATTTTTGAGAAAGTGAAAATCAGCCCTACTGGTAGTCAAGTTATGGCAAACAATTTTTAACAAACATAATCAAAGCCATAATGCAGCCTGAGAAAAAAAATCTCAAGGATTTTTGCTTTCTTACCAATAAAATCATTCAGCATTACCACAAACCTTAAAATAATCCCTTCCAGCTCCCTTTTTACCCAGATACCCAAGGTTCCCCTGTAGTGTGTTCTTCCTTGCTCAGCAAGCTAAATAAATCTAAATATGTTCCCAATAGTCTTTGATTAGTGAGTTTTGATACTTTGAAAGCCTCTTTGTTTTCTAACAACTTCAAGGTATTCCACATCTATCCTGAATTTTCCTGCCCAAGACATGGGAATCAGCTACTCTTCAAGAAGTTCTAGTTCTTTTAGTGGATAAAAGCAAAGAAATGAAAATCTGGGCACTAGAAGCACACATGAGAGTTAATGATTAGCAAAACTGCTGCTGTTGAAATTATCACTGCCACTGGGCCACTTTTTTAGCTGGAATATCTCTCTCTTTTTAATGTTAGGGGCTTGTATTGATCTTTCTAATCTGGCAGTTTTTCTTGCTGTACCCAACTTTCTTTTAGTCCGTGGTTTTATTAATTACTAAGATTTTCTCTTTTTTTCTCTAGTATGGACTTTTAGATGTTTGGGTCTTGTTGGTCACCCACTATCCTCTACCTCAAGTTCTCACTAACTGAGAAAAACCAGAGAACAAATACAGTCTTTACTAAATAAAATAAAATATAAAACAAAGCTATATTACAGAACATATTCTATGGACAAAAGAGAGCTTTCATCTCCCTTCCCATTCCTTGAATTGAGTCCAATAACATATGTTAAATGAATGGAAGACACATTGCTGGATGGGAGGCTCTAACCTGGTGTTCCTACCATACAAGACAAGGAAGTGGAGGAAGAGGGAGAGAGACTAGCAAGTAAGGAGAGAAGAAAGAAAAGAGGAGGAATAGCAGAGGGAAAGGAGGGCAAGACCAAGATAGAGCTATTTCCTTGTATATAAAAAGGGGTCTATAATAACCAATGTACTGTCATTGGAATTAAATCAAATGCTGCCAGGCATATGTAAATGCTCATAAATGGCAGCTAATAAGGATTCTTATCATAGAACAGTGTTGAACATAGTTATACTTTACTCTTTAGGGTGAATTTCTAGAACTAGAGGTTCTTAGCACAAAATTGTAATATGTATTGTCAAACAGCCCTTTAAAAAAATTGTCAATATTTTAAAACTTTTCCAATCTGATAGATAAAAATAACTCACTATTTTCATTATCTTTTTTAAATTTAATCTTGTCAAAGTTACTTATAGACATAGAGAGTCAAATAGTTCTTTGTTTGGTTTTACAAAAATAGCCCTTTGATCTGCCTGTCCCCCACCCACCTCACCATTGCCTACTTCTTATAGGCAATTACTTTTAGTGCAAAATACTCAGTTGAGTATTTTAATATTTTCCTCCATTTTACTAAGTAATATAATTATATTAGGAATATTTAATGTTTCCTTTTCATCATTATCTATCAATTTCCTATATTAATTCTCTTCTAAGCCATTGCTTCTCTTCCTAACTTCACACATTTCCCCACCTGCCTAATATGTATCTTTATAATTTACATTATATAAATATCCAGTTTTGACATTACTATGACCTATTAATAGGCCCAGAAGGAATTAGTCTGCCTTCATCATTTGTATGTGGATCCCTCGCCCTAGAGCTACCTCTACCTCCTTTCACTATGTACTCTCTTCTCCACTCTTATCCCTCAAACATTTCTCTAATCATGTCGCTCCTCTCCTCAAAAACATTTCACTATGCTAAGCAATCTTTGGAAAAAATGTAAGTGTCTTCATAATCTGACCCCACCTCAAATATCAAAACATACACCTCTCAAATACTAAAGAAAAAGTTTATTACTCTAGTCCCCAAAAACTCTCAATGGGTTTGTAAATAAGGTTTTTGTCTGAAATTCTCAATTTCTTCCACAACTCTGTGAATCTTACCTGCCTTCCAAAGCTCAAACCCATCTCTTTCAAAATGTTTTTCCTAACACTTACTTATTTTTTCCTAAGATAACTCTTTTAGTACTTATGCTATTTACATTGACACTTAATCATGCCCTTCTTGTTGTTTTTGTAATTTCTCAAGATTAGGAACTGCATTATTCATCTGTTTCTAGTACTGAAGTTATTATTTGGATGTGCCCTACATATGGGCTTCACTGTGGGGTGATCAAGCCATACCATATAAATTATATCCACTAATTTTTTAAAGTGCTGATGAAACTTCTATGCGAAAGAACTCATTTTATTCCTTTTCATGAGTGGGGTTCAGAGATGTATATACATTTATGATTCTCTATAGTATAAACTGTGAAGCACTTGAAGAAAGACTCTTATGGTTTGAATTATATCCTCCAAAATTCATAACACCCAATACCTCAGAATGTGACCTTATTTGGAGATAGGATCTTTACGGAGATGATCATGTTAAAGTTAGATCATTAGAATGAGCCTAACCCAATATTACTGGTATCCATATAAAAAGGGGAAAGTTGGACACAAAGACATGCATAGAGAAACATGTAAAGAGACAGAGGGAGACACAGCCATCTAGAAGTCAAGGAGAGAGGCCTGGAGCAGATCCTTCTCTCACAGCCTCCAGAAGTAATCAGTATGGCCAACACTTTGAATTCAGACTTCCAGCCTCTAGAACTGTACAAAAATAAATTTCTGTTTTATAAGCCACCCAGTTCATGGTACCTTTGTTAGAACAGCCCTAGCAAACAAATACAGACCTATTACTTAAATTTTTTTTACCTGTTTGGAGAAGCCAAACCTTCGCCATCTGTAATGGCTAATTTTTTTTTTCAAATGCCCTTCACCTTCATTAATAAGTCACACTAGAACAAACAAGAAAATGATGCAGAAACTCACAACCACCGGAGCAACTGCTCACTGGTAAGCATAAGTGACTTCAACAGTGGTCATTAGTGGAGGCCATTCTTCCAACACAGTCAGGCTGGATTATTCTCCTGGAGCAGCATCTACATATAATGAGATTATGGATCCAATATGAAGAATTTGGCCCTTCACGGCAGCGCTGGTAGAAATGACATCTCTGAAATGAGGATTGTGTGGGAGTAGGAAGTACCAGAGAGAATTATTAGAGAAATATGGATAGAAACAAAGGCATGTCCTAGGAAGTGCAAATGGCTGCTGGCTTTGATGAAACATCAGCCAAAGACTACATGTAACCTCTTTGAAGGCTTCTGCTGACCAACAGATATTATAGCAGTTTTAGTAGATATATAAAAGGCAAAGTAAGGGCCATTAGAATTGTTCTGCTCCCAAAGTGAAAATCCATGTTGATTCCACAATTGTGCATAAACAACAGTGCCAAAGCAAAGACTTATGAAAAGTAAACCTCCATCAGTAAGGAAGTAGGGGAGAGCTTGATTTTCTGAGCAGAATATAAGAAGGCAAAAGGAAACTTCTTACCACCTCATCTGAGGACCATCTTTCCCTGAAAGCCTTGGCCCAGGCCCATTTATATAAAAGACGAGATCATTATTTTCAAGTGGGGTATCTCTGAGCCTTCATGAGATTTAATCACATGAAAGTTGACGTAAAGATAATCATGAGGTTCTGGGTATTTTTGGAACCCAAAACAAAGAGACTAGATTTAGTATGGGGCAAGGAATGAGAGCACTATGCCCAGGAGAAAGGAGCGAAGCATTACAAAACAGATCGTGTTTTGGTCAAAGGGAAAGGGGTGCAACTGTTTGTTCTGGATGGTCAGTTTCAGTTGGATGTTAGAAGCTTAGTCACTGAAGCACATTATTGCATCCACTCCCCACCATACCTGGCCACGTAAGGGGAAGGTGTGTATCATGAGGTTGCAGGGCCTGTGGACCCCAAAGACAGCCTCCAATCAGGAGGGTAAATGTTTCTGTATTGCTCAGATGCCATTTCCTAAGTCACAGAAAACTCATGGCCTAACTGTAATTGTCAATCAGAAGTTTTTGCAGACTGGAGTGCTAGAGAAGCAAGCAAGATAAAGACATGTTATTTGCAGGCTTGTAGGAAGGGAAAGGCTAACAGTAGGTCACTATGTGTCGGACATGAATAAAGTTTCCAGGAAACCTAATGTAATCTCAATCACTTCTTAAGATTTGGATTTTAGTCTTGGGAAATTCTGGTCTAAGTGAAATGAAAGCCTTGATGAAAAGAAAGTAAAAAGCAATTGCCTGTTGAGATCTATTATTATGAAAAAGAAAGTAGGACCAAGATGCTTCACTAAAATATTTGGGCTGTGGGTTGGGTTATGACAGGAAAAGAAGGCAAGCCTGTGTACCAACTATTTGAAAATCCTATAAAAATCAGGTTTTTAACTGGCAGAATAGGGTAGGAAAAATATTAACTCTAGATGCAAGCAATTTAAAACAATTTGGGAGGGAACTAGTAGGATTTCCATTGATTTTCACTGGTGGGCAAAATGAAGGAGTCTGACCTCATTTATGCTTTCAGGTAAAAGCATGGGTGGGATGATGCAGATGCAAATATTCCTTAAAGAGCAGAGGTTATAAAAAGGAGGCTCTGGGGGTGGCCAGTTAGCTCAGTTGGTTAGAGTTCAGTGCTCATAACACCAAGGTTGCTGGTTCATTTCCCACATGGGCCACTGAATTGTGCCCTCCACAACTAGATTGAAACAACTACTTGACTTGAAGCTGATGGGTCCTGGAAAAAACACACTGTTCCTCAATAAAATAAAATTTAAAAAATTAAAAGATCACAAAAATAAATAAATAAAATAAAATGAATTAAAAAATAAAAATAAATAATTTAAATAAAAATAAAATAAATAAGTAAATGAAAAGGAGGCTCTGGATAGGAAAAATTAAGTAAGCACACACAAAGAATTCCTACTCAGAACTCCTTCACAGAATACCTAACAAATCAATGGGAGAAAACAGGCTTAAGAGGAAATGATGTTGGTCAGATATAGATGGGAAAGAGATATTCACAGTCTGGGATGTTGTGATGGGAAATTTTTATTGCATTAAATAGTTCAGAGGCTAATAAAATATGGGGGGGAAACTTGAATCCTTAGAACAAAAGAGCTCTAAGGCTGGCCCTTAAGTCAACAAGGTACTTAATTTTAGTGTCCTTGTGGGAAGACAAACAGAGATGATGTTACTATTTCCTAGGTTGGTCTGTTGTGAAAGAGGAAACCCAAGGAGTGAAGGTTTGTGGGACAAAGGTCAGTACAAGTAGGTGATTTTCTCTAATTAGCCACTGTTTGATGTTTGTTCATTTGTTTGTTTCAATTAATTTTCCCTATGTTTGCCAGGTATCTTCTGGGGCCCCTCTGCCTCTATCCCATCACCATTTCCATCCTTCTTCTGAAGTTTTCCTTCTCCCTTCCTGGAGCATTAACACTTTTCATTGGTAACATCATCAGTTTAACAGTGGGGATTCTGTTTCCATAATTTGGCAAGCCAGGTAATCTTCAGCTATGTAGTAAATTCATTTCCTGATTTTTGACTATCAAAGGATACAGATAGATTTATGTTTTTCCTGAATCTTGAGAGCTAAATTAGTCTCAGATCAGCTTTTGGAGCAGAATTGGGGACAGTGTGATATGTTTCACTTTTCGTAGTCATTCAGATGCCATTCAGCTTCATTTTGTTTATGATGAGTGGTAAAGCTTGTTAAAAAGTGGGGCCCAGGGCCGACCCAGTGGCTCAGTTGGTTAAGAGTTAGCTTAAGAGCACATGCTCTGAGCAACAAGGCCACCAGTTCAATTCCCACATGGTCCAGTGATGCTGCGCCCAAGCTGAGCTGCCAACAGGTGGTGAGAACATGTGCTCCTAACAACAAGACTGCCTGTTTGATGGTGGGCTATGCCCGTCCGCAACTAAGACTGAACTTGGCATCTTGAGCTGAGCTGCCGCCCGGATGGCTCAGTGAATAGAGCATGTGCTCTTAACAGCAAGGCTGCTGGCTTGACTCCCACATGGGATGGTGGCTACACGCACCTACAACTAAGACTGAACACAGTACCTTGAGCTTAGAGGCCACAAGCTGCCAACGGGCAGTCAGATGGCAACTGGCGTCCTCCACAACTAAGATTGAAGAACAACAACTTGACTGGTCCCCTTCCCCAATTCCCCAACACTGTTCCCCTCCCCCAATTCCCCAATTTAAAAAATAATAAAAACAATAATAAAGTGGAGTCCAGATAGAAACCCTGGTAGCCCAAGTAGCCTCCAGGCTCAATAATTTCGGAGACAGTATTGCACACATAAGTTGGCAGCCTCAGAGCACTTCTAAGTCTCTAACCCTTTTTGAAATTTCTGAGGTTCTTTCTGGTTGCAGATAAATACTTTACTACATTTCTGAGTAAATCCCCTGGGGTTCAGGTGTTCTGCACAGATCTGTTGTGACTCTACAGGGGGACATCTCTTACAGAGGTCAATATAGCCAAAGTAGATGAAAATAACTTGGCATAAGTTATAGGTGCTGCCTGAGACAAGGATTTTTGACCAAGTGGTTGTCTGGTCCAAGAAAGAGAATGAAGCTTGCAGAGAAATGTAAGGTATCTGTTTGGGGGATTAAGGATGGGTTATGCTAGGGCTTGAAGCAGAAGATAACACATAAACCCCAGAACTAGTATTAGCTAGTGTTTTGGGGACAAATTGGAAATTACAAGAGGACAGTTTTGACCATATCGACATTCTTCCCTAGGATTCTTAATATTACTTTTAGTTTTGGGCATAGCCTGGAACTTATATACCACTTTGGTTGTTTGCTTATTCTTTCATACCAGTCCAAGTAAGAGCTTCACTAAGTCTCAGGGACTCGAGAGCCTGCTGGCTACATCATTCAAAAAGTCCTCCTGGTGGTGCCATTTGTTGACTTATCCTTAGGATGTCATTTCCATTCTAAAGGAAACTGCTATGCTGTAGCCATGATGTGAGCACCTGAAATATGCTGATGTTCCTTTTGGTGAAGTAAGCACTTCCTTCAACCCTTTCCCCACGTACATAAAGAATTCAAATTCCCATAGAAATAGATAGCAAACTCTTTGAGCACAGGGTTCCCAAACAACCGTCAGGCCTTGGTCAGGCTAAGAGGCTAGAAGATTCCATATACTCAGTGAACCTGGTTTTGAAAAACACTTGGCTGGCTATACAATATGTGATGTACTGAGCTCCAGGGACAAGGGCTTACCCTGAACATGGAAGTGGGCAAGTCTTACTGCCTGAATCCATAATGACCGCAAGAAATTAAGCCCCTGCCTTGGAGTGGAAGCACCTAAGATGCTTTATAAAGAGGCCCAATCGGATCTGTCAAGAAGCAATGTCTGCTAGGTGCTCAAGACAAGACAACTGTCAACACCCAAAGCATCTTCCTGTCTTTAGATCCAGTTAATGAAGCTGTCATTTGATAGAGCCTATAAAAGGGGAAGGAATGTATTCAAACTAGGCAGCTGGGAGGGCTCCTGAAGACATAGCTTTCTCCAAGTCTGTTAACTCTAGGCAGCTGTTCTCAACACTGGCTATACAATGTAATCATGTGGTCAACTGGAAAATTTTTTAAACTATTGAAGATATAACCCTTCCAAAAACAAATAAATAAATAAAGCATGACCCAGGTGCTAAAAGGAAACCACACCCTACATCAATTAAACGAGAATTCCGGAAGTTGAGGTCATGTTTAAAGCATTCTACTTAATTTTTGTTTGGTCATTTTTGCAATAAATAATTTTTCTTGATGTCTTCTCTCTACTAAAAATTGTATCCAGTCAGAAAAACTTTGCTTTACTCTCAAAAGAAAAAGAACAGCTTTACATAGTGAGACAAATTTAAAATATCATTAATATTGGTCAGACCTTTGTATTTTTTAATTAGAATCAGTGATGAACATGTACTCCTATTAAATATTTTATAGTAAATCATATTGATTTATTATTTTTTTCCACCCATGGCACATGAAATTGTTAATGAGGACTATTTTCTTAGTTTGGCAGGCAACGTGAAATAATTTGCCACCTTCAGTTAGGAAATTAGTGCAGGAGCATGGAACAATAGGCTTAACCTAGGGCTGGGCACATGGTCATCCCAAATAAGCTCAAGGCCACACTGAAAGTAATAATGGGAAATGGACATTGGACAAGGCAAATACTAGGATTCCCCAAGCTGGCAGAAGAAAGAGAGCAGATTCAGTAAGAGCAACCTGTAAGCGAACAAAAAATGAAGGTGATAATGGAATGAGAACCAGGTCCGATCCCTACTTCCCAAACATCAAGAAATGAAATTAGTCTAAGATCTTAGAGAGGTGGCAGGGTTGCCCCATTAATGTTAGACTTCTAATTAACCCAGGCACCGAGCTATACTTAATTTTATTTGTAAATTAGAGTAACATGGGTTTTTTTCCTTGTACTCCAAGTGGGTGGAAAAAGCTACCAAATACATTTGTCTTTGAGTTCTCTCCTGTTCTGCCTCCTTTCAGAAACATTAAGGTTTTAAAGTAGCCTTCAACAGAACCCAGAACAGTGAGTTGTGTGGAATTTCCAAACCTTTTGGCAATAACAGCAGGGAGAAATTTTTTGGGTACAGACGGTCGCTGAGGACAAAGAGAATAGAGCATCATCTAAGAATGAGACCCTTGGGCTGTGTACCCAACTCTCTTTATGTGGACATCTGTGTAATCCTGGGAGATAATCTCCAATGCATATTGAGATGGAATTAAAAAGTTACCCCCTTCCATCTGCTCTGTTCTTCCTTTCCCAAACACTAGGATAGGATTTTATAAGGGGCCCCCTCATACTGTTACCTAGTGTTCTTATCGGGGGCTTGGAGACTGGCTGTTTCCATACATAAGTCTTCCCACAAAGTCCTCCCTTTGTCCCTGCCTAAATTTACCATCACCTGTCCCTAAACTAGATTACAAGTAAGATGGCAGGACAATCTTTAATTTAAATATTGCACAGTTCTTATTATCTCATAAATAGACAGATACTAATTATTCGACATAGATAGTTTCACATCTCCAGGTAATTAAAACTATATAAACAAATGTGAAAATAGGTAAAATTTAACTAAGCTTTTAGAGAAAAATTACTATGTATCAGATAAAAAAATATAGACCCTTACTTGTCAAATAATTTCAAAGAGTCTACTATGCTAGGACCAAGGCCACAAGTGCCAGGCCTGCCCATCCCTCTTCTCCCCATAGACATCTCCTTCTTCAAGTCCCAGACCAGGCCCTCCCTCCCCTGCCCCCTATCTTTCTCACCTCCCATTTTGCAGTTATGCAAATATAGAACAAGTGCGCTGCCATTGTTCTGAAAGGTTCAGTTCTGTGAATGGCCATTATTATTTATTCCAAGTACATACTACTAATTTTCACTGTACTTTAAAATTTTCATCCAGCTTGCCACTATCACTGAGGAGAATTAAGGGGAGCGCGGAGTATATGCTGACTCTTTGGTAAAGCAATTGAGATAAAGAAAACAATAGTGGAAGGGAGCTAGCTAGTCCAGAGATCACAAGAAGCTGTGGGTAGTGAGTGAGGGGGGCCTTTGGAGGGACAAAGAAGGATGCTGCAGGCTGGAGTGTTCCCCAAAGGAGCAAGTAATTACCTGCATGCAAAGCATACTAATCCTTCCTTAGAGAATGTCCAATTTGCCCAGAGGAGAAAAATCTTGTAAAAAATCTCGACTTTGTGTAGTTAAGAAAGGGTGAGGATATCTGTCCATTGTATTTTATTATGAGAAGTGACAGTGGGGATTCCCCAGTGACTAAATGGCAGCATAAATACATTTCTGCATTCTCAAAAATGATCCTTAAACACCATATAGAAAAGAAATAGAAATTTAAAAAACAACAAATGAACAAGACAAACAAATAAAAACTCACAGACACAGACAACAGTTTAGTTGTTACCAGAGGTTAAGGGGAGGGGAGTCAATATTTGCATAACTGTGGTAGAAAAGGATAAAGGGGGTCAAATTATTTGGTGATGGAAGGAGAACTGACTCCAGTGAACACACAATGCAATGTATAGATGATGTATTATAGAAATATACACTGGAAACCTATTACTAACCAATTTCACCCCAATAAATTTAATTTAAAAAGAAATAAAGTCATCAATGGCCTAGATGATAACTCTAATCATGGACCACTATATATGAAGACAGACAAAAAACAGATTGATAAAGGGCAAATGACATGACAGACCCAGAAGAGAAAAATCTAGTAAGTCCCTATGGAACAGAGTGATGAGGAAACTATGACATACAGCTAACTCGACCCCAAGGTATCCTGGAATAGGTTAGGAATTGGAAGAATCAATTTAAAGCAGAAGACGTGAAGGAAGTCAGGAGCTAAAAAAAGATGGACAGACGGACTGGCCGAGTGGCGCATTGGTTAAGAGCTGGCTTGGGATGTCAGCGGCCGGGGTTCGGATCCCACATATGAGGGCCAGTGACACTGCCCTCTAAAAAATAACATAAATAAATAAATAAAAAAAGATGGATGGAAAGTTTTTGTTAGGTTGAACTATTTACAATTGCCTATTGTTATGGGTTGAACTCTAACCACGCCCGCCATTCATATGTTGAAGTCCTAACTCCCTGGTACTCAAAATGTGACCTTATTTAGAAATATGGCCATTGCCTGTGAGTGTAATTAGTTAAGATGAGATCATTAGAGTAGCCCATAAGCCAATATGACTGTTGTCCTTATAAAAAGGGGAAACCTGGACACAGAGACGTATGCACAGGGAGAACATCATATGAAGGGAACAGCAGAGATTGGGGTGGTGCATCTAAAACCTCCAGAAGCCAGGTGAAAGGCCCAGAACCGACTCTCTCTCACAGCCCTCAGAAGGAACCAACCCTGCTGATAACTTGATCTTGGGCTTCTAACCTCCAGAACTGAGACAATAAATTTTTGTCATGTAAGCCAGCCAATTTGTGGTAGTTTGTTACAGCAGTCCCAGGAAACAAATATAGCTATATTTGATACTTTTGACCAATGTAAAAACAGTAATTTTATTTGATTCAACCTAAGTAAAAGAGATAATTAAGTTAAACTGTTGGGTTCCCCCTCTCCTCAAACCCAGCGAAGCCAAATTTTAGTCTCTGGAGAAAGAGGCAAGATACTTCCAATCTCTTATCAAACAGATCAAAAATTAACAACTGCTATTTTAGCAGATGTAATCCATTTAATAGCTGGGTGAAACTCGAAATATGACTGTGTGGCAGGTAGTGGCTGGAGGAGATGAAGGCAAAGTGAAGCTTCTGAGAGGGAGACCAGTTTAGGGAGAGTAGCCAAAACCTTCTTTTGTAGCTATTTCATCAATTCAGAAAAAAGGCACACTGTTAAAGTCTAACCATTCTTTAGGGGAGCAAGCCAATAGAGTCAGAAAGGTAGCATTCTGATTTTCTACATAGAACAATATAGTTATATCCTCACATCCTTAGTTATACAGATAAGCTATCCCCTTTGTCTCCAGGCCTTACCTGCTAGTAGATACACACTTGGAGTCCAAGCAACTTTTATCTTGTTACCTGCCAATGTGCGTGACCTCAGAGCTCTGACAAATCTGCTGTCCTCCCAGCATTTCTGCCATATGCAGCCCCTGGTCCACAGACAGGTTGCAGACCCCACCTGGCACCACTCCGCCATTGCTGGGCATGATTGCACAGGCTTCTGAGCCTGTTCTGAAGGTCACAATGGCTCACTGGGCCACTCACACTGCTGCCCTTTGAGAGGCCTTGTGTTCTGCACAGTGTGAGACAAAGCAGAGGAGCCCACCTCCCGTAGGTGTTAGGTCACACTCTGTTACCAATTCTGCTGGGACCCACTGCTTTACAGAGCTTTTACTGCAAAGGTACTTTCCTTTCCTGCTCACAGCCCTCTCTCTCCCTAGGTCTGAGGCTTGCAACCACAACACTAGGCAGGGGCAGAATCAAGTGAATGTACCCAGAAGCATAACCCCCAGCCTTGGTACCTGGGTGTGCCTGGCTCCTTCCTCCTTCAGGATGAGTTCTCTCCTAAGAGGCCACTCAAGTGGAGTTTGGTTATATCATCTGACTGTTCTCCACAAATGGCTGGTCATATGCAAATCCAGGTAGTTAACACAACCAGCGCCAGTGGTTCTCAAACTTTCCCTCATGTTAGAATCACCTGGATGTCTCTAGAGAATCACAATGTCCAGGGCACACCCAGACCAGAAAAGCTTAGATGGATCTCAGGCATCAGTGGTTTTGAACAGTCTCCAAGTGATTCTGATGTATAAAAAAGTTTAAGAGCCTGTGGTCTAGGCAGAAGCTGAAGTCTATGCCACAAATGAATCAACAATTCTCTTTTGTCTCCCAAGACAAATGGAATTGAGAATTAACTTACTTTGGATGGCAGTCTTCTCGTCCTCAATTTTGTGCCGTTACCATAAATTCATTATCTAGAAGTAAGGAAGCTGAGGAATACTTAATAGGAAGAGAAATGCAAATTAAAAAGTTAAATCCAGGAACTGTGAAGAGTCTCAGTACAATCACAAAAACAAATTTTATGCTCAAGTAAAACACATACTGGGAATCACCGACTCCCTTCTTTGCTTTCTGCTATTTGTTTGTTTTGTGCTGAAATGATAAGTGTTGTAAAGAAACCATATTTCAGAGTCAGCCTTCCCAGGAAGTCTTCTATATTTTCTGTTTAAATGACAGCACTTAGAATGATGTATGAATTTCAAAGAGGCCATGTCAGCTCATCTCAGGTTTACTTGGGTGTTATTATTCATGAGGTCCTTTCTATTCGAGGACATCTGTAAACTGTTTCCGAAGACCAGGGACCCCGACTGTAATAAACAAGTCATTTACATGGGGAAATGAAAAACCTGCCTTGTCTGCCAAATGAAGGCAGGCATGCCTGAGCAGAGGACGATTGATGAAGTGAGATTAGAGAAAGCTGAAAGCTGGGTTAAAATACATCAAATTTGCCATATGATGGAAAATATACCAACAATCGACAGGAATGGATGTTAGTGTCTACATTATGTTGAATTGATTTTTTTTAAAGAAAGCATACATATGAATGCTCTAAAACCTAAAATTTGACCCAATTATGGCTCGGGAATCTCAGACACCTGCCACATACATCCTGGTGAAGGATAACTGTTTTTCTTATTGCCGTCTTCTCTAATGATCAGAACAGCACAGGTGTCGATCCTGCTTAAATATATACAGATCTCCAATAATCTGTACTCATTGGCAGCCTGGTTCTCCCCTCAGCAGCTGTGAGAACAGCTGTGGCCTGATACATAGGCAGTGGCCACCAGCAGGCAATAGCAAGGGCCACACCACAAGGGGCTCTGACTTGCTCCACTCACCTGTTCTGTGTCCCTCTCCTAGGGTCCTATCCTGGATCACATCCCTTGAAATCTTCAGCTTCAAGTTCATTTAATTTATTTAACAGTCATTTCCAGAGCATTCATTCTGTGCCAGGCACTCTTCCAAGCACTTATCCACATGAACGCATTCATTTCTTCCAACAGCCCTCCCCTGTAAAATAGGTGTCACTGTGATCTCACTGTTACAGATGAGGAACCTGGGGCACAGAGAGGCTGAGTAATATGTTCAAGGTCACACAAGGAGTATACATGGAGCCATGATGTGGCCTCTGATTTCAGAGCTCTTTTCCTAATGCCTGTTCTACTCTGCCTTTCTGCCTACTGGGTGACCTGATCATGTCTTGCTCTAACACAATTACATGACTGTTCAAAAATAGGTCTGTGCTGTTTAAATGTCTTTAAAATAAGCATGAGGGAGAATATGTGGGAAAGAGGTATTCATTCTTTATAGTCCTTTAGCCAAAGGTCTACAGCTGTTATTCTCAAGCTTTGGCCTATATCAGAATCCCCTGGAGAGCTTGTTAAAACACTGAGTGCTGCACCCCTCGAGCTTCTGAGTCAGTAGGTCTCGAGTTTCTGAGTCAGTAGGTCTGAGTACATCTCTAACAAGTTCCTAACTGACGCTCATGCTGATGCTGATGCTCTGGGGACCACACTTTGAGAACCACTGGTCTAAAGCACTAGGTTTGACTCTTGAGAGATATTAGGCTCATAAACTTTTGGCTCTTAAAGGATTTCATGCTAAGTCATTTTTTTTTTTTTTGAGGGCAGTGTTACTGGCCCTCATATGTGGGACTGAACCGGGGCTGCTGGCTTAACCACTGCGCCACTCGGCCGGCCCTTAAGTCATTTTTATATCATTGAGAAAAAGAGTAATCTCTCCTGAAGAAAAAAAGAAAAACAAAAGAGTATTCATAAGATTCTGTGTAGATCGAGCATGAAGATGCCTGGTTTTCTTAGCTCTTCTATTTCTGAGAAGGAAAAAAACGATTAAAATTAGTGAGTAACCCAAAAGGAAGCTTCAGGAACCCTTGAGATTGGCAGGATGGGCCTCTCGAGCAACCTGGGTTGCTGACTGATGACAGCACCTGGTGGCCATGTGGCATGGGCTCCACTGAAGAGGGAGGGAATGTATCCCTCAGCATTTGAACCTTTTTACATACGTCCTCATACATCACCTTATTCAAGTAACTAGTACATTTTATGACTAATTGTCACATCCTTATTTTAATAAAGAGGCATTGTATAGGTAAAATATCAGTGATTGAATCATGCTACATTTGGTCTCTCATCAATCAAACAATATGTTCTGGGGTTTTGCTATATACTTAGCACTGTGCTAAGGACCCAATAGCACCAACCAAGTATAAAACACGGACAGTCTCTGCCCACCTAAAACTCACAATGCAGCTGGGAAGGCAAGTCACTCTCATTGGAACAGAAAAAAAGCATGCAAATATCAGAAATGAGAGTGATGAGATTCATGATTTATAAAACAAATCCTCTTTCTTTATATTAACATCCTATTATTGTTTTATTTATTTATTCCACAAACTTAAATTGGACCAAATACTGTACGCCACCCCTGGGAATAGAAATAAAGATGTGTTCTTTGACATTAAGAAGTTCACAGCCTAGAAAAGAAAGACACTCAAACATGCATTTACCAAACAAATGTGATCAGAACCATAACTATTGGGTTGTCAGAAAAGTCATGATGCATTTTTGCAATGAAAAACATAGAAAAAATACGTCATGACTCCGACAACCCAATAGTAACAGAGACCTGTACTGGAGATGCTATTCAGACAGAGGAAGACACAGTGATCCTGAACTGAGGCATGAGAAGCAAGTGGGAAGCTTCAGAGGAGTGACATGTGCAGATGCATGGAGGATACACGAGGAGGGCAGAGCAGCTGGCCATACAGGAGAGCTGCAGAAGAGGCACTCACCTGTGAGCATGATGGCTTTGCATGCCACAGAAAGATCAAACTGTTATCCAAAACTAAATGGAAGCCATTGAAGAGTTCTAAGCAAATCTTATATTTTAGAGAGTACTCTGGGAGAGGTTAGAGGGTGGAGTTGAAGAGAGAGAGAGAGAGAGAGAGAGAGAGAGAGAGAGAGAGAGAGAATACTGCAATAATTGATGCATAAAATGATGAGGGCCTGACTTCAGAGACAAGGAGGGGCAGTAGCAGGGAAAAGATACATTATAGAGTTAATTAAGAATATAGACTTGTTAGCACTCAAGGCCTCTTTAAATGTAGCTCATGAAAGAGAAGAAGTACAGAATAAAACATTGAGAGAAAAAACTTCGATACAAGTAACGGAAGAAATAATTGAATAGGGGAAAAACTTAATCCTTCAGAAAATAAAGAAAAAAAGTGTGACAATAAACAAAAACTAAGATTAGCAAAATGAATCTTAACATTAATAATTACGATAAATATAGCTGGACTAAGTTCTGAAGTTGAAAAACAAAAATTTTCAAATTGGATTTTAAAAACCCAGCTACATGTCATTCATGTCTAAAAAGCATCAGTACTCAAAAAAGTTGAAAGCACAGAAATATAAAAAGTATAGTAGGGAAATCAAAATATAAGAAAACAAAATAGCAATATTAATATCAGACAAAACAAACATTAAAGCAAATAGTATTGTAAGAGATTTTTTTAAAAAGTCATTAAAGATTTAACTGACAAAAAAAATAACAATTCTAAATTCATGTCTCTGGTTAACAGCCTCAAAATTTGTAAACCATCATTTAAATACAAGGAAAACCCAACAAATTCACTGTTGAAATAATGAATTTTAACATACCTCTCTCAGTAACTGAAAATATAAAGCAAAAAAAAAAATCATAAGAATATATAAATTTTTGAGGCAGCAAAATTAAAAAATGTAAACTAATGGCATTAATAGAATCCTATAGTTAACAGTATGTCAACTATAACTAAATATATAGGTATATATAGTCACAGGATGTGGAGTACAACATAAGGAATAGAATCAATGGAATTGTAACAGCTATATTCTTATATGTCAGAGGGGTAATAGATGGGGGGAGGGTTATCACTTTATGAAGGGTTTAAACGTCTAAATATTCTATTGCTTTGTACACCTGAAACTAATTTTAAAAATTATTGAAAAAGTCAATCCAACATAAAAACGGGCAAAAATATATGTACAAACTATATGCAGAAAAATAGAAAGCATAAACAGCTAATAAGCATAAGAAAAGATGTTCAACCTCACTAAAAGTCAAGTGTAAATTAAAATCATATGCAACACCATATCAACCCTACTCTGTTTTGTGAGGAAGTGAAGCCAGAAGAGATCCAGTAGTGGGAGTTTAATTTGCTTCAACCGCTTTGGAGACTGATGTGCCATTATCACATGAAGCTGAACCTGCAAACATGGCTCAACCCAGCAGTTTCACTCCTGAGAGAGTGTATTAGTCAGCTGGGGCTTCCACAGCAAAATACCACAAATTGGGTGACTTCAACAACAGAAATTTATTTTCTCACAGTTCTGAAAGCTGAAAGTCCAAGATCAAGGTGCCAGCAGGGTCCTTCTGAGACTCCCCTTACTGGCTTTCAGACGGCCACCCTCTTGTTACCTCTTCACATTGTCACCTCTCAGTGCACACACACTCCAAGTGTCTCTGTGTGTCCTCATCTTCTCTTCACATAAAGACACTGGTCAGCTTGGATTAATCCCTGCCCTAACAGTCTCATTTAAACTTCATTACTCTTTAAAGTGTCCTGCCTCCAAATACAGTCACAGTCTGAGGTACTGGAGGTTAGGACTTCAACATATAAATTTGGGGAAAACACAATTTAGTCCAAAGAGTTTCTTTAGAGAAACTGTCCCCCGTGGCAGAAAGAGACTTGTAAGCAACTTTATTGCATTTGCCATAATAACACGTAAAAAGACAGAAATAACATGTAAAAAGACAGAGATACTGAAAATCATCAGGAGAATAATAAACTGCATTTTGTAATATATACTACTGTTAAAATGAACTATAGTCACATCCATATGGATCAAAAATCATAAATTCGAGGTTAGACAATTAAGTTCACAAACTTGTTGCAACGATGTTGCTAATCTTTTTTGATATCAGAGGGATTATTCATTATGAATTTGTACCAACTGGGCAAACAGTTAACCAAGTTTACTATTTGGAAGTGCTGAAAAGGCTGTGTGTAAAAGTTAGAGACCTGAGCTTTTCACCAACAATCCATGGCTTTTGCATCACGACAATGCACCAGCTCACACAGCACTGTCTGTGAGGGAGTTTTTAGCCAGTAAACAAATAACTGTATTGGAACACCCTCCCTACTCATCTGATCTGGCCCCCAATGACTTCTTTCTTTACCTGAAGATAAAGAAAATATTGAAAGGAAGACATTTTGATGACATTCAGGACATCAAGGGTAATATGACAACAGCTCTGATGGCCATTTCAGTAAAAGAGTTCCAAAACTGCTTTGATGGGTGGACTAGGCACTGGTATCAGTGCATAGCTTCCCAAGGGGAGTATTTCAAAGGTGACTGTAGTGATATTCAGCAACGAGTTATGTAGCACTTTTTTCTAGTTCGTGAACTTAATTGTCAGACTTCGTATTTTTTTTAATGAAAAAAGCAAGTTGTAAAATAATCATGCAGAACAAATAGAATTTATATTAAAATTTTAAATATGCAAAACAATATATACCATTCAAAGCAAACTAAATATGCACTTAAAGCAAAAAGAGATGCATGGGAATATAAACAAATTCAGGGCCATGCTTATGTGGTGGTGAAGGCATGGGGAATACATTTGAGTGCACACAGCAGCTTCAATTGTGTTGATTACGTTTTACTTCTTAAGCTGCGAGTCAGGTATCCTGGTATTCATTATATTACTGTGTGTGTCTCTTGAATGTCTGAAATACTTATCATAAATTTAATCTAAACTTAAAAATATTTGTAAGAATTATGGTTTTCTGTGTTTTCATTTCCTTGTGCAAAGTTATTTGTGCCTTTTTGAGCTTTCTTTTACTAGATAAAGGGTATAAATTCTAAAGAAAAATTTTAAAGGAGCTCGACTGTGTATAAGAATTCTAAGAAGCCAGAAAAGAAATAGCAATGAAACAATGTAGAAGGAATAAAATAGACCACACCTTCAAAATGAAATGCTACATTACCAAGACAGAGAATGATGAAGAAGAAAAAGCACAATTGAAAATTAGAAGAGTAAAATATCCTAAGACTAATAAAATTCTGGGATGCCAATAATCAATATACAGTTGACCCTTGAAGAATAAAGGAGGTTAAGGATGCTGACCCCCCAACACAGTAAAAAATCCATGTATAACTTTTGATTCCCCCAAAACTTAACTACTGTTGCCTTACCAATAACATAAACAGTAGGTAAACACATAATTTTATATATTATATATGCAGTATGTACTGTATTCTTAAACTAAGGTAGAGAAAAAAAAAATGTTAGTAAGAAAATTAAAGAGTCGGCTGAGTGGCTCAGTTGGTTAAGAGCTGGCTTGGGATGCCAGCAGCCCCAGTTTGGATCCCACATATGAGGGCCAGTGACACTGCCCTCTGTGACTAAGGTGGTAAACAACAGCTCCACCTGGAGCTGGGCTGCTGTGAGTCCCCAGGAAGGCATAGCTGCGGCCCCTGCTGCATTGGGCTGCCATAGGCTACAGTGAGTGGCTAGCAGCCAGCGTGAGCGGTGTGAGCTGCCAAGAACTGCTGTGAGCAGCCGTCCAGAGGCTGGCGACCAATCTGCGGAGAAGAGCGCAATGATGATACCAACATGGGCCAGTGAAGCAATGTCCTCCACAACTAGACTGAAGAACAAAAGGACAGCAACTTGTCTGTTCCCCTTCTCCAGTTCCCCAATGCTGTTCCCCTTCCCCAATTCCCCAATAAAATCTTTAAAAAAAGAAAAGAAAATCATAAGGGAGAGAAAATACATGTAGCATATTTATGGAAAAAAGTCCACACTAGTGGGCCAGTGCAGTTCAAACCCATATTGTTCAAGGGTCTGCTGTGTAGAAATCAACCTGGAAAAGCATAACTTAGAAAATCTGTTACAACAGTCAGCACGGCAATCAACTTGGATATTGTTCTTATCCTATTCAGATCTCTAACTTTATCTAGGATAAAAAAGTAACTGTGCCTTCTATATTCAAAAGAAAGAATTTCCTTCTCATTTAGCTTTTTCCATGACTATCACCAATTCAGTGGCAAGGACTTTTATACTCATACTTCCCTAAAATTGAATTTAGATACAGATATCTATTATTGCTCTGCTAAGAGTTTGAATATTAGACTCATTAATCAGAAGAATTAGATTATGTACACATTAATAAAATGCTAATATAAATAAAATACATTAGCATTTTATTAATGTGTTATTGAAGTTTTAGTAAAATGTTAATATTTTATTAATGACAATTAAGATCCACTATATGGTGTAGGTTATAATGGAGACAGCTGGTAATAATATAATCCATGTTTCTGCACAGATGTCTTTGCGGGTGGTTGAGGCAGGGTTACTTAACACTGGCTAACAATGTGTAACTGCTTCTGTCCCTCAGTTTCTATGATGGAAAGAAACATCAAGGTCCTGTTCCGCTACCATAATCCCCAACTACTTCAGAACACCAACGTGCCGTCCCTTGTGGGATTAATACAGCCTGCTCTGATACTATGAGGTGTCATTTTTTTTTTCACCTCTTCTGCAATCACACTCAACCTGGTTCTCTGAGGTCTAAGGTGTGATATTGTGCCACAAGGAATTCTCATCTCCAGCTCATACCCACCAAAGCTGTGTCCAGTGGTACCCAAACCTGTGTCAAGGTCACATAGGAGGAAAAAGCCAGTGACCTGTCTAAACTGCATCACAGCAGCCCTGGGGGTGGCTGATTGGACTACATGTAAGGACCTAGTTAGAGTTCTTTTGTATTTTTCAGACTGGAGTTATAAGAGCTATGAGATAAGAGGAATAAAAACTGGGAATTTATGTCTGTCATTGATGTCTGTCTGACCTTGGCACATGGTAGGTACTCTGACTATATGAAAAAAAGAATGAATAAACTGAGGCCTTGTCACCAGCATATCTTATCAGCCGTTTAACTCCTTCTTCCCTCAGGATGAGCTTTCTCTACAAGACTCTCATTTCTCATTCTACAGGTGACACCCACCCGATGAATCATCCAGACTTTCTCACACCTAGTGGTACCTAGGTAAACATTGTTAAGTTTAAATTGAGGCCCCCATTACCTGATTATACTCCAAATTGCAAAAAAATTATACCTCAAAATGCAACAAGCTGTCTGAGATAGTGATTTCCTCAATATTCAAAATTATTGGGTAAAGGACAGAAAACCATCTGTTAGAAAGAGGGACACAGCTTTTCCTTCCCTAGGAGGTAGGCTTGGTTAAATGACTTCTAAAGGTATTTCCAACTCTAATATTTTATTTTTCTAGTGACGGGGGGTAGAGAGTTAGTGTCATATTCACAGGTCTTCTAGACCCCAGCTCTGCTGAGAATCAGAGCTTCTTATTAATACCAGTTCCAAGTATGTTTGTCCTGGGAAACCAACCATATTCATCAGCTCTGAAACACACATTTTTTTGCATATGCTAGTATTTCTGAAATAATGATATGTTTAACAATCAATGGCTTGTCATTATTTAACTACCAATGCTCTGCTCTTTCTTCCTTAGTGTCACGTTAAATAATGGTGGGCCCTACAATTGATGGCATCATCGATTTGATTGAATATGTTTGGTCTTCTGCAGGCTCCTCTGATACAACACAATCAATCTGTTCTTTTGTTTTTCTTGTGATTTTCAAATATATATAGTCTACCCTCTTAGCTATATATCCACAGGATTTGCAGGCAAGCTCCTCTCCCATTTGACCAAGGAACAGACTAACATATTGGTTACTCAAGTATTTGAAAGAAAAACAGAAGATATTTTACAGTATTTAGGGATGTCTTTTTGACAAACTACATTAAATAACTTGTCTGACCAGTCCAGACTCATTGGTTAGTAAATAAAGTCACTCTGAAGAAAAAGTCCAATGCCACAACCACACACCTCCTATGAACCACTGGGAGATATCTGTCCATGCTGGCTGTTCTAAATTCTCAGCTTGGAATTTTACCCATCTTTGTTAACAAAAACTTCTTAAGTTCCAGGGACTCAGATCCAATCTCTCTCTCTCTCTCTCTCTTTCTCTCTCTCTCTCTCTCTCTCCCTCCCTCCCTCCCTCTCTCACTTTCTCTCCCTCTCTCTCTCATTTCCTCTTCTCTTTTCCTCTTCATCTATGAGAAATTAAAATCTAGACAAGGACTTTAAATAATGTGAATCATTAACCAAGCCCAAAATTCAAACCTTAGGAGTTTCTGAAATGCATAAGAATGGGGGTTTCCTAAACTTAATCTGTGAGATGCATGGTATCCTGATTGTGAAATGGAGGGTCAATTTCATAAGAAGAAGAAATGCCTGAAAAACAAAATGCCAAATTTCTTTCTCCTTGACCACTTATATTCCTTCCTGGAGTCCTACAATGGACACACCCTGAGGTGATCCTCCATGAGTTAAACCCTAGTATAATCTCCTCTCCTTGAGAGTGGGTAGAGACTGTGACTCTACCCACTTGCTTCTACCCAACAGAAGATGACAAAGGTGATGTCATTCCCATGATTGTAAGACTCTGTAGGAGCACACTAGAGAGAGACTTTTTCTGTTGGCCTTGACGAATCAAACAGCCATGTTGTGGATTGCCTGTGGAGGAACAACATGGCAGAAGTTGCTCAAGGCAGCCTCTAATATCTAAGAGTAGCCTCCATCCAATAAGCAGTAAGAAGCCTCACTTATACTGCAAAAAAAATGAATTCTACAACCTACCTGAGTCAGCTGGGAAGTTGATATTTTCTCAGATGAGCTTCCAGATGGGAATGCAGCCTAATCAAAATCTTGACTGTACTATGATAAGCAGAGGACCCAGTCAAGCAGGGCCAAGGTTTCTAACCCATCGATTCTACGAGATTAAAAAAAAAAAGTGTGCTGTTTTAAGTGACTAAGTTTATGATAATTTGCTATGAAGCAATAGGAAAATAAGATAGTCTCCCTCTTGCTCCTCCCCCTCCACCTTTGCTTTTTGCAATTGTGTCTGCAATCATTCATTCATTCATTAAATATATATATATATATATATATATATATATATATATATATATTTGAGGGGCAGGCCGAGTGGCACATTGGTTAAGAGCTGGTTTTGGGATGCCAGCGGCCCCGGTTCAGATCCCACATATGAGGGCCAGTGACACTGCTCTCTACAGCTAACAACAGCTCCACCTGTAGCTGGGCTGTGCGAGCCCCGGCGATGGTGTAGGCTGCAGCCCCTGCTGCAGTGGGCTGCCATAGGCTACAGTGAGTGGCCGGCAGCCAGCGGGAGCAGCTGGCAGCCGGTGTGAGCTGCCAATAGCCACGGTGAGGGACCATCCAGAGGCCGACGATCGATCTGCCTCATCCAGGAAGAGCGCAATGACGATACCAACATGGGCCAGTGTAGCAATGTCCTCCGCAACTAGACTGAAGAACAAAAAGACAGCAACTTGTCTGTTCCCCTCCCCCAATTCCCCAATTAAAAAAATCTTAAAAAAAAATAAAAAATATATATATATATATGTATATATATATATATATATATATACATTTGAGAATCTACTCTGTTTAATGCTCTGGACCAGGCTTTAAGGATACAGAAAGGATCAAAACAGAGAAAGTTTGAGTTCCAGTCAAGATGGAAGAGTAGGTAAATGCTGTGCTCGCCTCCTTCTATAATCACATCAAAATTACAACTAAATTATAGAACAACCACTCTTTTTTTTTATTTAGCTGAGCCATCCTGCCACCTGTTGGCAGCTTAATGGCAGCTCAGCTTTGGCTGGACATCGAACTGCTGTTGCTCAGAGCTCAGCTCATACTCTTGAGCAAGCTCTTAACCAACTGAGCCACTTGGCCAGCCATAGAACAACCACTCTTGAGAATGATCTGAAGACTACCTGAACACAAGTCCTACAACTAAGGTTATAAAGAAGTAGGGCCGGCTGAGTGGCGCGGTGGTTAAGAGCTGGCCTGGGAAGCCAGCGGCCCCAGTTCGGTCCCACATATGAGGGCCAGTGACACTGCCCTCAAAAAAAAAAAAAAAAGAAGAAGAAGCCACTTTGAGAAGGGTAATAGAGGTGGATATACAAAATGAGCTGGCCCACACCCACATGTAATGGTTGAAAATCAGGAGGGATATCTCAGTTGTGGAGTCCACCCTGAGTAGCAAGGAGTCTCAGCCCCATATTAGGCCCCTCAGCCCAAAGCACTAGTACCAGGAAGGGGAGCCCTTACATCTGGCTGTGAAATCAGTGGGGATTCCATACATTTAGGAGAGATGGAAGGCTGCTGGAAACCCAGTCATCCTTTTGGGGGCCGACACAAAGACTCACTCACGTGTACACACTCACCCTGGGCTCTGGTAGGGGACAGCAGCTCAAGAAGCACCAGAGGCCTACCGGAAAAAACTGAGTTGTGTGGCTTCAGGACAAGGGACAATCACTATTTTCTCTGTGTTGAGCCCTTCCCCTACATGTCCAAATCTGAACCTGCATTAGCCTGGTGAGCCTGCATTCCACCCTGATGAATCACTGAGACCCCAACCCATCCAAATTGCATCACCAAGGGCTCTTTCAGTGGCAGGCAGCCAGCCTTGGCCCACACCATAGTCTTTCTTAAAATAACTTCAAAGGTCTACAGGCCACAGGCAGGCCACAACTGACAATGGTGTGCTCTGTGCCTTTGGCTGAGTGAACCCAGTCGCAGCACTGGCACCAAATCTGAATCTGCATTAACCTAATGAACACTACTCACCTCACCCCAGTTGACTACCTGAGACCTTGCCTCACCCAAATCACCTACCACCCAAGGCTCTTTCAATGGCTGGGTCTTACCAGCAGCTGGCAGGCAGCAGCAGGTCTTAGTATTCCCTGGATATTTCCGTGAGCTTCCCCAGGCCTGGTATTGGTGGAAGCCAGCCTCGGTTCACAGCATAAGCACTTCCATGTAACTCAAGGTCCAGCACAGGCAGCTACCAACCGTGGATTATTTTGTAACTCCTACCAGGTAGCCCTGAGCCAGTCACAGGCAATGACTGACCTGGGCCTACATGGGAGCGCCTCCCAAGAGGCTTCAGAATCAACACACCTGGTGACTGGCTTCAGGCCACAATATAGCACCATCCAATTAGCCCCACAAGTGGTGCACTGAAGGGCGGTCTCTGTAGGCACCAGAGCCAGCTGGGGAAAATCTTGCTCCATGTAGTCAGCCCCTACAATACAATGTGGCTCACATGCTGTGGTCATGGCCAGTCCTCACAGCTAGTCACCCTGAAAATCACTTCCACTCACTGATGTGCCAACAACAGGAGGACACAAACAACCCACACTAGGGACACCTTGGAGCACACAGCACAGGTGATCAGGGAGACTGTGCTACTGGGCTCCACAGGACATCTACTACATAAGACCAGCCTGCCAAGACTGGGAGACCTAGCATATATACCTAGTAGGTAGAAACAAACACAGACAGGCAGCCAAAATGAGGAGACAAAGAAACATACCCCAAAAGAAAGACCAGGAGAAATTCCAGGAAAATAACTAAATGAAATGGAGGTAAGATAGAGGGGTCAAAACAATGGTTATAAGGGTGCTCATGGAACTCTGTGAGATCTTCAATAAAGAGATAGGAAACATAAAAATGGAGATAGAAATCATAAAAAAGAACTAGTCAGAAATGATAAATACAATAATTAAAATGAAGAATATATTAGAAGGAATTAACAGCAGATTAGATGAAGCAAGGATTGAATCAGTGATTTGGAAAACAAGGTAGCAGAAAACACCCAATTGGAACAGCAAAAATAAAAAAGAATTTAAAAAATGAGGATAGTTTAAGAGAACTCTGGGATAACATCAAGGGTAACAACAATTGCATCATAGGGGTACCAGAAGAAGAAGAGAGACAGCAAGGGATTGAGCGCCTATTTGAAGAAATAATGATAAAAAACTTCCTAACCTGGTGAAGAAAATAGGCATACAAGCCCAGGTAGTGCACAGAGTCCCAAACAAGCACACACCAAGAGACATCATAATTATTGGGTTGTCAGGAAAGTCATGACATATTTTTTCTATGTTTTTTGTTGCAAAAATGCATCATGACTTTTACAACAACCCAATAAATGCCAAAAGTTAAAGACAAATAGAGAATCTTAAAAGTAGCAAGAAAAAGGCAGTTAGTTACCTATAAGGAAACTCCTATGAGACTGTCAGCTGATTTCTCAACATAAACTTTGAAGGCCAAAAGGATTCCACAAAATAGTCAAAGTGATGAAAAGCAACGACCTACAACCAAGACTACTCTACCCAGCCAGGCTATCATTTAAAATTGAAGAAGAGGAAAAGACCTTAACAGACAAGAAAATGCTAAAGAAGTTCAATATTGGTTTTACTTATTCCCAAACCAATATTACAGGAAATGTTAAAGGAACTTCTTTAAGGAAAAGGGAAAAAAAGAGAACATAAATATGAATAATAAAATGGCAATAACTACATACCTATCAATAATCACTTTAAATGTAAATGGATTAATGCTCCAATTGAAAGACATAGGGTAGGGCTGGCCAAGTGGCTGAGCTGGTTAAGAGCATGAATTCTGAGCAACAAGGTCACCAGTTTGATTCCCGTATGGGCCAGTGAGCTGCACCAGAGCTGAGCTGCTGCTGAGCTGCCAACAGGTGGCAGGATGGCTCAGCTGGTGAGAGCACATGCTCCTAACAAGGTTTCCTGTTTGACTCCCACATGGGATAGTGGGCTATGCCCACCCACAACTAAGATTGAACATGGCACCTTGAGCTGAGCAGCCATGAGCTGCCGACGGTTGGCCAGATGGCAATTAGACTTGGGAGCTGAGCTAGCTGTGCCCTCCACAACTAAGACTGAAGGACAACAACTTGGCTGTACCCCTTCCCCAATTCCTCAACACTGTTCCCCTTCCCCAATTCCCGAATAAAATCTTAAAAAAAAAAAAAAAGACATAGGTAGCTAAATGGATAATAAAACAACGCCCTTACACACGCTGTCTACAAGAGACTCATTTCATATCAAAAGACACACAGACTGAAAGTAAAGGGCTGGAAAAAGATATTTTATGCAAGTGGAAATTTATAAAAAGCTGGGGTTTACTAATTATATCAGACAAAATAGACTTTAAAACAAAGGCTATAACAAGAGAAAAGAACATTCCATATACAATAGCCAAGGTATGGAAGCAATGTAAATGTTCATCAATACAGTATTGGATAAAGATATGGTACATACAAAAAATACCTAGGAATACATTTAACCAAGGAGGTAAAAGACTTGTATTTGGAAAATTATAAGACGTTCAAGAAAGAAATTGAAGAAGACACAATAAATAGAAGCATATACCATGTTCCTGGATAGGAAGAATTAAGATCGTTAAAATGTCCCTACTACCCAAAGCAATATATGCCATATTTTGTCATGTATAATGTGCAGTTTTTTTGCCCAAATTTGTGAGGGAAAAATAAGGATGTGCATTTTACATGGGTAGTATTAATTCTATATCTATATAAATGTTTTTAATTCTTTTGTTTATGTTTATGAGTTAAAAGTTTAACTCTAGAAATCAATAATGATATCTGTTTGCAAAAGAATACCCTGGAATACCATAATTTTGTTTTCATTGAACTTACAATGACAAAGAGTTCTTGGATTTCTTTGATGTGTAAATATCATAAATTTGTTACCAGTACATAAAATTTCTTCTAACTTGTATCTGTTCTTGTGTTTTGTAATTATTTGTTACATGAAATTTCTTGTACCATAATATGTTAAAAATAGATGCTAAAATCTCTTTATAATACAAAACACAAGTATGTAAATGTAAATAAATAAAAATTTGTATTAAAAAATTGAAATGAAAGATTTTCTTCCTGAAAGTTTGGACCAAAAATGTGGGTGCAAATTATACATGGGAACACATTATACATGGCAAAGTACAGTAGATTCAATGCAATCCCTATCAAAACACCAATGGTATTTTTCACAGAACTAGAACAAATAATTCTAAAATGTATATGGAATAAAAAATAAAAAAAGAAAACCTGAATAGCCACAGCAATCTTGAGAAAGAAGAACAATGTTGGAGATATCACACTATTAATATCAAAGTATACTATATTACCAAGTTATAGTAATCAAAACAGGATGGATGATACTGGCATAAAAACTGACACATAGGTCAATGGAATAGAAAAGGGAGCCCAGAACCAAACCCACACTTATACGGTCAATTAATCTATGACAAAGAAGGCAAAAATATACAATGGGGTAAAGACATTTTATTTAAGAAATGGTGCTGGGATGGAAGAGATCCAAGATGGTGGAGTAGATAAACACTGTGCCTGCACCCTTGAACACATTAAAATTACAACTAAATTATAGAAAATTCAACCTGGAGAACCATCTGAAGTCTAGCCTCTCCTCTCCTCTCCTCTCCTCTCCTCTCCTCTCCTCTCCTCTCCTCTTCTCTACTCTTTTCTCTTCTTTTATCTCTCAACTAAATGTAGTCAATTTTAAGGAATCTGGGAACCGTGTTATAGAGGGAACAGGTAGAAGAATTTGAGTTTTTAGCTTAGAATTGTTCTTGTCCAAGTAACAAATAAGAAAGCAAACCAATGTGCTAACAGGAAACTAAATCAATATACTTAAGTTACAAATAGATTCCAGATAACTATAAAAAACTTTTGATAATTGGAATGAGCTGCCTACGAAATTTGCCCCTGTGATGATTCAAACAAACCCTATATGCCTTCTTCTTAAGATTGTGAGGGGCCACTTCTACAGTGGCTAGAAAATGCTAATGATTAATTAATGTATTACTCTTCTGTAGGTTCAGTTGCAGGAGAGAGAATTCACTCTAGCTACTTTAAACCGAAAGGAATTTATTATGTGTTACTAGGTAGCTGGCAGAAATACCTGTAGAGCAGCAGGCTGAAGGCAGAGATTTTAGGAGGAACTTTCAGAACCACTCAGCAGAACTAACCTTGTGAGGGGGCCTCTGCCATGTCAGAAAAAAAGCTGAGGAATCGGGAAGTGGCCATTGCCTCTGCTGGCTCCTGGATCACACTGTCTGCCGTGATCAGCTCCACTAGAATGGAGGCACCTCTCTCCTAATGTTCCCTCTGCCTTCTCAGTCTCACAGGGGTGTGTCTGCTTGGTGAGGACATTTGCAGAGCCCAAGATATAAGGAAGGCTAGGAAATGGAGGCTTTGGGTGCACAAGAAACTCAATAGTGTTTGGGGGTTCTGGGTTCTCTGAACCCTCTAAATCTTCCCAAAGTGGTCATTCCCAGTTTTAAGTTTCTATTCCTTCTCACAAATGCTCCAGCATTTGCCTGTAATCCGGTGAGGCCATAAGCTCAAGCTGTGTTGTAAACAAGCCCCCATCAGGCTCTGCAGCTGACTGATTATATGAACGCCGAAACAACAAGAGATAAGAGACCCTTTTAGAGCAGAAGAAACTAATTCACGAGTTCTCTGAAACTTGAAATGAAATGATAAAAATCCAAGCTTTTCAAAAGTTTTTCAGATACTATTATAAAAATGCAGCACACATCCATGTCCTCGTATTGCTCCCTAATATACAGCCACTCAGTCTGAGAGTCATGACTCCAACAGACACTTGAGTCCAGGTGACACTGGAACATATGTAACTTAAGTAACTTTTGTCTCTCCCTGCCATGGTCTGCCAGTACCCATCCTCTAATGGTTACCAAATCCTCAGGGCCTTCAAACCCAGCTAAGTCATGAAACCCACCCCAGGCTCCCATCTTTGAATGTCCGTTGCCTGCAATCACCTCTAATACTGATTTCTATGTTATTCCAGGTTTAGTGCAAACAATTGAACTCAGTTTAGAGAGTCTGGGTATAAAGGAACTTAATATTCATTATTAGGTGACTTATTTTTTTAAAAAAACTGGAATAATTGAGCTGAGCTTCCAGGAATGACCCTCAGAACGCTGCAGAACTTGCCCACGTTCGGAGCTGCTGCCTCTGCACTGGTCGGGAAGCCACCCGCTGGCACCGAAATCATGCACCTCTGTTGAGACCCTCGCCAGCATAGTCAACAGCATGCTTCTTAATACACACAAGGCTGAAACAGACACTAGGATCTCTGCTACAGCTGCTACAGAAAAATACTAAACACCTCCACAACTATTAATATATTTGCCTCACAGGGTTCACTTCCTCCTTCTCATCTGGCATCAGTATGTCGGCTTAGAGGAAGCTGAAGTCCTGGGGGAGTAGAAAGACCATGCGTAAACAGAGGAAGCAGCAAAACTCAAATATAAGAGTGCATAGTAAGTGCAGTATTTAGCTTTCTCACCCCTACCATGTCATAACACATGATGCCTGTGTCTCATTCTCAAAGAATCTTCAGCCTGGGCAACAGGATTTTTAAAAGCTATTAGGTGATAAAAATGTTCAGCCAGAGTGAGAATCCCTGCCTCAGCAGACCTCTACTCTGTCCCATTTAGGCTGTCCCTGGCCAGGGACTTAAAACTAAAGTTGTCACAAAGAGAATCCTATTATCTGTGGAACCGAGGAAATCACAAGGACACTTTTTAGCAAGGAATACCCAATATGCATCATAACTGGCTTTTAGGGGGAAAATTAAGGCATGTGTTCTGATTAGGAGATTTAACCAACTTTATGAAACAAACTGGTTGGATTCATATTATGTCAAACTCTAGGAAGCCCCAAATGCTTCACCCAAACATTTACAACCATTGCAAAACAATTATTAGAAAACAATGTATGTCCTTTGCCATATTAATGCTATCAGGAACACAATGGCATCTCTGTCTCAAGGATTCTTGGAAGCCTTTACAATAGACACAGTTAACAGAGAGAAAAATTAGGATTCAGTTATTTGTAGTTGAGGAGGTAAAGGTTTTTAGGGTGCGCAGATACGAGGGGCAGCATACAGGTCAAATACAGTCCACTATTGTTCATGTAAGTACAATCTCATTGGAATATAACCACACTCATTTATTTACCTATTGCCTATGGCTTCTTAGGTGCCACAACAGCAAAGTTGAATAGCTGCAGCACAGATCATATAACCTGCCAAGCCTAAACTATTTCCTGTCTAGCCCTTTATAGGAAAGGTCTGTTGACCCCACTCTTGTATAATGATCCTGCTGAGTAGTAGGCCTCCAGCCAATTTCCCATCTGGTAGTATGGGGTAGGAGTGAGGTGGCACTTGACTCAAGGGTATCTAAGGAGGTCAGTTAATCAGATAGTCCGTCTCTTGAGAATCTGAACTAAGAGACTGAGACTGTAGCCAAATAATGGTAAGTCCTTGAACTGAAGAGTAATTGTGGAATAAGGGCCAGGGTCAGCACCATAGCAAACCAAAAATCAAGCTACTCTGGGAGAGTAGAAAGATCATGCGTAAACAGAGGAAGCAGGCGAATGAGGCAGAGCGGTGCAGAGACAGGGCCTGAGAGGTCTATAAAAGATAGCAGTCTTGGCTCTGGACCTTCCGGTTTCAGGTCCCAAGTTTCCAAGCTATACATCCTTTAAAAAGACAAATTTAAGATTCACAATACAGTATTATTAACTATAGTCACCATGCTGTACATTAGATCTCCAGAACTTCTGCATCTTATAACTGAGGGTTTGTACCCTTTGACCAACATCTCCCCATCCCCACCCCCAGCCCCTGGCAGCCACCATTCTCTATTTTCATGAGTTCAACTTTGTTCTCAGATTCCACATATAAGTGATACCATGCACTATTTGTCTCTCTCACCTGGGAGTTTTGAAGACATCTTGGTGGTGCCCCAACACCCCCCGAGATCCTGCCGTGACTGTCCTGCTGTGGGATGCAGCCAGCGGAGCTCTTTCAAAGCTTCTCCAGCAGTCCTCCAGGGACCAATTTGAGGATCACTGCTCCAGTGTTGCAGACACTCTTTAGAGCTGCCCAAAAAGGAACATGATTTCTTGCCCCCTACTTCTAAATCCCATCACCATCAGGGACAGGGAGGCAGAAAGCAGGAGCAGCATGGGCTCAGAGATTCTCTCCCCAGCTCAGCAACTCCAGCAGAAAACAAACCTAGCACACCAATTAGGCTCCAGACAGCACAGGGCAAACAGCAAAGTGACTGCAGGTGGATGGCCTAGACCGCACCAGCACCAGAACCCATAAGAGGAGTTTTAATTGTTACTATGTTTTCAAGCAGTTGTCTATGTGTCTGACACAAATGATAAAAACACATGGTTTCTGTCCTCTAAGAGCAGGAATGTGCAGTGAAAGAAATAATAATAATGTAAAAACAAACAGAACATACAAATAAAAACTAAGCCATAATGCAATGTGATTTTCACTCAGTGCTGTGGGAGCACCTGTTCACTTATTCATTAAATATTCAATGTGCACACACTATGTGCCAGGCACTGAATGTAAAATAGCAAACGTGGGTGAACAAAACAGGTTACCTCTACTTTCAACAACCTTACAGTCTATGGGGGATGGATATTACACAGATGAGCATACAGATGACTCTAAGGTAAATTTATGCGATAATTTCAAGGGTAGAAATGAGCAGGCTGCTACCCTGAAAGAGAATTAACAAGGACAAGGAGAGGGTTAAAATATAGATTGAGAGATTTGAGAAGATCGGCCTAAAAAATGGCTGGGAAGGCTAACAGTGTGCTTGAGGATTGGGGGAAAGGCGGCGCAGAAAGAATAAGATGTGAAGTGTCCCAGAGGTGGGAAAGAGGTTGGCATGTTACAAAACGCAAAGGAAAGTGAGTGCAGCCACTGTGAGTGAGGTGGTGTGCAGATGGGAGAGTGGGGGAAGCTAGAGGAGTCTGGGAAATATTCACACAGTGGGATCATTTGAAATGAGGCTTGAAATACACATTGATCAAAACAGGTCTCATGGAAATCAAAGAAAAGTTCCAGTGAGAATCTCCCAGGACAGATCTGAGTTCTGTGGGGTAAGAAGTTTCTGAAGCTGTATGGAAAAGAATGCAAGATAGAGAATACAAAGCTCTCAGGGCCCCTCGCAGAACCTTGAAAGAGCAGGGGCAAAGAAGAGGCGTGAGGTGTAAGCTGGTTAGCTTTATTGTAAGTCTGCCACCAACCATTATTCCAACCCTGCTCCTCCCATTTCCTGGCGTTGGTGAGAGCTCCCTAACTAGGACTTACACCCCTTCTCACCGCACACATTCCTAGTCAGGCCAGCATCCCAAAGCAAGCATTCATTTGGGCAATCAGGATTCATTTCATCATTTAACAAATATACATGTATTTGTTAGGTAGTCTAAAATGTATCATTTTTCATTGGACGTTATAGAGCACTTAATAGGCTATGAGCATGACCCAAGGACACCTACATATTTCTAATCTACTAGGTACCAAGGACTCTACTAGACACCAACCATACAGCTGTGAAGTAGATACCACTTGGACTCATGAGTTGAACATCTTGCATTGCCATAGCAATTTTCAAGGAAGAGAGAGAAGGTTTAGGTCTCCTTTGGAAGTCTAGGCCAATGACCTGGTCACCAGTTAATGACCTCCTGAAAATGCATGGTCCTTTAAATGAAGGACCATCTCAAAAACTCTCACAGAAAGACTGCCTGGGATAGAAATGGGTGAGAGTGAGCTCCAGCATTCCGCTGCTGGTGCCATCTTTTCAGATTTTATACACATAAAACTGCTCCTCTGTGTGAGACATCATAGCACTTAGCAACTAATTAGTTCGATTTTGTAGGCAGAGACAAAGCCTGGTGAGGAAGCAGGGGCAGAATTTCTACTTGTGGGTTTCGGGGAGTGGAGTGTTCGTGTTTTTCAGTAGAGAGGACCTGCAAGGTTGAAGGTTGATTCCCCTGGGCTGACCCTGAGTAACTCAGGTGCCTCGGGTACCTGAAAAATGTTGGGTCAGCCCTCATTTTTAAAAAAATGCTTTTACAGGAAGACACATCTCAACTACTATCGTTGTCCGGTGTGCAAAAGTAGTGTTAGGCTAATTTGAGTTCAGGTTGAATGTTCAACAGATCGACCTTGAATGTCCCTGCAATGGAGGTGGGGTGGAGAGTTTATAGGTTTAAACACCATAAGCACAGAATTCGGAACATTCAAAATCTTCTGCTCTTTTCTCCCTTTCCTCCCTTCCTGGAGTATAGCAATATCTCAAATAACATCTGTTCAATGTCCTGCAAATAGTGCCTGGATCACAATAATATGTCATTGTAATTTCCCCCACAGTAATCCTAGTCACCATTGTCCCAACTGGCTGGCTTACATTCAACACATCCAAAATTCCTGTTGGGGTGTGATTGAAATTTATGGGACATAATTATCTAGTACAAGGTGAAAGCCTTTATAAAATGTCTGGTGTGGTCTGTTTTTGAGGTTACTTAGACAGGTTTTGGTATATGATCTAGGTGAGCAGGGACCCTGTACCCTTAAGTGTCACCTCCTATCTATTAGATACAACAGAAGTATAAGGTAATTTGGAGTATATTAGGGGCATAAAGAATCTAGGAAACCACACCTCAGAGACATCATCAAAATGAAGAATGCAAAAGGAAGCAATTTTGCTGGGGTTTGGCTTTTTATTTCTGAACTTTGTGCATAAAACAATTCCTTTGAGCCCCACAAAGTAGGGTCTAAAAAGTACCATTTTTTTCTTGAATATTTATTGAACACCAAGTAGGTGTAGGGCATGACTTCGGGAGTCATGCAGAGATATAAAATGCAAGCACTGCCCTTCAGAAATATACAGTTTGCTTGAAAGGCACAAGATAGATGTAGAAAAGATACATAACAGACCCCACTGAACATCCCAAGGAGCACAGACCATTTTGACTACAGGAAGTCAAATGCTAGGCATGGTCCCTAAGAGCTTTGGGGCAGGTGGGAAATGGAGGAATATTGGTGGGAAAGGAGGGGGAAGCATTTAGGTTAACATTTCAGACTCATAGGAAGGTGGATTTGGGGCAGGCAGGTGGTCAGAGCGAAAGAAGAAACACATGATTTATCTCAAAGTCAAGCTAACTATGGCTCAAAAACCAAATCTGCTTTTGTAAAGCCTGCCAGTTAAGAATGGGTTTTACAGGGCCGGTTGAGTGGCGCGGTGGTTAAGTGCTAGTTTGGGAAGCCAGTGGCCCCGGTTTGGTCCCATATATGAGGGCCAGTGACACTGACCTCAAAAAAAAAAAAAAAAAAAGGTGAAGAATGGGTTTTACATTTTTATGGTTGAAAAACAATCAAAGAAACATTTTGTGGCATGCAAAAATTATATGAAATTCAAATTTCAGAGCTGACAAATTTCTTTTGGACACAGCCATGCTCGTTTGTTTAGTATTGTCTCTGGCTGCTTTCTCACAACAGCAGAATTAAGTAGCCACCTAAAATATTCACTATCTCGTTCTTTACAGAAAAAAATTGCCTCCCCCGTTCATTCGAGAAGCAACCGCTTGACCAGACCAAGGAGCAGGGGAACTGGCAGGGTCTATCTAGGCCATAGTGGGTCATACTGGGCTATGGAGTTTCGACTTCACTCTCTTAACGATAAGGATTCATTAAAGGTTTTGAGCAAGACCAGAGAATAAGGAGAGGTGTGAAGATAAAGAGAGAGGAGAGAGTTGAAGAAAGAAACAATTATGAGCACTTCGTCGAAAAGTGAAGTCATAAAGACTGACCTGGTTCCCTTCACTATTCTCCTGAGGACTATTTCATGTATTCTCCTTTCTCTTCAATCATCCAACAACTCTCCTCCCTTTTTACTTTCAGCTGATGACCTTGTCTATATTTCATTGAGAAATTTTTTTAAAGAACAAGAAAGAAGCAAGTAGCAAGTTCTTCATCCTCTCACTTGGAATCCATCTCCCCTTTGCAGCCCTGAAGGGTGTGCCTGATCCTTTCCCTGCATTGCCCCCTGGAGGCTATTAGAATGAAGCGCAAGTTCAGACCTCCAAATCCGGCCCTGCTTTCTCTATTCCCAGGTCCCACCATATTGAACAAACAGGACTCAAGGGATGCAATCACAGAACAACATCAGAAGGTGTCATGGATTGAATGGTACCCCAACCTCTCTCCCCCATCCCCGAAGATGTCTGTATCCTAATTCCAGAAATCTGTGAATGCTACTTTATTTAGAAAAGGGGTCTTTGCAGGATATAATTAAGTTCAAGCTCTTGAGATAAAGAGATTATCATGGATTGTCCTGGGTGGAGTGTGAGGGAGGAAGGGGGTCTAAACCCAATGATAAGTATCTTTATAAGAGACCCAGGGGAGATAAGACAAACAGGAGAAGGTCACGTGAAGACAGAGGCGGAGATTAGAGTGATGTATCTGTAAACCAAGGACCACCCCCAGAAGCTGGTGATTTTCCCCCAGAGCCTCTGTGGGAAATGCAGCCTTGCTGACACATTGATTTCAGACTTCGTCTGCTCAGAACAGTAAGAGAATAAAGTCCTGTGGTTTTACTACCCAGTTTGTGGCAATTTGTTATGGCAGTCTTAGGAAACAAACAGGGGGCTATTTTTTTTGTCCTATCCCTGACGACATTTTTATTTCTACTTAAAAGGTTAAAAACCCTGATATTAATGTAAATCACAAAATTGCTTCAGGATTTACTATGTCCAATTCCAAGTCATAATGACTTCCATTCAGAGGTAAGGCTTCTCACCACATTCACCTTCACCATCCCCACCCCCAAGCCCCCACCTCAGCCCTTTCCCCTGACTATAGGCAGGACATCACCTGCCAGGAGAGGGCAGAGGCAGCTTTGTTCCTCCCCCTCACCATTTTCCTCATTTGCCAGCTACTGTTTCTCAGCCTTCTGGGGTTGGAGCAGGAGAGCAGGGAAGCTGTAACTTGACCAACACTATCATACGCTGACTTTGCACTGTCCAGTTTTGGATGGCGTTGAGAATGGCCTCCTCCTATGTTCTTGGGTTCGGCACCTCCTCATCCTCACCCCATCACTGGAAACCAGTCACCTGCAGGTACTTTGCTGAAGGTGATACACTCCTCTCTGGGTCACAGCTTATTTTTTCTCCAGCTGCTAGGAATCACCAGAGTCTAATCAGATCGCATTACAGGGGCCTCCCCGTGTCAAAATTAAAGTTCTCACATATTGAAACATCATTAATTCAGCAGCTGAGAAGATGCTTTCCTTTCCATATCAGAATACTAATGAGCTAAAAAGCTATTAAAAGATAGAACTCCTTTATTTGAATAAAAGCCACGAGTGCTGACCTTTACATTGTCTGCTCAATTTTCCCTCGAATTACAGCATACCTAACTAGACTTTTGATCTTGAGCAATTTCAAATCTCGATTCCACATCTGACAGTGCTGACACCAGACTCCCAGCCCCACAAAGCTTTGATAGAATTCTTAATAAAATGAAATTGATAAAGAACCGCAGTTTTCTTTGCAGTGGCCTTTCCTAAAGCTGCTGAGATGGCCTTGAATTGTCCATCTCAACTGTCTGTGGTCAGCTCATTAGTGAAAAGAGTGGAGCTCTGTGCCACTGAAGGCAAACACAAGGTCATGACTCCTGCCCAGTCCTCCAGCTTTATGCCATCTCATGGACAGAGGCCATACTCTAACCATGCCCCCTGCCAGGGTGAACCTAATTCCACTTGTAGAACATGTCATATTCAAGAAGGGTGAGTCACAGTCATGAGCCAAGCTGTTCGAATGACTTTTTGCTGGGCCTTTAATGTCTCTGAAAGTGCTGTCTATTCTAAGCACCTCCCCTAGACTGCTTAGTGATGACTGGATCGTATGCCCTCCTCATGCCCCTCCAGCGAGGCATGGAGGAGCCAGGAGAGGTGACCCGGTTTCAGTTTTCAGTTTTGCTACCAACTCACTTGTAGTTTTAGGCTTTACCTCTCTGAATCAGCTCTCCCACCTAAAAAATGAGAGTAGGTCAACCTTTTTCATATCTTCTCCATTATAGCACTTCTGCGTCATCTAGGCAATGAGGGACAATGACAAACTGGAAACCGCATAAAGAGAATTCTTTACTTGGCCAGTGCTACCTGCTTATGAGGCTCAGGTACAAGTCCCATCCTGTCTGCTATGCTCTCAGCAAAATGCTTTGTGCCAGGCGACTTCTGAAGAACTGTTTTGAAAAGCCAGCCAGAGAGCAGTGTGGGACAAAGGAACTCACACTGTGTAGTCACCACCAGAACTACAGAGCACGAGTGCTGGATTCTCCAATGACATTGCATAGGCACAACCTCCTGACCTCTTCCCTCCTGAGTCCCAGGCCTTTCACCTCCTGGGCCCAGGGGGCTGGTCTGCAGCTGCAACCATCCCTCCCTTGATGTCCTAAAGCTTGTCTCATGGGACTCTCAAGAAACTGAATACCATGGCACACTCACTTACAAACACCTTTTTATCTTTCGATACCTCAGAGAGCACACCAGGAGAGCACATCATTTTCCCCTCAGGAATAATGCTAAGGATAGGGCATAACGCAAAATTCCACTAAGAGTTTCCCTGGAGCATCAGGGTTTGCTCCAAATATGCCCATGTTGACTTACCACGGTACCTGGTATCACAGTTTATCCCCAACTTCCCACCAAAAGGGAGCTACTGCTGCCCTGGCCTGCATAGTGTCCATGTATGAGAGGGAGGGTAGGTGAAGGTGGGATTCTCCATGTCCCTCAGGACGTTCTCCACTGCTCTCTGTCCTGTTCCTCCCTGCTCTCTGCCCCCACAAGGCCGCCTATACACAATGCCCTCTGGCTTACCCACCCTCTTTGCCTTCCAGCCTAGTTCAGCCAGTCCTCTGACTGGCAGGAGATGGGAGGACAGGAGGGGTATGAGGTCAGGCATTTATATGCTGCACCGCTTCATGTCAGGTCTTGATTTGGGGAGCGTTTGCAGCCTCTGTGCAGGGCCACAGATCCTGCAGGGGCGCTCTCACACAACTACTGCTCTCAGCTCCAGGAGCAGCTCCTCCCCTCACCAAAGAGCCTGAACTTGGTCATGGCTCCTCACTGCTCCTGTCCGAGTGCTTCACCTTTGAGTGTGCCCTCTGTCAGACACCTACCAGGGATAACCCAGATTGCTGAAAGCCGAAGGTACATCCAAGCCCAAGGCCACAGAGGAACTAAAGTTCAAATACATGAGAGAACAAGTCCTGATGCTGGGTCTAGGGGCCAAACCCAGAATCAAGGTACAAGATGGAAAGCCTTCTAGAAGGTAAGAACCTGGAGAAGACAAACCAGATGAACCAACCTGATCAAAAACAAGCAAATGCACTTGCCTGTGGGGATCGCACTCGTCTTTCTGGCCAGTAGGTACAGTGAATATGGTAGGCTGGCTTCAAGGATGAGGGACACAATAAATCCTGTAACTCCCATCTAAGGTTTTAATCTTTCCTTCTCCAACAGCGCAAGGTTAGAATACAAGTACCTCAGGGAAGAGTTTAAGTCAAGGGCTGTAACCCTGGTACCCAGGGTATAGGAGGGTACTGTTGGGGATGAAAAAATTTGCCTCTACCCTTCTAGTTTCTTTCAATGGGTTTAATAATTAAATCTACATGGGACAGATTAATAAGAAAATAACCAAATTTAACTTTATACATACATATGGGGACCCCACATTCACGAGAGGTTCCAAGACAGAAAGCTAAAATAGGGTGTATGACATCCTGAGCTAAGAATGAGGAGGGTGGCCCGGAGCTTCACAGGGAAGGGGGGTCAATTCACAGGACAATATGAGCAGATATTCAGTATCAGAAGTAGCCCTGCCTTGTGAATAGGTCATAAAATGTTATTTCTGGTGATAATTCTTATGATGGGCAAGGCCCCACTTTAAATTCTTTGAGGGAGAGGTAAAAGTTTCTCATGAGCCCACAGGGTCTCAATTGCATTCAGTTCAAAATAATCCACATGCCAATCCACATCTGGGGAAGTCTGTTCCACATCCCTGTAGTACCTTACCGGGAAGAGTCAACAGCATTCATCAGATTCAAAAAGGGATCTGGGATCATGAACGGTTATAATTTCCAGATAACCTTACAGTCCATTTACCTTTCAGCCTTCTCTTTTCTTGGGGAAAAAAAAAAAAAATCCCAACTCCTTTCTGTTATATTAGTACTGATTGTTTCCCATCCCTTTCCTCATCCTCAGGCCCTCCCCACCTCCCCACCCCCACCCCCCATTCCCCAGCTCAGGCCTTGCAATTCAATATATGACATTTAAGACCAATACTACTTCAAATCCTGGTAAATCCTCATAGCTCTGGTTTGTGAGGCAGAAAAAAGTTTTGGTTCCCCTCAATTGCAGTGCCTCCGTCATGTCACATTTGATATTTGGCATCCATGGGTTGAAAAGGAAATTTGGCACCAAATTTTTATTATGTTAAATAAAGGGCTGCCCTCACTAAATGATCACTGAGATAATCCCGGTCCTGACATTCTAGGGAGTCAAAGTTCATTTTAGCCATTTTAGTGGAGGGTGTGAGTGGTGGTACTTCATTGTTTTAATTAGCATTTCCCTGAAGAATAATGATGCTGAGTACTTTTTAAATGTTTATTAGTTTTTGGTATCTCTTCCTTTGTGAAGTATCTATTCATGTCTTTGGCTTATTTTTTTTAACTTCTTTGACTTTTTATTACTGAGTTCTAACAATTATTTACATAGTCTAGATACAAGACTCAAATGATAAATTTTCAGATATATTTTGAATATTTTCTCATATTCCATGGCTTGTCCACTGATTTTCTTACTGGTGACTTTGGTAAAGTTTTTACTTTTGATAGAGGATAACATCTTTTTTTTTTTCATTTCTGTTTACTGCTTTCTGATTCTAAGACATGTTTGTCTACTCCAAGTTCATGATGATATTCTTTTTTAGCTTATACATTTAGTTCTTCCATCAACCTTGAATTAATTTTTGCTTATGGTGAGGGAAACAGAAGTCAAGATTGAGTTTATTTCCTTATTGATATTCAAGTGAGTCAAGCAGTATTTATAAAAATCCCTTTTTTGCCAATTAAATTATTTTTATATCTATGTAGAAGATCAAATGGCCATATTCATGCAGGTCTATTTCTGGATTGTTTTCTACTAGATCTTTTGTAGCTTCATATAAATTTTAGAAAAAGTATGCTAATTTCTATAGGATTATGATTGGAACTGAGTTGAATTCAATACACTATTTTGGAAAGAATTGCTGCAGGTTAACAATATTGGGTCTTCCACCTTTCAATTTTTTTTGTTGCAAAAATATACAAACACAAATTGTTTTTAACATTGACCTTGTACCCTTAAACCTTGCTAAATAAATTTATTACGTCCAATAGTTTTGAAAAATAGATTTCTTAAAATTTTTATGTGTTAAATATGAATATAGTTTTATTTCTTCCTTTTCAATCTTCATGCCTGTTTTTTTTCTTTGCTATATTGTACTTACTCTACCAAAATGTTAAGTACACAAACTCATCCTAGAAAAAGTGCTACATACCTCATTGCTGAATATCACTATGGTCACCTTCCAAGTTCTCCCCCTTGGGAAGTTATGCACCGATGCCAGCACCTAGTCCACCCTTTAAAGCAATTTTGGAACTCTTTTCCTGGAATGACTACCAGAGATGTCACCGTATTACCCTCGAGGTCCTGAATGTTGTCAAAATGTCTTCAATATTTTGTCTTCAGGTAAAAAAAGAAGTCATTGGGGCCCACATCAGGTGAGTAGGGAGGGTGTTCCAATAGTTATTTGTTTACTGGCTAAAAACTCCCTCACAGACAGTGCCTTGTGAGCTGGTGCACTGTCATGATGCAAGAGCCGTGAATTGTTGGCAAAAAGTTCAGGTCATCTAACTTTTTCATGCAACCTTTTCAGCACTTCCAAATAGTAAATTTTGTTAACTGTGTGAAATATGGGTGTACCAATACAACCCTGAAACAAAGCGTCAAAATGCACAATGGGAAGTCAGCCAATTCTCTACTACCAAAAAAGTTCCTTCAACCAAATCAAGAGTCAAAACGATGTCGCTAACCCTGTGAGACAGTTGTGAGACACTGATATACAAGGTTATGAAAACTCCCCGAGCTGTTTGTATAGTGCAGCCAATGTAAGCACACGGTGGCAAGTTTGCGAACTTGTCAGCCCTCATAGGTGAGCGCAGATGATACCCTTGCCTAGTTTTCAATCTCGGGGAGATTTTTCCATGTTTCACCATTAGAGATGATGCTAGTTCAAGGATATTCATAGATGTCCTTTATCACATGGGGGAAAATTCTCTTCTATTCCAAGTCAGCTGAACGTTTCTGTTGTTCTTGTTTGTTTTTTAATCCTGAATGGGTAATGAATTTTGTCTATTGATTTTTCTGAATCTATTGAAATGATTTTATGGGATTTCCCCCTTTATTTGGTTAAATATTTGATTTTTAAATGTTAATTTGTATTCCTGTTCATAAATGCCACTCAGTCATAGTGGCATTTATGAACAGGAATACATGTTGCTGGGTCAATTTGCTAATATTTTGTGAAGAATTATGAACATGATCATGAGGGATATTTGTTGATATTTTTATTATTTTTTAAATTTTCTTGACATATCTTTGCCAGGTTTGGTATCAGGGTAGTATTTGCTTTATCCAATAATTTGGGGTGTTTTTTCCCCCTCTGTTTTCTGAAAAAGTTACTATAAGATTGGCATTGTTTATTTTTCAAATTTAATAGAATTTAATAGAATAAAACCATCAGAACTTAAAATTTACTTTGTGACAGATTTTGATTATAGATTCAATTTCTTTGATAAAGGCCTTTCAGATACCCTAGTTGACCTTGTGCCATATTTTGCTTAAGTTTTAGTATTTATCACACACTGGAAAGGGTCCTCAGGCAAAAAGCTACAAATTTAGAAATTTCACCCTTTGTAGTGCCTCTTTCACAGGTAATCCCCTCCATCATGTCTGATTTTGGTCAGGTCTTTCAAGTAATTTTCTTATAAGTTATTTGTCCAGATTTGATGATAATCTGTGGAAAGTTTAGTCTAATCAAGCTATTCCATTATTCCTGGAAGCTAGAAGAACTCCTGCACTGAGACCTTTTACCAGAACTGAAAGCAATCCTTGCGCTGTGAACCCATCTCCTGACACGGGCTCCTTGTGCCCTCAGCAGCCTTGGCGTGGTCATGGAAACTACCAAAACACATTTCCCCAGGCCCCCAAAACCTCCTGCAGCCCCTCCCAGGGCTTTGCCCCCAGGCACCAGGTTTTCCTTCACCTCCTCAAAGTGAGTTCTTCCCACTCCCTGCCTTTGCCTGGGTGCACCTCCTTTTAGTGTGGCTGGTCCTTCTCAGCCCTCAGGTCCTAACTGATGTCCCCTCTCAGGGAGCCCCTCCCAAACAGCCTGTCTTCAGTGGCTTCTCCCTAATATTTTTTGAAGCTCTTGGTTTTTTGTTTTGTTTTTTTCTCTTCATAGTAATTACATAATTTGAAAATATTTTGTGTCTCTCCCATTTCAGAATATAAGCTCCTGACAATGGGTGCCCCCTCTGTCCTGGTTAGTGACAATTATCTACTGGAATTGCTTCTTGTTAACAATCGCCCTTTTAAACACAAAGTGGGAGGGCTAACAGCTTTCCTGCTTTCTTCGGGTGCATGTGTTAAATCTCAAGCAAAGAAACGTACGCTCTGGAGAGGGAAGGGAAGGGCCCTCTGCAGAACCACAGAAATATAGATGAGCTTCTGCCTGTAATCCTGATGATGATGATGATGATGATGATGATGGTGACTTTTTATACACCAGGGATGTTATATATTTATCTCTAATCCTCAAAACTACCCTGCAAGATCAGGACTGCTATATATACACATGACAAAACTATGATGCAAAAGAAACCTCAGGTCATTCTATATGTAAGATGATTAGACAAATGCCATATGGCAAGTTTAGTCTCATTCTCTCAAAAGTTTTAGTTAGAACGTTCTCTACAGAGCCCATCAAAACAAACACACTCATAAACATGCTCACAACATATAACTCAATTTCTCCTATTTCCGCCAGCCCTCACACTGGAACAATAAAAGGTCTCTAAAACCATATTCAAATCAAACGGTAGATTTATTGGCTGTCTGTTACACAACGAGGTGACAACATCTCAATACAGGACGCTCTAAACCTTGGGTGGGCTTCCCGTTGTACTGAAGTCCAGTGAGAGGGACGTACAGGCTGACAGCGAGTGGGCAACAGAAGCGACCTGGTCCACATTTCCACAGGCCTAGGGAACCTTGTGTTCTTTCCTTCATAGCATCTTCCTCTTTTCAAACTCCTTCAGAAACAGAAGAGAGGGAGAAGAAGAGAGAAGAAAAAGATAAAAGATCCAAATTACATTCATGGTCGAAGTGATTCTGAAACCTCTTATCATCGGGATTCTTTGAACAACCAGAAATCACATGAGTAAAATGTACCAGGATGAGAGTACTTGAACACAAAATAACAGTTTTTGAATTAGTCTGTGTCAGCTTGAATTTCACTGAGTTAGATGCAGAGCTTCAATTTAATGTCTTCTAAACACGGAAGCCAAGAGGCTGTGAATTATACTTATTTTTCAACTGCAGTATTAGTTAGTATTAGGAGTTGACAAACCGGATTGTGCTTATCCAAACCTTTAATGTGATACATACATGAGCCACACATGTCCTTTTAATACAGCAACAGGAACAGGTTTGCTTAGTTTCTCAGAGAATAAAACTAAACGCAGATTTGAACAAAATGTCAAGAACCTCAGAAATATCTAAAAATGAAACAATACTGAAAATCACCTTTCTCTAGATTGTCTGTAGTAATTAGAAGACAACAAATGTGTAGCTAGCTGCTGCCACTTACTGGACGAAAATGGTAATGCATGTCTCCAATGTGAATTTTTAAGCATTTGCTTGCCCCACCCCACCCGCTTTTAAATAAAATTTGTCTTCACACACTCACCAACCACCCAGATTTCTTTCAAACACTATGGCACATAATGTTATATTCCAAATGACAGGATCATGTAAAGATTCAAAATAAAACAAGGAGCCCATTTTATAATCCCTAAAACAAGGACAAAGATTGTGTCAAAACTCCATTCCCTCCTGGGAATACAACCTGTGCCTGTTTTCAGCATGCTTAAAAAGTCTTTTCTGTTTGCTTTTTTGATCAAGGCTATAATCATCATAAAAATAGAGAGCCTTAAGTGATAATGCAAAGAGACGGGCTGAAAATCATTATAAAAAGATTACAGAAGACAGCACATCATTTAGAATATTTTAAATCACAATGTCCTATTAAAAAGGGATAAGAAAAGCAAATGGTTAAGAAGTCCATCCTGCAGCCTGTATGGCATCCCAACACAGCCAGGACCAGAAACTAAAGATTCTTCTATAAATCTCCCTCCACCCTGACTCCCTCAGGCTCTCATTTCTTGGTACTCAGCCTTCAACCCCTCCCCCTGGAGACAGAAACCTATGGGGTTGGCATAGCTGTATCCCTCAAGCCCACCATGGAAAAAACAAAACACAAGGCAATTTTATGCATCACCCAGAATTCACAGCACTTATGGACTCTGAAATGCTTTCTTGAATATTGTATCTTGACACACACAAAAGAGCAAATCCTCATGTTTAAAGAAAAGTTATCAGAACGTTATTCCTGGTCATGCCCAGTTAGGACAGTAGGACATAAATGGAGTTGCTAGAGGCTGTGAAGCTGCACACCAGAGAGAATAAACAGGTAAGACCCAGGAGAAAAGTGTGGCCCCAGGAACCCAGTGTGGCCCCCAGGGATCCAGTCCGCTCACCTTGTAGATGGTGGCTCCCAGCTGTGCAGGAGACATGCTGACCACAACTCCAGCGCTCTGTAGGGAAGAGATCTTCTCTTTAGCTCCACCTTTCCCTCCAGCAATAATTGCTCCTGCATGACCCATTCTCCTGCCAGGAGGAGCTGTTAAACCAGCAATGAAGGACACCACAGGCTTGGCTTTGGGACCCTGGAAAGTGATATTTTAAACAGCAATGAAGTTCGGTCCCACATATGAGGGCCAGTAACACTGCCCTCAAAAAAAAATAAATAAATAAAATAACAAAATAAAAAATTAACAGCAATGAAGAAGTTGATCAAAACCAAACTCCCATTTCATGACTCCATCAGTAAATGGCAAATGGCTCGGACAGGGCCCATCATTCACCCTCACTAAGAAAACCGATACAAATGCTAGGCTGTGACGGGAGCTACTGCACTGCCCTGTGATGACTTAGCCTTTCATACAAACTTAGGAAATCAATCCTGAGCAAATTTTTTATCTGTTTAGACAGTAAACTTCAACTTCACTGGCACAAGCTGTTTTACAAAAACATACTCGTATGTGACTCACGAAAAATAAAAAAGTGCACTCGAAAATATGTGTTCTGTAATTTGTGATAATAATGAATTAAGACACAAGACCAGGTTGTTTTTATTTTAACCTGATTTTATGTCTTAATTTATTAGCAGTTAACCCTTAATAAATCCGGACAAAGAAAAAGATGAGGTGGGAAGGTATACTGGAGAGGACCCAGACCAGGAGTCACCACTTTATTTCCAGTTGACTCAAGCTGCATGACCACGACCGTGGACAAGACACATCACCTCTCTAGACCTCTGCTTCCTCACCTGTGAAATGAAATGGCTGAATCAGACTGATGGCCAAGGGCCCTTCCCTTCTGAAATTCTCCGATGTCTAAGAAGGAACATGGGGACTAATTTTAGTCAACCAAAATCCATTCTAACGTGTAACCGCTATGTGTATAAACAGCACTGTAGTATGTTCTGAAGTAAAAATAAAACCCCACACACGGAAAACAGAAGAATTCTTGTGCTCTGGGTTTACAGTGTAGTTGAAGAATAGTTGAAGAAATAATATAAACTATGTATACACATCAATGAGTTAAGAGATGCCGTAAGAGACGCAATTTATGAATATACAGTTAAGTTTCATGGTGAATGAAAATACCACATTCATAACAGGAATCCAGAGGCACCAAGAGACCCCTGTGAGAGACAGGGGGCCTGTGGAAGGCGGAGCCTGAGAACAGCAGAGTCTGAACGCTTCATTCAAGCACCTGCGCCTCCCCCAGACCAGCAGTTCTCAAACTATGGGATCCTGGGACCCGTTATACCTACAAAAATTACTGAGGATCCCAAAGAACTTTTATGTAGATTATAGCTGATGTTTACTGTATTAGAAAATAAAACTGGAAACTTTTATAAATATTTATTAATTTATTTTTAAAAACTTTTTAAAACTTTTTAAAAAAACACGGAGAAAAGTGGAATTATTTTACATCTTTGCAACTCCTGAATGTCTAATAAAATGCAAATCGATTTTAATATCTGGCTTTGCATTCAACCTATTACAATATGTTGACTGAAGTCCAAGAAAATCTGGCCTCAGACACATATGCAGTTGAAAAAGGGAGAATCAGATAATTGTGGATATTCTTCTTTGATACTGCATGAACCTCTTCAAGTGACAACTTCTTAAAGGTTAGATGCAAGCTGGAATCTGAAACCACAGCAATGACCTTTTTGTCCTTCGTTACTTTAAAATCCATTAGTCTGTCCTGCATTTCAGTGAATCTGGCCTACAGTGATTTTGTAACATGCTTCGGTCAGATGGAAAATACCGGTTCCCTGAGTGATGCAGATCTTCCTGATGCTGACACATTTCATCTTTCAATATCAACAAATCACACTCATCACTATCACCAGAAATCTCATTAGAAAAGTTTTTAACAGGAAGGTTGTCAAGTTCACAGTGGCAGTTATAAGTTTTCCAAAATATTAATATTCACTTGAAAGCTCAAATTTTATTATTGGCAACAAATACTAGGATAGGGCAGGTTTTCTTTTTATGGCAAGTTTGCTTTGTTCATTTTTTCAGAAAAGGCCTGCTATATACCCAGGTCTGAATAACCAGTGTGCCTACCAGTCGCTCTTTTGAGTAAAATTGGTGTCTCATGAAAAAAGCAGTTAGGTGAGCTCACAACTCAATTGGGAAAGCGCTTTACTTCCCTCCCATTTCATCACCAAATACTGACTCAAGGGTCAAAATTTAATTAAATTAAAATTTTTTACTGCTTCATCAAGGACATTCTTAAATAAAATTGGCTCTTTTCTGTTTTTTTTTATTGCGTGTACAGGGCGGTGAATGATGACTAGTGCGGTTTGCTCCCATTGCCCTCATCCCTGCTAGGGGCCCGCATGTCAGGTCCTCCGGGATCGGACACCGCTTACTCCATCCTTGTCTCCTACCGTCTTCCCTGCTCTTTATCATCCAATAATTCCAGGCTGCTTGGCCTCTATTCCTCTGCTGAGAAATGTTTTCCATCCTTCTTGGGTACCTCGCAAATTTCTCCTTAACTTCTAAGACCTCGTAAGACTTCTCTCCTCCACAACCCTTTCTAACTCCTTCTCCCACACTCTGCACCGATGCCCTTAGTGTCAGTCACCTCCTGCTGGGTGACCCTGCTGGCCTTTCACACTTTCATACTGTCCTACTCAGTCACCGGCTGTCACTTAGTTCCCACATGTTCCCTCTTCTCAACTCTGAATTCCCTGAACACAGGGCCTATGTCCTCACTTAAAAAGAAAAGACTCCATAAGTCACTTATTCATTCACTTGTGGGCTCTGCAGAGGCTCTGAGTATTTCCAATATGAGTGGCACTAATTCCATGTGATCCTTCTGTCCCTGTCTGTACTCAAATCGTGGGAATACTGCACTAGGAAGGACAAGATGATGATGAGCTTAAAACGTCAGACAAGTTTACACTCTGTCCTATTAACAAAGAAGAGTCACTTGAAATTTCTAAATCACAGAAAAATACTATTAAAAGACATTGGGGGGAGTGTAGTCTGAAAATGGGACACAGAAATGATGACAAGAGTGAAAGCCTAAAAACAGAATGACCAGTCAGGATGGTACAGCCCCGAGCAGAAGCGGGGGGCTGTTGACTCTTGTCCTTAATCCCTGCAACCTGACCCTGAGCCCTCCCGCTGTGAGGAGAAGTCAGGCAGGCCTGGGTATGAATCCTACCCCTGGTTCATTTGTTGTGCACTTACCATAGACAAGTTATTAACGTCTCACTCATAAGGACAAAAACATCTTACTAAAAGGGTCAAGATAAAGGTTAAACAATACTACTTTCGCCAATAATTAATGTCATTGTAACAATGATAATAGTAGTTATAACAGCATATAGCATTATTCTGTTCACTCTGTGCTGGGTAGGATGCTAAATGTTTTATATAATATGTCAACTGAATCGTCTGACCTAGAATCTTGCCCATAACAGGTCCTCAATGAAAATTAGCTCCACAAGAATTAACCAGGAATAGGAAAAATGTACCAAATGTACAAAATGCATATGTTTAGTTTTTCTCCTTAAATTCTAAGCTATTCAAGAGATTCAGAGTTGGGCCTAAATACATTTGAAAACTCACTTTAACATAGTGTAATGTCATATTAACCTAAGTCTTTTTTTCTAAAGACAACTCAGCTTGTACCTAATTTCAAACTTTATAACTTCTCTGAATTCAAGAGGCTAATAACATCGTACTCCAATCTCGACATTCTCGGTGCCAAGGACCAGGTTTGGCACCAAGAAGACCAGCTGCCTGCCATCCATAATCGTCTGGAGTGAGGGGCAGGGCCTATGCATGCCCTGGAGAAGGAATCAGCAAAGGCACACAAGGAGGAAAACAACGGGCATGTCAGATGGGACACTGCTCTGAAAAGGAGGGTTCGAGTGGTCTGTGAGGGACTGGAATGAAGTGCTAAGTCTACCCTTTCTCTTACGTGTGATGAGAAACCGTAACGGTTTAAAACCAGGGGGCATGAGGCCCCGACGTCTGTGTTTTGGAAAGGCAGATGCTGTAGGTGGCCATAAGCAGGATGGGTGGTGGTGTGAGGGAAAGGAGTACGGGTATCAATTATCAGCATGGTCCAGGTGAGATAAGATGAGGGCCTGAACCAGAGCAGGACTAATTACAGACAATGCTCTAAATCTCAACATACTACTAAGCTTTGAGAGACAGATGTTGGAAACAGTGGAAACGAGAGATGAAGAAAGAAATAAAGGATGATTCTGAGGTTTCTGTCTTGGAAACTGCATGAAGGGTGATGTCGTTTATATGCCGTAATCATTCACACTTCAGGAATAGGCACAGGAAGTAACTCCAGAGAAAATAATGAGGAGAAGCATCTGCAGAGAAACCGAGAGGATGGAGAGGATGAAAAATGAACTGAGGCTGCTGGTGACCTCTGCAGAAGCAGGGTAGGTGAATAAGATTCAACAGCAGCAGCAAACAACTCAACAAGAGCACTTATTGTGTGCCTGGTATGACTCTGCTGTATGTTCCAGTCATTTAAATGCCACAGTCCTTACAACAACGCTAGGAGGTGGGCACTACTGTAGCCCTATTTTGCCAAAGAGAAAACTGAGACACAGTGAAGTTAAGTAACATGCCCAAGGTCAGACAACTTCTAAGCAGCAGACAGAAGCCAAACTGCTGAGGATTGTGGAGTGAATAACAAGTGATCCACAGAGTGAGTTATATCTTATACAGAGATGAGAGTTTAAAATCGTCACAAAAGAAAATCAAGTATACTCAAAATAGCCCTTGAACATTCCTTAAATCACATATAAATGCGCATCGTTTTGTGTATACTACCCTGTAAGTCTCCGGTATCCATTACTTGTCTGTGACATGTAATTCATTCATTCCTCAATTTCTTCCACAAACAGGTGATCTCCTCCCGCTTGCCCAGCCTCCTGAAGGTGCTTCTGTGCTCATTCGTGGGTGTCGGGAAATCCTGGACACCCCTCGCCCGTCCCCCCATGCCCTTGCCGCAGCAGTCCAGAGCACACGCTCACTAAGGGGCTGGTGGGCCCCGCGCTGCTTCAGGCGTTGCTGCGCGCTCTCTCCCTCACCCCAGAAACAGAACTTAATTCCCTTAGGCTAAATGAAATTATACCACTCCGCACAACTTTTTATGTTTAATTCTGACATACATAATAAAGCTTTCCTACTTGATCTTTGAAGGGAAATACTACTCTACCAAGAAAGACTGAAGCTACAGGGAGGTAAGAGCCTGGAAAAGAATATAAAAGATAGGGTCTTTAGAAGGTCAGCCTTGTCAATGAGAAAGAACACTTATATCCCCTAAGATCAAAAGAAAGAAAACTAGGGCCGGCCGAGTGGCGCGGTGGTTAAGCGCTGGCTTGGCAAGCCAGCGGCCCGGGTTCAGTCCCACATATGAGGGCCAGTGACACTGCCCTCTAAAAAAAAAAAAAAAAAGAACACTAATGATAAGTGAAAAATGCACTGGAAGGTAAAGTGAGGGCTTTTGAGCTGATGACCTGAATGGGTCTCCGTTCAGCAGGAGGCCAACTTATCTGGCACAAACGTGTGAGGGGACACCTGGCTAAGAGGACTCAGTGGAGAATAGGCATTGTGGGAAAGGGGGAGAAGATTCAACCCAGAAAGAATCCAAAGTTTTCTCAGTGGTTAGTACTAAAGGCCCAGCTCAGAAAGGTTTGATTTTTATCCTTCATGTTTCCTTGAAAAATTGGTCTTTGAAAAAATACACCTAACTTCAGAAAAACAAGCCAGTGATGATATTCAAGAGCACAGAGCTGTATTTTTCTGCAGCCGAACTTACTGAATTATGTTGCTTCAAAAATTCTGCAGCATTCTCCTCTGCGTTGCCACCAATTTCACCAATCAATATGATGCCTTCCGTGGCTGGATCGCTCAGAAAGACTTCAAGGCAGTCAATAAAATCTGTTCCATTGAAAGGGTCACCTCCAATGCCTAAAAAAGTCAAAGAATAGCAACAGCATCAAAATCAGGTCAAGAAATGTTGCTTCTACTGGTTTCTTATGTGGCTTATTCCTCTCACCAATATTTTCAAATGTAACATCTCTCTTGCACTAAGCATTAAATAAAATCACAGATTGGTACATTTATTTGTTTATAATATTACATGAATCCTAAATGATGGCTGGATTCTGACACTCACAAAGAAAACCTTTTTCTTTTAGCTCCTTTATTAATCCTCTTTCCTCCCACAAAATTATTCCAAGACAACTGTTTATAAAAATGAGCATTTTAAGAAAATGGATATTTGTGTTTCAAGTGAGGATGCCTTCTCTGATTAAACATTTAACAAATTCTTTGCACAGAGTAACTATTACATGAGGTACGTTGCAGAGAAGCCACTCACAAGTTTTAAGGTAAAAGTCCTAGTGAAGGTCAGGGCAGATGGTGCTGACCACGCCTCCCTCAGATCCAGAGTGGGTGATGACGTGGACTACACACAGGGGCTCTACTCTACAAACACGACATCTAAGAATAAGTTCTCGGAGAGAATTAAAGTAAATGTTCTCCACAGGCTGGCTGCCACTTTTTTTTTCGTAAGTTATAAATTTACTGAAGGCAAGATGATTGACTTCCTACCCTTGATGCATCTCTGAAGGACGTAGCTGAGGAAGGGGAGTAGCATTTATTGAATGACAACCATGTGCCAAGTACTATGTCTTATCACACGTTAGACCTGCCGTTTCCTAATTCTTCCAGCCTCTCTGTGATATGGGCATCATGAGTCTCAATTTACAAATTAAAAACAGAAGCTGGGGAAGATGGAGATGGAGTTGGCAACTCTGGGTTTCAAAAACCTTTCTTATTCTCCATCATGCTGAGTTACCTAGTGTTTAAGACTGTGCTTGACACAGAGCAAAGCTCGATTAATGCTTCCAATCTTGGTTTCACGAATTTGAGTTTTAATAAAAATACTTCAGGGCCATATTTCAGAACTTTTTATTATTGAAAGCTATTTTTGTAATAAGTTTTTAAAAAGGTTTTCTAAGAATTTGAAAAAAATATTTATGAAAATGGAAACTTTGCCTGGCTTTGGCAATACCAAAATTATTTTAAAATGTAAAAACTTTTTTACTTTTAAAAATGGGAAGCAATATGATACGACAAAAACACCGGTCTGGGAGCTCAGCCTTCCCCAACCTAGATGTTCTCACCAATCAAGTTGTGATAGTGCAACTTTTCAGCTCAGAGGTACCTTAGAGGGTTGTCTTAAGCATCAGATAATGAATGGCAAATTCAGCAACCCTAAAGCACTGAATTGTAGCTTATAATGATAACAAATGACAATGAGAGTAACAAAAGTCCTAATATGAAGGGCCACTTCTTCACTGCAAGCAGGATAAGTGATGTTTGCAGGCACCAAGACTATGCCAGAGCCGCACGTCCGAGGACGTGTGTTTGTTCCTCAGCGTGGAATCCTGGACTATGAATCTTGAAAAATACAGAAGCGCTTCACACTTAAGCAAATTAAATTTGTGATCGTAACATCTTTTTCATAAACCGGTATGAAAATCTCTTGCAAATAAAATATCATTATACTCGTTCAATGAAAATACTGTATTCCAATAAAATGACTTTAGCAGAAATCCCTCACCGATGCACAAAGACTGCCCCAGTCCAACCTGTGTTGTTTGGTGAACTGCTTCGTAAGTCAGGGTGCCAGATCTGGACACAATACCTTAAAAGAAGAGGATTCAAAAATATTAAAGTGTGTTCACATGATGGACGACCATAGAGAAAGTAAATTACAAATACAAGTATAACTAAAATCCATTACATGATTTGTTATCCAAATCAACAATATCTTGGGCCAGCTGAGTGGCGCGGTGGTTAATCGCTGGCTTGGGAAGCCAGCGGCCCTGGTTCGGTCCCACATGAGGGCCAGTGACACTGCCCGTAAAAAAAAACAAAAAAAACAAACAAAAACAAATCAATAATATCTTCAAAAGATGAAAAGGCTTAAAGTAGGGCAGTTTCAAAAGTTAGACATAAGAGAATGTGCTTTATTAGTTAAGGTTATTTTATGACTATGAAAGCAGTGTAAGAAAGACCTAAATTACCTCTTCTAAGAATCTTTATGAAAGGGAATAATATCCATACGAACTTGGTAGGTACAATCCTGCTTAAGGGGATAGAACATACAGATTAGACTTCTAGATGCCCAAACTATTAAACCACCAAAATCTTCAGCCTGCAAAACTACCACTAGTCACATTTAGCAATGCTACCTGTCTTCCCTGCAACTATTTTTCTAACAATTTTCAAATTTCAATCTATATAGGCTTTAAAGAAAACTGGGAAATAAAATCACAATCCCTTGGAGTTCAATTCCACCACCTGATTTCCTTCATACAATGGGCCTATGTGACAAGACCTAAATTCACACCTGGACAAGGTTTGTACATGTTGGGGTAGGGGCTGGGGCAATGACAGCTAGACATCTTCTCTGGTAATTCACTAAGAATGGCTGAGCTACAGAGAAGGTAATTTATTTCATGCCACCATCTATACATAATGAGTCAATCCCTAATTATAACAGGTTGAAAAGTATAAATGAGTACCTTCAGTTATTAGAACACATTATATAAAAATATTTTAAAAAATAAAACAACAAACTTACTCTTTTTTTTTTTTTTTTTTTTGAGGACAGTGTCACTAGCCCTCATATGTGGGACCCAAACCGGGACCGCTGGCTTCCCACGCCAGCGCTTAACCACCGCGCCACTCAGCCAGACCAAAACAACAAACTTTACATGGGCTAAATCAGAGCACGGATTCTAGAATGGTGAATAATTCAATTGAGTCCACAGTTTGCTTTCTTTAAATTTTTGCCCTGAAGCACTTTTTAAGAACTCAGAAGATTCTTTTCTAACAGTATGACTCCCCTATCAGGACAAGTAAAATTCTTGTCAGAGACAAAAACCATAACTATAAGCTACCTCAACTTCGATACAGAATGTTTACATTCTTAACGTTCTGTGTTACTGTCGCTGTATACTCATACGTACCAAGTATATGATTTGTGCATAAATACCCATCTTCTTACTATGAATTCCGGTGCACACACTTTAGATTAGTCAAAGTCAGGCATTCAAACTGAAAGATGTGTGTGTCTTGGTCAGCGCCCAACAGTACACTGTCAGATTGCTTTTAGATTAATTTCAGACAGCGAGGGCTATAATTCCCTGACACGACTGCTCACTGCATATGGAACTCTGCACCAACTCCTCAGCCCAGCATCATCCCAATCTATCCCTCCAGACTTGTCCCACTCTACTCTAGTGAAACTGATTTATTCCTCAATTCTTCATATTTGCTGTGGTTGAAACAGAACCCCTCCCCTCCACCGTCTGACAAAAATTCTAACCATCCTTGCTGGTCCGTATTAAAAGGCTGCAAGCCACTTTCTCTTTGAAGTCTTTCCTGATTCCTCAAGGAAGAACACTGTTCTCCTACCATCTGGTTCAGTAGGAGACCACCGTGGTGCTAGAGAGCCAGTGGTAACTGTTCTCCTTGCAAGACTGCGACCTCCAGGGAGCCAGTAAACAGGACTGTTCTCCGCACCCGTGTTCCTAGCATTGAGCACAGTTCAGGCACAGAAGCTCAGTAACTATTTACTGAATGAGTTAAACCTGAAAACCCCTCAATGGAGGACAACCCTCTGCTTCAGCAAAATCCAATTCCAATAGTTTTAATTAAGACCACTCACTAACTGGACCCTAATTCATGATCAATGAGAACCACTGCCACCCTCCCCCATCTGTCTCTTACCAGCTCTCCCTATTCTCAGAGCTTGCTTTCCTTTTCCATCTACATCCTTTCTCCATAACATAATCCCTCCCCTCCAGTACCTTTCATAACTGAGAAAGTTAGGTAGGTAATGCCGACACACCTATATATTTGGTGCATTTAGCTTTTAAACAAAGTATAATCAATAACTTCTTATTACATATCTTGTGTGCAATTACCTACTCTCCTTTTCCCTCTACTCCTACTTGATTCTTATGGTACAATTATATTCTAGTTGTCCATTTAGCAGCCTAGATTACTGGGAAGAACAACTAGTTTATTCTAGTCTTTTGATAAATCAGTGTAACAATCAGTGAAAAGTAACACCAGGATCATTCCTTTAATGGGATTTCATTTTATTATATAAATGATATTTAAATTATTTAAGTGCAAACTGCATACACACTGAAGGTAATGAAAATGATGTTTTTAGGGTAGATTACTCCTGCCATCTTTAAAGTATATACAGTAAAAGAGACTATTACTTTCAATGATCTATTATAAGGATACTCCCTCCTGTTTCTGGAAAGTATTCTATCCTTCCTGTTAAGTACAACTGAAAACCCTGGGCAATATATTTATTTTGTGTGTGTGTGTGTGTGTCTCAAATGTAAGAAATCTCTGAAGGAGGGAGAGAAAGCAGAGTGGATAAGGACCTCAAGACTCGAGAAATGATAAAGTGGAGAGCTCCCTAGGTTTTGCCTCATGTATCCCACACAGGGAGCTAAAAAAAGCCAGCATCCCAGAAATACATAAGAACATGTATACATACAAGACAAAGCCTACTCTGCCTAGCTGAAGAACCAAGAGGACAGCCAGCAAAACAGAACACTTTTAGACAACAACCACTCCATACCAATCAAAGACTACACAAAAAACTGTGCCTCCACCCCCACTCACATGAGCAATGGCCAAAAGGAATCCTAGACTTCCACATTTTCAAGTTGCGGCACCCAACACACCTGCCGGGACAGTGAAAGGGAAGGCGAAGGCGGCAGTCAGGGCTTTCATCTATGCAAGCTGGTAATGAGCCCCTCCCCACCGCCACGGTATCAGTGGAAACCTTGTGGGGGGCATGTATGTCCACCTTCATCTGGCAGTAATGAGGCACGTCTCCATCTCCTGGGTAGGGTGGGATCAGCAAAGGCCTAATGGAAAGCATCACCATCACCCAGTAATAGCATGGCCACCCCCACTGAAGTGTGAGCGGAGACCCAGTGGGGAGGTGGAACTATCATCCCCAGTAAGGAGGAGCCTATCCACTCTGGTTATCAACAGGGCAAAGTAGGGAACTCAGACTCTCCCTCCACCTGTCAGTAACAAGGCACCTGTTAACAAAGTCAGCAAAAACAGAAGATACAAACAAGACCCAGAGTCTCAGGACATAATACCCAAAACATCCTGATTTTAATCAAAAATCATTTGGCATACCAAGAACCACAAAGATATCAAAATGAAAGAAAAGAGACAACTGATAGATGCTAACACCAAGATGAAGAGGATGATAGAATTATTGACAAAGATTTTAAAGAAATCATGAAAAAAAAATACTTTAACCATTACGAACATGCTTGAAATAAATGAGAAAATAGAAAGCCTAATCAAAGAAATATGAAGTCTCAGCAAAAAAATAGAAGCTATAAAAAAAAAAACAAATAAATTTTGGAACTGAAAAATACCATAACCAAAGCTAAGCGCTCAGTGGATGATCTCAATAGCGTAATGGAGGGAAGAGAGGAAAGAATCAATGAAAGGAGAAATAGAACACTGAAAATTACCCAATCTGAATGGTGAAAAGAAAACAGACTGGGAAAAAACAATAAAGAGAGCCACAGGGACCTATGGAACTATAACAAAAGAGCTAATATTTGTGTGAGTCCTGGAAGGAGAGGAAAAAAGTACAGGGCAGAAAAAGTACTTGAATAAATATCTTACAAAATCCAAAATTTAGCAAGAGACTTACTATATATTCAAAAAGGTGAGCAAACTCCAATCAGGATAAATGCAAAGAAATTCACACCAAACCTCATCATAAATAAACTTCAGAAAACCAAAGAGCAAAAAAAACTTGAGAGCAGCCAACACCTTACCTACACAGAAAATACAATTCAAATGACATCATCTTCTCATCAGAAACCATGGAAGCAAGAAGTGGGACAAGACTTTTTAAGTGCTAAAAGAAAAAAACAGTCAACCCTGAATCTTATACCCAGTGAAATTATCCTTTGCGGAGGAAGGGGAAATGAAGATATTCTCAAATGAGGGAAAAGTAGATAATTTATCACCAACTGATTTATCATAAAAGAATGGCTAATGGAAGTTCTCCAAACAGAAAGGAAGTGATAAAAGAAGGAGCTTTGGAATACCAGGAAGGAGAACACAGTAACTATGAGTATGTGTAAATAAAACAGACTTCACTTCTTCTCTTGAGTTTTCTAAGAGGAAGAAATAAAACTGCCCCTATTTGCAGAAGACACAATTGTCTGCATAGAAAATGCCAAGGAATCTACCAACAAACTCCTATTGAGGTCAGCAACATTGCAGGATGCAAGATAAACAGAAAAATATCAATTGTGTTCATTTGCAATGAACCAAAATTAAAATACAATTAAATTTACAATTGCTTTTAAAAGAAAAGAAATACTTAGGTGTAAATCTAACAAAATATGCACAGTACCTGTATGCTAAAAACTGCACAATGCTGATGAAAAAATGAAAGGCAACCTAATTAAATGGAGAGAAATACCATGTCCATGGATTGGAAGATTCAACAGAGTAAAGATGCTCATTCTTGGGCCAGCCAGGTGGCACGGTGGTTAAGCGCTGGCCTTGGAAACCAGCGGCCCCGGTTCGGGTCCCACATATGAGGGCCAGTGACACTGCCCTCAAAAAAAAAAAAAGATGCTCATTCTTCCCAAACTGACATGTAGGTTTAACACAGTTCCTACCAAAATCCCAGCAAGTTTTTGTAGATACAGACAAGATCTTTCTAAAAATTATATGGAAAAGTAAAGGAACTAGAATAGCTAAAATATTTTGAAAAAGAACAAAGTGCAAAGAATCAATCTATCCAATTTCAAGACATTAATATATAGCTAGAGTAATCAAGATTGGGTGGTACTGGTGTAAGGATAGACACCTAAGTTGATGAACAGAAGACAGAACTCAGAAACAGACCCACACAAATATGCCAAATGTTCTTCACAAAAATGCAAAAGCAATTCAATGGAAGAAAGATCATTTTTTCAACAAATGGTGCTGGAACAATTAGACATCAATAGGAAAAAAAAAAAAATCTTTGATCTATGTCTCACATTTTATAAAAAAAATTAACCAAAATTGGATTATAGATTTAAATGTAAAACTTTTAGGAAAAAAATAAGGATCTTTACTATACAAAGAGTTCTTGGACTTGACATCAAAAGCACCCTTCACAAAGGGAAAAATTTTAAATAAATTAGACTTCATCAAAATTAAAAAACTTATACTCTCTGAAAGATCCTTTCAAGAGGATGAAAACAAGCTACAGTGGGAGAAAGTATCTGCAAACTACATATCCAAAACTACTATTAATAGTATCTATTGTAGATACTCAAAACTTAACACTAAAAAAGCAAATAACCCAATTTTTCTATTGGATTATGGGCAAAAAAAACAAAGAAGATATACAGATGACAAACAAACATATGAAAAGACAATATCATTAGCCATTAGGGAGATGTAAATTAAAACCATAATGAGATATTACCGAACAATTATCAGAATGGCTAAAATAAAAAAGTGACACCACAAATGCTGGCAAGAATGCAGAGAAGTTGTATCACACATAGGTTGCTAATGGAAATGTAAAATGTTATGGCCACAATGGATAACAATTTGGCAGTTTCTTAAGAAAGAAAAAAAAAAAAAAATGCGGCTATCATACAACCCAGCAACTGCACTCCTGGGCATCCCAAAGAAATGAAGATTCATGTACATACAAATACCATTACACAAATGTGTTATATTTATAGCAGCTTTGTTTAGAAGAGCCCCAAACTGAAAGCAACCCAGATATCTTTCAAAAGGTGAATTTTTGGTTAAAACGAAGTGTGGTAAATGCATACCATGAAATACTACTTAGCAGTAAAACTGAACTACTGATACACATAATAACCTTCATGAATCTCCAGAGAATTACTGAATGTAAACAGCCAATCCCCAAAGGCTACATTCTGTATGATTCCAATTTATACAGCATTACTGAAACAACCAAATTATATTAATGGGGAACAGCTTTTTAGTTGCCAAGAACTTAGAAGGGTGAGAGCAGGAGGAAGTCACTCCATGAGGGATCCCTGTGGTGATGGAAACATCTACCTTGACTGTATTAATGTCAGTATCCTGGTTGTTACCTTGTATTGCAGGTTTTGCAAGATGTTACCATTGGGGGAAGCTGGATAAAGGGTACACCAAGATCTGTCTGCATTATTTCTTACAACTATATGTGAATTTACAATGATCTAAATATAAAGTTTGATTAAAATAAATTTTTCAAAAGGGATGGAGGGGTCAAGTTTGTCATGTGTAACGGAGAATAAAAATAATGTCTAAAGTATGAGAAACAAAACACATAGTACAGAATATCAAGCTGGAATCCAATCACTTCAATAACACTCAATTAGCTGATATACAATTTTATTAACTGTCATTAATACAAACTGGAAAGTCACTATACTATTGTACTGCTATTGTATTCACATTATGTATGTCCCAAAAAATACCCAAGGGACCAAAAAGTCCCTCCTTTCTTTAAACTCTTATCTTAAGGATTTGAAGTCAAGGGGGCTTCTGACACATTAGCACTGGTATCAAGACAGAAGTATTTAATGCAAATAATCATCTTTTCTCTCCTCAAAAATCTTGTTGTGTCACATATTTTCTTTTAAGTGAATTTGTTTTTAAAAGTCCTTTTTCAAAGGAATTAAAAGCAGTCTCTCAGAGGACTGACTCATCCATGGGTAATGGTCATTCAGAGAAGCAAGGTCTAAAGGACTTCCCTTCTCCATTTCTTGGGTTTTAGGTTTATGGGCACGTAGGAAGGCAGGTTAGTGATCAGAGAGGCAACTCAGCACAGGACACTCCTGTGCTCATGACAAGTCTGTGGCAGTAGCATTCAAAGCAGACCAAAGAGCATGAGTACTCGAGTATGTACAAGGGCATCAGTGACTACACGGCCAGGCCCCCACCAAAACTCACACCGTCTATGGGGGCCCTTGGCAAGTGCCCTACTGGCAGCCACGCTGCCAGCTCTAAAAGACATGACTAATAAAGAAAATCACGCCCTTTAACTCCTGCAAACTACACAACTAACAACATTCACCTACTATGTTGATTATTCTTACTTAGTATTAACAGTCATGGCTTATAAATAAATTACCGTAACCATCCATTATTGTGGAGAAACAGTACAGCTTAGTGAGCATTAGGTGTGAAGAGTCTAAAAACAGGCAGAATGAGCTAACTTTGAAACATTAATTTAGTTATAATCTCGAGGAACTAAACATAACAGTACAATTTTCCCAAAACATTTTGAATAAGTTTGTGATATCCAAGAGGGCAAAGTAATTTTAGGATGAGACACAGAACTAACAATAAAAATATTCACATATATCTGACAAATAACTTATATCCAAAATATGTCCAGAACCTCCTATAATCAACAATTAAAAGATAACCCAATAAAAATAATGTGCAAAAAATGTGAACAGATAATTCACAAAAGAAGATACATAATGAGCCAATAAGCACATGAAAAGGTTCTCTACATCATTAGTCACCAAGGAAACTCAAACCATAAATAGACATTATTTCACACCCAGCTAAAATCAAAGACTGACAAATGTGAAGATGAGGAGCAACTGGAACGCTCAAACACTGATGGTGGAATGTAAAGATGAACAGCCACTTCACAGAATTATCTCATAATTTCTTAAAAAGTTGAACATACTTCAACCCTATGACTTAGCAACCCCATTCCTAGGTATCTTACCCAAGAGAAATGAAAACATGTCCACAAAAACACCTGCACATTCATGTACACAAAGCCTCACTTGTAACGGCTCAAACCCGGAAATAACCGAAACGTTCATCCAAGGGAGAATGGACAAACTATGATATGATTACATAACAGAATATTACTTAGCAATAACATGAAATTAACCAATATATGCAAACACATGGAAGAATCCATGGCTCGAAGCAGGAAAAAAAAACCTTCAAAGGACCCCAAAACATCTTCATTCATACTGTAGAATCATTATGGCTTCTCAAACTCATTCAATTCAGGATATGGAACTGATGCACTACAAAACTTCTCTGGTAAATTCTACCAAAGTTGTATAAATTGAAATGAATTTGCAGTCACAAACTCTCTTTGTAAATTTTGAGCTTCGGGTGAAGAATTTTTTTTTTTAATCTATAGGAAACATACTCACCAATTCTTCCTTTCTTGTGAATATGGCCAGGCATGATGCCAATTTTGCATTCTCCAGGCTGAAGAAAAGTAAATCACAGTGTCAGAAATGTGAAAAACCAACTGTAACTCACAGGTCATACACACAAGTGCCCTCGGACTGAGTGAGGCAAGGCTCCCTAGCCTTGTGAAAGGCGAACTCCAGACTTAGCTTCCTTGGTCACACTCACATTGATGACTCCGGGGCAGTTGGGTCCGATCAGCCTCGTCTTTCCCTGGCGCAGCAGTTTGTGCTTGACCCGCACCATGTCCTGCTGGGGGATCCCTTCCGTGATGCACACGACCAAGGGCATCTCGGCCTCAACAGCTTCATTAATGGCGGCAGCGGCAAAGGGAGGAGGGACATAAATGACTGAGGCTGTCGCTCCTGTCTGTTCTTTGGCCTGAAACATTCACCACGAAGCACTTCATTATTGCTTAAGTCATCAACACTGGAAAATGAATTCAATACTTTGATTTCAATAATGCCTCAGGATCTCAAAAACACACCACCAGGAGACATCAGATGTCTTCGTGACCTCCTCCCTGCTCACTGGGAATGCCATTCTGAAGTGACAGGTTCTGTGATATTCCTCAGGCGACCACACACGTCAATAAACCTGAAAGCACTAGCTGGTTTGCATTTGTGTGTCCCCTCATTCCTGTGGCTATGTTTATTTTTGTTGCTGTACAAGACACTGTATCACCTATTCAGTACCAAAGACCCTACACCTCCTTGGGACAAAAAAAACTATTGAGTCCCTCAACCTCAGAATTAAACTCTCAAACATCTATTTAAAAATTTACCATACTTGGGCCAGCCGAGTGGCTCAGTTGGTTAAGAGTGTGAGCTCTGAGTAACAGGGTCACCAATTCAATTACCACATGGGCCAGTGAGCTGCGCCCGAGCTGATCTGCTACTGAGCTCCCAACAAGTGGCAGGATAGTTCAGTTGGTGAGAACACGTGCTCCTAACTAGGTTGCCGGTTCGTCTCCTGAATGGGATGGTAGCTACACCCATCTGCAACTAAGATTGAACGCGGCACCTTGAGCTGAGCAACAGGCAGCCAGATGACGACTGGACTTGGAGCTGAGCTAGCTGCACCCTCCACAACTAAGACTGAAGGACAGCAACTTGGCTGTTTCCCTTCCCCAATTCCCCAATAAAATCTTTAAAAAAAAACTTTTTTAAATAAATAAAAATATATACTTGATAAATATTATCAAGAGACAGCAAAAATACTGGTTATTTTTAGCTGACAATTTTTTCTCTCTAAATGCACATTTATTAGAAATAAACTAAAATGCACATGCCTAAGTGGCCACAGAATAAGAATGTGAGTGAAATAAACATTAGGGTCTACTCTACATCACCCCTCACAATGCAAAGCACATAAAGACCACTGATTTGACCATCATTCTCTCTGTGGACCCAAGCATACATTTGGTCTTTATATACTCTCTATGTGTATCAATACGATGTATCCTTCTTCCCATTTCTACATGTGCCCATGTCTCTTCAACTATACTGGAACAGCTCCTTGAAGATTATCAGTGATCTCTGGCTCTCCAAGAGTAGCACCTATTCTATGTATGAGTGGGCTGTACATAGGTCTGATACCGCTACACCACAACCCTGCATGCTCAGCATCCTTGGCTACAAATCAAGATGCCTTGGCCAAGAGATATTAAATAAGCTTCATGAGACTACTTAGCTGGGAGGTAGCAGAGCCAAGATTCAAACCTAAATCTGGTTCTAAAGTGTCGCTGCCTCCCTGCAAGTGTTAAAATGTAACCAAGTCACCATATAAATCCTTTTGGGAGGCTGTGCCACAGGTATTTTACAATGGATACAAACACGAGGCTACAGAATATGCAAGTACAACTAGAAGGGGGCAGAAGTCAAAAACAATGGCTTCAAGAATCATCCCTGCATGACTACTGGTTCCCCACATCCCCAGAGACTGAGAAGTGTCCCTAATAAAAAGAGGTATCCTGACAATGACATAAGAACAAAGCCAAAGGATGCTGACAGACCATCCACAAATGATGCCAGGATTAAACATAATTTTTAAAAAACTCTTTCAAGATGATACCAGAAGGGGAAACAAAAGAAATAAAACCTAGGTTGGCAAAAAAAGAAGTGAGATCATAGGCATGTAGGTATTTTATGAAAAATATTTCCCAGTTTTTCTAGCTTAAAGCCAGAAAAACTGACAGAAGCCAGAGTGTGCAACAGGATCTATGCTGGCAAGTAATTCTGGATGAATGGTACTCATCCTACCGACTCAAAAAGCTCAACAGGTGACAAACAAACAGTACATGTCAAAGAACTTGCATAATATTCTAAATAGTGTATCTATTTGTTGCTTAGCAACAAAAACTTTCTTTAAAACAAAGCAGAAGAAGGGTGATGACAAAAGCCAAATCTACCTAGAGGAATCAATGAAAACAGCTCCTCTCTTTATTTTGAGGTCATAAACACAGCCATAATAGAATTTAAGTAGAGGAAACAGTAAAAAATTCAAGCTGAAAAACTTTAAATGATTCCTCTATGGAATATATGATTTGTAACTTTAACTCTTTAAAATACAGTACACTTAAAACACATATAGACACATATAGTGCACACTATTTTCAAATTTAAAATAAAATGAAAAATTCAAATTTGAATATTTGTTTTTCCTCTACATCTTAGGATTAAAAGTACAAAATAACTTCAATTTGAATTTAGCATTATGAAAAGGGATTGTCTATAATTCTGTACTTAAAAAATTTAGTGCTTTAAAACATACCTTAAAAGAAAGGAGGAAAGAGGTATATTTTTTATCATTAATACACCACTCCCAGGTACTAAGTTTATTTCTAGATATTTTTAATTAAACAGCCAAGAATTTGTACTACTGTTTCTTTGAAAATACTATTATTTTTGTATATATTTATGTAAGTATAGAAAGGAATGAAAGAATACACACAGCTTAAATTAGCTATCTATAAAGGCAAAAACTGATATGTGGAAAACACTATAAAACCTTTACATATCTTAATATCAGCTGAATTTTTACAATAAGCACATATTCATTTTATAACAAAGAATTAAGTTTAGTTTAAAAACAACTTTTAAAATATTAAGGAATTGGCAATTTGGGGATAAGACAAGGACTCTGCCATTTGTCAATGTGACTCGATAACTCAGTTTTTCACATGGGAACACCGTACTACTTACCATGAGCCACGTAAGCCTGCCACTTATCAGCTGCAAGACTATGCGCAGGACCTTTAACCTCCCCGCGCTGCAAATGTGGGTATGTTTAAGAGGGAGATGCTGCAGTGAGGGTGGTGCTGAGGCCTTAACGAGGCCATGTATGCACACGGAGCACCCAGCACAGTGCCTGGCAAAGAGCCCCCCTCAGTAAAGGCTGGGGGTGAGTGCTGATGTGCGCACTACTCACATCCTGGGAGACGAAAGGGTGGAAAGGATAAGAAGCCACACAGATGCCAAGCCACCGCACTTCTTTCCTTACGAGCTGATGTACACTGATAAACAAGTGACACGGGCTATGGGGAAACATCCTGAGCCTATGCAACTGAAGTAAACCCACTGCTTTTTACTGTGATTTCAATTTCTCAAGGTTACTGGGTTTTAAAATGGCAAGTGACTCTCCCAAAAGGGACACAATTAAGATCTCTCTCCAAAGTATGCTTGCTCTTCCTTGGTTTTTTTCTCTTGCCAAATTCGGGTACCACGAATTACCTCCTTTACAGTATTAAAGACCGGCAAGCCCAGATGCGTCTTGCCTCCTTTCCCTGGAGTGGTTCCTCCAACGAGTTTGGTGCCATAATCCAATGCCTGCTGGCTATGAAAGGTGCCCTGAGGGGGAAAAGCACAAGACTCATGAGAAAAGGAAGGCTGGGAAGCCAAAGACAATCTTCAGTGACCTAGAAAAGAAAAACAAACAGGTGTAACAATAACATGTGACCAGCATTCTCACCAACTTACTAACCACAGCTTTGAACAGTAAAGCAAACAGTCCCCTGCAAAGCCAAAATAGCTATTTGTTAAAAAAAAAAAAAAAAAGGTGTGTGGGGGTGGTGTCGGGTTTTTTTCTCTTTTTATTTCATTTTCATATTTGGCTGAAGATCAGAAACACCCTGGTGTTGACTTAACACCTCTTTGTCACTGTTCCTCAGATCCTGAGGTCTTCACATCCCTCTTTACTCAGTTTAAAATCCACAGCCAATCATTATACTCACACATCAACCTTGGCTCTCTCTCACTTCAACTTGCACACCTGGCAAAATCACAACCTTTATTAAATCCAAATCTCTACCTAAATGGCACATGTGCAGCCAAGCAGTTCCTGAAGAAAAAAAACAAAAACTGTGTTCTCACTTTAAATTAATGATCACTAAGCTTACATGAGCCCTTTAAAGCTGCCCAGACAACATCCTGTTTTTCCTTATCCATTCACTCTCCCTCCTCAGTCTCGGCACTACTGACATTTTAGACACGTTGATTCTTTGTTATGAGAGGTTGTCCTGTGCTTCGTACAACGTTGGGAAGCATCCCTGGCCTCTACTCAGTAGATGCCAGCACCACACCCTCTTCCCCATCCCAATCAGATGCGACAACCAAAAATGTCTCCAGGGATTGAAGGATTCTTTTTCACTAGGCTTCTGGGGCGCGACCTCCACTGGTTACCCTCTTCCTTTTCTCTCTTCTTAGACTGCTTTTTCATGTAAATTTGTACCTTTGGTCATCCCATCACTAACCATGGCAATAAATATCCACATGGCGAGCCCTCCGACACACATCGATACCTGTCACACAAATCGAGCCCAGACCTTTGCCTTAAACTCCATACTCACATTGCCAGCTGCCTGACATCTCCACTTGGGAGAACCAGTAGGCATCTCAAACTTAAAGTGCCCAACTGAGTTCCTCATCACTTCCCGCCACAATCTATCCTTCTCAATTAGTGCCGATTCCACTCCTAACGGATATTCAGACCAAAAATACTGAAGTCATCCTTGATTCTTCTCTTTCTCTTATGTTTCACATCAGATACATTAGTAAATCATATTGGCCTACCTTTGAAATAAAACTGACAACATCTCACCCCTTCCACTGCTTCTGTCTTGGTAAGTCACCATCAACTCTTGACAGAATATTGCCCTTACTCCCTTCTCAATAATCTATTCTCACACAGCAGCCAGTGATCCAGTTAAAACATATGGAAGATCATGTCACTCCTCTGCTCAAACCTTCCAGCGGTTTTGCATCTAATTCACAGTAAAAGCCAAACTCCTTACACTGGCCGGCAAGTCGGTACCCAGCCTGCTGCCCCGCCTCAGAACCCCTTCCCTGACTGACCCTGTGCTCCCTCGCCTACTCTTCTCCCGTTGCTCGTTTCACTCCGGTCACGCTGGCTCTGCAGCTCCCACCCACACCAGGCGCATTCCCGCCTCGAGGCCTTGCTGTCCGTTTTGCAGTATTCTTGGCCTCCACTCAGCAGATGCCAGTACCAGGCCTCCTCCCACCAACGTGCCGCTCCTACATATCCCCTTGGTCCCTCCCACATCTCATTCAGACCTTGACTCAGAGGTCAGGCTTCCCCTGACCACCTGATATAAAATCCCCTCTTCTCCATCCCAACCACTATCATGACTCCACACACATACACACATTCCTCCTCTCTCTGGTTTATTTTTTCCATAGCATTTATACTTTTTAATGTATCACATAACTTACTCATTGATTTTGTTAATGTATTTCTCTCCCCATAAATAAAAAGTAAATTCCATGAAGGCAATGATTTGTCTACTTTGTTCACTGCAGGATGGCGCCTAAAGTAATACAGTATACAGTAGGCACTCTGTAAGCACTTGTTGAAAACTGTATGGGTCTGTATGGTCATTCTACAAGGACCTAAAAACAATGACCCAACTACTCAAGGCATAAAAATTAGGGCCTTAAGATGGACTTAGAAATTTCCTGATTCAACTTCTCCATTTTTCCAAAATAGTAAAACTTAGCCCCAAGCATGTGAACTGACTTGTCTAAAGTCAGTGATGGAATTCTGCAAAGAACCACAGGTCTCTTCTTTAAAGCTGTGCTATTCAAAGTATATAGACTCTTGCTAGTCTACAATGACATAAACGCATATATCTGAGATGTGATTCCATAAAAAAAAAAAAAAAAAAATTATACAGGATGAGCGAGAACACAAGAAAAAAGATCTAATAAAAACAAAAATAAGAGTAAGAATGCTTGCAAATATTTAGAGCAATATGATATTGCTGAGATTTTTATTGTATTTTGCAAAAGTATTGATCTGCATTAGCCTGGAAAGTAAAAACAAGCACCCAAACTGGCCTTTTATTCTAGGCAGTTTGAGAAGTGCTGCCTTGACTACACTGCTAGGCAATTCAAATGACCCAATTTGTTAGTCCTAATGTAGTGTTAAACAGGAATAACACTTCCTGTTAGTATGCTTATTTTCCTTAGTTTCCCATTATCACCAGCCAGGGTACAGTTAAGAACAGGAATAATTTGGGCAGCCATATAAGCCAGTACAAGAAATTCCATCATTGGGCCGGCCGAGTGGCACGTTGGTTAAGAGCTGGCTTGTGATGCCAGTGGCCTCGGTTCAGATCCCATATATGAGGACCAGTGACACTGCCCTCTACAGCTAAGATGGTGAACAACAGCTCCATCTAGAGCTGGGCTGCTATGGGTCCCCAGGACGGCATAGCTGCAGCCCCTGCTGCAGTGGGCTGCCACAGGCTACAGTGAGTGGCCGGCAGTCAGCGTGAGCGGCTGGCAGTTCTTGTGAGTTGCCAAGAGCTGCTGTGAGCAGCCGTCCAGAGGCTGACGACCAATATACCTCAGCCGAGAAGAGTTCAGTGATGATACCAACATGGGCCAGTGAAGCAATGTCCTCCACAACCAGACTGAAGAACAAAAAGAACAGCAACTTGTCGATTCCCCTACCCTGAATCCCCAATGCTGTTCTCCTCCCCCAATTCCACAATAAAATTTTTTAAAAAAGAAATTCCATCATTGGAAATCTGCATTGTTGGACTCCACTTTGAAATACAAATATTCCTCATTCATATGTAGAATAATGTGTTCACTGAAACACAAAAAGCTAATGAGACAAAATGCAGATTTCCTATGAAGATAAGTCCTAATTTCAGACCTCATCATTACCTCTATAATATCAGAATCTTTTTTTTTTTTTTTGAGGGCAGTGTACCCATATGTGGTACCCGAACCGGGGACGCTGGCGTCCCAAGCCAGCTCTTAACCACTGTGCCACTCGGCCGGCCCTATAATATCAGAATCTTAACCAAGAAATCTAACTGATTAAGAGACAATTTAATTGCAGGACACAGAAACTAACCTTGGATTTCAATACTTAAGCAAACCATCACCTAATTTAGGATATAGAGACAATTCCAAATAGTCTTATATCAGGGACAATGGTTCTTCATAAAAAAGGTCAGAGGTTGGACCAGCCGAGTGGCGCGGTGGTTAAGTACTGTCTTGGGAAGCCAGCGGCCCCAGTTCAGGTCCCACATGTGAGGGCCAGTGATACTGCCCTCAAACAAAAAAACAAAAAAACAAAAACCAAACAAACAAACAAAAAAAGGTCAAAGGTTAAAATGTCATAAGATCATATAAAGTTTAACAAACAGAAAAACAAAACTATACAGAGTAAACTTAAGTGGGGAATTTGAGTTAATCAAACATTTGGTTATGTGCTAATAAAATTAATATATGATCAAAAAGGGATTGCATAAGGGCCAGCTGAGTGGCACAGTTGGTTAAGAGCTCGCTCAAGAGTGTGAGCTGAGCTCTGAGCAACGGCAGTTCAATGCCAGCCCGAGCTGAGTTGCCGTGGAGCTGCCCACAGGTGGCAGGATGGCTCAGCTTAAAAAAAAAAAAAAAGAAAAAGAAAAGGGATTGCATATAATTTTAATTGGCAGGGGATGATAAAATGTACTTCAAATCTTAGATGAGCATCAACTTTCTTCAGAATGTATATATGTGAAGTGATACCCAAAAAATATATGGCTATCAGAATTAAGAAACCAATTTTACCTATGAACAAAATTTCAAGGTTTCGCAGGTGTTTCTTTTTTTGTTGGTAGTGACTTTTCTTTTAAGATAATGGAAAGATAAGAAAAGAAGCTCCACTGCAATTCATATTTTTGCACCCAGTTATTTCAGAAACAAGTCTAAGAGCAAAAGGACATTTTACATGAAACAGCCCTCTAACCAAATTCATTAAAAAAAAAAAGAACTATATAATTTTAAAGCAATTTCTAAGTACTTTAAAAACAAAAGTTACAAAAATTTGGATATTTAGGAATGGTAGGAAAGAGGGCAAGGAGATTCTTATGTTGGATTTTATTATGGAATCACATCACAGATGTATTTAAACTTATACAAATTCTAAGATGTAGGCAGGGGATAGAGAGAATGAATATAAAAACTTGAGAACAAGTTAAAATGCTTCAGGCAATTCTTGAGAGTATTCTCGAAGATCATTTTCCCAGAGAGAATATAAGACGGGAAAAGTCAATGTGCTGTTTCCTCTGCCTGTCACAGATCCCATGAACCTCTGGGCTTGAGCATTTCCCCACAATGAATGTAGATCTGTGTTTAACTGTGATTGATTGATTGATTGATTGATTGATTGATTGGTTTTTGTACAAGGCCTAACCACAAGCCCTAGTGTGTAGGGCTTAATAAGGAAATAGCGATCTGTTCTAATGCTAGAGGAAAACCAGTGGTATTATATTTGCTAAAAGAGAACATGTGGGTTTCCAACATAACACATTCCTCAGGAGGAATTTTCAAGGTAAGTTTAAACACAATTTTCATTTTATAGGCTGAGTATAGCAACTGATTTCCTTCTAAGATACAACTCCACTGCTGTAGTGTATTACTTTTCTACAACAATCATGTATTATAACTTTTGCGATATCAAAAAAATATAAAATAGTTAAAATTTTTTTTATGTCTAATATATATCTTATTTAAAAGTCTTGATACACATACCTGCTTCCCAGTGAAGCCCTGGCAAATAACCTTTGTATTTTTATCAACATAGAGATGTTTCCGAGAAGCTGTATAGGAACAATGCCGAATTCCCTTCTGTTGCACTGAAAAGTAAAGCAAATATGACACATGATAATTTTTCCAAACTTCTGAACCATCAATTGAACTTGGTGACAAAAAAGAAAAAAACAAAAAGACCTCTAATGTAGGAGCTATCATGTGACCATGGCAACTATAATTGTCACTTTTAAATAAGCCACTTTGACTACAGAAATAGAGAAACAAACAAAAAAAAGACACTGTTCTAGGAAGCTAGGTATCACCCCCACTAATAATGTTCACTGAATAGCCATATGCTTTCCCCACGGGACCGAACCTTTTTAAGCCCAACATCTTAAACTTATGTGAGGAATGTGGATTAATCAACATTTGGTTATATACCAACAAAATAATAAAAATGGGACTGCATATGATTTTAATTGGCAGGGGATGATAAAATGTACTTCGAGTCTTAAATGAGCATCAGCTTTCTTCAGAATGCATACATGTGGAAGTGAGACTAAAAAAATATATGGCTATCAGATAAATAAATAAACCAAAATAAACCAATTTTATCTATGAATAAAATAGGTGAGCTAAGAGCAAATTTTATCAGAACTAGTAAGAACTACTGCAACTCCTTCCCCAATAATATTAGCATTAAATGTTAACTCATAGAATAAAACTTGTCTTACATTCCAAAATTACTTAGTTCCATCTCTTCTAATATAAAATTCAAGACTTTACATATAAAAGAAATAAGGAAGATAAAAAAGGAAAAGTAGGTGATGGAGAAATGTGGTTTTTAAAAAAAAACAAAAAAACCTAAGTTATTTTCAGAAAACTACCTGAACAAAAACTGAGAAATCAAAGTAGTTACTAAGGTCAGCTCCTGATATTTCAAACATCAGTAGACAGTAGAGCACAGATAAATTAAAATTGTGGGCTACTTCTGATGACCTTTAAATCCCATTAGAGCCCAAACTGCTGTCTCTGTGGCCCATCGCTGGCCCATTCAAAGTTCTGGGCTGTCCACTGACCACTGAGGCAGCCTCAGAAAACAACATCTTATCACCTATTTGTGCAGGGTCCCCTCCACGCTTTCTGTCTTGAATCACTGCTTCATGCCCTCCTAAATCCTCAGATCTTAGGTTCCATAACTGATCTGTTTCTGGCCCTCTGAGCACCCCTGGAGTCATCTTCAACTCACGTACTGACCTCAGCTTCTAATAATTTGGAGTTTCGGAGTCCCCTCTACCTCCAGGAGAGACAGGCCCAGGCTTCACCCTTACCCACCAGGAGGAGTGTTCTGTGTGCACATAGGTCTGCTGGGTAAAAATAGCTGCATTCTTGAATTACATTATGCTGAACAAGGGGCCATCAGGGAGCAGAGTCCTGGCACAGCCCACCTGAACCTGGGCCAGTGGACATTTGTGGCCTAAGAGTCCACCCTAGCCAGCGTTGTCCCTCAAGGCCCTTGCTTGCCCTGAGCTGCTAGTTTTCCTAGCTCGACACCCACAACCACAACACCTGTGGGAGAGCTACACCCTTTCCTCCCCTGCTGCTATTTCTGGCAGAATCTGCTCCTCCAGTCCCTCCCATTCCTGGAATCTCCAACAAATAGTCCATCTGTCCAGAGTTTCCATACAGGAAAGTAGAAGATTTGATTAAAGAGCAAATGATAAAATCAGGATATCTGGAGCCCACACTTGCTAAAAGGAAATACTTGCCAACCCCAAAATATATGTTCAAAGATAAGGAAATGAAATTCCTAATCGCATTCTGTCCTGACAAGAAACCTAGATGATGCCAAACAAGGTATCACTGGTACTGAAATGAGAAGATGGCGACAATAATCAAGCACATATCCTGAGGTTCTCATCATCGTTCATTTCTTCAGTCAATATCTGGGGAGCACCTATGCCAAGCCACAATGCTGAGTGTCAAGGAATAAGTAGTGAATAAGAGAATCCTGGTCCACAAAAACCCCACAATCTGCATGAATTGACATAAAATGAGTCCTAATTGCACAGCGTAGACATTCGAGGTAGATAAACTCTCCTGTCCCGAGTAAACCTGTGTGGATAGAGGTTGGGGAGAGGGGGAGGGTAAAGGGATGGATTCCTCATTGGGGCTACCTCCAAATTGAGCCCTGGACTATCAGTAGTTCACTCTCAAATCTGATACTTGACCCTTCAACCTTCTAAAAAAAAGAGACTTGTCTAGTTCCTGGCCATGGCTGTTATTTCTCTCAGGAACCAAAAACCCTCTTCACCTCTGCCCTACTCCTGACCCACAGCACCCAGCTTGGCCCCAAGTCATCCAAACCGATACCTGAACCTGCACAGTCGTGATGAAGCAGTCACAGGAGGCCCGCGGTAAGGAATCACTGACCACGACATCCCTCCTTTTCTGGAATACTGCTGTCCGACAGGTAGCCAACTGAAATGCTGGCCATCGAAATGGCCTCTGAAACCCAGAGAAAAACTTTGAGGGGCCCCAGCAAGCCCTGATGGCATTCCATAATCACCACAACGCCCTTTTAATCCAGAAACTCACCACACACCAGATGAGCCTGCCCCAGCTGACACTTGACACCAAGCACACTCTGCCAGCTGCCACTGCTGTGAGGAGGACCTGAAGGCCAGCCGTCCATTATAATTCACTTCACCATAACCTCTGCCTTCTCTAGAGTTTCCGGTGACACATACTCCAGCTAGGACCAACCCTGTCTCCACACCACCAGGACATATGTAACAATAGGTGGGTACATTTAAGGTAATACTGTTATTAAATCAGTGATAAGTATTACCACTGTTGACATCATGGAATCAAAGGAATTCTTTCTTTTGCTATTTATTTATATTCAGATGAAAATAATGCAAAATATGCTTATATTTCAAATAAAACTCACCAAATTTTAAGTCACTGATGTCACTCTCCCCCACCTTCTATAATCCAAGGCCCAGAATCACAGGCTGGAGGCCCAGGTAAAAGCAGCCTCCCTCACCCCCCACCCCCGCACCGTTTCGTCTCCCCTCCCACAACCCCACCACTCTCTTTAATTTGGGCTGCTGAAGAGTGTAAAGCACTAGCTGCTACAAACATTAAGTCTGCCAGACTGGCTTCACTCTGCATTTTCTTTCCCTACTTGGTTTCTTCTCCCCGCAAATAGTCAATAAAATGTCTTAAGCTATGAAAAATAGCTTATTCTACTTCTGCTGAAGAATTCAAAGTGGTGTATAATAGAAATCTTCAATTGTCTGTCCAATACTTAAAGAGGCTCAATTATATTTTGGTTTTATTTATTTATTTATTTCAGCTGAGCCATCCTGCCACCTGTTGGCAGTTCAGCAGCAGCTCAACTCGGGCTGGGCATCAAACTGCTGTTGCTCAGAGCTCAGCTCGTATTCTTGAGCAAGCTCCTAACCAACTGAGCCACTCAGCCAGCCCCAACATTTTGGTTTTAAATACAAAGCTCAACTCTATGACAAAACCACCAAATAACCAGAGTAAGCTATGTGCTAACATTAAATCATAGGGCATACATTAGTGGCCAAACCATCTTGCAGATATCTCCCACTTTTTGGCTAGAGAATTGATGTACTCAATCTCCTGAGAATTTCAATTGCATTAATTCATGTAAGTCTATGTTTAAATAAAAAACTGTACAGGGAGGAATCCTTAAATCTGCACATGACATTCATGACTTGTGAATATAGTGGGGGTTTTGTAGAAGATCTGAGACTAAGAAGAGTGGAGCTTACAAATATTTTCATGTGGTATATAATACTTATGCCACATACAGTATGAAGATGAGTACACACACTTTGTTACTCTTTTTTACTGCATTATTTCTAAGTAAAATTATATAAGGTTAAATTTATTTCAGGATTATTTCAAGTACCATCTAAATATTTTTAGAATGTCTAACTGCAAATCCCTGAGTGTAAGGACCCTGTCTTGTACACTATGATGTCTCCCATGGTATATGGTACAGTGCCTTACAAAGCAGGTGCACAGGAAATGTTTGAATTTCAGGATAAAGACAGGGTCTATAAAAGAAACACTTATTTCAAGCAAAATATCATAAGTTTCATCTTTTTGTGTGATTTGGAAAATGTCAATCTCAAATCCCCACTGATCAGCAAAGGGCAGGGAGGGAACAGACATCTATTTTTGTTCATGCAAAGATTGTAGATTTCCTTAAAATTCGTATAAAGATTGCACAGAAGTTCAGCCCTATATGCCACTAGCTGTTCTCAAAGCTACATCAACCTAGTAAAATTCTATGCTAAACCTTTTTTTTCCCAAACAAATGAAATCCAGAAGCAGTAAGGTAATACAAATGGACTATTTCATCACCGAAGAAAAAGAGTCTAGAGCGAAACATACCAAAGGCAGAGTTAAGGCAGTGACCGACCAGAAGAGTGTTTTCATGACATATTAACAGACAAGAAATTAATCATAGCAACAGGAAGCGACCAAAAGCATAACAAAACAATGGATAAAGGCCATAAACAAAAACACAACTGATGATAGACAAATGGTAAACGAGCAGAAAGAGAGACACCTAACTTTAGTAATATTAAGAAAGTGAACATTTTAAACTAACTCTCAGGGCAACAGCAAGGCCTAAGGCTGGAGACCAGGAAGAATTTCCCAATGGTGAAGGCTGTAACTGCCACACCTTGGGCCATCTCCAACGTGGTGGAGTCGCCTTCTCTTCAGGTTCTTACAAATAGGCCAGGCTAAATCTTGGGACTGAGTCCCAGCAATAGATCAGAACACAGTCCCAGGAATCAGACAGACCTGAGTTTGAGTTTAGGCTCAGCTGCCCACCAGCCACGTAACCTGGGGATTCTGACCTTTTGATCTCCCTTAGCCTCAGTCTTTCCATCTGTAAATGGAACAACAGCTGTCCATAAGGATGCTGTGATGTTGATGAGATGATGCCTTTAAATTGGTGAGCAAAGTGCCTGGAACACTCCCAAGTTGAGTTCACATCCTATGTGAGAATAAAGGTAAATCATCTCCTAAAAAGAGAACACATATAATTCATATTTTAAAACCAGAATGTTTTACATGTCTTCAGACATATATGTTTATGTGTAAATATACTAAGTCTATATATAACATATATATGCACACACATGTAAATTTTTAACATATGAAACATTTTTAAAGGTGCAGCAGCACTGTAAAACGAGGGATAATACTGTGTACCTCATGGCAATATGAGAAGTAAATGAGTTCATAATATACAGAGCATGTAAAGTAATGCCTATGGTACAGCAAGTACTATTTCACTGTTAGCTATTTATTATTATTACTGATGCAGAATGAGAAGACCAAACTGCTTTGAGGTGTTCATTGTGCCAGGCTATCTGCCAGCTAGTTAAGGGATTCAGGGTGGAACAAGATGGGGCTCAAGCCCCACCCACATGAAGCGTCCTGCCCTGTAAAACTGCTAAACATGAAACAAAGAAACACAAAAATACAAAAGTGCAAACTGTAACAAAGGCCACGAAGGAAAGGGACTGAGTAATCTGAGATGTGCTTGCAACAAGGGTGATAAATTGGTATCAGCCACATGCTGAGTCCTCTTCCCCAGAGAACAACCCCACCATTCGTTAGAAGGCTGCCAGATTAATGAAGCTATGGCCAAAGAACACCTGTTTACCTGCCCAGGTGAGACTCACACAAGTGTCTTGTATGACCAGTACCACACTCCTAATCAATAATCTAAGACTGTTCCTGAAAATACTCCTCCAACTCACCTCTCAAACACTGTCTTTGTTACTCATGCATGTACTCATGAATTTAATAAATGTACACTTATTAGTCATATTTAGTATGCATATGTAATATGCTGTTATTATGGTCCCTGGCTATAAAGCTTTAAAATATAACAGAGTAGCTCAGCAGCCACTTACTCCCAAACCCCAAACAATCTGCTACTCAAATGCAAAATTATATATTCATTTAATATTTACTTACAAATGAAGCTTAGGTAGCTATAAGTACCATATCTCATCAAATCTAAAACACCATTGATTTTAAGAAGTACTATTAAGTAGTAGTAAGAAAGAAAAATGCTGCCAATTTATTGTAAGATACCATCAATTCTAAGATACATCCCAATTTTAGAAATATTATAATGTAAAAAAAAAAAAAAAAAGTGGGTCTGTTGCAACAAAATGCCTGTCCTTTGGTGAAATGAAATTGTTCCCCTATACTTAAGAGAAATTTCTTTGAACACCCCCCAATTACATTTCTGTGGAAGAACAAGTTTGAGGTCAGAAAATCAAATCACTTTCTCATGACTACATTGGTACATTTAGATCAAAGCCATTTTGTATTTCTGAAATAAAGACTTGGTTCTTAGATGCAATGGCAATAGATGCTAGGATCAGAAACATCACTGTTGAAGGTCCCCTTTTTCCAACTATACTTCTAAATCTTTTCCCAATGCCCAAAACAGGCCTCCACAACTTGGCAAACACATGGAAAATGCAGGTGGCATCTTTGAGCAGGGTAATCAGTCACCTCAATAAACCACTGAGACTGCCAAAAAAACAAAAAATAAAATCAGAGCTTCAAAAAGGAGGCTCATAGTATCACATAAGTGCCTACAACACCTTCAATTGTCTTTTAAATTACACAATAAATTATAAATTTCAGAATGGGTACCATAGCCTGGGTTCTAGTACCCATTCTGATATTGGCTAGGAAATATTCTGGGTTTATTTGCCAAACAAACATATGGGACTGTAGTTTACTTTCTAGCATTAAAACACCATAATTCTGAGGTTCAAAAATACTGGCTCTTCTTCTCAATTTATTCTAAAAGATGCAATTTACAGGAACTCCCGAGCTTATGTTTAAAAAGATGTTGCATTGCCTTATACTTATTGAAAAACTCTACTATCTTAACCTCAAAGGTGTTTATATAAACTTTAAACTGGCCCATGAAAGTCTTCCTTATTTTTCATTTTCTCTCCCATTTCAACTGGACTCTCTCCAATTTTCATAAGCTATAAAGCTGGTTTTTTGGGCTCAAGAATTTCTACACATTCCAGGCTACCCCCAAAAGGGGCTCTAGGAGGTATCTACAAGTGTTTGGCATTTGTTTTTTTTTCCTAGCTCAAATCAATATTGCAACACTTATGACCTTCGGCACAAAATGTACCCTCAATTGAAACTTAAGAGAATACAAGGAACAAAATTCCTTAGCATTTCTAGTTTTATTACTAATTTGTGACCAGTTAAAAAAAAAAAAAGTTTGCAAGGTGGTATTGTTGTGGCTGCTGTTTTCCTAATGGGAGAACAAATGGCCTTAGAAATGTGGCATGAGAAAGAGAAGATTGGGGGGGTTAGAGGTTTTTATACATTAAATAGTATAGTCTGTAACCCCTCTAATATAGGAGATAACTTGGTTTAGATCTCAGAACTTTCAGACCCTTAATAATAGATTAATCACCTGACTAGGATAACTGAAGACCACTTGCAACAGAAACCTAAACTAGATGATCTCTTAAAGCCTGTGGTCCTCAGAGTCTAGGAAAAAAGAATTTCCAGTTCTGTGAGAAGAGAACTGCTAGGGATTCCTAAGGGTGGATTAAGAATCCTGACCTTTCAGACACTCTTCCTTTCTTCTCTAGACTCTGCTACAGATGGCAGGCCTATCCCAGGCTAAGATTTTTCAGAAACTCAGAGGAACAAGACCCCAAGGACAGAAAGACACAGGTATAACTAATTCCTTTGTTCCTTCTGCCCCAACACCTTCAGTTGTCCTTTGAATTATACAATAAGAATCTCCAGAAAATTTTCCCCAAAAAACCCAACTTTTTCCTACTTGCCAATGTTATCTAGCCATACCTTTGTCCTCAAGTGATCTGGTAACTAACTAGCTGTTGAACACACACCCATCGATACACACTTTTAGAACGTGATCTTGTCAAGAAATAAAACTGTCTCATCCAATATCACTACAAGCAGTAGAATTAAGAACAAAGCAGAAGGACGATAAGAAGTCTAACCTTATTTTCTACTACGTCCCAGGTACTTTATATAAATTGTTTTATTTATTCTGCACAATAAATACACATCATCCTGTACTTCATCATTTCTAGGATACACAATTTTTCACTTTTTAACATCTCTTAAATTCAGATGTATTTAAGAACCAAAATGGTGCGTCACAATTTTAATTAGCAATCATCTTCCACTGTTAATGGTAGACAAAACAATGGTACATCTTACAAGTGATGATGTTTAAGATTCATCAAAACATGGTATTATGTTCATGGGATTTGAAACAGCAATTGAGAAACAGATTTAAAAGTGCTCAGGATTATGACACAGACTGTAAGAGATTAGCCAGACCTCAAACAAACGCTGATGTGGCTAATTCCAAAGTCTCTTCCTACACAACCTACCTAAAACACAGAGACTCTGAACATGGCAAGGATTTTCATGACTCAGCGTTAGGCCAAGACTAGGAACCTTTGGTATTAAGTTTTCAGAAACTGAGGAGGGTTCCCACACACCGCCTGGTGGAAACACCGCAAATAAACTGGTTAAGGTCCCAGCCAACCCTAAGCTCCTAGAAGTCTTCTGGGCTGAGCTGACTCTGGATGCAAAACCCACCTCTGCGCTGCTCAGCCTACAATCTACAGAAAGGACAATTAGAAATGCAGAGCCTTATGTACGAGGGGACAGCCTTACCCTCAATTTCCCACCAAGACATGCTTCCCCACCCTCCCTACCCAAGAGCCCACCCTCCCAACCCAGGTGCTCACCCTCCCAGCTGAGCTGCTCCTGGACCACTCCCAACAGGCCGGTCCAGATGTTGCCCCCATCCCGCCACTCATCACCGCCGGGGCACGTACAAGCCCCCCCAGGTCTGCAGGGCTCCCAGACCGGAATCCTGGCTCAGGACGTCTCCATCCACCAGCAGCTGAAGTCAAGCCTCCGCCCCACACATCCAGCCAAGTTCCCTCCACCCCAGAGGGTCCCCGACTTGGCGCCGGACCCTCGCGGCGCCCAGGCCCCCGCCAAGGTCCTGCCCCGGGGGCCCCGCCGCGGCCTGCACCAGAACAAAGGCGCCCGGGGGATCGCGGAGCATGGAAGACAAGAGTCCCGGCCGGACTTACGGAGGAAGGAGCGCGACAGCAGGCGGGCGGCCGTGAGGCCACTGCTACTGGAGGCCATGGTCGCGCAGGCAGCTGCAGCAGCAAGGGCTGCGGTCATCCACCAATGACACTCTCAGGTCCCCGGGGGCTTGCCAGAGGCCGAGGCCTGGAGAGGAAGCGGGTGGCCAGAGCAGTCGCCTGAATGCATTTCCCGTCGCCAAGGCCGCATCATCGAACACCGGGGATCGCGCATGGAGAAGAAAACAGGATCTTAACGGAGAAGTGGACCACAACTCCGCTTTCCGCCGGGAATGTGGGTTTGATTCAACATTCTTTACAACGGCAGCTTAGAGGAAACCCCGCGGGAGGCTGGTCGGTGCGTGGCATTGTGGGAAATGTAGTCCTTGGACGGCCGCGGCTGGTTTGTAGCTTAAGTTGGGGGATGCGAGAAGGGAAGGAAGTCAACCCGGCAGTGGAAGTGGCAAAAAAAGTGAGGAAAACAGTGAGGCGAGGAACGGAGAGCAGTGCAGAACTTTCCGTGCTCCTTGGCCAGTCAGTCCCTCAGTGTCTTCCTCCGGCATATGGAGAGCACCCAGAAGGATTATCGATGGTCACAGGCTTCTGAACTCCAGCTAGTGTCCAGGGATGGTGAGGACTGAACGAGAAAGACCAAAAGCCACTTTATGACACTTCATTTCTTGGAATATGAATCTTTTGTTAAAACAGGCTGTCATACAGCCTTTGACCAGCACTAAGTGAAGGAGTGCTGGGGATCCTGGAGGACTGAAGTTATAGGTCAAATGTGACTGCTGCCACTTGGCACAAACCCATCACTCCTTTGTAAGGGCTTTAGAAGGAATCTCAGAGAGTCCCAGAGTCAAAAGGTAAACAAGAGATAAAATAATCCACCTCCTTGACTCCAGCTGTACCCTGAGGTTTCTTATCATTATCATCAATGAAATTATAATTCTAATTTACATAAGTAGTCATTATCATTTCCACTAAGCTGTGTGATGTATGACTGGGATCACCCAAGAAGATGCCTCGTATGTCCTCTAGGACCTCTAGACATTGTCAGTCCCGGGTTGGACTTGACTGCATACAAAATCCGTCCCTCATCTAATGGATCATGTCCTTGTGATCATTTAAATAGTATCAGTGGTTTCCAAATAGGCCCAGTATGAAGATTAAATAGCCAAGTTTTCCAGAGCCTTCACATAATAGTTCATTGTTTTTAGTTTCATTTAATTAGTAAAATGCATGATGACAAAAGTATAATTTTGGTATGATTTTAATGAATTATTTCCACAAGGATAGCGATTTTGGCTTCTTTCATACACTGTACCTCCAACACCTAGAACAATGCCTGGCACAAAGAGAGAACTTAGTTATTAAACTGAATTGATATATACGAGAAATAGCATAGACATTTATTTATTGAATCCACACACAATGTTTGATGAACCTAAGGATGTTTCAGTCCCTCATAACTACACCTCCACCCCAATTCCATAAATCTTTGGTGACAGACTGTTGCACTAGACTCTAACTATACCACTTACCTTTATAAATGCAGATTGATTTCAGAGTCAGACAGACCTGGACTCAAATTCCAACTCTGCCACTAGCTATGTGACCTCTGGGTCTCAGGTTTTCTCATTGAGATGGGAATGATACTCCCTAACTCTTAATAGTGTTGTGAGCAGTTAATGCATTAATATATAAAGTTCTTAGTACCTTGTTAAGCATTTAATAAATGGTAGTTATTAGCATTAAAGATAACTTTCTGCTTTGCATGGCAAGATGATATTTTGAAGTTTTGACTGATATGACTAACCAGATGTGGAATAGGACATTTCCATTTGTCTGAAAACACTGGCTAACTCCCCAGTGCTGAGGGCAACAAGACATAAGGACCTGCACATTCTAAAAAGGGCAGTCTATGTCCACTTTCTCCTCTTTTATTCAACATAGTGCTGGAAGTTCTAGCCACAGCAATCAGAGAAGAAAAAGGAATAAAAGGCATCCAAATTGGCAAGGAAGAAGTAAAATTGTCATTATATGAAGATGACATGATACTGTATATATATAGAGAACCCCAAAGACTCCATCAAAAAACTATTGGAACTGATAGACGAATTCAGTAAAGTAGCAGGATATAAAATCAATGTGCAGAAATCAGTGGCATTTGCATATACCAATAATAAACTAATGGAAAGAGAAATTAAGAAAACTGTCCCATTTACAATTGCGTTAAGAACTATAAAATACCTAGGAATAAATTTAACCAAAGAAGTGAAAGATCTGTACTCAGAAAATTATAAGACACTGAAGAAAGAAATCATAGAAGATACAAATAAATGGAAACACCTACCATGCTCACGGATAGGAAGAATTAATATAGTTAAAATGTCCATACTGCCTAAAGCAATATATAGATTCAATGCAATTCCTATCAAACTACCAAGGGCATTTTTCACAAAAATAGAAAATATAATCCTAAAATTTATATGGAATCATAAAAGACCCCGAATAGCCTCAGCAATTCTGAGAAACAAGAACAAAGTCGGGGGAATCACGCTACCAGACATCAAAACCTACTACAAGGCTACAGTAATCAAGACAGTTTGGTATTAGCATAAAAACAGGCACATCTATCAGTGGAACAGAACAGAGAGCCCAGAAATAAATCCAGGCATTTACGGACAGTTAATCTATGACAAGGGAAACAAGAATTTACACTGGAGTAAAGATAGTCTATTCAATAAATGGTGCTGGGAAAATTGGACTGACACATGGAAAAAAAAATGAAACTGGACTATCTCCTTATGCCATATACAAGAACAAATTCAAAATGGATTAAAGACTTAAATGTAAGACCTGAAACCATAAAACTCCTAAAAGAAAATATAGGGAGTACATTTGCAGACATTACCCGGAGCAATATTTTTACTGATACATCCCTACGGGCAAGGGAAGTAAAAGAAAAAATGAACATATGGGATTATATCAGACTTAAAAGTTTTTTCACAACAAAGGAAACCATTAATAAAACAAAAAGGAAGCCTACTGAATGGGAGAATATATTTGCCAACGATATATCTGATAAGGGGTTAATATCCAAAATTTATAAAACACTCATGAAACTCAACACCAAAAAAACAAACAACCCAATTAAAAAATGGGCAGAAGATATGAAGAAACATTCTCTAAAGAGGACATACAGATGGCCAACAGGCATATGAAAAAAAGTTCAACCTCACTGGTCATTAGGGAAATGCAAATAAAAACCACAATGAGATACCACCTCACTCCAGTCAGAATGGCTATCATCAATAAATCAACAAACAACAAGTGCTGGCGGGGCTGTGGGGAAAAGGGGACCCTGCTGCACTGTTGGTGGGATTGCAGATTGGTGCAGCCACTATGGAAGTCAGTATGGAGGTATCTCAAAGAACTGGAAATAGAGCTACCGTTTGACCCAACAATTCCACTCCTAGGTATTTATCCTGAAAAAACCAAGACACTTATTCAAAAAAAGTTATGCACCCCTATGTTCATAGCAGCACAATTTACAATAGCTAAGACTTGGAAACAACCAAAATGCCCATCGGTAGATGACTGTATTAAGAAACTGTGGTATATTTATACAATGGAGTATTACTCCACTATAAAGAAGAATGAAATCGTGCCATTTGCAATGATATGGATGAACCTAGAGAATATTATGTTAAGTGAAATAAGTCAGTCAGAGAAAGACAAATACCATATGATCTCACTCATATGTGGAATCTGAAAAACTGTATGAATGAGCAAAATAAACAGAAACTGTCCCATAGATATAGAGGAAAAATCAGGGTTGCTAATTGGGAGGGTGATGGGGATGAGGGAGAAGGGGAAGGGATTAGACAGCAAAAATAGGCAACTACAATATTGCCACTGGGATGTGAAAAACAGTTTGGGGAATATAATTAATAATGTTGTAAATATTTTGTGGGATGTCACATGGTCATAGGTCTTGTTAGGGTGACCATTTCATGGATGGAGTAGAGGTTTGATCACTGCACTGTATAACTGAAGAGGAGGTGGTATACCTACTGTAGTTGAATATATAAAGATAGTCACGGGATGTGGATTATACTGTGGAAGACAGTCAGAGGAAGAGTAATAGATATATATGATGTGGGGGGGAGTGGGGTGGCGAATTGGGGGTGGGGAGTTGTTGCTTTGAGGGGTAAAATGTATAACTATTGCACTGTGTTGTACACCTGAAACTAATTAAAAATTAATTAATTAATTAATTTTTTTTCCAAAAGGCAGTCTATAAGCGACCTCTCTCCCAATTTTGATAAGAGGGGGCCAGACTTGTTGATTCTCACCCTCACAACCCAACTGTTCAAATAAGCAAAAGACCAGAATTCATTGAGTGAGGGAATTCTTCTGAATTACGAGTTGTCAGGTTAATGATCTCCTTCCCTTCCACTCAGACAAGTTAGTAGGAGAGGGCTCCTTACAAAAAGATTGTCATAAAATCCCAGCCTGAATCCCTAGAGAACTGCAGAAATTCATGAGCCCACCTCAGCACCCTAGAGTACATTTGGTCAAAGAATGCTCAGGAAAACTGGAGTTTGGATGCCAGACCTCACCTAGAGACTAATGTCTGCTTCCTTCCTGTAGAACTCACTCAAGGCAGGAGGCTGGCTGGAGTAGCCCTCATTGGCGGGCAGGTCGGTATCTGGCGTGGCAAGATGTGTAATATTCCCATGGGTGAAATGGATGCCGGGAAAGAAAGCTGAGCTTCCCCTTAAGAGGATCTTCTGCTGGGACAAGTTACCGTATCATAAAAGACCATGGAAGACCCCTCAGGCTCAGGACGGGCCAGAGGGGGTTACAAGAGCTCAGCCAAAATGCACAGAACTTGCATCAGGATACTGTGCAGACAATGGAGTTCCCTAGATAGGGAGGAGGAGGGAAGCTACTGAAAATTCCACAGAGAGCGAGAAATCCAGAGCATATGCATCATCGGGAGAGAACCACAAATAACACCATCTAAGAGATTTTGTCCAAACCTCATCCCACTCCTGCAGGAGCCAAGAGCAAGGGGAAGAAGATAGAGAAGGAAACCAATCTTGACTCCTTCCCAGCTGCAGGCTGAGGAACCACAAATCACTTGAGAGAGGGAAGAAGCTTTGAATTAGGTGTAAGATTTAAGTTTTAAATTGGATTGAATGGGACTTATAATTATTAATTGTTAAAATAGTTTAGTTATTCCCATGAAATCAAAATTCAAAAGGCACAAAAAGTTTATATAGTGAGAAATCTTTTCTCCACCTTCTTCCCACCACCCAGCTCTCCCCAGGAGAAATCAGTATTATTCAATTTCTTGTGTATCTTGCCAGATCTATTTTGTGCATATACAGGAATACATGTATATCCATCTCTGCCCCCATTAATCTTCTATGTTGCCACTAATGTGGGACGAATCAGGAAAGATTAGGGTTTATGATCAGGGCAGGTCAGGGAGACTAGCATCCAGGGTGACTAGTGTCCACGGTGACAGGCCCAGAGGCAGTGTCCTTGTTGCTTACCGTTAACCAAAGTGAACTCTGCTCTTTGCAACCAAGAATCTTGATAAGCCTGAGCTAAGTAATGAGGTTCAATCTGTTGGAGCAAAGTCTCTTATTGTTTATCATTCAGCTACAGTCACTGATGTGTTTAAGCCAATCAGACCAGAAAGGAGAAGAGTCTGACCAGACTTTGGTAGGGTTTCTGCCATCTCCTTTCACCAGAATTTTGTCTAAATTTCTGGAGTAATGCTGGGGTGAGGTGGAGAAGGTGGAAGGAGCACTTTGGTCCTCCAAACTGTGGTGTATCCCCTGAGGTATACATCCTTCCATCTAGTCCTCAGCTGCTGGCCGAGACTATTCCTGCATCATCCCTTACTCCTATCTGCAAGGTCCCTTTTGCTCTGGTTCTGTCAGATACGTCTGGGCTCTTCTCAGGTACATGAGAACAATTCTGGTGCGATGTTGGGCCACAGGAAACATCCTTGCCTACCTAGACATATTTAGCTGGATCTTGCCACCAGTTGGCTCACTTTCTTGATCCCCTTGTGTCCCCCACCCTGCAAAACATAGCAGGAAGGCAGGCAGCCCTCTGCCTGCAAGCCAGGAAGAGAGAGCACTCACCAGGAACTGAATCGCCTTCACCTTGATATTAGACTTCCCAGACTCCAGAATCATGAGAAAATAAATTTCTGTTGTTTAAGCCACTCTTGTCTGTGGTGCTTTGTTATGGCAGCCTGAGTAGACTAATACAGGCAGCAAAGTGTGGGATTAACTGTGACCATTTGCAGCACTGGTCAGCACCATACATAAATGGACACCAGAGGCAAAGAGTCACCAGGGTTAAAGAATAGAGAATATTAGGGAGACAATGCATCCCTAATGTTTATGTTTACTAAGAAACTTCCCGATACCTCAGTGTCAGTTTTCTATTACTGTGTAACAAACCACCTAAAGCTTATCCTGCTTCCTGTATTCCTCAAACTTTTCTAGTGATTCCTTTGACTACTCACCTGTCTCCAAGCTGAGGGAGTGTGTGTGTGGCGGGGGGTGGCTAACACCATAGCTCTCCTGGCTTCCCCTCTCTTCCCTAGCCAGGAGACCCTTTTCTGGTCTTGGAGACATTAGCTCACATTTTAATCCTTAACCTAAATTATTTCTGTTATTCTCAGAGCTTTGAGGTACACATTTGTTTCCTGGGACTGAGAAAGCCAAACAGTAGTGATGAGAAGAGGTGTGAATATTGGTGAATAGAAGGCCAAAGGATAGGAAATGTTGAAAGGAAAAGCATCAGTTAATATTACAATGTATCTTCCTGCTATATTCTGGACGTTGTGAAAGCTTTGTGTGTATTCACCTAGGCAGGCCTGACTCTGCCACATGGAAATGGAACTTAAAAAACCTTCTCTAGTGTCTCAGTTATCTCAGGCTGCTATAACAAAGTATCATACACTGCTGGATGCTTATAAACAATAGAAATCTATTTTGTCACAGTTCTGAAGTCCAAGATAGGGTGTCAGCATGGCCAGGTTATGGTGAGAGCCCTCTTCCAGGTTACAGACGGCCATCTTCTTATATCCTCACATGGCAGAAGAAGGGCAAAAGAGCTCTATGAGGGCATGAATCCCATTCATGAGGGTATCACCCTCATGACCTAATTGCCTCCTAAAGGCCCCACCTCCGAATACTATCACATCGGGGTTCAAGATTTCAACATATGAATAATGGGGAGACACAAACATTCAGTCCATTGCATGTAGACCCAGTTCTGCCAACCTCTTTCTAGAGAAAATCTACCTTCTAAAGGGAAAAATAGCTACTTCATCCAGAGTGATACAAGTACACTTGAGAGAAACTATCTGAGAGAGGCTAGGACTTCAGGACTGACAGCCAGCCTAAGCCCTCAGGCCCCACTGCAGGCCTATAATCCCTTCACAGAACAAATGTAGAGAATGGGGAGCTTGTATCTTTGGCCTTTTTCATGGAAGATGGTACGGCGCAAATCAGAAACACTTAACCTCAGACAAAGCTTCAGCTTTTGGAAAATGGAGAAGCAATGAATCAAAAAGGCTGGGAATATTTTCATCTGAAGTGCAGCTTCAAGGAGAGACAGACTCACACAGGACAATTCTAAGAAGGAACCAGCTAACCCTGAGGTGAGCAGAGGCAGGCTTTTTCCTCTCCCTTTATGGGGGGAACCGACTCTGCTAGCTTGGCTGCCTTCTCGGAAGAATAAGGACAAATAACTTTTTGAAATGCATGTACAGGACCCTCCTCAAAGCCTATTGGAGTTCTTGAGTGTCTGATCCACAAGGCACCTCTGAAAGTGAGGTTTCATCTGCATTGTACCCTTACGGGAATGTCAAGAGCTTTCGTCTCTCCTTTAGTAGAAATGGTTTCCAAATACAACTTCTTTTCCCCATACTTGAGCCCTGTTGCGGATTTGGCTAGGAAGAAGGCTGTGAATACCCTTTGCAGGAGTACCCCAGGGGCCAACTCCTGTTGAAGGGAAGGGAAGGGAAGAGAGTAAGGTTGACAAACAGGGAGAGGTCCACCTGTAATGCAGCCCCAAGACAGGCATGGCCAGTGCCCTCCAGAACTGCTCTGAATTGGACAAGATAGTCAGGCCTCTATATCCCAACCACCCCTCTTCCCCCATCCCCCCTCCCCCGCCAACCACCACCACAAATTATCACTAGGTGTGAGCATCCCTGGCAGGGGCTTGATCATGGATCTAGGAAATTCCTAAAGGTGAGGGGCAGGGGGTCAGACGACTGAAGAGTAGCATGTTCTTCATTAAAAGGGCATCTGGTTGGTGAATCACAGTATCTTCCAGATATCCCTTCCAGGAAAAAGTCTGATGAGAAAGCAAGAGTCCTCAGCAAAACTGAAACAGGGCCCGGTTGGCACCCCCATAGTAGAGGCCTCTCCACGTCCCTGGCCTCACCTTTCCTTGACCGACCTATAGCTTAACAATAGATCATCCCCCTGCAGCTTGAGCTCAGAATGTCCCCCATCCCACCCAGTTCCCTGTTTTAGAAAGTTACCCTGAAATTTACAATTAATACCCTTAGGCTTATTGATCACACTCTTTATGGCCTAGCATTCTTTCGGGGATACTTCCATCATTGTTCCTGGATTGCTGACACCACCGGAGAACCCCATTGCCAGAGGGGAGGCTCCACGCAGACCCCTGGAACCATCATGTAGCCTTTAGAGGAACACCCAGATTTTCCCTTAAAAACCCTAAGCTGGTCTGAGAACATTAAGGCAGTTTTTGAAGGTGTTAACCTGCTGCGTTCTCAGACCACCAGTGCTCTGATAATAAACACTTATTCTATAACCCAACTCCTGTGTCATTTTATTGGCTGAGTGGCGCAGGTAGCACGAGTCCCAGACTCAGTTGCCCCCCAGTTCCAAAACCATGAAGAAAACAGCTGGATTTGGGTGTCCCTCCTTCCTCCCTGTGTGACTCCCTCCTGAGGCTTGCATGCTGTCCAGCATGGGGCCAATCTCTCACCACTTCTAAGAACCTTGTTTCTCAAGGCAATGCTGTCTGCTAGGGAATAGATACACTTTATTATTAACTATTATTATTATTACTATTACTATTTGTAGGAGATGAAGAATCCAAGATACCAGGAGAGAGCAAGATTCCCTGAGGCTCTGGAATGTAGCTGAAGACACTGTAACATTGTGCCCCATTCTGCAGCCTAGTGGAGGGGCAAGAAGAACCCAGAAAATTAGTAAGGAGAGAAAGGCAGGAGACCTGAGGCCTGCGGAAGGAAAGGAGAGGGTTCTTGGGAAGCTAGTCATGGCCCGAAAAAGACTGAGGTGGAAGAGAATGGCCTGTGTTCATGGAAGACAAAGGAACCCACAGAAAATAACTGCAAAGGCCACCAGGTGACGCAGGCTCCGGCTGGCTCAGGCTTCTGTATTCACCCGTTCAGCATATTCATGGATTGGGGCTATGAAAGTTGCCTCTTTCATTGGGGCTTTCTATATTTGTGACATTTGTGACAGTGCTGGGCTTTAAAGAGTGATACCACCTGACAGAAGTTTGAAAGGGTCTGCTGGACCCATAAGGATGCATGCCCCATTCTGAAACATTGTCTAATATGCCCACCAAATTGTTATTTTACTCTCTAGAAGGATGAACCTTTATTTAACTTTTTTTATGGTGAATACAAAAGTAACATACTTGTTCATTATAAATGTTACAGATAATTTCTACTTTGGGGTTTATCTTTTTCAATTTCTTCCAAGTGTTCTCCAAGTTTAACAGATTACTTTAATCTGTTAAGAACAGATCAATCTGAAAGAACAATCAATAGTTTTTTGTTTTTCGTTTTCTTATGGATGAAATTAGATTAGGATCCAGACTCCATGAAGCTCTATGATAACACAGATTTTTGTCTGGTAGAGATGCAAATTATTTCTATCTGGTAGAAAAATTAAACCCCAAATTTACAATTTTATTGCTCTGTTGGGTATTTCCCAGTCTTATGTGTCACTTGGAAATCTCTGTGCTTCCCTTTCCTCACTTGTCACTACAGATAATAATAGTACCTACTTCATAGGATTGTTGAGTGGATTGAATAAGCTATTCCACATAAAACACTTAGATAAGAGACTCGTAGATAGTAAACACTCAATACATGTTACCTGTTATTATCACAGGCTCATTTAACTGAAAAATCGAGGGCATGTCCTTCAGGCACAGCTCAGATAAGGCATGAGGGCTTGCGTGCTCACAACACCAACCGCATCCTTCACTAAGAGAATGCCCTGTTGTGGCTCCTCTAGCAAGCGCCTTGGGCCTGACTGATTAAGAAGACTGTGTGCTCCTGTAGGTGCAGGTGCCAACAGGGTGGGCAGCCGCAGGCAGCAGGTGTCCCAGACAGAGGCAAAGGCACAAAAGTGACTCCACAACCTGGAATCTGGGTCTTGCTTTCATGGCTTGAGGCCCTAAAGTCCTACATCAACCTCAATATCCCTGCATATCCCTACCTCTTGATTTTAGGCTAAGACTGAAATGCTTAATAATAACTAACACTATATCTTCCTTTAGAGATGAGTCTTTACAAATTTAGCCTAAAAGAGAAGCAAGATGAATGGTAAATAGGAAGGAATCAAGATTTAAATTGAAAAACAAGTGAAAATACCCTCTGTGTGTCTACCTAGTGCTGGTGAAAGGGATGCAGCTCCCAAATTTAGGGACCAGAATACTCACAGACTTTCCCACCAGACAATCAGGAGCTCAGACCTCTGCAGCAGCACTCACAGCAGTGTCACCTTAGGAAAGTCGCCTAATCTGACTCTCAGAGTCCTCACTTGTATTTAACGAGGCGCAAGGAGCAACACCATATGCTCTGCTTTGTTCTCCATATGCAGGAAATAGCGAGGAGATCAAAACTTCAGGTCCACCTCACATGTTGTGCCTGTTGATGCTTATGACAGTTTTAAAGGGGCAGAAATGACTCCTTTGACTCTGCTGCTCCCACAGAAAGAGGTGGCAGAGGTTCAGGCTGAGCCCTCCCCGCACTGAGCAGTGCCACAGTAACCCTGGTATACTGGTTCAAGGCTGGTCCAGGTATCAACGACCTTGCGGATCCACCATCCTCCCCTGTTTCTGGGGACTCACTCTAATCTCCAAACAGTTGTGGCCCTTCCTCTATTGCCTCTGAGCGAGGTCACGGCCTGTGATCCCAGGTTGGTCCACTCTACTAGTCTAAGGAAAGTTCCCAGGTAATTTCTTGTCTTTGCCTGCCTATGCTGTGATGTAGGTGGCAATTTCTCTTGCTAAAGAAGAGGGACCCCTCTCACCCCCCACCACCTCACATACCTTCCCACATTTAATCTCTGGAGATTACCCTTCTGGTATGGCTTCCACAAGCCATACACTTTTATATTTATATATAAAATATGGACCATAACACCTGTCTCACAGGGTTATTATAAGGAATAAAAGGAACAACACCCACACTTCTGGGCACACGGAAGGTGTGGTAAATACTAATTCACACCCTCCCTCTGATCCAGTCAGTTCACTTTTACGGTGGTGTTGGAGCTGTTGTTTATGTAATGTCTCCAGATAAAAGAGATAACCAGTTTTGCATCTTCCTAAAAGTGAAATAAAACCAGACAAGCACTTAATGTACTAAGCTATTAAATACCATCCCCTCATTAAAAAAAAAAAAAAAAAACAGAGGGCCGGCCGAGTGCGCAGTGGTTAAGAGCTGGCTTGGGACGCCAGCAGCCCCGGTTCGGATCCCACATGAGGGCCAGTGACATTGCCCTCTACAGCTAAGATGGTGAACAACAGCTCCACCTGGAGCTGGGCTGCTGTGAATCCCAGGGGACGGCATAGCTGCAGCACCTGCTGCAGTGGGCTGCCATAGGCTACAGTGAGTGGCCGGCAGCCAGCGTGAGCTGCCGAGAGCCTCTGTGAGTGGCCGTCCAGAGGCCAGCGACCAATCTGCCTCACAGTGCAATGATGATACCAACATGGGTCAGTGAAGCAATGTCCTCCACAACTAGACTGAAGAACAAAAGGACAGCAACATGTCCATTCCCCTTCCCAGGTTCCCCAACACTGTTCCCCTCCCCCAATTTCCCAATAAAATCTTTTTTAAAAGGAGAGAGACTATAAGGGAGGGAGTGTCAGCTGCTCCCTCCTGAGGAAGCTGAGAATAGGTTGTTCTCCTGGGGCCTTAAGCCAGCCGGGGGATGTGTCCAGTCCAATCCTTGTTTTATTTATCATAGGCAGCAATCCCAGATTCACAGCTCTATTTTCCTCAACAACTACTACTCAGGAGGCAGCACCTAGGGGCCAACTTGTGTGTCACTTGTCACAGCCTGGCAGATGCGGCTCTAAATGGCACTTTAGGCTTTACAGTCAATTTGTCTCATTGTCAGAGGCAATCATAGTGTTCCGAGATCGGGACTTCAGTGTAGGGGGCCTGGGAGACCTGCCATGCCCCGCTGGGTTTCTTTCCCGCCAGCAGGATTCAGCCCCAGGAGGAGGCAGTTAAAAACACAACTCCCAGGGCCGGCCAATGGCACGTTGGTTAGGAGTTAGCTTGGGACGCCAGCTCTGAGCAGCAAGGCCCTAGTTCAGATCCCACATATGAGGGCCAGTGACACTGCCCTCTACAGCTAAGATGGTGAACAACAGCTCCACCTGCAGCTGGGCTGCTGTGAGTCCCCAGGGATGGCGTAGCTGCAGCCCCTGCTGCAGTGGGCTGCCATAGGCTACACTGAGTGGTCGGCAGCCAGTGTGAATGTCTGGCAGCCAGTGTGAGCTCCAAGAGCCGCTGTGAACAGCCATCCACAGACCGGCGACCCATCTGCCTCACCCGAGAAGAGTGCAATGATGATACCAACATGGGCCAGTGAAGCAATGTCCTACAAAATAGACTGAAGAACAAAAGGACAGCAACTTGTCTGTTCCCCTTCCCTGGTTTCCCAACACTGTTCCCCTCCCCCAATTCCCCAATAAAATCTTTTAAAAAAAAATGCAGCTCCCTGCTTTTGACCTTAGCTCATACTTAAAGCCATGATTACCCTCCTGGCCTGTTGTACATGCCAGCTGTGTCAGCCAACGTTGAGGATAACAGAACATTGCAAAGGGTGACAGTGTTTCACACTATTTACCAATTGGGAAACAATTAGAAATTAGCTCAGTCATGATGGGTTGGCTTCTCTCTCTTTATCTTCACCTACTCCCTGCCCCTAGGATATACAGTCACCAAACATAACCATGAGATAATGAGAAAGAAGAAAGCAAAGTTTTTAGGTTTCTGTTTTAGTTTTTATTTTGCAAGAAATATAGAAGTATAGATTTGAAGGAAGTGCAATGATAGTTCAGGAGGTAGAGGAAGCCTGGTTACGACTGAATGCTGGTGAAAGTTCCAGCATCTCTCTTGGGCAACTCTGACGCCACCCAGAAAGGGAGGGGGAAGGGCGCCTTATTACTGCTGGGTGGGGGTGGAAGTCCAGCACCCCACGTGGCTTCCACTGACACCCTTAGGGGAGGGCTCTATTGTTACTGAGAAGGAATGCAAGTGCCAGCTCTCTGCTAGGTCTTCCGTGGGAGCCAGGGAGCACCTGGAGCAAGGACGGAAGTTTAGGCCACTTCGCTCTTGTTGACAGGCGTGGGGATGCAGCCATGTTTTTTCCCATGGTGTTTGGCTGGGGTATGTTGGTGTCTTCGTCTGTTCGGGCCTCTATAAAGGAATAACATGAACTGGGTGCCTTAAAACATGAATGTCCAGGGCCAGCCGAGTGGCGCATTGGTTAAGAGCTCACTTGGGACACCAGTGGCCCCGGTTCGGATCCCACATATGAGGGCCAGTGACACTGCCCTCTACAGCTAACAACAACTCCACCTGGACCTGCACGAGCCCCGGCGACGGTGTAGCTGCAGCCCCTGCTGCAGTGGGCTGCCATAGGCTACAGTGAGTGGCCTGCAGCCAGCATAAGTGGCTGGCAGCTGGTGTGAGCTGCCAATAGCCACAGTGAGCGACATCCAGAGGCCGGCAACCGATCTGCCTCACCCGGGAAGAGCATAATGACGATACCAACATGGGCCAGTGAAGCAACGTCCTCCGCAATTAGACTGAAGAACAAAAGGACAGCAACTTGTCTGCTCCCCTTCCCTGATTCCCCACGCCATTCTCCTCCCCCAATTCGCCAATAAAATCTTTAAAAAAACAAGAGAGTCCAAGATCAAGGTGCTGGCATATTTAGTGTTTGATGATGGCCTGCTTCACAGAAAGATGCGTCTCCCATGTTCAAAAATCTCCAATCACCAGAGGATAAATGCTTGTGAGACATTAAGTTCTTTTAAAGAGGTGAAAACGGTGACCTTACACAATGACGTCAACTTTGTGAGACAAGGTAGAAAATATTTTACCCAACAGCTAGCTCTTATCCCTGAAGTCTGAGACTTCATCCCTAACTGTTTTCTGCCTCATTTCCATTATAGACACTAGCTTACCCTAGACACATCTTTACATTACTCAACCTTCCTCAAACATATCTTAACATTTTCACAATTCTGTACCTTTCATTATAAAATGTAAAATGGTGCCAAAATACATTTGAAGTTCCAGGAAAATCAAAGAAGCCATGTAAGTCTCTCCCTACCCCCATCAATTCCTGAGGCTGCCCCTTTCTAGCTTCTTCTACCTCTCAGCCTGCAGACTGCCTGTCTGTGACTTCCTCCACCTCAAGCTGCCTGCTGTTTATAGTAACCCACTGCCACCTGGATACAGTGGGGGAAGGGAGGACGGGCAAACGCACATTGTGAAAGCCCGAGCCCTTACTGTGGCTTTACCACTTTGGGCTAGAAAAAGTCAGGAAAGGGCCTCCAAGGGGAGGTGTCTGGAGCATGATAAGTAGTTGACTTATCCTGTATGCTGGTTAATAGCTAACCGGCTTGCCTTCTTTGTTGCCCATACAGACTTGGCTATCTTCCAGGTTTGCATGGCTGTTTGCCCTTCCCATGGCAAGAAAGGAGTTTTCTTTCACTGCAAATGCAACAGAAGAACAAAACACTGAGTGGACAAGAGACAAAAGACACCAAAGGGAACCTATTCAATGAAACGATTTGCAAGTGTTCCCTGAACTCAGTGGCTGAGAAGGTATTTAATGATTAGAACCAATCAATCACTTGTTCATTCAATAAATATTTATTCAGCCTTGCCTACGTGTCTGGACCAGCACTCAGTGGAAGCTTTCTGAGGTGAGCAAAGGAGGCTTTCTGAAACCCGAAGAGGCTTGGACTCCAGCTGGGGGTGCCAAAGGAGCCCGTAATACCCAGGCCATAAGTCTAATGTTTACTCTAGCTTCACACAGGTTTTTATTGATTACTCATTTACCATGGCCAGAGTGGTGGGTATGGTCCGGGAGTCAGGAGACCTGGGATTTTGGTCCAGGTATTGACTTTAAAAATAGTTTCTTTATGCATTAAATTTCCCCGTCCATCACATGGCAACATGCATTTCTGCCCCTTTTATTGTCCAGAGCTGTTGAGAAGTGAATGTGGACAATAATAGGGGGTACTGTGTAACTGCAGGATATTATATTATCTGAATGCCTCAAATTCAGGCACACCAGTTATAAGTGGCACCACCTGGGCTGGAAAATGAATGAATGAGAAAACCCAACACCAAACCAGGAAAACCCTGGTATCCATGACACCTTGAGAAACTGCAATGTTATTCATGCTTCTCAGCCACACAGGGTCTGGCTCATACTGGATACCTGGATGACAAAAAGTAATTCCTTCAGAGCCAATAAGCCATCACCTTTGATCCATGGACAGAGGAGACAGAACTCAAATGTATTTCCTGCACTAAAGCTACAGAGACATAGGAAAGATTGGTTGCTAAGTCCCAAGCACTTGCAGACATTCACCAAATGATGCTAATGACGCTGGTTATGAATCAGGGGCCTGAGCTTGCCCTTGAAAAAACCCTGCTAGATTTCACAAACATGATTTGGGCCCACTGAGAGAACCACCAGAGAGCAAGGACAGGCCCTTTCCCAGGTCAGCGGGAGAGCTGAGGTCAGCCCTGACAACTTGTTGCCGAGTTGCTGACAAAACTCTTTGAAGTTGGTACCAAGTCCCCGTCCATGAGGAAAGCAGCAAAGAGAGGAAAGTACATCTCTAAGGAAAAACACCCTACTCTAGGATGCCATGACTCTGTGGGGTATTTGTACAGCTCAAAGCTGTCTTTTTTAAGGGATTCTGTCTCTTCTTCATTAACTGAACACTCTGAAGACTCAAGCCCACTTTTATATTCAGTTTGGGGAATGTAAATTGGGTACTTTGTTCTTAGACATGAAGAGAAAATTGTCCTAAGAAAATAATTCAGATGACTATTGTTCGTTATTTAAATATTTCTTAAAAACTTAGTCTGTCTTCCCCAACTGTCAGAGGACAGGAGCTACATTTTGGGCATCTTGCTCTGCTGCATCTCCTCCCAAACCCCACTCCTACCCCCGTGATATGTACACACTAGGCAGGTAATAAATGCTTGCTGATGGCTAACTGAAAAGCTCTACTCTTCCACACAATATCTTGTCCATGAATGTTTACAAGCAGCATTATTTATAATAGCCAATAAGTGGAAACAACCCAAATGCCCACCAACTAATGAATGAATAAATAAAGTGTGGTATATATGTACAATGGAATACTATTCATCAGTTTAAAAAGTGAAATACTGATATATGCTACCCCATGGATGAGACTTGAAAACATTATGTAAAGAAAAATAAGCCAGTCATGAAAGATCACATATCATATGATTCCTTTTATATGAAAAGTCCAGAATAAGCCTATCTATATAGAGAGAAAGTAGTTTGGTAGTTGCCTAAGGCTGGAGGAGAGGAAGAATAGGGGATGATAGCTAAATGGTGCAGCGTTTCTTTTCGAGGTGATAAAAATGTTCTAGAGGTGATTGTAGCAATGGTTGCACAGCTCTGTGAATATAGTAAAAACCATTGAATTATACAATATAAATGAGAGAGTTGTATGGCATATGAATTATAGGTTAACAAAGGTGTTATTAATGAAGGAGGAGGAGAAAATTCAGACTTACAAAGATGTGCACAGAAAAATAAGAAGTGGACTAGACACCCAAAGATACACATACTAGACAGGTATGTTCATTTCCTATGGTGACAGTGACAAATTACCACAAACCTAGTGGCTTACAACAACCATATTTATTCTCTTACTGTTCTTGAGGTTGAAAGTCTAAAATCAAAGTGTTGACAGTGCGCCATCCTTCCTGGAGGCTCCAGAAAAGAATCGTTTTCCGACTTTTAGAGGCCACCCATATGCTTTGGCTCATGGCCCTTTCCTTCATCTTCATTACATCACTCCAACTTCTGCTTTCTTCATCACTTCTTTTTCTAACTCTGATTGTTCTTCTGCTCTCTTATAAGGATACTTATAATTACATTGGGCCCACCTGAATTATGCAGGATCATGTCCCCATCTCAAGATCCTTAGTCACATCTGCAAAAGCCATTTAGGCACATAAAATCTGCCAAGCTGCTCTGGCAGTTTTCAAAGTGACTGTAGCTTTTTGAGGTCCCACCAGCAATATGTGAGAATGTTTCTAACACTTTAACCTGCTTATCTTTGTTCTTGTGGCAGACATACTTTCCCACACAGTATCTTTTTACCTATTTTTCCTTGTCAGTAGAACCTTAATTTTTTTGAGGCGGGTGGGGGAACACTGTGTCTAGCCCTAAGTAATATAATAGATCATGATGGTTCCAAGTCAATTATGACAACAATCCTGTTCCCTACCTTCTCAGATGGAATGTTTGAACCCAGTTCTGGCCAATGAGGCATAAGGAAAAAATCTAATCTCATGTAGAGGCTTCTGGGAAAGCTTTTGTTTTTCTGCTATAAAGAGGCAAATATATCTTTTGGCCTTATTCCCTCCTTGATATCTTGAATACGGACATGATAACTGGGACTGAAGCAACCTTATTTTTGCCACCATAATGAGAAGGGCAAGAGAATCATAGAAATACCTGATATCAATGACACCAACAAACAACTCTGTTTAATTAAGCAACTGTTAGCGGGTGTGCCTTTACTTGCTACTGAACACAATCCTGATACAGCACGTTTCCTTCACTACTCTGAGGAGGCTAACACTGGTAGTTAATGCACAGGATTTTTCTTTCTTTTCCTTTGTCTTTGCTTTGTGGCCCAGATATTTGTCTTTCAGACATACTCCTCTAGATTTTATGTTGGCGAGGACTCCATTGTGAAGGATAATGAAAAGGTAGGGTGTTCTGGGTCTGCCGAAAGCCCCCATTGTTCAATTAAATCTTGTCTATTTTACCTTCATGCGTTGTGTGATCCATATTTTAAGCAGGGGAAAACGAGCTGACTTGGAAACTTCCTGGATATAGAGTATATATTAATAAAAGCAGACATGGAGATGAGGCAATGCCATCCACAAGACATGCCAGGACAAATTGGTTGCAAATGAAAGAAAGTCTATTCAAACTTATGCCTTTTTAAAAAGTGTTGGAATTTATTGATTCATACAACTATCAAACTTTGGAAAAAGCAAAGATAGCCTTGGAGATAATGGATCTTGGTATGAAAAGCCATCAGGACTCTAGACCGAGTCCATTTACCACTAATGCTTCTCTATGGGCCAACTGTGGCCTTCCCTTTACAGGGGGGATATGGCCTCTAGGAGCATCATGGCTAGGGAGGAAGAGAAGGTTCTCTTTCTCAGATCTACTTTTTGAAATTCAAGAGGAAGGCTCATCATCCCAACTTGAATCATATGTTTACCTCTCAAGTTATTTCTTTCTGTTTGAATGTTTTGTTTTCTGTCTTTTGTGTGAGAGAGGCCTTCCCTGAATTTTTAAATAATCCTTAGCTTATTTTTGAGAGGGAGGGTCTAAAAACATGATTGGAACCTCTGCACACCCAGGTAGAGCTTATTTGCTGTGAGCTTCCTTACAGGGTTGATCTGGCTGGATCATTTATTTGCAGAACCTATGTCACCATTCTGCAGACCAAGAAGGGAAAGATGGTTGGGTGAACCAAGCATTGTGTGTGCCCACATTCAGGTAATTCTACTTATTTTCAGTATGGTACCCACCATCAGGTGTTCCTAGTGTCCTGACCCTCTGTTTTATCTCCACCAGAGAATAAATTCCCAGTCTTCTGCTGGGTTTGGGAAGGGAGGAACAGATCTGAAGACCTGACAACTTCCTGAACAGTAAACCAATCTCCTTAAGCCCCCATTTCCAGAGATATCTAGTACCATCAATTCCAGTGACTTTGGGGATTCTCTAGTGTGTATCAGGTTGGTTATTATCCTTCCCCATCATTGCTTAGAATCTACCTTTTCTGTGTCTGTTAAATCACTTACCACTCATAGTTCTGTGTCTGTTTAATCACTTACCACTCATAGTTCTGTGTCTGTTTAATCACTTATCACTCATAGTTCTTCTTTTGAGAGTTTTTTTTTAATTTTGTATTAAATGTATTGGCGTGATACTGGTTAATAAAATTATATAGGTTTCAAGTGTACGTCTCCATAATACATCATCTATGCATGTATCTTTACAGATAAATGTTTTTCAGATTTTGGAGGTAGATACTCAGAAGAGAGATTGCTGGAGGGATGGCCGAGTGGCTCAGTTGGTTAAGAGCTCACTCAATAGTGTGAGCTGAGCTCTGAGCAATAGCAGTTCAATGCCAGCCCGAGCTGAGCTGCCAACAGATGGCAGGATGGCTCAGCTGGAAAAAAAAAAAAATAGAAGAGAGATTGCTGAGAAGTATGGTAATTCTATTCTTAATTTTTTGAGGAACCTCCATACTGTTTCCCATAATTTACATTCCCATCAGCAGCATATGAAGGTTCCTTTTTCTCCACAACCTCTCCAATACGTGTTATTACTTGTGTTATTGATAATAGCCATTATAACAGGTGTGAGGTGGTATCTCATTGTGATTTTGATTTGCATTTCCCCAATAGCTAGTGAAGTTGAGCATTTTTCATATATCTGTTGGCCATTTGACTTCTTGGTCCTGGTCCTCTGCCCATTTTTTAATTGGATTTTTTTTGTTTTTTTGTTGTTGAGTTGTATGAGTTCTTTATATATTTTGGATATTAGTCCCTTACCGGAGGCTTTGTTTGCAAATATCTTCTGCATTTGGTTGGCTGCCTCTTTGTTTTGTTGATGGTTTATTTTGCTGTGCAGAAGCTTTTTAGTTTGACATAGTCCCATTCATTTATTTTTGCTGTTACTTCCCTTGCCTTTGAGGTCAAATTCATAAAATCCTCTCTGAACCCAAGGCCCATAAATTTAGTACCTATGTTTACTTCTATGCAGTTTATTACTTCAGGTCTTATGTTTAGGTCTTTGATCCATTTTGAGTTAATTTTGGCAGTCTAGTTTCATTCTTTTGCATGTGGCTTTCCAATTTTCCCGGCACCATTTATTAAAGAAACTTTCTTTTCTCCATTGTATGTTTTTGGCTCCTTTGAAAATCCAAATTTTTGTAGCTATTGTCTCTCCTCTCATTCTAACTTCTTTGAGTTTATAACTTAAAAAAAAAAAATCTTAATAGAGATTTTTTTTTGGGGGGGGGGTAAAGTAAAGTAGTTGGGTATATTTAAAATGCCACATTTGCCCTAGAGTCTACAAGCATAATCTTCTCAAACGCTTTTTATCCAAGTATCTCAGTGCCTTGGGGGAATGTAAGTCTCAGAGTTCCTGCTAATGTCCACTGTGTGTCACTATCTTCTTACCATATGAAAGTACAATTTCTAGAGTCTCTGGTATTTGATTTCCAACATATCTTAAAACAATAACAAATAATGATACAGACTACAAAATCATGACAGTAAAGTTTACAGCAATGAGAAATTTCCTAGAATACTTAATCTACTGAAATTAGGATAGTCATTTATCTTAACTTGGTGACTACTTTATCATATATTTACTTCTCTCTCTCTCCCTCTATATACATACACACACACACACACATACACACACAGAAGGTGCCAAAAAATGTATACACATTTTAAGAAAAAAAAGCTGTATTAAAATTATAATACAATGAATGATGCTAGCATTCATTTGATTAATGCCATCTTTTGAGAGAACATCATACTACACATTTTCACTGTAATGCAATTCAACTTCAGAAAGTAATACATAGATATCATCTCTTAAAATGTGTACATTTTTTGGCACCCCCGGCATATACACATATGTGCGCGCGCGCACGCACACACACACACACACACAGCTATAATATATAGCTATATAGCAGAAGTCAGCAAACTTTTTCTTTATAGGCCCACAGAGTAAATATTTTTGACTTTGTGGGTCATCTAGTCTCTGTCACAACTACTCTTGTTGTTATAGTGCAGTAACAGCCAAAACAAAATTATGTAAATAAATGAGTGAAGCTGTATTCCAATAAAACTTTATTTACAAAAACAGGCAGCAATCTGGATTTCACCATTAGGACAGTGTTTGCTCACCCCTGCTCTATACTGTTAAGATTCTAATCCCAATTCCAATGTGGTGGTGGGGGGCAGGTGGGGGGGTGCAGCTGTTCTCACACCAACATGCAATTCTCTGACACCAGTTGAGTGTCCTGCAATTCAACTCAATTCTAACACTATTTACCTGGAGATAGCATCATAGCCAACAGGTTAAGGGCTCAGTCCCACAAGACTGCCTCTCCCTCCCCTGCCCCTCTTCCCTATTTCAGAAGCTAGTTGCAAACTCAAGTTTAAATTAGATATTCCAATCCCTCCTTCTGTTCAATTAATTTTCTATACTGGCTCACACAACTCATGTTACTTACTAGATCACCAGTTTATTGTAAGAGACCATAACTCAGAAGCATTCAGATGGAAGAGACGCATAGGACAAAGTGTGGGAAAAGGACTCAGAGCTTCCATGCTGTCTCTCTAGTATGCCACTCTTCCCAAATCTCCATGTGTTCAACAACCAGGAAACCCTCTGAACCCTGTCCTTTTGGGTTTTTGTGGAGGCTTCATTACACAGGTATGATTGATTAAATCACTGGCCATTTGAGATTGACTCAACTTCCAGCCCCTCTCCCCACTCTGGAGGCCAGGGAGATGGGAATGAAAGTTCCCACACTCTAATCACATGGTTGGTTCTCCTGGCAACTAGCCCCATCCTATGGTAAGTTCCAAAAGTCACTTTATTAACCTAACAAAAGGTATCTTTATGGCGCTCAGCACTTAGAAAATTCCAAGGGTTTTAGGAGCTCTATGCCAGGAAAAGTGGATGAAGACCAAATATATATTTCTTATTATAAATCATGTATCACTATATATAAATAATATATGTACACAGATGATTCTATAATATATATATATATGGACTATATATACTATATGATTCTATACTATATATATATATATACACACTATATATACTATATGATTCTATACTATATATATAGTGTATACCATATGTATAATTCTTTTAACACAATAGGATAACACTATGCACAATATTCTGAAACTCACATTTTTACTTGCTATATTGGGTACATTTCCCCATGTCATGTCACTACATATATCTCTACTCCATTGTATTAATTAGCTATGCCAATTAAATGTGTATCATAGTTTGGATATTATATTTTATCTAAATGTAGCTTTAATAAAATTCGTTATATAAACATTTGTATGTCCTTGACCGAACATTTTAAAGGTAGGGTTCTAAAAGAGCAACCATCTTCAAAGGGTATGTATAACTTTTAAAAATCAAAAAGGTCTGCAAAATTTCTCTCCGTAAGGTTGTGCCAATTTGAACTCGATGAACCTTGACCAAATCCATGTGATTTAAATTTAAATCCTGGAATTAAAGAGTTAGGTAGAACAGTCATGATTGAATGTCTTTGAAACGCTCCAAATGGAATAGGTGCCAGAAGACCCGATGGCTATGCAAGTGAAACAAATGGTCCAAGTGGAAGCCAGGATAGGGTGGCTTCGCAAACATGACAGTTTCAGGCTCAAGGATGGGTAAAGGCATGTCTTAATCAGCTGGGGCTGCATGACAAAATACCATGGCTTAAACAATAGGCATTTATTTCTCATAGCTCTGGAGGCTGGGAAGTCCAAGATCAAGGCGTTGGTCAATTCAGTTTCTGGTGAGGACACTCTGGCTTGCAGATGGCCCTCTTCTCACTGTGTCCTCACATGGCAGACAGAGAAAGTGAGAGAGGAACCACAAACATTCCATAACAAGGCAGGAGATACTGGGATTGAACATTCAGAGAAGGAGAACTGATCTGGGACTGGTCCAGGATAGTCCGCTTCTAAGTTTTAAGAGACCAGTCAGGAATTCCCACCATGGCACACAGGCATGTGTCATGTAGTCAAGTATGCGGCCACCCTGAGGACAGGAACAATTGCCATTAGGCTGAGCTTGAAGTCAAAGGCAGCAGGACAGAGTGGAGAGGCTGAGATTAGAGGCAGCAGATGGGGTTTGGTGAGGAAAGAGCTGTCACTGCTAAAGAATGTGATCTTAGGAGAAGGGTTTGGGAGGGACAGGAATCTGACTCTAGTAGGGGCACATGCCCCAAACTCCCCAGCCAGTACCCCCATGTTGGTCTCTCTGAGTGAGCTCAGGACAACCATCGGTGGTCACACGTGAATGACTTGAGGCCCTGGAGCTATCAGCATTGATTTGTTTGCTAGAATGCAGCATTTGATAAAGATCCAGACCAATACCTGATTTTCAGAAAGAAAAGGACATCATTAGCAGAATTTCTAGACACAGGAAAGTCATGTTTTTACTATACTCATTATGTCATGCCAGTCACCTTCAGTTCTGAGAGTTATTTTTTAATGTAGAATTACTAGGCATCCTGCAACAATATCATACATAGACTAAAGAAACTGGAAGGTTGGGAGGGAGCGAGTCCAAGAAGGAAAATTAGGGAAGAACATTTCTTCCTTCAAATATTTTTTAAAAGATCATAGGAGCAGTTTGTGGAAATGGCAAGAAAGTATATTTTTTGACACCTACCAAAAAAGACTTTTCTGACAATTACGACCATCCAACAGTGGCATAGAAGTCATATTAACAGGAAGTGAGCAAAGATGAGAACCCACTGATCAGGCAGCATTCCTGTCTTGCATACCCAGTAGACCTACTGGATATTCATTCTGTTCTCCGTAACAGTACTTCTCGGATTTAATACGCAATGAACCACCTGGTAATTATTAAAATGCAGACAGAGTCAGGAGCTCGGGGGCAGGACCTGAGGTTCTGTATGTCTAATAAGATCCCAGGTGGTGCCAATACTGCTGGTCTGTGGATGTCACCTTGAATAGCAAGGCCCAGCGCCTGAGGCTGTCAGACTTGGCCGTACATTAGAATCACATAGATAAGAGGACACTAGAGGACATACCAATGCCTGAGTTTCTCACTCTTGAGTTAACATGGAATGTGTCTTGGGCATCAGGATTTTTCAAAGCTCTTCAAGTGGTCCTACTACAATGCTAAGTTTGAGAACCACTGCTCTCTGGCCTTTCCAAATCATTCAACCTTGGCTCAGAGATCATTTCTGTACAGAACTTTAATCGGAATATAATGACTTGGACTTGGTCAGGGGTTCTCATTCATGCATAATTAACACTGGCTCAACATTTCAGAAGAAAACTGTAGTAATTATTTATTCTCATAATTTGTGGGACATTAGACCACAGAATGATTCAAGTCCCTTCTAAATCTAAAACCAAGAATCTATTGCCCTGATTCAAAATCTCTGATTCAAAACTTCCATTGGCAGGAAATTCATATGACCACAAGGTGGTAATGAAACAGCAAAATATGATATCACAAAACCCTCCAAGTTGAGATGTGACCCATTATGCTTAGGAGCAGCACACCTGCAGTCTGTATAGTTGCCAAGTCTGAAGGGGGATTAGTCACAGACTTCTTTGAGAAGATAACAGTTACAGACAAATGTACACCCAGAAACATGAATACAGTTTTACCCAGTTCACAGACCCTGACATTAACCTGGACAGCCAAGGCTAAAAATGAGTTGCTGTCTTCCCCCATCCCTTGTACAAATTATATGGAACTTCTCTAACACTCCCACCTCCATCCTTCTCAGCAGCTGATCTTACCTCCTGCTTCAAAGAGAAAACAGAAGAAATCAGGCTTCACATCTACCAATTTTCATAATCTACTCCCACCTTTCTTCCATCTATATGGAATGGGTGCCTTTTCTTTTTACTGAAGGCTAAATCCTCTACCAGTGTTCCTGATGCATTTGCCCTGGCCTTCACCAAGTTCATAGTTCCTCTCCTTTACATTTTCTTATACAGTTTACCCTTGAACAACATGGGAGGTAAAGGCACCAACCCCTGTGCAGTCAAAAATACACATATAACTACTAGTGGACCCTCCCCATACATGTATTACCAACCTCAGATAGAAAATACAGTTAAACAGCATGGGTTTGAATTGTGTTGGCTCACACGTACGCAGGTTTTTAAATCTAAAAAATTTTATCCAGTATCCCAAATTCTTCCTTCTAACTGGAGACTTTAGTGCATTTCCTTGTGATATAATTATTGATAAAGAATGACTTACTTTTGCTATTTTTCATTTGTTTTCTTTATGTCATATCTTTTTTGTTCATCCATTACTCCCTTCTTTTGTGTTAGGAAGACATCTTCCTAGTGTGCCATTATGGTTACCTTCTCATTTCCTTAACTGTATTTTTAAGTTATTTTCTTAATGATTGCCCTGAGGATTATAACTAACCTCTAATTTACAATTCTGTTTATTTCTCTTTTCCTATAAATGGGCCATATTTTGTTTCTTTGCATGTCTTGTATTTATTGTTGAAAACTGGAAATTTTGTATGTTATAGTATGGTAACTCTGAAAATCAGATTCTCCTCTCTCTTCAGGATTTGTTTTTGCTACTTGTTGTGGGCTATAGTTGTTTGTTTATTGCCTTTTCTAAATGATATTTTAAAAGACTGTATTCTTTGTCATGCATGACCACTGAAGTCTTTGGAGTCACTAGACTTATTCACTGCTTTTGTGGAGGGATGGACTTTTTAGTTCCTTACTCCACCATTTTTGCTGATGTTCTCCTATAATTACTTCTTAATTTTATTTTTTATCTTTGACTATTTCATAAATATTTAGGTATATTCCATATCTAATAGTTCTAATATTTATTTGCCTTCTAAATCTGTTGTTTGTTTTGCTGACTTCATATATAGCCCCATACCTGGCACATAGAGAGCACCCAATCAGTAGTTAACAATTATTGTTGTTTATAGGATCTATGAAAAAAAATCAACAGGCTATACCCAAAGCTCTTGACTGTCTGCACTGATTTAGTAAGTATTCAGTTGATAATGAAGATGACATCCCGCCACATCAAGAAAATGAGCTTGGAGAGGATGTGATAATAGTGTTTAATACAGCAATATCTTCATAAAACTCTATGTGTCTATGCCTTCTACCCTCTACTCTCCTTGGCCCTTGGAACACTCTCAACTGCATAAGGACACACTAGAATACAATCACCTTCATTTACTAAAAAAGGAATTCTGGGACTGAGGAGCAATAGCCTTTGTCTCCACTACATAAACATCAAAGGGAACAAATTAAAATATTCACAGCACATCTGAAATGAAATCTAATTTTTGGATGTATCTAACATTACATATTATTATAATTTTATGCTTTAATGTATTGGTTTGGTTTTGCATTCCTGTTTTCATTCCTAGTTTATATAAATTACTAGGCTCTGATTGACTTATAATTTATTGGCTCTGATTGACTTTGTGTGTACCTTTCATCTCTAGGGAACTAGCATTGATGATGTCTACATTTGAGGTTTTTCTGAATTGTTTCTAAACTGAGGTTACTCCCTTGCTGCTTCCAGTTCCTGATTAGGGATTACGAGGCCGGTATTCTCCTTTTGTCTCTGTCACAACTCGTTCCCTGACCTAGAGTAAATCAATCTCTCTCTCACTCTCTCTCTCTCTCTCTCTCTCTCTCTCTCTCTCTCTCTCTCTCTCTCTCTCGATCTTAGTTCTCTTATTAATCAAATGGAGGGAGTTGGATTAAGTGATCTGTAATCTCCTTTTCAGCTCTGTTATTGTACATGATTCTCTACCTTGTAGGTGGTGTCATATACCTAGGCATACCTGAATATGTTAAGATTGAGAAAATGCAGGTTGTATGAGAGGTAAAGCACTTCATATAGGGCTTGGCTTTCAAGACAGGAAACAAATATCAAGGTGAAAAATGAGGGACAAATAAAAGCAAAAGAAGATAATGAGTTCGAGCCGTGATTATGTCATCTTGAAGGGGCGGTTGAAAAGCAGGTGTCACATTTCCTCAGGACAGATGAAAGGGCTGCTTCCTCTGAAAACTAACTATGATAAGGCATCTTCAGTAAGCAACCCGCGCTGGGCTTCGGTGGAGTCGCCTACACACAGCATTTGCAGCGGTCGTTTGGGAACTTAATTAGGTGGGTCATACCAAGACCCATGGTCTGCTTTGGTAAATAGGGAGCTGGGACTCAGTAACAGGAGCTCGTGCTACGTCTGACACTAGATTACCTTCCAGGTGGAAAAGAATAATAATCGAAAAAATACGGTGCCGTTTGAGGGGAAGACGAGCCCGCGTTCCTGCGCCTTAGGACACTCCCGGGTGGAGGTGGGTGGGTGGGCAGAGATGCAGGGTGGTCACTCCCTTTGAGAGTGGGACCCGATCTGTCTGCACAACGCACCTCCCTCCCCAGAGATTCTTGATTCTTCCAACCAGAGCAAGTTAGAGTCAAGCGAATGTCAAGTCAGTCATAAGCCTCTTAAGGGGAAAACAGAGAAAAGACCCCTGCAGGAAGAGGGAGGGTCAAGGATCGTGGGTAGTTGATAAGCGAAGGAACTGTCAGGGCTGCCCTGCCTACCTGCCTGGGTAGTTTCCAGCGCGCAGGAGGAACCAGGAGGTTCCAGTGCGGGCTCTTCACCAACCAGAGACGTAGGAAATATTGCAGAAATCGATGGCTCGACTACTCGGAGCGCTCCTAAACCCAGAGCTGCGGTTGGCTGAGGCGTTACCGTGGATATAGGTTGAGCACAGGCGCAGTATGCATCTAGAGGCCTGCTGGCTGCTAGGCAACGGGAAACATTCCCACCTACAGCCCACTTTCTTCTCCCAGCCGGTTTTGCTAGGTCTCTGGAGACCCTAGGCGGAGACTACTGCTCTAGTCTGACTTGGTGAGTCTTGAGGAAAGCTAACTATGGGGCTGGGCTCCTACTTTTAGGCCAGAGAAAGCATGGCTTTCAGAGCACACAAGGAAAGACTCAGAGAGGCAGAGAAAGTCAATGGCAAGACAGTCCCTACTACCTACCTATCATTTCAGAGGGGTGGAAAATGAGGAAGAGATAGTAAAAGACTTGTACAAGGTTTCACACTGAGTGCTCAGATCTAGACCTGAACTCTTCACTATGTGGCTAGTCTGAATTCATGTGTGCTCTAAATATGAAACACACCCTGGATTTTGGAGACATAGTAACAACAAATAGAAGATCACATTAACACGTTTTATACTGATTCTTGTTGAAATGATATTTTGGATATGTTAAAGCACGTTATTAAGATTAATTTCGCTTGTTTCTTTTTGTGCACTTTTGAATGTGATTACTTGAAAAATTAAAATTGCATAGGAGGCTTGCGTTATATTTTGATTGGCCAGTGCAGAATTAGGCTAAAAGCTAGGCCAGCCGATTTCTGGTTCAAGACTTCATGTGCCGTAATACCATTTTGAAGAGAAGTATCTCTAGCTTTCCGGTGGGGTGGGAGTGGTGAGGATGCAAGATCACCAAACAAGGCTCATAATTCTAGTGTTCTAAGACCTTGCTACTTAACGTGTATGAATCAGAACCTTCATTTTCACAAGTTCAAGTGAGTGATTCTCATGCACGTAAAAGCTCCAGAAGGACTGTTTTAGGATTTAGCCCTCAATTCTCTTTTTTCCTTTGTTTGGTTTCTTCATGAATACCTAGGCTGTCTGTCTCAGATTGCTTGTATTAGAACTACCAGCATTTTGAACAAGCTTCCCAGGAGATATTTTGCATACTCAGGTGTGAGGAACATTGATCTCAATGCTAATTGCATTTCCCTTCACCCTTCCAATCTAACCAGTGTGGTCCCGCAGCAGCAGCATCACCCAAGAGCTTGTTAGAAATGCAGATTCCTGGGCCGGCCGAGTGGCGCATTGGTTAAGCGCTGGTTTTGGGATGCCAGCGGCCCCGGTTCGGATCCCACATGGGGGCCAGTGACACTGCCCTCTACAGCTAACAACACCTCCACCTGGAGCTGGGCTGTGCGAGCCCCGGTGATGGTGTGGGCTGCAGCCCCTGCTGCAGTGGGCTGCCATAGGCTACAGTGAGTGGCCCGCAGCCAGCGTGAGCGGCTGGCAGCCAGCATGAGCTGCCAATAGCCGCAGTGAGCGACATCCAGAGGCCAGCGACCGATCTGCCTCATCCGGGAAGAGCGCAATGACGATACCAACAGTGAAGCAACATCCTCCGCAACTAAACTGAAGAACAAAAAGACAGCAACTTGTCTGTTCCCCTTCCCCGATTCCCCAACGCTGTTCCCCTCCGCCAATTCCCCAATAAAATCTTTAAAAAAAAAAAAAAAGAAAAAGAAATGCAGATTCCTAGGTTCAAGAAACTACAGTTCCTAATTTTCATTCCTCTAGTTCAAGTCCTCAGTTTGGGAAGAATGGGATAACTTTCATGGGTTGTATTTGGGGTTGAGCAAATTTAGCTCTCCTTAGTTCAAGTCCCTTCTACTAGCCCAAGTTCCCCAGTCCTTTTGTTCTACTTTTCATTTGTCTTTTCCTGACCCTACACTTTCAGGAGTGACGATGGCTTTTCGCAACCCAAAGACTGACTTGGACTTAAAAAATACTAAAGAGCAGGTGGAAAACCCTATGCTTACAAGACTAAATAGTATAAAAGTAAAGGGAAGACCGAGTTTTACAACACCCCCAGAAAATGCAGCTGATACACAAGTCCTGATGTTTAGCCATACTACAAAAGCCCAGGAGAGGACAAGAAAACGACAGCAGCCTATAAAACTAGAGCCTCTGGTAAGTTCGAAAACTAGCAACCTAGCCACTTTTAGCTACAGAGGAAGTTGCAAAATTGCTTTGGGGGATGGAAGTATTTCTAAACTCACAACAAAGAAGGAATGAAAATCTAAAAGTTAAGATTTACATTTTCTTAAAGATTTTTTTTTTTTAGTTGTATTTTTTTTTTAAATTTTATTAGTTTTCGGTGTACAACACAATGCAATAGTTGTACTCTTTACCCCTCAAAGTGAAAACCCCCCGTCCCCAGTTCGCCATCCCACTCCCCCCATATCATACATATCCATCACAACTCCCCTGACACCCCTCCACAGTATACTCCACATCTTGTGACCACCCACATATTCAGTTGCAGTTGGCATACAATACTATACAACACCAGCTTCAGGTGTACAGTGCAGTGATCAAGCCTCTACTCCATCCATGAAGTGGTCTCCCTAACAAGACATGTGACTATCTGACATGCCACAAAATTTTTACAACATTATTATATTCCCCGAACTGTGTTTCATATCCCTGTGGCAATATTGTAGTTGTCTATTTATGCTGTCAAATCCTTTCCCCTTCCCCTCATCCCCATCCCCCTCCCAACTAGCAACCCTCAGTTTTTCCTCTACATCTATGAGTCTGTTTACTTTGATCGTTCACTCGGTTCTTCAGACTCCACACACAAGTGAGATCACATGGTACCTGTCCTTCTCCGACTGACTTATTTCTCACAACATCATAGTCTCTTCACAACATTATCAATTACATTCCCAGAACTGCCCCCATAACTTTGTGGCCACATTGTAGTCCCACATACACTGTCCAAAACCTTCCCCCTCTCCCTCTTCCCCACTCCCTCCCAGCCAGCAACCATCAGTTTTTCCTTTATATCTGCTTGATATGACATCAGTCTTCTTAAATTGTCTCTCTGGGTTAGCTTGTTTACCCCTTTCTTTTGTTTAAAAAAGTCCTTTTAACATTTCTTGCAATGCTGGCTTGGTGGTAATGAATTCCTTAAGTTTATTCTTTTCTGAGAAGCTCTTTATTTCTCCTTCAATTTTAAGTGATAGCCGTGCTGGGTAGAGCAATCTTGGTTGTATTTTGTGTCACTTTGAGGATCTCCTGCCACTCCCTTCTGGCCTGCAGAGTTTCTGTAGACAAGTCAGCTGTTAGTCTAACAGGAGTTCCTTTGTATGTAACCCGCTGTCTTTCTCTTGCAGCCTCTAGGATTCTGTCTCTGTCTTTAACCTTTGCCATTTTAACTATGATGTGTCTTGGTGTGGACCTGTTTGGGTTCAGCTTGTTTGGAACCCTCTGCACTTCCTGGGCATGTATGTTGATTTCCTTTACCAGGGTAGGAAAGTTTTCAGTCATTATTTTTTCAAATACCTTTTCAACCCCTTGCTTCTTCTCTTCTCCTTCTGGTATCCCTATGATTCGAAGGTGGTTGTGCTTCATCTTGTCCCATAGGGCTCTTAAACTATTTTCATTGTTTTTTATTCTTTGGTCTTTTTGCTGTGCCAACTGGGTGAGTTCTGCTATTTTATCTTCCAAATCACTGATCCGCTCCTCTGCTTCATCTACTCTACTGGTGATTCCTTCGAGTCTGTTCTTCATTTCAGTTATTGTATTCTTTAGTTCTAACAGGTTGTTTTTTATGGTTTCCCTATCTTTCTTTATGTCCTCGCTAAGTTCCTTAAACATTCTTATCATCAGTGTTCTAAACTGTGTCTCTGAAAGGTTGGATCCCTCGGTTTCATTTGGTTCCATTTCTGGAGGTTTCTGGGGATCTTTTACTTGTGACATGTTTCTTTGTTTCCCCATTCTGGCTGTCGCTCTGGGATTGCTTTGATGTATTAGATAGATCACCAGGAGAGCCCTGGCTGGATCACGCAGGCACACAGCTCACGGCCCAACACTCCCAGGAAAACTCCCAGTCTCAGCCTGTCCCAATCAGCCGCTCGCAGATCAGGCCGAGCAGCCCGACAACCAATCACCAGCCTGGCAACTCTGCAAGCGCAGTGTGGAAAGCAGAGGCCCAAGGCGGCTTGCGTGCTCCCGCGTCTCAGTGAGCAGCCTGTTGGAGTCGGATCACTCCCACTAGGCGTTTCCCTGGCAACACAGCACAAGCCGAGCGGAGGGTGGGGATCCGAGGCGGCTCGCGCACTCCCGGGTCTCAGTGAGCCGCCGTAGGAGCCGGAGGGCACCACCCTATGTTTCCCTGGCAACGCAGTATAAGCCGGGCGGAGGGTGGGGATCCAAGGCCGCAGGCGCGTGCGCACGCATGCACACGCATGCACTCACGCACGCACGCACGCACTTCGCCAATTCCACCAGACCAATTAGGTCTCGGACCTGATCCTTCGTGGGAGGGCCCAAGCCCGACAAAATGGCGCCCTCCTTACACCACTCACGTGCAAGCTCCGCACCACGGGAACAACAATCCAAAAACCTCCAGCCTTTGCACCAAAGGTGCTCAGCTCAGTCCGTCCCCGCAGGCTCCCGGCTCACACAGCCACTCCCTCCATCAGGAACCAGGTAAGTGCTCACCGGCGAGCAAGCCCGGGCGCCGGCCCCACTGATTCTCTAAGCCGCTCTTAGCCTCACCGAGCTGAGGAAAGAGAGTCCTTACTAATTTATTGCCGACTATCTTAGAACTCCTCTTCCCGGCAAAGGAGCTCTGGGCTGGTGAGCTTGGGGTGCGGCCGGAGGGTCTCTCCCCCAACCAGACAAGCTTCCCACGGCTGGGGCTTCCCTCACGGGGCTCGCCCTCGCTCGTCTCCGCCAGTCCTACCAGACCCGAGGTGGCCTCCTCTTTAAGTTCTTCGTTTAGTGGTTCTGTTTCTCCAGTGTTTCGGGGACCTCCAGGGTTGAATGCTGTATAATTTGCTTGTAATTTTGGTGTGATCCTGGGAGGCAGTTAGCACAGCGTCTGTCTATTGCGCCATTTTACCGGAAGTCCTGTTAAAGATTTTTTTTTAAAAAAAACATACCTAACATACAACATTATATCGGTTTCAGGTATACACCATAGTTATTCAACATATGTATACCTAAAAAAGTGATCCCCATGAAAAGTTCAACAACCATCTGACACTGTACCACACTATCACAATATTATTGACTATATTTCCCATGCTGCACATTACATCCCCCTAACTTGTTTTATACCTGAAAATTTGGACCTCTAATTCCCTGTCACCTTTTTCCCCACTTTTTAAATTTTTCAGTTACATTTGACATTCAAAATTATTTTATATTCATTTCAGGCATACAGCATAGTGGTTAGACATTTATATAATTTAGGAAGTGATCTCCCTGACTAGTCTAGTACTCACCTCGCACTATACATAGTTATTACCATATTATTGACTATATTCCCTGTGCTTTACTTTACATCCCCGTGACTATTTTGTAACTACCAATTTGTATTTCTTAATCCCTTCACCTTTTTCACCCTGTCCCCTTGCTCCCTCCCATCTATCACCCTGATAAATGTAGTACCCATCTGACACCATGCACAGTTATTACAATATTATTGAGTACATTCCTTATGCTATACCCTATATCCCCATGACTACTTTGTAACAACCAATTTGTATTTAATCCCTTTGGTTTTTTTCACCTACTCTCAAACTGTTCTCTGTATCTAAGAGTTTGTTTCTATTTTGTTTGTTTGTTTTGTTCTTTAGATTCCAATATTAGCGAAATCACACTGCATTTGTCTTTCTCTGGCTGACACTCTACTCAGCCCAATACTCTCCAGGTCCATCCTTGCCGCCACAGACGGCAGAAACCTATTCCCTTCCATGGCCACACAATATTCCATTATATATATAGGTACTATCTACTTTTCATTAATTCTTCCATTGACAGACACCCAGGCTGCCTCCACATCTTGGCCATTGTAAACAATGCTGCAATGAACAACATATGGATGCACATGTCCCCTCAAAGTAACGTTTTGGGTTTCTTCGGATAAATATCCTGAAGTGGGGTGACTGGGTCCTTCTTTGTCTCTTGTCATAGCCTTTGTATTAAAGTCAATTTTGTCTGGCATAAGTATTGCTACCCCAGCATTTTTTCCCCCTCATTTTTTATGGAATATTATTTTCCAACCCTGTACTTTCAGTGTGTGCCTTAATATATGAAGTGAGTCTCTTGTAGGCAGCATATGTAAGGGTCTTGTTTTCTTATTAATTAAACCACCCTATCCTTTTATTGGAGCATTTAATCCATTTGTATTTAAAGTAAATGTTTATAGATATGTAGTTATTGCCATTGTATTATTCGTATTTGTGATTTATTTTTTTATTTTAATTTTTTTTTCCATCTTAAACAAGTTCCTTTAAGAGTCCTTCAAATTCTGGTTTGGTGGTGATGAACTCCTTTAGCTTTTCTTGTCTGGAAAGTTCTTTATCTCTCCTTTGATTCTAAATGATAATCTTGCCTGGTTAGAGTAAGCTTGGATGTAGGTCCTTGCTTTTTATCACTTTGTATTTCTTGCCAACCCCATCTGGCCTGCAGAGTTTCTGTTGAGAAATCAGCTGATCATCTTATGGAAGCTCCCTTATAGGTAATTAACTTCTTTTGCTGCTTTGAAGATGTTCCTTTGTCTTTAACCTTTGGCATTTTAATTGTGATGTTTCTTGCAGTTGCAATACGGGGGGTGGGGGATGGGGGTGGAGATTTACCCTCCCTGCAATGATGACAATATTATAATCCATTACAATCAGCTAAAGTTCACTTTGAGGGTCTGCCTCATCCTGGGATGCCATCAGCCACTAAAATCCAGTTCTGGCCAGTCTGGTAGCTGCATCTTTTCTTCAGAATGATCTCATCTCTTCCCTTCTTTGTTTTCCTTACTTCCTCCCTTCCTCCACCTTTCTCTCCCCATGGCCCTGTTCTTTCAGCCTACACTAACAAAACCTGTTTATGAAGTTGTAAACACACTTACTTATGAAAATGTACTGAGTTCTAAGCAGTTTGAGGTGGGAGGGATATGGTGATGAACAAAATTTTCTGGTGGATCATCTCTAGAATTATGTACAATACATACTTAACTATGTAGGTTGTAAGGCTCTTTTGGATATTAGGATAGCATTTAATCCTGGGAGCTTCAGTAAAAGTGCTATATATAGTAATATGTATACAGGCATACCTCAGAGATATTGTGAGTTTGGTTCCAGACCACCACGGTGAAGTGAATATCACAATAAAGTGAGTCACACAAATTTTTTCCTTTCCCAGTGCATATAAAAGTTATGTTTGCACTCTACTGTAATCTATGAAGTGTGCAATAGCATCATGTCTAAAAAATAATACCTTAATTAAAAAATATTTCATTGTTAAAAAATGCTAACCATCATCTGAACCTGATGAGAAAATGGTGCCAACAGACTTGCTCGATTCAGGGTTGCCACAAAACTTGAAGATGTAGAAAACAATATTGGCAAAGTGTGATATAGCAAGCATAATAAAACAAGATATGCCTGTATTAATATAGTTTTATTATGTTTAAAGTAAATGTCTAGTGTCATGAACAATTTTGTGCATGTCTGAAAATGTCTAATTATAAGAATCCATTTATGTCCTTGGATAATTATAAATCCATGTAAAGGATAAGTGAAAGTGTATAAAGTAAAAAGTGAAAATTCTCACTTCCACCCTCATACATTAACTACTATTATTTGTGGTTGCCCTTCAGTTTGCTTTATATGTTTATTTAAACATATATGTATATATGTGAGTGTCTGTATAAACATATATAGCTTTAAAGTAAGATTATACAGTATATACTGATCTTCAAAGTGCTTATTTCACTTAAATATATAGAAATCCATGCATACAGAGGTATCTTTTCTGTTAGCTGCACCGTATTTTGTTGCGTGGATGAACCATAATATAATATCCATTAACTGGTCTCCTATTGATGGGAGTTCAGTTTATTTCCTTCTTTTGTTGTTATTTTTAGTTTCCTATTTTAGATAAGACTATATTGAAAGGTATTTCCTTTGTACACATAAAGATGGATTCTTAGAAGTGGCATTTTATAGGTTATAAAATACATACATTTTTAATTTAGAAAAATATTGCCCAGTTGCACTCTAAGATTTCATCAATTTAATCTTTCCATCTACAGTGTATGAGAGGGCCTGTTTACTCATATCTTTGCCAAACTTGATGTTATCAATTCTTTTATTTTTACTAAAGTTAAAATGGCATCACGTTGTAATTTTCATCTATTAATGGTTAAATGTATTTTCATTCATTTATTGGCATATATGTGACTTATTTTGTGAATTCTGTTCATAACCTTTCTCCACTTTAAAAGTAGGTTTTTTGCCTTTTCCTAACAGTTTTTCAAATTCACCTTCCTCCCTTTTTCCCTCTGGTAACCACCATTCTGTTTTTATCTACATATGAGTTTATTTTTGTTGGTTTTATTAGTTTATTCTTTTTGCTTTATAGTGCACATGTAAATGAAATCAAAGGTTTTTTCTTTGCCATCTAATTTATTTCATTTAGTATTATACTCTCAAGATCCATCTACATTCCTGCAACTGGCAATATTTCATGTTTTTTGAATTGCAAATGCTATTTCTGATAAGGGGTCAATATCCAGAATACATAAAGAATTCATACAACTTAATAACAACAAAAAATCTAATTTAAAAATGGGCAGACCCGAATAGACATTTTTCCAAGGAAGTCATACAGACAGCCAATAGACGTGTGAAAAGATGTTCAATATCACTACTTATTAGGGAAATACGGGTCAAAACCACACTGAGATATTACATCTGTTAGAATGGCTATCATCAAAACGACAAGAAATAACAAGTGCTGTAGAGGATGTGGAGAAAAGGGAACCCTCATACACTGTTGGTGGGAATGTAAATTGGTGCAGCCACTATAGAAATGGTCTAGAGGTTCCTTTAAAAATTAAAAATAGAACTACCATATGATCCAGCAATTTTTCTGAGTATTTAACCAAAAATATGAAAACACTAATTCATAAAGATATATGTACCCTTATGTTCATTGCAACATTATTGATAATATCCAAGACATGGAAATAATCTAGAAGTCCATCCATGAATGATTGGATAAAGAAGACAGGATACACATACACACAAACACACACACACACAATGGTATACTACTCAGCCATTAAAATGTTGAAATCTTTATCAGGAAAATTACTTATCTTCATTTTATTAGTTATCTTTATTTTATTTTTTATTTTTTATTTTTTTATTTTTTTATTTTTTTGTAAAGATTTTATTGGGGAATTGGCGGAGGGGAACAGCGTTGGGGAATCGGGGAAGGGGAACAGACAAGTTGCTGTCTTTTTGTTCTTCAGTTTTAGTTGCAGAGGATGTTGCTTCACTGTTGGTATCCTCATTGAGCTCTTCCCGGATGAGGCAGATCGGTCGCTGGCCTCTGGATGTCGCTCACCGCGGCTATTGGCAGCTCACGCTGGCTGCCAGCCGCTCACGCTGGCTGCGGGCCACTCACTGTAACCTATGGCAGCCCACTGCAGCAGGGGCTGCAGCCCACACCATCACCGGGGCTCGCACAGCCCAGCTCCAAGTGGAGCTGTTGTTAGCTGTAGAGGGCAGTGTCATTGGCCCTCATGTGGGATCCGAACCGGGGCTGCTGGCATCCCAAAACCAGCGCTTAACCAATGCGCCACTCGGCCGGCCCTAGTTATCTTTATTTTATTACTTCATTTTTGTTCTGGGATTTTTTTCTTTTTCTTTCATTTAGAATGTATTCCTTTGTCTCCTTATTTTGCTTGACTTTCTGTATTTGTTTCTGTGAATGAAACAAAACAACTACCTCTCTTGATCTTGTGTAGGAGTGACTTTTGTGTAGGCTGCATGTGCCAGGGAGGTTTGGCAGGCTGGCTGGAGCCTAGGCAGGCATGTGTAGTGCCAGGGGTGTCCTGGCAGGCTGGCTGCCCGAACCTGGGGCAGGCATGGCTCAAGTGGCTAGGGCACATGGTTCTGGGGGCACCCTGGCAGGCCACCTGGCCAGGTCTGGAGCCGGCCTGGAGAAAGGTGGCCTAGGCCCTGTGGCTTCAGGGGCACTCTGTCAGGCCGGCCAGCTGGGTCTGGAGTGAGTGCTGGCTGAGGTGGCCTAGGGCACACTGTGGCGTCCTTGTAGGCTGGATAGAGCCCTAGCCCTAGCACAGAGGTCCCACCTGTGATATCTAGGTGAAGGGGGAACTTAAGAAATGGCACTTGCTGGCAATCCTGACTTTGGAGAGTTCCTGCAGTTCGCCACCCATTTGGTAGTCATCTTGGAGTTGGTAAATAGTTTGGGTTTTTGTTTTTTTTTCCTTCATGTGTAATCTGTGTGCTCTTTAAAACACTGTTCTGTGGCTGTGCCCTAGGGCGGGTGAGTCTGCACATGGGCCCATCTGTCATATCCCTCCCTACTGCAGGTTGCCCCACTAGGGTAGGATTCCCATGGTTACTGCATCTCCTTCTCTCCTACCCTTTTCTACATGGTCCCTCTCTCATTTGTTGTGCAGAAGCTGTTAAATCTGCCCTCAGTCATTCTTCAGGAGGAGTTGCTCTATATGTAGACTTATACTTGGTGTGTCCTGGGAGGTGAGTTTAGGGTCTTCCTACACCTCCATCGTGAACACCCATTTCTCCTTCTTAACTTGTGATTCTGGTCTATATTCTTTCTACCTTGTTACATAGGTGAGATACCCCTCCCACCCTCATCACTATATCACCAGCTAGTCTTTACTTTACTTTTACTTTACTTGGGTAGTGACTCAAGAGGGATTTTTATCCAAAACCAAATGTAATTTATACATGCCTGAAAATTTAACAGCTATTTACTATGCTTACTCTCAAGCTTTTTGTCTCACTCCCATGTGTAAGAGATTAGCTATTATGCTAGACTCATATTGCTTAGAATTTAAAGCCATTATGGTGAATTTCTTAATTTAGTTTATTATGTTAAAAGCTGAATTTTTACTGCCTTAATTTGAAATTAGATTGACATAAGATAATGCCATGATTTTTTTTTAGATCTTCAATCAGTGATAGCTACGGGAAGTGATTAATGACTTTTGAGAGTTGGGGGGTTGTATGGTTTTTTTCCACAGTAGCTGTTGTAGTATTTAAAGTACAGAATTAATGGAAAACAACTAGAAAAGTCTAGTCAAGCAGTGGGTCATGGACAGACAATGGTGTAGCAGATACAATGATTGTGATTTGGATAGGAAATTGGTCGCAGGAGGAAATCAATTTCCAACAGGGATAGAGCCCAAAGGTAGTGAAGAATAAAACAAATTCACATTAATATTAAAAAGATGAAATGTCTCTTTATTCCCCAAAGCCAGTGCTAAAAGTCTACCAAGATCATAAGAGGCCAGAATACTTATATAACCAGAATCGACTTCCCATGATCACTTCTGGAATCATAAAACCTTCAGAAAGCACTGAAGAAAAGTCTACCAAATTACTTACTCCGTTTCTTGAGCATAGAGATGTGGAAAAAGAACAACAGGTATAGTATTTGAAGTACTTAATTGATTCTTTTAATAAATTTTAGTTTTATATAGCATTGCTAACATGCTTTTAACACATAAGAATAATGGCTAAATCTTCTTCTATCAGGTTGTATAATGGACTTGGGGAATACAGTGTTTTTCAGTTCTTACCCTTAAAGGAAAATTTGGACAGTAGAGGAAAATCATAAAGGAAACTTTTAGCATCTATATAGAGTGTTCTGATTTTCTCTTGCATGTTAAAAGAAGACGTAATAGTGTTTTAACTTTTATGAGATTTTCATCATTATTCCCCAAAATGGCAATCTTTGAAAACCTTGGGAAAGGACAATAAAATAGAAACTGAACCAGATAGAAAGACAACTTTTATAACTGATGAGAGTTGTATGTAAAGTGGGGAAGTTGCCTTACATGCAATAAATGAATAGTAGCTCTGGGGAGAAATCACCAGAGTATGACTGTATAAAATACCTGTAGATAATTAAAAAAGAAACAGAAATGGGAGAGAGTGTGGAGGACACACACAATAAAAGTTTCAATAGAGCCAAGATTTCTCTGAGCATTTTAATAAGAGGATCCTTTGATATTTGTTAAACATTTCAGTGCTAATTGTCTTTTGGTCATTGGGCTCGAGTGCTAGAAATGAAGAGTTGAGGATAAGCTCTGTCCTCAAGGATTTCAGAATCAGGAGGTGGGCAGATGGACAAGTGAACACTCAAGTTGTAATAGGAGCTCTCATTGGTCATTTAATGTATAAAATGATGGAGAACTGAATAGAGGAAATGCTTAAACCTGATATCCAGGGGGATGGTTTTTCGAGGAATAGCTACCCTCGGGAACTGCTCTAAGTTTCAAGGAATGAGTAGAAAGTTAATGAGGCAGATGAGGTGGGAGAATTGGGAGCCTGAAAAGCCAGCTGGAAGGAGGCTCCCTGTGGGTTTGGGTGAGATAATCCTGAGAGAATGATACATGATAAATAGTATAAAATTATATAGCCTTAGTTAATTTGGTTTCTGTGAAGTAGAAAGCGAGAATGAGCTATTCTAAGTAGAGTCAGAAAATATCTGTTTGCCTAGAAATTAATTAATTTGGTATAAAGTGGGTTTCAAGAGCTTGCTTTTAAAGAGCAGTAAAATTGTATGGATAAGTGGGTTGAAGGGAGGAAGCTGGAAAGGAATGTTAAGTGTGGGTTATACTTGATTGTAGCTGTAACTAAGTGAAGAATTAAGTACAGAATTAGGGGCTGAAGGGAAATTTGGAAGAAAGGGGTATGCCATATAAAAGGAGAATGGTAATTATGCTAAGAAGAGGGTCATTTGGGGGAGTATTGATTTCTCAGAATGAGTTTAGAATGGAAATGCAATAATGAGGATTTCCTGGAAGATAAAAGAAGGAAGGACAGTTGGAGGTTTCACTTCTGGTAATTAAGGAAGATTGACTTACAAAATTGGACTGGGCATCAATCACAGAGGAGTACTACAGGTGTTCTACACTTTATGAATAAATGCTTCCATTATTCCCCCTCCCACCCCTGCGAAATCTGAACTTACGTGACTACTAAAATTGAATCACATCCTCCCACTGAGATACACACAGGCATACCTCGTTTTGTTGCATTTCGCTTTATTGCGCTGTGCTTTTCACAAATGGAAGGCAAGACCCTCCACCAGGAAAAAGATTACAATTTTCTTTATTATAATACTTGCTTTATTATGGGCGTCTGAAACTGAACCCACAATATCTCTGTAATTAAAAATTGTACTCAGGTGAAAATGTGTAGAAGTCTTTCATTTAGAATGCTTAACTTTTAAAAGGAAATGACAGAGAAAATAAGTGCATTTTCTGTTAAAATATTAATGCTATAGTCTCACGAAAATATTAAAGTTGACTATACCCCTTGTCGAAACACTGGAACAAGGAAACGTATATTTTCTCTGGTTCTGTGTTTGTGTCTATTCTTTTCCATAAGAAAGCAGTGCTGTTGCTGCTATTCCTGGCCAATAAGTGAAAGAAGCACTTTTTATGTCCTGACTTCAAAGATGTATTTCCTTCAGCTCTGAACTTTCCAGAATTCTCTTCTCAAACTTCTATTCAACATGGTATATTTATTTAAAGATGAGGAATAATGATCCCTGTGAATACAAACTTTCTGGGGAAATTGTTCCACAGAGTTTATGATAATAAGTCTGTTGTAGAAATGGCAGCCTCTATTAGCTAGGCTAACAGGCAATAAAGACATCATTTATGTATCTACATAAATTATTCAACAAAGCAGCTCCGCAATGGTGATTCTTTTATCTTAAAGCCGGTTACGTCTGTACTGTCAGAGAGACAAAGTGATGACTGTTAGAGTTAGTGTCAAATTTCCTCAAACAGGGTTACCAACTTCCTCCATAGGAGGAGGGGATGTGAGTGATACTGCCCCAAAGTCTGTGGAAGAGGAATAAAGAAGTGTGAGTGGCACTGAGAATTCAGACAATGGAACCCAGGGAACAAAGCTCATGTGTGCGAACATGGTGTGGACTTAGCCTTGATGCTTCAGTGTGGTCCATGGGCCAGCAGCATCCACATCTCCTGGGAGCAGGTTATAAATGCAGAATCTCAGGTCTCACCCCAGACTGACAGAATCTTCATTTTAGCAGGACACCCAGGTATTTCACATGCACATTTAAGTGTGAGAAGCAGTGGTGTCCAGAATAGGCAGTTATGAGTTAATAATGTGTATGCTTCTCCAAGGCTATTATATAATGACTCCCAGTACTCAATGTAACCACCTTTCACATGCACAAAAATCTATAGTTTATTATGAGTTATGATTACAGCCATCTAAGATTTCACTCATTGAAAAGCATCAAAAACAAGGTGAGGAAGTTGCGGGGAGAGGAGACGCCACAGTCAATGTAGATGCAGAGCATTTGAGCAAGGAGAGTGGTGGGTTTCCATGAACACCAGAGAGCTGGTAGTATTTTGATGTAATCCACATTGAGTTTCAGGAGAGGAAAAGGCAATAAGAGTTGACGCTGGGCTGTTTTTTGGGAAGGGAATGGACACCTGGTTAGGGAGTACTGAGAAAGAATATCACTGCCTTGGAAGGAATAAACACTTCAAATTCTTTGAAAATTTTCAGTTTCAAAATGTTTGCCTTTCAGCCCTGGACATCTCAGGAAGTATAGTAATTGGTCCTTGAGGTTAATATTTTGTCACATTTTTATAGCTTTTTTGTTGTTGTTGTTAAAACTAATTTTTTAAAAAAATTGTCTTTATTTAGATCCAACGGCCCTCTGCTGAGATATTCTCTCCCTCTCCTCCTAAACTTCCGCATACCAGAATTAGAAAAAGAAGTCTTTATGGGACTAGTTTCTCAACTTACCCTAAATACATTTTCCATGACCGGGATGATGTCATTAAAGCCAACGTATGTAATCCCTTGCAAATCCTTAAAATAATACGTGAAAATGAACATCTTGGATTTCTTTATATGATCCCTGCAGTGCCAAGGTCTTCCATTGACTATGATACATATAATCTGAAGTAAGTTCTCTTTTATGCAGCAATTTATTAACATTAAAAATTACATATAAGATTACAAATGTTATCTATAATTGATTATTAATGATAAATATGATAAAAAATAATTTTGATTCTCATCCAATGATAAATGAATCTTAATCAAAAGAATTTTATTTTTCCCATTTATTTGCCCTTTATTTATAGACATTAACAATTTATGGAGTAGTATATTATTGTGCTGCTCATGTGTTTATATTATATAATGCCATCTATTTTTAATCAGTATCACAAACATAGTTTTAGTATTTTGTGATTACTGAGAAAAGAAGATGGAAATGTATAACAAGTAGATGATGTGTGATTTATTTAACATGTTGTTTCAACTGACAACAGTTGTTGAGATAGTCTTTCCTTGAATGTAAGAATAGTTTAGCTTTTCCACCAAATTCTCTGAACTATTTTTTCGATTCTCTGTTGTAGGAAGATAAAAAGACCTCAGGAATTCTCTTGTTCTCCCTTACACTGCACTGCAGTTTTGATTGAGTAAGACAACACTGAGGACAGCTCTCCTACCAGGGAGAAGTGGGGGAGAAGAAAAACATTGTAATCAAATTTTAGAGTGATAGATTTATTGTAAATTTAAAAGAACTTAACAGGAGTGAGAAATAATTTGTAGAGAAAACAGAGATGTTTATGAAGGTCCAATTATTCAGGAAAATGTATTGAACACCCATTGTGCAACAGGTGCTAGAGCTACATTAGTGAACCATCCAGATCAAAATTGCTGACTTTACATAGCCTACATTTTAGCAGAGGGAGACAATAATGAGCACAAGACATGAGTACATTATATAGAATGCTAGGAGATGATAAGTATCAGAGGAAAAATAGAGTTAAAGCAAAGGAGTTTGGGAGTTCTGGGGAAGAGATTGTGAATTAACCGGGGTGGTCAGGATGGGCCCCATTGAGAAGCTGGCATTTGAACAAGGACTTGAAGGAGAAGAAGGAGTGCATTATGTGGTGGGGAGTAGAGTGTAGAAGAGCATTCCAGACAGCAGGAAAGTGAATACAAATATCCCAAGGTGAGAGCATCCCTGGCATGTGCAAGACATGAAGAAGAGGCTGGGTGACTACAGTAGAGTGAATGAGAGGTATGGAACAGGTCAGGAAGGGCCTTGCCAGCCATTAGCTTCTACTCTGAAAATCATGGAAGGATTTCAAGTAGAGAAGTATGATGATCTGAATTGCATTTTGAAAAGTACCACTCTGGCTTCTGTATTGAGAATAGACTTTTGAAGAGCAAGAGTTGAAGCAGGAAGAGCAATTGAAGCAGGGAGACCAATTAGAAGGGCTATAATTGCTTAGATGAGAGATGGACAAGGTGGTGGTGGTAGAAATGGTGAGAAGTAAGTGAAATTGTGGAAATAATTTGAAGATCAAGCCAACAGGATGTTTGTATGTACTGTATGTAAGGTTGACAACCAGATAGGAGTCCAGGATGGTTTTAATGATCCATTTGCCTGAGCAAGAGGAAGAGTAGAGTTGCTATTAACTGAGGTACAAAACATTGGATGTGAGATTCCTCAGGGGAAGAACAGGAGTTTGGGTTTGCCACATTCATTTTGGAATACCAAAGATATAAAAGAAATTGGGTGGTAAATGAAAGGAAAATTGGGGTCAGAATGAGTTGGGGTTTTTTTGTTTCATTTTGTTTTTTAAGATGAGAGAAATAACTTTTTTTTTTAAGATGGGAAAATTAACATATAATGGAATTTAAAGCGCTTCGATGTAAAAAAAAAATCCCTTTAATAGTATTATCATTCCACCAGTACCTTACTACATATTTTTCTAGTTATTTGTAAGTTTTTGGAGAGGAGGTTATGGAACTTAAATGGGGACTATTGGAAAAAATTGTTTATTTAATGAGTTTTTAAAACACACTTCTTGATTAATATGTGAAGTGTTTTCATAGCTTTCTCTTTTTAAAACAATCATCCAATAACCCAGATATCAAGGAGTGCCATTTGCTATTATTCCCCATTATAAGAATAGTCAAATTTTGCCAAATATAAAATTGATTTTCATCTATTTACCAGCACAAGATGAAGTACAGACATACCTCATTTTATTGTGCTCCACTTTATTGCACTTTACAGATATTTCATTTTTACAAACTTAAGGTAAGACTCCCACCAGCAAAATATTATGACTTGCTGAAGGCTCAGATGATGGGCATTTTCTGACAATAAAGTATTTTTTAACAAAGGTATGTACATTGTTTTTTAGACATAATGCTATTGCACACTTAATAAACTACAGTATAGTGTAAACATAACTTTTCTATGCACTGGGAAACCAAAAAAGTCATGTGACTCCCTTTATTGCAATATTTGTTTTATTGTATTGGTCTGGAACTAAACCCACAATATCTCTGAGGTATATCTGTATTGAAGATGAGACTGAAAAATGTGCTTTTTGTATTATTAGGGAAATTAATTGTATTTCTAGACTAATGAGTGCTTCTACTAGGAGAACTGAGTTGATATTTTATGTTTGGACTGATGGTAATGATGCTTGGTAATAATATGCCAGGTCCCAATTAAGAAGATAGTGTTGGAATCACAGTTTGTTACCATGTTTTAGGGTTGATGTTAAATTTTCCTCTCTAGCCTCAATACCAAATATTATAAACCTTGTGAGTAAATACAATGATTTGTATGCTACATAACTGGAAGCAGCTAAATTGGAAGTTAAAAGTAGTAAATATTGGTTCAACAAGATGAGGACATGTTATACAAAACTCTTTTTAAAAGTAATTTAATAAAATATAATATCTTCACATACTTTTTTAAGTGTGGTAAGATACAATTAAATGTGCATTTCCATAGTATTTATATCTGCTGCAGTCCCTCTAAGTGAGAAAATAGTTCCATTTGTCAAGTTTATTCTGAAGAATCAGTTTAGTGGTATGTGTTAGGCATAACAATTTTGTCAAGAATAAGCTTCAAGGAGATATCTAAATATGATGGAATATCAGCCTGGTAAATACAAAACTACATGCTGAAGATTATCTTGCTCAGCAAGGGAGCGTAATAGTGACTCTGGTCAGGTCTGGGGCAAGTGAGAAGAAACTAGGCAAAGCCTCAGAACTAGGGGGATCACAAACAGCATAAAGAACAGAGAAAAAGACTGGTCAAGACAAAATAATTCTATTTATTTAGGACCCAGGCCTTGAAAAAGAGTGATTGTAACTGAGGGGCAGCTATATATTAATAGTATAAGGGAAGGCTGTTGGCTAGACAGTTAGATTATATACCCACTTTGTGAGAGGATTCTAAAGCGAATCATCACATTTTATGTCATAAAAGATGATTTGTTGGTATTTTACTGCATTCAAGGCAAAGAATTTATATATAGTGAATCATTTAATCCTCTCAATCATACTATAATAGAGATATAATTATTATCTCTATTTTACAGATGATGCACAAATTTGTTAAGTAATTTGCCCCAGATTGTACAAGTATGTGCAATAAGTACAATAAGTGACAGTCTGGCATCTGAAGCTATGCTCTGAAATGTCTGTGTTCTACTGCCTGTCAACATGAACTTCGTGATGTTCATGAGACCCGCATGAGACTAAGAGTGTGCTATCAAAGAATGTTTTCACTCTCCATCAAAAGTGGGGGGATCTTTGGTCCCGGCCGGCTGAGTGGCACGGTGGTTAAGCGCTGGCTTGGGAATCCAGCGGCCCCAGTTCGGGTCCCACATGTGAGGGCCAGTGACACTGCCCTCAAAAAAAAAAAAGTGGGGGGATCCAATGGAAATATTTTCCATAATTTTCAAACCTAGCCCAATAATCTATCTTTCTGATTAAGAAAAAATAAAAAGAAAGCAAAACAAAGATATGCCATACTATTACTGAGGCACCTATGGAAAGATATGCTCAGAAAGCCAAATAGAATAAGTTAGAAGATAAACACGGTGGTGAAAGAAAAGATTGGAAATTAGGCAATATAATTAGAATTATCAAACTTGGATTTGTGAACCACAGTAATATTCTTCTCTTTTCCCCTAAATATCTCATTTTGTATGGAAATGTTATCAAATAAATCAGTGCCAAACAAGCTATATCAGCACCTTACCAAACCATACCCAGAAAAAGGGTTTGAATTTTTTAAGGCATATGCAAGAAAAAAATATGAAACCAAATTCTGTTTTTAGATTACTATCTAATCCAGAAGCTCAAGAAGTTTAGAGTATAAGAACACACAATCAATATCTAATGTCCAAATGACTCATTACGGCAGAATTGCAATTTTGCCAGCCTGTTTAGAAATTTTATTATTATTCTATTTGGAACCAGAAAAAATCAAAGGAAAACAATCAATAATACCACTAGATCAGCATATTAGATGACAAAGATTACCACAACCTAGGACATTCTTAGTCATATTGCAAAAAAAAAACCAAAAACGTTTTATTGAATATTGATGAATCTACAGACATTAATATCTGCTACATAACACCATTATTTAGAATCCCTAAAGTGAAATGTTTGGAAGATTTTTGTTCTGAGGAGGAAAATAAAAAGGCTGCTGGGGATGAAATGTTGAAAGAAAATGAGATATTATGGAAATACTTCTGAAAAATATGTATTCCATCTACAGTTTATTCTGATAATCCTGAGGTTTCAAATAATGCATAATATATTCACAAAGGAATTCCAATATGTAAATGTTTCTCTGCAGTTATAAATTTCACAATAAACAATGTTATCAAAATTGACCCTAATAAAATCTAAGCAACCACATAAACTTCTGTTTTTAGCTTTCTACAAAGAAATGCGAGCAGAGCACCACATTTTGTTGTTCCAAACTGAAGTGCATTGGTGATCCAAAGAAGAATTTTGTCAAGAATTGGAAAATATTTTTCAAATGATTTAAGTTTTCAGATTTAATGAAGGATAGTTCCTGGTTTCATAACTGGGCTACTTAATGACATTTGAGCACCTCAATGAACTTAATAAAAAAAAATTACAAGAACTACCTGAAACTATGCTCAAACATACTAACAAAGATTAGGAATTCAAAGCACGATTTCAACTTTGGAAAAATGATATTTAAAATGGTTCCCTAGTGGTTTGCAGTCAATCTTATAGACTTAAACTTAAAGAAGGGCCGGTTGAGTGGCTCAGTTGGTTAAGAGCTCACTCAAGATTGCGAGCTCTGAGCAACAGCAGTTCGATGCCCAGCCCAAGCTGAGCTGCTGCTGAACTGCCAACAGGTGGTAGGATGGGCTCAGCTTAAAATAAATAAATAAGTAAAAATAAAAAATAAACTTAAAGAAAAATTATTAGGTCAAACGGAAACATCTGACTGTTTGAGAGAAAGCTTCCCCATTGTTTCTAAAATATTTGATACAGAAATGTTTCATTTGATTTTAAATCAATTTGTATTATCACAAGAAATTTCCACAGTGCATTTATCAAAAGAAGAAAAGAAAAAGCTGTTAGAATTAAAGAATGGTGGTGCCTTTGGTGCATATTTTCAAGAGAACAAGTTAATCAAATTCTGGTTAATGGATAAGGAAGTTTTCATCCATGAGAAACAAAAGCTATAAACCATCCTCTACTCTTTGCCATCTCCCACTTCCATAAACAAAGTTTCTCAGCAGTAGTGACTATCAAAAATTTGAATAAACCATTCTGTGCAAATTATTGCTACTTCAAAAAAGTTTCGGTTATAGCTGTGGTTTCTTCTGAGCTAGTCTTTATTTGGAAGTTTTATCAAACTCAACATTGAACATTTCCCTGAGTACTATATGTTTTATTTTTCTTATTATAATATAAAGAAATTGTAATTAATGTCTTTACCAGTGTGCCTTATAAAATGTTATCATTGCAGGCATGTGTTAGAAAATGCAAATTTAGTCATCACTCTAAGGGATTATGGAACAATTTTCTGTGCATGAGAATCTGAACTTTGGTTAACTCTGAAGCTCTGTTTCCCTGGTAACCTAATAAGAGTAGAATGTCAGTTGTTTCTAGGCAACACTGCTTATGATAACAATGCCCCCTGATTTTAGACAGGCTGAGTGGCTCAATTAATTAAGAACTCACTCAAGAGTGCAAGCTCAAGAACTCACTCAAGAGTCACCAGTTCAATTCCCAGCCCAAGGTGAGCTGCTGCTGAGCTGTCAACAGGAGGCAGGATGACTCAGCTGGACAAAAAAAATGCCTCCTGATTGGTAAATTATATCTGCATTGGGAAAAACTAAAAATGAATTATAAATACCTGATGGGGAGCCATAGCTTTGGCCTTTCCATAGTGTGGCAAATATTTTTCTGGGCATGCCTCTTACAGGAACACTAAAATCTATGCTTATAGGGTTATTGTAAGAGGTATTGGCTCCTGTGGGTAATAAGGCATTTAAGCCAGCGTTGTTTCCACAGCCACCTGATGTGGGTCTGATCTCCTTGCATCTTGAGTTGTCATGTAGGGAGAGGATAGCTCTTACATGATTATTAGATTACTGCAAGGACTCCCACAGAAAAGGAAAGTCTGATGCTGCCCTAATGGTGAGAAGTAGTTCCTATACTATGACCTTCTAAGTAGAGGTATGCCATATATTATCATATATTATATATTATCTATCTATTATCTATGAAGTCTTATGAGTCTGAACATTTAGGTAAACCTAAGAAGACTCCTGGTAGGGCAATGTTTAAGTATTTCTCATGCTCGTGTAAAAGGAGCCACTGCTGGTGACTGACAGTTCCCTCCCTAGAAGATGAGAGATTTTTTCCCATATCTATGGATCCTATCGTCTCACTGTTATTTTAATTATGTATGTCCATGTTTTGCTATATTTTTTGTTGTGGTCATTGAACTATAAACTTGCTCACATTAGTAAGGAACTGTGGGTGCTTCTGTAAGGCCATAGTGGGGGGTCAAGTCTTGGTAATGGGTAAGACCTGCAACAAGGGTGATACTACCAACATCAGCTCTTAGTGTATGCCAAACATTGTTCCAAATTCTGTTTATATATTAACTTATTTGATCCTCAAAGCAACTCTATAAGATATTTCTATATCCATTTTACAAATGATGAAGCTGAGGCAAAATTGAGGAACTTGACCACATTCATGTAACTAGCGAATTGTGGGGCTGGGATTCAAACCCAGCAGTTGACTTTAGAACCCAAGCTCTCATACTCTATGTCTAGTATACTCATCCTCATAACGACAACTACTCCTGCCATTTATGTCACACACTGTGAGGTTTTGTGCTGAATGTTTTCTGTACATTCATCTTATTTCATCCTCCAAAGAGCCCCCTTAGAAAGGCATTCTTGGATGTCAGCAGCATGATGGCATTAGAGGACCTCCAGGCCTCTCCCCTTGAAGTTACAACAAATTGGACACCTATAATTCAACAAAGGGTTCCCTGCTCAACACAAAAATATGTCTAAGACATCGCACAAAGAGACATCTGAAGGTGGACATATTTGAGCGAACAGTGAAGATGGGATGGGGAAGGAGAAGGAAAGAGACAGAAGCCACGCACAGTCCCATCCTAGCAGCAGCCCCAGTGGAAGCGATAACAGTAAAGGGTAGGGTGCAACCCTCACTGGGAAAACCTCCTGGGCAGAGACGGCAGTAGGCCCAGATGGCTGGCACACATTGAGGCTGGGCCCAGGGTTAGGGGAAGAGTAGCAGTGCAAAAAGTCACAGCGTTCTACAGCCCACCAGCATTGGAAAAAGAATTCTGCAGATGCGGGGGCCCACCTACCCATCCCATCCCCTATGGCCTGCAGGGCAGTAAAATCCTCAGCAGATTGCAAAATGGCTGAAAAAAAAACTTTCCCGTCTAAGTGGTCTGTATTCATTGCAGCTAAACCCATGAGGACAAACAGAACACAGATGCTGGAACCCACCCACCCTCACCCAACCCCCTCTATGGGCAGTGCAGCCTGGTAGAGGCAGTTGGGTCTACTCAGAGCAGTTGTGCGAGTGCCTTCTGGCTACAGAAAGGCGTCACAGGGAATATACAGATCAGGGGACCCAAACTTGCCACTTCCAATCCACAGGAGTGGTGCCCTGAGACCAAGGTGATCCGATCATAAAGAGGTCGCCCACCTCCTCAGGTAATACAGTGCATTTTCCACAGCCCAGATGACACGGCTCCACAGAGATCCCAGAAGCCCCAACAGTGCATTTAAAATAAAACTTGCACTTCAGCGCCACCTACTGGAAAACAAAATAAAGACCTCTTTGCTTAATCTGCTAACCAATGAAGTGTTGAATTCTTTTCAAAAAACAAATTTTATTCCCACAAATTCGCAAGCCAGAAATAATCCATCAAGCACAATGAATAACCAAGATAACAAGGAATTCAGAAAATGAAAATCTCTAGAATATAAACTCAAAGACATGGACGAATGTGATTTAAATGACAAGATTGCAATTCTGAAAAAACTCAGTGAAATACAAGAAAACTCAGAAAAACAATTCAGTGAACTCAGAAATAAACTCAACAAACAAAAGAAGCATTTCACTAAAGAGATTGAAACTATAAAAGAGAACCAAGCAGAAATTCTGGAGCTGAAGAATTCAATAAATGAGATGAAGAATGAACTAATGAGCATAGGAAAGAGAACAGGCCATATGGAGGAAAAAATTAGTGGCACAGAAGATAGAAATATAGGAATGATTCATGTGGAAGAAGAGAGAAAATTGAGAGTAAAAAAAATAAATGACAGAAATGTACAAGAACTACGAGACTCCATTAAAAAGAGCAATATAAGAATAACAGGTGTACCAGGAGAAGAAAGGTAGAGAAGGGAACAGAGAGACTATTTAAACAAATAATCAATGAGAATTTCCCAAACTTATGAAAAGAACTGGATCTTTGAATTCAAGAAACTAACAGAACACCTAATTATATTAATCCAAAAAGCCCTTCTCCATGCCACATTATATCAAAACTGTCAAAAATTAACAAACAAGATAGAACTCTCAAGGCAGCCAGGGAAAAGAGGACATTAACTTGTAAAGAAAAATCTCATTATGTTATCATTCAGTGGAAACCTTACAAGCCAGGAGAGGGTGGTCTCAAATATTAAAATCACTGAAAGAGAGAAATCACCAGCCAACTATAATAGATCCAGCAGAGTTATCCTTTAGCTATGAAGGAGAGATAAAGGCTTTTCCAGACATACAGATGAGAAAATTTACCACCACAAGACCTGTATTAGGAGAAATACTGAAGGGTCTCTTTTACCTGAAAAAAAAGGCAAAAGGATACAAAACTATGATTAAGATGAATAACAAACAGACAGAAGCAGGAAACTGCAACCTTTGTTCAGAATAGGGTATTAAACACTTAAAATAACATAAAGGTTGGTGGAGATTAAAAACATTTTTAATAAAGAAGATAATAGGTACTACGACTTGGCAATGAATTCACAGCATAAAAAGGGATAATTTGTGACAACAAAAACAAAAGGGCAGGAAGGAAAGGACTGAACTTGCACAGGTAAATGGAGATAAGATGCAATCAGTAGAAAAAGGACTGCTATATATATGAAACTTTCTTTTACATTAACCTAATGGTAAAAAATCTGGAAACACACAAAAAAATCTGTAAATGAAACACATAACATAAAAAAAAGGAGGAAATACATAAAAAAAATAGAATACTACTGAACTAAAATACCAGATAGAAACACAAAGGAAAAGAAACAATGGAGACGCAGAGCTACCAGAAAACAAAAGATAAAATGGCTATAGGAAATCCTCACATATCAATAATCACACTAAATATAAGTGGACTGAATTCACCAATTAAAAGGCACAGAGTATCAGGATGGATCAAAAAACAAAACCCAAAATATATGCTGCTTTCAGTAGACACATCTCAGATGCAAGGACAAACACAGACTTTAAGTAAAGGGGTGGAAAACGATACTACAAGCAAATGGCATCCAGAGAAAAGTGGGTGTATTCATACTTACATCTGACAATATACATTCAAGAAAACAAGGTAACAAAAGACAAAGATTGTCATTTTATAATGGAAACAATACATCAAGAAGACATAACACTTTTTAATATATATGCACCCAACATGGGAGCACCAAAATATGTAAAGCAATTGCTAACAGAACTAAAGGGAGAAACTGACATAAACACAATTTTAGTAGAGGACCTAAATACCTCATTAACAGCAATGGATAGATCATCCAAATAGAAAATCAATAAGAAAACATTAGATGACACATTAGACAAAATGAACATAATTGATATTTACAGAGTTTTTCATCCCAGAACATTAGAATACACATTCTATTCTAGTGCACGTAGAACATTTTCAAGGACAGACCATATATTGTGACACAAAACTAGCCTCAACAAATTTAAGAAGACTGAAATCATACCAAGCATATTCACTGACCACAGTGTTTTGAAATTAGAAATCAACTGCAAAAAGTGGGAAAAAACACAAATATGTGAAGATTTAACAACATGTTGCTAAACAACAACTGGGCCAAAGAAGAAATAAAAGGAGAGATCAAAAGATATATAGACATAAATGAGAATGAAAATACGACATATCAAAATGTGGGGGATACAGCAAAAATGGTAATAAGAGGGAAGTTTATATCATTATAGGTAGTCTATATCGAGAAACAAGAAAAATCTGGCTACATCAATTATAACTAGACCACAGAACAACCATCACTGAGAATCACCTGAAGTCTATCTGAACCGAAACCTTACAACTAAGGACATACAGAAGAAACCACCCCAAGACTGGTAGGAGGGGCAAGAACACGGAACAGACTGGTCCCACACCTGAGTGTGACCATTGAAAATCAGGATGGCTATCTTAGCTATAGAGGTTCCCCTCACCCCACCCCACTAAGGAGCAAGGGGTCCCAGCCCCTCCTCAGCCCAGGATTTCAGTGATGTGCAGAGAAGCCCCCATAACTTCTGGCTGTGAAAACCAGTGGGGATTGTGACTGAGCTGAAGAGTGGCTGAAGTCCCAGGTGCTCCTCTTAAAGAGCCTGCACACAAACTTACCTGCTGACAGACTCACTCACTCTGAGCTCCAGTGCTGGGGCACAGCTCAAAAGGCAAAAGGCACCACAAACATACGTAGAAGAACTGAATTGTCTAGCTTCAGAGTGAGGACTAGAGGGGCAGCTTCCTTCGGGATAAAGGAGCTAGTGGAAGCCTTTGTTTCTTTGTTGAGCCCCCTTCCTGCATGCAGACACACACAGATGCATGCAGACACACATGGATGCCATATCTGAGTCTCCATCAAACTGGCTATCACATTTCATCTGTCCCACCATAGTGATTCCCTGAGACCACACCCACCCAACTTTCAGGCATACCCTAGCCACTTCCAGTGGCTTTTCTGTATAAATGGCCTTCCTTGCTCATGCTGTGGACTTTCCTAAAATCTATCAAAGGTTCACAAAATCCAAACATGCAGCATCTGGCTCTGTCCCCTACCTCTGGCTGAACAGCCCTGAGCCAAGCACTAGCAACAGCCAGCCTCAGTTCACGGCTTGGCCTTTTGAGGCACCTCCAAGCACAGTTCAGGTGACAGCCATCTGTGGATTGCTTTGTGGCTCATGTCAAGTGACCCAGGGCAGGGCACAGGCTGTGGCTAAACTTAGCCTGTGGGGTTGCCCCAGGAGGCCCCAGGGCTGCCACACCTTGTGGCCAGCTTCGACCAAGCTGGAGCATCACCTGGCCAGGATGACACACCCAATGGGCAGACTGAATAGGCACCAGAGCCCCGCTAAAGTGAACCCTGCTCTGTAGGGTCAGCCCCTGCATAACAACTCCTCACAGCCAGTCCTAACAACCAATTAGCCTGAGGGTCAATCCCTGCCATTGATGTGCAAACAGCAATCAAATCTCAACTGCAATAGGAAAGCAAACACAACTCACACAAGGCACACACCTGGAGCACCTGGCTAAATCACTGGGCCCCACAGGACACCTACTACATAAGGCCACTCTACTAAGACCGGAGGCATAACAGCCCTATATAGAAACAAACACAGGGAGGCAGCCAAAATGGGGAGACAAAGAAACATTTCCCAAATAAAAGAACAGAACAAAGCTCCAGAAAAAGAACTAAACAAAATGGAAACAAGCAACCTACCAGATGCAGAGTTCAAAACACTGGTTAAAAGGATGCTCGATGATCTCAGGGATAACTTCAACAAAGAGATAGGAAACATAAAAATGAAGATAAAATAACATTAAAAAGAACCAGTTAGAAATAAAGACTATAATAACCGAAATGAAGAATACGAGTACATTAGAGGGAATCAACAGTAGATTAGATGAAACAGAGGACTGAATCAGCAATTTAGAAGGTAAGGTATCAAAAAACACCCAATCTGGGCTGGCCGAGTGGCACGGTGGTTAAGCGCTGGCCTTGGAAGCCAGTGGCCCCGGTTCGGTCCCACATGTGAGGGCCAGTGACACTGCCCTCAAAAAACAAACAAACAAGGGCCGGCCGAGTGGCGCGGTGGTTAAGCGCTGGCCTCGGAAGCCAGCGGCCCCGGTTCGGTCCCACATATGAGGGCCAGTGACACTGCCCTCAAAAAAAAAAAAAAAAAAAAAACAAACAAAAAAAACACCCAATCAAGAAGAAAAAAGAATCCAAAAAATTGAGGAGAATTTAGGGGCCATCAAGTGTACCAACATTTGTACCATAGAGGTGCCAGAAGGGGAAGAGAGAGAGCAAGGAATAGAAAACCTATTTGAAAAAATAATGTTTGAAAACTCCCCTAATCTGAAGAAAGAAATATACAAGCACCAGTATCGTAGAGAGTCCCAAACAAGATGAACCCAAAGAGGCCCATACCCAGACACATAATTAAAATGCCAAAGGTTAAAAACAAAGAGAGAATCTTAGAAGAAAAAGACATTTAATGAAAATGGAAACAAACAAACAAACAAAAAAAGCTGGTGTAGTAATACTTACACTAGACAAAATAGATTTTAAAACAAAGGCTATATAACAAGTGATGAAGAAGGACTCACTAATCTGGGTAATTATCTGAAGAAGCCCAAAACGCTACTTCAAAGAGATGTGTGCATCCATATGTTCACTGCAGCATTTTTTACAATGGCCAAGATGTGGAGGCAGCCTGGGTGTCTGTTGATGGATGAATGGATAAAGAGGATGTGATACATATATACAATGGAATATTGCTCAGCCAGGGAAGAAAGCCAGGGTTCTTACCACCTGCAGCATCATGGATGGACCTGAAGGGTATTGTGCTGAGTGAAGTATGTCAGACAGGGAAAGACAAATGCAACGTGATTTCTCTTATATGTGGAATCTAAAGAACAAAATAAACAAACAAAATAAAAACAAACCCATAGATACAGAGAACATTTTGATGGTTGCCAGATGGGAGGGGGATTGGGAAGGGTAAAAAAGGGGAAAGGATTAAGAAGTACAAATTGGTTGCTACAAAGTAGTCATGGAGATGCAGAGTACAGCATAAGGAATATAGTTAATAATATTGTAATAACTATGTATGGTGTCAGCTGGGTATTAGATTTATTGAGGTGATAGATGGGAGGGGGTTTGGGGAGAGAGTGAAAAAAGTGATGGCATTAAGAAGTGTAAATTGGGGGCTGGCCGAATGGCCCATTGGTTAAGAGTTGGTTTGGGAAGCCAGCTCTGAGCAGCAGGGCCCTGGTTCAGATCCCACATGATGGCCAGTGACACTGTGCCCTCTACAGCTAAGATGGTGAACAACAGCTCAACCTGGAGCTGGGCTGCCCTGAGTCACTGGCGATGGCGTAGGCTGCAGTGGGGCTGGCCAGCAGCTGGCATGCGCTTTCATGAGCTGCCGTGAGCAGCCATGAGCCACTGTCCAATGGCTGGCAAGTGGCTGCCTCACCTGGAAAGAGTGCAATGATCACAATACCAACATGGGCCGGTGAAGCGATGTCCTCCACAGCTCGACTGAAGAACAAAAGGACAGCAACTTGTCTGTTCCCCTCCCCCAATTCCCCAATTTAAAAATCTTAAAAAACAAAAAGAAGTATAAATTGGTAGTTACAAAATAATCATGGGGATGTAGAGTAAAGCATAGAGAATATAGTCAATAATACAGTAATAAGTATGTATGGTGCCAGGTGGGTACTAGACTAGTCAGGGATATTGCTGCTTAAATTATATAAATGTCTAACCACTATGCTGTACATCTGAAATTAATATAAAATAATATTGTATGTCAACTGTAATTGAAAAATTTAAAAAGGGGAGGTAGAATGTAAAGGGGAATAAGAGGCTCAAATTTCCAGGTATAAAACAAATAAATCATGGCAATATACAGCATGGGAAATGTAGTCAATAATATTGTGATAGCATAGTATGGTGTCAGATGGACTTATGGTGATCACTTCTTTAGGTGTATAATTTTTGAATAACTCTTCTATACATCTGAAACTAATATAATAGTGTATGTTAGTTATGTTTTAATGAAAATCTTTTTTAAAAACTTAAAAAAAAGAAACAAGAAAAATCTCAAACAACCTAATATCTCACCTTAAAGAACTAGAAGAACAAACAAAGCCCAAAGTCAGTAGAAGGAAGGAAATAATAAAAATAGAGCAGAATTAAATGAAATAAAGAACGAAAAGACAATAAAGTACTAATGAGCTGATTCATTGAAAAGATTAATAAAATTGACAAACTATAGCTAGACTCAGTAAGGAAAAAAGAGAAAAGTCTCAAACAAACAAAATCAGAAATAAGAGAAGTTACAATGGATAGCACAGAAAGGCAAAGGACTATACAAGAATACTATGAAAGGCTGTACACCACCAAATTCAATAACCAAGCTAGAGGAAATGGACAGGTTCTTAGAAATATATAACCTTTCTAGACTGAATCATGAAGAACTAGTACATATAAATCGACCTATCAATAGTAAGGAAATTGAAACAGTCATCAAAATCCTCCCTAAAAGTAAAATTCCAGGACCAGGTGGCTTCACTAGTGAATTCTGCCAAACATTCAAAGAAGATTTAATACTTACCTTTTCAAATCCTTCCAAAAATTTGAAGAAAAGACAATACTTTCTACCTCATTTTATGAGGCCAACATTACCCTGAAACCAAAACCTGGCGAAGACAACACAAAAAAGAAAATTACAGACCAATATCGCTGATGAATATAGATGCAAAAATCCTAAACATAATACTAGCAATTAAAATTCAACAATACATTATAAAGATAATACATAACAATTAAGTGGGGTTCATTCCAGGGACAGAAAGATGGTTCAACATGTACAAATGGATCGATGTGATACACCATATTAACAAAATAAGGATAAAAATTATCTGATCGTATGATTTGACAAGATACAACATCCATTTGTGATCAAAACACTCAATAAAATGGATATAGAAGGAAAGTATCTCAGCATAAAGGCCATATATGACAAACCCTCAGCTAATGTTATACTCAATGGTAAAAAATTGAAAACTTTTCTTCTAAGATGAGGAACAAGACAAGGATGCCCATTCTCATCACTGTTATTCAGCAGAGTACCTAGCCAGAGCAGTCAGGCTAAAGAAAGAAATAAAAGGCACTCAAAGTGGGAATGAAGAAGTAAAATTGTCACTCTTTGCAGATGACATGACTCTTTATAAGAAAACCCTAAAGACTTTACCAAAAAACTATTAGAAACAATAAACAATTACAGTAAAGTTGCAGGATACAAAATCAACTTAAAAAACTAATTGTCTTTCTATATATAACAATGAAATTACAAAAAAAGAAATGAAAAAGAAATTCCATTTGCAATTGCAACAAAAAGAATAAAATACCTAGGAATAAACTTAACAAAGGATGTGAAGGACCTATACACTGAAAACTACAAGACATTATAAAATGAAATGGAAGAAGACTCAAAGAAATGGAAAGGCATTCCATGTTTATGATTGGAAAAATCAACATTGTTAAAATGGCCATATTACCTAAAGCAATGTACACATTTAATGCAATCCTCATCAAAATCCCAACGATATTTTTAAAGAATTAGAACACAAAGTCATCAAATTTGTATGGAACCACAAAAGACTGAAATAGCCAAAGCAATTGTGAGAAAGAAAGAACAAAGCTGGAGGTATCATACTCACTGACTTCAAATTATACTACAAAGCTATAATAATCAAAACAGTATGGTATTGGCAGAAAAACAGACACGCCAGACCAGTGAAACAGAAGTGAGAATCCACAAATAAGCCCACATATAAACGGGCAACTCATTTTCAACAAAGGACACAAAAACATGCAATAGAGAAAAGAAATCCTCTTCAATAAGTGGTGCTGGGAAAACTGGGAAGCCACATACAAGAATGAAAGTAGACTTCTACTTGACACCACACACAAAATTAACTCAAGGGCCGGCTGAGTGGCGCAGTGGTTAAGCGCTGGCTTGGGAAGCCAGCGGCCCCGGATCGGGTCCCACATATGAGAGCCAGTGACACTGCCCTCAAAAAACAAAATTAACTCAAAATAGATCAAAGAGCTAAATATAAGACCTGAAACAATGAAAGAAAACATAGGCACTAAACTTATGGACCTTGGTCTCAAAGAGGATTTTATGAATTTGACCCCAAAGGCAAGGGAAGTAGAAGCTAAAATAAATGAATGGGACTATAATATATCAAACTAAAAAGCTTATGCATGGCAAAAGAAGCCATCAGCAAAACAAAAAGGCAACCAACCGAATGGGAGAATATACTTGCAAACAACACCTCTGATAAGGGACTAAGATCCAAAATATATAAAGAATTCATACAACTCAACAACAAAAAAACAAACAATCCAATTTAAAAATGGGTAGAGGACTAGAACAGACACTTCTCCCAAGAAGACATAAAAATGGCCAACAGATATATGAAAAAATGCTCAACTTTACCAGCTATTAGGGAAATGCAAATCAAAACCACAATGCACTACCACTTCACATCTGTTAGAATCACTGTCATCAACAAGACAAATAATAACAAGTGTTGGAGAGGCTGTGGAGAAAAAGGATCCTTATATACAACTGATGGGAATGTAAATTGGTATGGCCTCTAACGGAAAACAGTATGGAAGTTCCTTTAAAAATTAAAACTAGAGCTACTCATGTGACCTAGAAATCCCTTTTTTGGTGTCTACCCCAAAGATTTGAAAACATTTATTCATAAAGATATCTGTACCCCTATGTTCACTGCAGCATTATTCATGGTAGCCAAGACATGGAAACAACCTAAGTGTTCTTTGAAAAATGATTAGATAAAGAAGATGTGGTACATGCATACATACAATGGAATACTACTCAGCCATAAGAAAAGATGAAATACTGCCATTTGCCAACAACATGGATGCGTCTTGAGAGTATAATGCTGAGCGAAATAAGTCAGATGGAAAAGGACAAGAACCATATGATTTCACTCATATGTGAGATATAAAACAGAAAACAACAAATGAACAAACAAAACAAATTTTAAAAACTCACAGGTCTTCTTAATTCTTGCATAGCTTTTTTTGACCCTGCTGCCCCTTCTATCTACCAACTGGATTGGGCTTGGAGGAAGTCCCTGCTCGTCTTTGAGAAAGTAAGTTCATTAGAGTAGTGAGGAAATAAGACCATTGCCTGGAAACTTTAAGAAGGAATGGATGGGGAAGATATGGCCAACTGATACACACCATTGTAAAGGAAGTTTAAGAGAAGGAAGAAGACATGGGATTTTAAGTTAAATAGGCAACGGGGTCAAGAAAAAACTTTCTACAAGCTAAAGGACAGCTCTGTATAAATTAAAGACAGGTTCTGCACATTGTTAGATGCAGAGGAAAAGTAGCCAAAAGCCAGGAGAAAAAGTAAGGTGAAATTTTTTCATCTCCATTTGGAAGAAGGCATGAGAGATATACTCAGGAGGCAAAAACACAGTATGATGGTTTTCAAGTGAAGGTATAGAGAGAGACCACCATGTCTCCACTTGTTTGTTTTCAAATAAAATTCAGTGGTTCACAAACATTATTGTATATCAGAATCACCCAGGAAGTCTCTTAAACCCTAGAGCTCTGACTCTGTGTCAGACTCAGAAATCTAGATTCTTTTTTTTTTTTTTCCTGAGGGCAGTGTCACTGGCCCTCACATGTGGTACCGAACCAGGGCCACTGGCTTCCCTAGCCAGGCTTAACCACAGTACCACTCGGCCGGCCCAGAAATCTAGATTCTTAATAAGCATCCCAGATGATTTTGATGCTGGTGATCCAGGCTTTGAAAATGACTCACCTGTGTTCATGGCTGTATGCAGGGTAGGGATGTGTAGAGGCGGAAAAGGCTTAATGGGTTGAGAATGAGGATCTTAAATAGATAGGAATCTATAAATAAAAAGGATTTCGAATTGGCACTGAGCACCAATTGGTTAAAATTTAACATCATGGATCACATCTGCCACCTTCTAGAAAGGCCTTTAGTAGTAGCAGATCGACCCACAGAGAGTGAGTTTTCCAGACATACACTATGGCGGGGTGATCTGTTCTTGTTTGTAGGTTGTTTTGATGCCTAATGTTAATGAAACATCTGAAGTTGATTATAGTTTCAGAGACAAGTTGAAATTTCACATTTTGGAGAGAATCACCTCAAGAATGTCCTAACTATATCTTCCGCTGTTGACAAAGAAAGTTTTAAAATGTTTTCCATACCTTGCCAGCAACATAAAATTCCTGGCATTTTTCCAGGCACTTCTGGTGTGAGTTAATTAGAACACAGATGAAGAGTCAGGTAGTGGAATCAGGTAAAAGCTGAACAGATTGATTTTGTTCCGTTACAGCACTGAATTAGGAGAGTAACCTTCAAGGCTCTCTCCCCTCTCCACAGCACCGTTAGCCCCTCCCCCCCACACACCCCACCGGCTTCCCTTGTGTGCTCACATGAACAGCTCTTGGTTTGTGTTTGCTTTCATTCTGGTCTTGTATGCCTTAATTTTTTAAAAATAGATTTTTAAACTTAGCGTTTGCTTTTTAAAAAATTGAGAACTAAAAATGATTTATGCCAATAGTTCTTAATTTTTGGATTAACAGACCCAAAGCATATGAGAATTTTGTTCTAATTCCTTAAAAATGTATCATACATATGTACATAGACTTGTTCACATACAACCATTTCAGGGATTTCACAGATGAGTGAAAGCTATGTTAAAGAGCCATGACTTTAGGTTCAGAATGCACTAGACAAGAACATAGACATGGGAAATAGATTTTCCTCAAATCATAGACATGATTTTCACTGGAATGTTCCTGTCTAATCTTTGTTAATACATGTAATTTTTGCATAGTTTTAACATAGAAACAATTGGGGGTTTTGTTTCCATTTAACGTTTATCTTATTATTCTAAACTACTATAGAATCTTCATAAATTTTGTTTTCCTAAATTCCCAAATATATTTTAATAACTTGCTATATCATAATATATTTTATACTTGTCCTACTATTGAATATTTAATTGCATCCAAATATCAGTGTTAAAGCTAAAATTACAGAGAATATATTTGTGCCTGTAGGCAGGTTCTTATTTTAAGAAGTTTTAGAGAATTAGGCCTTTTCCATTCTCACTACTTTTTTCCTTTTATCTCACTCTTTGTTTTTATCCCATTCCTGCTTTTCTTCTTTACTTTATTGATTTTTTGTAATACACAAGGTTAAAGAATGCTTTTGATGACAGTTGAAAGACGGATATCTTGAAAAAACAATTTCGCAATAATTATTTTGTTATGTGATAAATTGGACATATTTTTTAGCTGAATCTTAGTCTTGATTCTAATCTTATCAAATTCATGTTTTCTTGTTTTGATCTTTCTCATAATTCTGTCAATACTGGGTAGTATAAAACTCTTATACACTATTAATATTGAATAGTTTATAAAGAGTTAATAATAAATACAAATGTATTTCCAGGTAGCTTTCATATAGAGCTTTTATTGTTTTAAAAACCTGTAATTGATTTGTTTTTGTAAAAAATCATGTAACTGGGGAGGGATTAAGACGGCGGAATAGACGGACGCTCTCCGAACTGCCTCCCAGGATCACATCAAAATTACAAATAATTTATGCAACATTTAACCTTGGGAGTCCCCTGAACATTAGATGAACAGAACCTCTAAATGAAGGACCTAAAGAGGAGGCCACGTCAAGTCTGGTAGGAGGGGCGCCGACAAGAGAGGGTGAGCCCCATGAGGGATGCCCCAGCTGTGTGGGGAGGCTTCTCTGGTTGGGGGAGAGACCCTCTGGCCCCACACTGAGCTCACTAGCCCAGAGTTGCTTTGCCAGGAAGAGGAGTTCACGATAGTGGGCAGTAGAAATTAGTGAGGACTCTCTTTGCTCGACTCGGTGAGGCTGGGGCAGCTGGAGAACCAGTGGGGCCGGCGCATGGGTTCGCTCGCCGGCGAGCACTCACCCGGTTCCTGTCGGAGGGGTGGCTGCATGAGCCAGGCCCAGACGCCTGTTGGGAGGGACTGAACTGAGCACCTTTGGTGCAAAAGCTGGAGGTTTGGGGATTGTTGTTCCACTGGTGTGGAACTTGCACATGAGCGGCGTACAGAAGGCTGCCATTGTTTCAGGGTTGGGCCCTCCCACGGAGGGCCAGAGCCGGGATCCCATTGGTCTGGTGAACTTGGCGCAGGAGTGCGTGCGTGCGTGAGTGGGTGCATACACATGCGGCCTTGGACTCCCACCCTCCGCCCTGCTTGTGTTGTGTTGCCAGGGAAACACCTGGCGGGTGCCCTCCGGCTACATCAGGCTGCTCACTGAGACACAGGAGTGCGCAAGTGGCCTTGGGTCCACATGCTCCACCCTGCTTGTGCTGCGTTTCCAAAGAAACACCGGGCGGGTGCCCTCCGGCTCCATCAGGCTGCTCACTGAGACGCAGGAGTGTGTAAGCTGCCTTGGATCCCCACCCTCTGCCCTGCTTCAGCTGTGTTGCCAGGGAAACGCAGGGCGGGTGTTCCCCAGCTACATCACTCTGTTCACTGAGACTCAGTAGCAGACAATCTGCAACAACCTGTGTAGATTTTTTTTTTCCTTTGGGGAGTGAGCAAGATTCCAGAGCACATAGCAGCTAATTGTGGAAAGCTCACTGCAACCCTGAGAAAGTGGTCTGCAGATTAAAGAGGACGGAGAGCCCCCACACCTCTTTCCTTTTTTTTTTTTCTTTTTTCTACTTTCAAGGTGATCTAATACATCGAAGCATTCACAGAACTACAGCCAGAATGAAAAAACAAAGAAACATGTCCCAAGTAAAAGACAAGAAGAAAACTCTAGAAATGGAATTAAATGAAACAGAGGTATCCAAACTTTCAGAGACAGAGTTTAGAACACTGATGATAAGAATGTTTAAGGAACTTAGCGAGGATGTAAAGCAAGATAAGGAAACCATAAAAAAACAACCTGTTAGAACTAAAGAATACAATAACTGAAATGAAGAACACACTCGAAGGAATCACCAGTAGAGTAGATGAAGCAGAGGAGCAGATCAGTGAATTAGAAGACAAAATAGCAGAAATCACCCAGCTGGAACAACAAAAAGAAAAAAGAATAAAAAAGAATGAAAATAGTTTAAGAGACCTCTGGGACAACATGAAATGCAGCAATCTTCGCGTCATAGGAATACCAGAAGGAGAAGAGAAGAAGCAAGGGATTGAGAATGTATTTAAAGAAATAATGACTGAAAACTTCCCTACCATGGTGAAGGAAATCGACATACAAGCCCAGGATGTACAGAGAGTTCCTAACAGGCTGAATCCAAACAGGCCCACACCAAGACACATCATAGTTAAAATGGCAAAGGTTACAGACAGAGACAGAATCCTAAAAGCAGCAAGAGAAAGACAGCAGGTTACATACAAAGGAACTCCTATAAGACTAACAGCTGACTTTTCTTCAGAAACTCTGCAGGCCAGAAAGGAATGGCAGGAGATATTCAAAGTGACACAAAATAAAGGTCTACAACCAAGATTGCTCTACCCAGCACGGCTATCACTTAAAATTGAAGGAGAGATAAAGAGCTTCTCAGAAAAAAATAAGCTTAAGGAGTTCATTACCACCAAGCCAACATTGCAGGAAATGTTAAAAGAGCTTTTTTAAACAGAAGAAAGGGGAAAGCAAGCTAACCCAGGAAGACAAGAAATACAAATAACAAAATGGCAATAAATATACACCTATCAGTAATTACCTTAAATGTGAATGGGCTAAATGCTCCAATCAAAAGACACGGAGTGGCTGAGTGGATAAGAAAACAGGACCCATGCATATGCTGTCTACAAGAGACTCATCTCAGATCAAAAGACACACATAGACTGAAAGTAACGGGATGGAATAAGATATTTCATGCAAATAGAAATGAGAAAAAAGCTGGAGTAGCAATACTTATTTCGGACAAAATAGACTTTAAAATGAAGACTACAATAAAAGACAAAGAAGGGCACTACATAATAATAAAGGGATCAATTCAACAAGAGGACATAACCCTAGTAAACATCTATGCACCCAATATAGGAGCTCCTAAATATATAAAACAGATTCTGACAGACATAAAGGCAGACATCAACAATAACACTATCATAGTAGGGGACTTCAACACCCCGTTGTCACCAATGGACAGATCCTCCAGACAGAAAATCAACACGGACATAGTGGCCTTAAATGACACTTTAGACCAGCTGGATTTAATTGATATTTTTAGAGCATTTTACCCCAATGCTACAGAATATACATTCTTCTCAAGTGCACATGGAACATTCTCCAAGATAGACCACATGTTAGGCCACAAAACAAGTCTCAACAAATTTAAGAAGATTGAAATCATATCAAGTGTCTTCTCTGACCACAATGCTATGAAACTAGAAATCAATTATAAGAAGAAATCTGGAAAGCTTACTAATACATGGAAGCTAAATAACATGCTTCTAAATAGTGAGTGGGTCAAAAATGAGATCAAGAAGGAAATCAAAAGATACCTCGAGACAAATGAAAATGAAAACACCACGACCCAAAATCTCTGGGGTGCAGCGAAAGCAGTCCTAAGAGGGAAGTTCATAGCAGTGCAGGCCTACCTAAAGAAGGAAGAAAAATCTCAAATCAACATACTCTCTCTACACCTAAGGGAACTCGAAAAAAAAACCAGCAAAACAAGCCTAAAGGGAGCATAAGGAAGGAAATAATAAAGACCAGAGCAGAAATAAATGAAATAGAAAACAAAAAAACAATACAAAAGGTCAATGAAACCAAGAGTTGGTTTTTTGAAAAGATAAACAAAATCAACAAACCCTTAGCAAGACTAACCAAGAAAAAGAGAGAGAGGACCCAAATTAATAAAATCAGAAATGAAAGAGGAGACGTGACAACAGATACCACAGAAATACAGAAAATTTTAAGACAATACTATGAGCAACTATATGCTAACAAATTCGACAATCTGGAAGAAATGGATAAATTTCTAGAAGCATACAATCTACCAAGTCTGAACCAAAAAGAAACAGAAACTCTGAACAGACTGATTACTGCCAAAGAAATTGAATCAGTAATCAACAGTCTTCCAACAAACAAAAGCCCTGGACCAGATGGCTACACAGGTGAATTTTATGAAACATTCAAAAAAGAATTAGTACCTATTCTCCTCAAACTATTCCAAAAAATACAGAAGGAGGGAAGGCTCCCAACTCTTTCTATGAAGCCACTATCACCCTGATTCCTAAGTCAGACAAAGATATTACAAAAAAGGAAAACTACAGGCCAATATCACTAATGAACATAGATGCAAAAATTCTCAACAAAATACTAGCAAACCGAATTCAGCATCTCATTAAAAAGATCATACACCACGATCAAGTGGGATTCATTCCTGGTATGCAAGGCTGGTTCAATATATGCAAATCAATTAACGTAATACATCACATTAACAAAATGAAAAATAAAAATCATATGATCATATCAATAGATTCAGAAAAGGCATTTGACAAAATCCAGCAGCCATTTATGATAAAGACTCTTAACAAAGTGGGAATAGTGGGATCATACCTCAGCATAATAAAGGCCATACATGATAAGCCCACAGCAAACATCGTTCTCAATGGGGAAAGGCTGCCTTAAGATCAGGAACAACACAAGGCTGCCCGCTTTCACCACTTCTATTTAACATAGTTCTGGAAGTTCTAGCCATAGCAGTCAGACAAGAAAATGAAATCAAAGGCATCCAAATTGGAAAAGAGGCAGTAAAATTGTCATTATATGCAGATGACATGATACTATATATAGAGAATCCCAAAGACTCCACCAAAAAACTGCTAGAACTGATAGACAAATTTGGTAAGGTCGCAGGATACAAAATTAATATTCAGAAATCAGTTGCATTTCTATACACCAATAATAAACTATTAGAAGAAGAAATCAGGAAATCAATCCCTTTTACAATTGCTTCAAAAACAATAAAATATCTAAGAATCAATTTAACTAAAGAAGTAAAAGACCTGTACTCAGAAAATTATAAGACACTGAAGAGAGAAATCAAAGAAGATACAAATAAAAGGAAATACATACCATGCTCATGGATAGGAAGAATTAATATAGTTAAAATGTCAATACTTCCTAAAGCAATATATAGATTCAATGCAATTCCAATCAAACTGCCAGGACATTTTTCTCTGAAATAGAACTTAGAATCCTAAAATTTATATGGAGTCACAAAAGACCCCGAATAGCTACAGCAATGTTGAGAAATAAGAACAAAGTGGGAGGCATCACACTACCTAACATCAAAACATACTACAAGGCTACAGTAATCAAAACAGTATGGTACTGGCATAAAAACAGACACATAGACCAATGGAATAGAATAGAGAGCCCAGGAATAAACCCATCTATATACGGTCATTTAATCTTTGACAATGGAAGCAAGAATTTACACTGGAGTAAAGATAGTCTATTTAATAAATTGTGCTGGGAAAATTGGACTGACACATGCAAAAAAATGAAAATAGACCATCTACTTACACCATATACGAGAACAAACTCAAAATGGATTAAAGACTTAAATGTAAGACCTGAAACTATAAAACTCCTAGAAGAAAATATAGGGAGTAAGTTACAGACATTACCTTGAGAAACATTTTTACCAATATATCCCCTCGGGCAAGGGAAATGAAAGAAAAATGAACATATGGGATTACATCGAACTTAAAAGTTTTTTCACAGCAAAGGAAATCATCAATAAAACAAAAAGGCAGCCTACTGAATGGGAGAAGGTATTTGCCAATGATATATCTGATAAGGGGTTGATATCCAAAATTTATAAAACACTCATGCAATTCAACACCAAAAAAACAACTAACCCAATTAAAAAATGGGCAGAGGATATGAGGAGGCATTTCTCTAAAGAGGACATACAGATGGCCAACAGGCATATGAAAAAATGTTCAACCTCACTAATCATCAGAGAAATGCAAATAAAAACCACATGAGATACCACCTCCAGTCAGAATGTCTATCATCAACAAATCAACAAACAACAAGTGTTGGCAAGGATGTGGAGAAAAGGGAACCCTGGTGCACTGTTGGTGGGACTGCAAATTGGTGCAGCCATTATGGAAATCAGTATGGAGGTATCTCAAAACACTGGAAATGGAACTGCCGTATGACCCAGTAATTCCACTCTTGGGAATCTACCCAGAGGAATCCAAGACGCTAATTCGAAAAAATATATGCACCCCTATGTTTATTGCAGCGCTATTTACAATAGCCAAGACTTGGAAACAACTGAAATGCCCATCGGTAGATGACTGGCTTAAGAAACTGTGGTACATTTATACAATGGAGTATTACTCCGCTATAAAGAAGAATGAAATTGTACCATTTGCAACAATATGGATGGACCTAGAGACTATTATGTTGAGTGAAATAAGTCAGTCGGAGAAAGACAAATACCACATGATTTCACTTATATGTGGAATTTGAAAAACTAAATGAATGAGCATAAGAAACAGAATTAGTCTCATAGATATAGAGGAAAAACAGGATTGCTAGTTGGGAGGGGGGTGGGGATGAGGGAGAAGGGGAAAGGATTAGACAGCATAAATAGGTAACTACAGTATTGTCACAGGGATATGAAAGACAGTTCGGGGAATATAATATTGTTAAAATTTTGTGGGGTGTCAGATGGTCACATGTTTTGTTAGGGAGACCAGTTCATGGATGGAGTAGAGGCTTGATCACGGCACTGTATACCTGAAATTGATGTTGTATAATATTGTATGCCAACTGTAATTGAATATATAGACAGTCACGGGATGTGGATTATATGGTGGAAGGGAGTCAAAAGAATTGTAATAGATAGTATGATATGGGGGGGAGTGGGAGGGGAGAATTGGGGGAGGGCGGGTTGTCACTTTGAGTGGTAAAAAGTATAACTAATGCACTTTGTTGTATACCTGAAGCTAATTAAAAGTATATATAAATTGGGCCAGCCGAGTGGAGCAGTGGTTGGGAGCTGGCTTGGGATGCCAGCGGCCCCAGCTCGGGTCCCGCATGTGAGGGGGCCAGTGACACTGTCCTAAAAAAAAAAAAAAAAAAAAAAAAAAAAAGTATATATAAAAAAAGAAAAAAAAATCATGTAACTGAAATTATCAAGTATATTGCCAAGGTTGTGAAAACTTTAAGAGCTATAAGAAGACCAACACTTGTTAAAAGCAGCTCTCTTTCTTTTTCTTGAGAAATTTAATCTGAACGTAGTTTTCAGAATTTTAAAAGATTTTTAATACTTGTTTTCCAGAAATGTTTTATCTTTTTAAAACAAAAAGTAATGCAATTGCTTAATTTTGTATTGAATACTTTATTCACTTGTTCCAATTTTTTGTTTGTTCATAGAGTTGTAAGTTATGACAACATCAATAAAAATGACTACTATACTATTAGCAAAACGGCAGTAACACACACTCATAATGACGACATGGAATTTATCGAAATTGATCGATGGGAACAGGAATATCTGTATCACAGAGAACTCATTAAGATTCCCATATTTTCACTTTTCCGGAAATGGAAGGCTTTTAATGTGTGGAAGAAGAATGTGCGCTCTAAGAAAATCAATGGATGTCGAAAATCTCTACAAAAAAATTTGTTCATTGTTAATCATGTATGTATTTATGAATCATATTTTAAAACAATTAATTACAGAAAAGCAAAGTGTGTATCAATCACAGGTGTTGATATAGACTGTCCCTGAAATAGAATATTTCATCTTTTTAAGAGAATTCACTATTTTCATCCTGTCATCATTTAAGAGCCCGGCAGTCTGGTACATTTAACTAGGGTTGCAAAATGCAAAAGCATGGGAGTTGTAAGGTCCCCTTTGAATAGAAGCAGCTTCAGAGGTTTGGATTCATGACCCCCTTTTTTTGTTGATCAGAAAAGTTGTATACCTTTTGGGCAGAGTAGGCTGGCAACCCCTATTACTTCCTCTCATTTTTGAGACACTCTGGACTTTATGGTCCCTGATAATTTGGGGGCTTGTTTTCATGGGCCAATACCTCCCAATGTTTCAGATGTTTTCCTCAACCATGGATTCAGACAGTAGGGAAAAATTTAATATTTACTTTGGAGGATGGGGTAATTATGGAAAAAGTAATTGTTAAAGGGCATGTAGCCATATTTAAATCTCTACTCTCTCACCAATTTCAACTTACATTAGTTTTCTACTTGACCCCTGAGATGAACTAGAATCACATCAGTGTCACGCACAGTGTACTGGGTCCTCAGCTTTCTATTTCTATGATGCTGAGTCACTACCTTTTCAAATCAGAATCCTCAAGTGTGTTTTTTTACTGGTCATTTCCTTCATTTTGCATATGGTCATCTGAAAGATTGTTATCAAGATGTCAGTCATACAATAAAGGAACATTAAAGGAATACGGCTAACACAGATATTATTGCAAAACAAATATGCAAGCTGTAACATCTCGGGTCATCCATTCCATTAAGCATTCTGAGTTGTGGAAAATATTTTAATCCTTCTTGGTATTAAACTCAACCCCTCAACCTCTAATTTTATAACAGACCCATCGATCATTTGAACCTGTTTTGCTACCTTTTTACTACCTTTCATCCTTTACCATGTCTTGGGTACTGTACATTTCATAAATTTGTTACTAAGCATTTAAAATAGTTCTTCCTGAATTTTGTCTCTAAAATTACCTTAAGGCTTGTTCTCTTGTTTTGGGTACTGAGAACTATCATTTGAGAACTGTCATTCTCTCTGTCCACCATTCATACCAACAGTGTTTTGGCCTTGATTATATCATCTCTTAAATGTAGCGTTAGCAGACTAAAAGTTCTCATCTTTTAAATCTTAGATTGACCTAAATAACAGACCCATTGTGTTGGCTTAAATATCTATTAGATGTTATAATTACCCACACATTTACCACTAGTCTTATACTGGTTAATGGGGGGGAGGAATGATTCCTATAGAATCATAGGTTGAAGGGAAAGTTGGAGCTGTCTTTGAAACTTTTCTTTTTATGATTTTTTAAAAAATTATCAACCTAATTGGCATCTGTGCCTGCATTTCCTTATAAAAGCTTTATTGAAATATAATTCATCTGCTATACAATTCACCATTTAAAGTACACAATTTAATCAGCTTTACCATACTCACAGAATTGATCAATCATTATCACAATAAATTTTACAACATTTGTATCACTCCAAAAAGAAACACCATTACCCATTAGCAGCCACTCTCCATTTCTCCCTAACTCTCCCCCACCCCCACCCCAGCTCTAGGCAACCACTGATCTACTTTTTGTCTCTATAATTTGTCTACCCTGTACATTTCGTACAATTGAAACCATACAATACTTGCTTCTGTGTGACTGGCTTTCTTCACTTAGCATAATGTTTTCAAGATTCATCTATGTTGTAGCATAACATTTCTTTTTACTGGCCAATGATATTCCATTGTATGGATATACATATTTTATTTCTTCATCCATCTATTGTTGGATATTTGGGTTGCTTCTACTTTCTGGCTATTATGAATAATGTAGCTATGAAATTGTACAAATTTTTGTCTGGACATATGTTTTCATTTCTCTTAGGTCTATACCTAGGAGTGGAATTGCTGGATTTTTTAACCTTTTGAGGAACTGCAAAACAGTTTTCCAAAGCTGCTGCACAATTTTACATTTCCACCAATGGCATATGAGTGCTCAGTTTCTTCATATTACCATTATATCGGTCTTTTTCATTATAGTCATCCTTGCCAGTTGTGAAGTGGTATCTCATTATGATTTTTATTTTTATTTCCCTGATGGCTAATGATAGTGAGCATCTTTTCATGTGCCTATTGGCTATTTGTATATCTTTTTTGGAGAGCTGTTTATTCAGATCATTTGCCCATTTTAAAAAAATTATTATTAGTTTCAGGTGTAAAAAACAATGTAATAGTTATGCTTTTCACCCCTCACAAAGTGACAACCCCCTTTGTTGAATTTGCCCATTTTTAAATCGGGTTACTTTCATTTTACTATTGCGTTATAAGAGTTCTTCATATATTCTGGATACAAGTCCCTCATCAGATACTTGATTTGGAAAAATTTTCTCCCATTTTGTGGGTTGTCCTTTCACTTTCTCGATGGTATCCTCTGAAGCACTAAAGCTCTGAGTTTTGATGATATCCATATTATCCATTTTTTTTCTTCTGCTGTTTCTGCTTTTGGTGTTATGTCTAAAAACAAACAAACAAACAAACAAACAAACAAACAGTTGCCTCGTCCAAGATCACAAATATTTACCCCTAAGTTTTCTTCTAATAGTTCTAGCTCTTACTTTTAAGTTTTTGATTCATCTCACATTAATTTTTGCTTATGGTGTGATATAGGGGTCCAGTTTCATTGCTTTGCATGTAGCTATCCAGCACCATTTGTTGAAAAGACTATTCTTTTTTTTTTTTTAATTAGTTTCAGGTGTACAACACAGTGCAATAGTTATACTTTTTACCCCTCAAAGTGACAAACAATCTCCCTCTCCCAGTCTGCCGCCCCTCCCCCGATATCAATACATATCTGTTACAATTCCATTGACTCCACTCCCATACTATACTCCACATCTCATGACTATATATTCCCTATTAAATTGTCTTGGCATTCTTGTCAAAAATCAATTTACCATAAATATGAGGTTTTTTGAACTCTCAATTCTATTCCATTGATCAGTATCTATTCTTATGCCAGTAACACACTGTCTTGAATACTGTAGCTTTGTAGTAAGTCTTAAAATTAAGAAGTGTGAGACCCCCGGGTCTCTTGAATTTCTGCATGAATATTAAGATCAGCTTATCAATTTCTACAAAGAAGCGAGTTGGAATTTGGATAGGGATTGCTTTAAATCTGTAGATCAATCTTGAAAGTATTCTCTTGTCATTAAAATAGCCAGCAGTAACTATAGCTGCATGTGGAGCTCATTCTAATTGCCCAATAGAGAATGAAACAGACACAGATATATGGAACTGAAAGACGGAAAGAGGAAAAAATAAAGATGACAAGATATCATTTGAACTTCTGTAATCAGACATGCATAAAAGTATTCACTCTTTAAACTTCCTTATGATATGAGCTTTTCTTTGTTATTGTTATTGTTGTTGAAGCTCATTTAAATTGAATTTTTGCCAGTTGCATTGAAATTAGTGTCAATACTTCAAGGATGTAAAATCAGTGTTATTCATCTGGGAGTTGGTGACTTAGTCAGAAAGGCTATGGGAAAACATTAGGCTTTGGAGGATAAGTGCAGAAGAGCTGCATGTATAGGACACCTACTACACAAGGCCTTTATTTTTTCCTCATTCCATCTTTCAGTTCTATATATCTGTGTCTGTTTCATTCTCTGTTGACTCTTAGAATGAGCACCTCCTGCAGCTATAGTTACTGCTGGCTCTTTTAATGAAAAGACAATCTCTTACTGGAGATGCTGGAGAGAACACTTATTGGCTCAGTTTGGCCACATACCCAATCTTGAACCAATCACTGCACAGCTAGGAGTACTTTGATAATCCAGGTCAGATATGTGTCTATTCCTCATTCCTCTGATGAAGAAAGAAAGAGGTCAGCCTTATCAAAACCATGTAATGGTTTTCCCAAAGAAAGAGGGAGTCTATCACCTGAGGAATTGTAGGTAGGCCAGGGAAATTGTCCTGGGAAACAAAAATTATAGCAACCTCAATCTTTTACATATTGAAACTCCCCATCAAAATGACAATCCTGCTGATAATATAATGCTTAATCCTTATCACCATCAATGGCTACTATTGATATAACAGCCCAAGAATGAACCACCTAATCCAGATCCATCTGAAATTTACTAACAGCAGAAACAACAAAAGGGGAAGTGGGTCAAAACACCTTCAATCTCTCTTATAAGTTTTCTCTTATATGTCCTTTATGCCAACAATCAGATATTTAGATTAAGCTAAAGTAATTTCTTAGATAACATATTTTATCTTCCCAAAAATTCCCCACTGTCAAACTCTCACTTTTTTGCAGACCATCAATATCAGCTATGCTCTCCACCTGGATCCTTACTATTTGTCCCTTTACTGAATCGAACTTATATTTTTGCTTCAAGGATTTTCTCCATAGCACTGCACACTATCTTGCTTTCACTGCTCCATTTGATTACATTCTCATCCTACTCCTGTACTTATGTTAGTTTTTTTAGTATCTCATTTCAATTCATAGACTTAGCCTCTAAATTTTTGCTTCTTTTTATTGTGCAAATTCTCCCATGAGATGAACCTTAAGGATTATATGACTTCCCAGGTATCTTCTCACAAATCCCTCTTCATTTAGGACTCTACTAATTATAACTTCTCTTTATTTATACTTAGAAAAAATGTTGGTCTGAATAACTTGTTTGTCCTGTTTTGGAAAGTCCAAGAAAAGTATATAACACATAAACCAGTGTCACATACAAATAAATTAATGTTAAGTTTATTTATATAATGTAACTGCTTCTCTTTTGATTAGATTAGAAGTCAGAGAGAATGGCCTTAGAATGTTCTTAGAACATGTCCCTTTGAAGCCATCAGCCTAGAATTCTAGTTTATGATAATGGCATAGAGAAAGATTAAGATTATATAAAACAGAATTTCACAAATACTTCCACTCATTCTCACAGCTCACATTGCAAAATAGGTTTTTAATAGTGATTGATTTTTATTTTTTTAATCTTCATTAAATTTATTGGGGTGACATTGGTTAGGAAAATTTTATAGGTTTCAAGTGTACGTTTCTATAATACATCATCTAGATATTACATTCTGTGTTCACCACCCAGAGTCAGTTTTCAGCAACTTTTTACCCACTGAATACTTAATTTATCTTTATTCTCTGTCATAGCCTCTTAGATCAATAGATGGGCCCCTCCATTATCATGGTAACTAGACACTATAAAGTCTTAAAGGTAACAAACACAAAGAATCTTTTTGAGGCCATTGGACAAACCTAGTGAAATTTAAGATTTGCCGAGTCCTCTGTTACTTGCCCTCAATTTCATAGCTAAAAGACATGTATTCAAAATAAAAAGAAAGAAATTCAGACAAATGTGATAATCCAAAGAATACTTTTAGAACAAAATTTTAGAAATGTTCCTGTTTAATATATGCACTTGTATTTGTAAAGTTAATATATAAAGCTATTTGTTTTCCTTGATAACCATCCATGCTTTCCAAATATCTTTATACTTTCAAAAGACAGGTTTTCTTTTTAAACTAAATAATGATATATTCCTATTTTGATTCAGTATTTGCGACCAGCTCTTCTTAAAATAAATGAACTGTGTTATCAATTGAGTTTTATGGGACTTTGTCGTATTGAGAAAGGTCACACCTACACCCTGCAAGAATTTAAGGCTATACAAGTTATACGGCTGGAAGAAGTAAGGAATTTTATCTGTAAGTTTCAAGATTTTTTCCCTACTATTGCTACTTTGGTATCACTAATTATACATATTATCAATGTCTAGGTGACTGAGCTCCTGGAAAAATTTCGAAATGAGGCAAAGAATGTGGTCGGGAATGCTTGCCGCCTTTCTCTAAATGCTGCAGGATTTACTCCCGATGACCGGGCATATAAAGGTAGGAAGGAGAAAAAAAAAAACTTAGTAATAGAACAGAAATGGTGGCTTTCTAATTAAATGTTTTCTATTTTACTGTTCTTAAGTTTAAATAGTTACCCTATTTTTCAATTCTTCCAAACTTGCTTGATAGATTCTAAATTCAATGTACTAGTATATTATAAGGGAGAAAAATAGTAAATGGTGCATTTTCCTTGCATTACCCCTGCTTGTGTATAGTATTTTTAAACTGGCTACAGGACTTTTATTTCACAAGCATTTTATAGTGGACTCAGAGCCTCTGTGCTTACAGATATGTCCAACCTACTCATACAAACAACAGGTTTGTTAAAATGAAGGGACTGGATATATCTCAGGATTGGCTTCAGTTGGCATGGACTCTAAAGGATAATTAAAATGCAGGTGGAAAAGAAGGGTAAGGGTGTTCCTGGGAAAAGGTGGCATGGTACACAGATCAAGCACTGTTAAAGAGAATGTTAATAAACTGTGTACCGTCTTTTGTTGAGTTGAAATCCTTTGATGTAAAATTCTTTTGGTTAACTGAACTGTTTTCTGGAGCTCGAAATATTTCATGAACCAAAGTATTGTGTTGTTTTTGAATTTTATTTATCTTTTAACACATATTGGGAAAAAATGGAATTTTTACACAAGAATTATTATTGTGTCTTCTGTTGTTCTTAGATTATTGTAAAGTGCCAGACTGTGCGGGCCTCCTTGAGATGACTGCTTATGTAGAGCCTGAGAACATGACATACACAGAGCAGGCCAGCAAAAGGAATCACTGCATGAGGCTGACATGGTAAATGATTATTCTTTCTTTCAAGAAAAATGAGGGCATCCATCTTTCTCAAGTTTCATTAAAAGTTATCATAGGATTCACTAATAATGATGAGGGACTAAGAGGATATGGTAACCTGAATGCATGCCACAGAAACCTGCCCTCCAACTGCCCCCCAGCAAAGCAGCTGCTGGGAAGGGGGATCTGGTAGAGAGTGGAGGCCATGTCTCAAGAACACCTCTTTGATCTCTAAGGCTTTGTTTCCCACTAACCCAGCCTGGAGCAGACTTTGGTAAGATATCAGGCACACAGAGATTTGTACACAGCTGCATTGCCATACACCTAAGGCAGGTTTTGCAAATGGGAGACGAGGGAGGAAAGGCTGCATTCCAGGGCCTCACCAGGGGACTCTCCCTCATTAGGGTTAGCTCTGTCACCTGCTTACCTAACTGGATCTTCACATTATTTCCGAGTTTGGATTTCATGTCATTCTAAAGCCTCAATACTGCAAATAACTCTTGCAAACAAAACAACCAAGCATTATCTGAAATGCACGTGGCACTATAAAACACTGACTATTGTTACTCATTGCTCACTAACTTAGTCCCTTTGCAGCTGTCTGTTCAATAAATCTTAATGGTGAACCCATTTATATATGAGATAATATGTTAATAATGTCTGTGTCACAACAGAAGTCAGTGAAGCAGCCCTCTAGATGACCATCATAAGCCTACAAGTAATAGAAGCTCCATGGGCTCCCCTTAAGCAGAATAAACAGTTATTCTAAATGCCTTGCTGACTCAGCCTGCATTCTAAGCACTCAAGTAAGGAAACATAAAATTTGCATCTTCGGGTTAGCAATTGCCACCAAACAACATTTATCCAATAGCAAATAGTTCACACATTTACCTTTAGAATGTAAGTTATGGATGTATATTTACTGATTTCTTCTTTAAAGCATCCTTAGAAAATCTTACAGCCTTTTTGGCTAGATGAGCTAGGTAGTTTTTCCATGATGAATATATTGCTCATTAATATGCTATTGAATAGTTTGAACACCTAGCTAAATTGATGCTATATATTTGTGTTTTAAAAAGAGGAATGTCTTAAAAACAACTCTTCTGGACAATAAGTCTCCGATATTGCAATGTAAATAAAAACTAAAAGAGAGGTGGGCGACTGGGTGGCTCAGTTTGTTAGAGTGCATGCTCTTAACAACAAGGTAGCTGGTTCGACTCCCACATGGGATGGTGGGCTGTGCCCATCGTGGCGTCTGGACTTGGAGCTGAGCTGCGCCCTCCATAACTAAGAATGAAGGACAACAACTTGACTTGGAACTGATGGGTCCTGGAAACAACACATTGTCCCCCAATAAAGTTAAAAAAAAAAAAAGAACTAACATTTAAAAAATAAATAAAAAGCCTTAGTTTAAAAAAATTTTAAGGCCAGCCGAGTGGTGCTGTGGTTAAGTGCTGGCTTTGGTTCGGTACCACATGTGAGGGCCAGTGACATTGCCCTCAAAAAAAAAAAAAAAAATTAAAAGAGAAATGATATTTCAAAATTTAAATACTTGGTTTAGAACCACTTTCAAACATATACAGTGAATACAGAAAACTGAAGCTGTATTTTTTTTTCTTTTCAAGCTTTATTCGCCTGAACGACTACTTAATTGAGAACACGATGCACGTACTAACAGTAAATTCTGTTAACTCTCTTTTGAATTATCTCACTAACAAGCTAAAACGAACACCTTCAGCGGATGTTATTCAGAAATGGATTACTGAAGAGAAGCCTGAAGTCTCTGATAAAAAGGTATATTCAGACAAAATTAAGAAAATTCACTGGTTAGCATTTATTGAGTGCTTACTATGCAGTATGCATTATATTATTTTCTGTGTACTGAAAAAAATAGGAGAAATGCTTAAAGGATTTCACAGTATAATCAGGGCCTACCATATGCAGATGAAATGGCAGAATGAAAATCAGCATACCAACGAATATCTAATAATAGAGAAAGCATCCATTGTGCTGAATGTTGCTATCTCTCTCATAGGAATTTGCTAGAGGTTATTCATGTGTTCGTTTGATAAATATTTCTTAAATACCTACTCTGTCATTGGGTGGACCAATCTCTACCTTAGGTATGGGGTATATAGTGATGAAAAACATAGACAGGACCCTTGCCCCAAGGAGTTTATAGTTTGGGGTCATTGTGGCCATGAACTGGCAAGGAGAAGCAGGGGAGGTGGTATAAATGAGAGATAAGCAATGGTTTAGAGGTGAGAAGAGGCAAATCATGGAAGCAAACCTTTGTGCTTTGAGTGGATAACCTCTTGGGAGGAAGTTGATCTTAGTGACACAGAGTAATTTGAAATGTTTGAGATGTAGTAGTACTAATTTGACTGTGTATTTTAGCATAACTAAGAGGGAAATCATATTATCTCATATCCATGTTTCCCAGTAAGCTTTCCCGAACTCTATCCTGGATAATAATAGCTTCATGCCAGATACCTGAAAACACTGCAAAACCTGCTTACCTGGTTTCACCAAGCTTCCTACCTTCACATCCCAACTTCCTCCCCAGGAAACCCAACTATGCAGTTTCAAGGATGGATGCTCTTTACTATAGTTTCCTTTTCTCCAAAGTTGAATTTTAGTTGTATACTCCTTTTCATTACTTCCTGTCCACTCCTGTTTGCAATTCTCTCTTTTTTTAAATACTATCACTTTTTAAAAGTAACATTTATTTTTCTAATTATCAAAATAACATGTTTAGTGCAGAAAATTTGAAAAACAGAAATATACGAAGAAAAAACATCCTCTGCTATCCAAGGAGAAAAAGGATATGATTTATCACCTGCTTTTCCACTTAGCAATGTACTATGAAAAGTTTCTCAAGTCAATATGAATGTTTTCACATAATATTCTCACATAGAAATGTACTGTACATCTGTAAATAATAGTAAATAATTTTCTATTATTGATCACTTTCTCACTACTCCAAATAATGCTACAAAGGACACTCATGTCTATACATTTTTCACACATCTCTGATTCTTTTCCCCCTAGAAGAAATTCCTGGCTGTGGAATTGTTAAGTGAGAAATATGCTCACTCATTAAGGCTTTGATATTGATGCATAACTCTCCAGAAAGTTTTGTGTCAATTTACAAACTTCCTAGCAATGTTCGAGAATGAACATTTACCCATGTGCACACTAGATAGTATCATTCATTTTTATCTTTGTCAACCTGATGGATGTAAGTAGTATATCACCACTTTTTTTAAACTTTATTATTATTATTATTATTATTAGTTACAGATGTACAAAACAATGCAATAGTTATCTTTTCACCCCTTACAAAGTGACTACCCCCTCCCCCCTCCCCCCTCCCGATATAATACATATCTATTACAATTCCATTGACTCCATCCCCACACTATATTCCACATCCCATGACTATATATGTGTTAAGTTATAGTTGACATATAATATTATTCAGCGGCAGCTTCAGATGTACAGTGTAGTGGTCAGGCCACTACACCGTTCATGAAGTGGTCTCCCTGACAAGACATGAGTCCTTCTGATCACCTAAGAAAAATATTTACAACCTTATTGATTATATTCCCTAAACTGTCTCTTCTGTCTCTGCAGTAGTATTGTAGTTATCAGTTTGTGTTGCCTCGTCCCTTCCCCTTCTCCCTCATGCCCATCCCCATCCCATCTAGCCCTCATCAGTTTTTTCTTTGTGTCTCTAAGACTATTTCTGTTTACATTGCTCATTTATTCAGTTCTTTAGATTCAACATATACGTGAGATTATATGGTATTTGTCTTTCTTGACCGACTTATTTCACTTAACATAATGTTCTCTAGGTCCATCCATATCATTGCAAATGGTACGATTTCTTTCTTCTTTATAGCTGCATAATACTCCATTGTGTAAATGTAACTTTTAAATGTTATAGCCCTTTAATTGCTGCCCCAGTGCAGGAATAGGAGCATAAGTGTGATGATCAGAAAGACTTGGGTCTGCCACTTACTAACGAGTGTGTCCTGGATGGAGGAGGCTGTTTGATCATTTGTATATTCCTTTTAAGAAATGTCAGATTATGCCCTTTACATTTCTATTTATGTATTAGTTATTATATTTATGTAAATTTCTCTTTATGTATTAGTTATTAAGCACATTTATATTTATGTATTATTATATTATTAACATGTGTTTCTATTGAATTTGTCAAGTATATTTCTATTTAAATATTACCAACCTTCTATCTGTTATATACACAACTAATATATTTTTCCAGTTTGTTGTTTGCCTTTTATTTTGTTGACAGTGTTTTTTCAAGGAGATAAGTTTTGTTGTGTAGTTTTTCAATATCTACCTTTATTTTTAAATTTCTATGGTAATATTATTTGAAAGACATGCCAACATTATAAAATCAGCTAATCATATAAGCTTATGTGCCTCTTGTAATGCAGAGGTCTTCTGTTTTACACCTTGCTACTAATGTAACATTGCAAATATGCTTATTCTAGGGAGCCCCTGTGATGGAAAAGCAGGAAGAAGATGAATCTCTCATCCCCATGTTTCTCACAGAACTGATTTTGACAGTCCAGTCCCTACTCTTTGAGCCTTCTTTGGAAGACTTTCTGGTATGTGTTTCCTCATATAACATCCGTGTATAAACACGTTTTTGGAAAATGAAGCAACTGTTTACTGTCAAATGATTGGCAGTGCTGCTGTTGTCAGTCCTCCAAAATCATCATAAGAAAAAGAGAAAGCACTATTCTGTGCACAGTATTACATCTACGTAAAACTATCTAAAATTTAGTACATTTTCTTTAATTTAAGACAGATTAGGGACTTGGTAGGAAAACCATCAAGAGAACACATTCTATTGGATTGTTCGAAAAGTTGTGACACACTTTTGCAACGAAAAACATAGAAAAAATACATCATGACTTTTCCAACAACCCAAAATACAAAATTTAGAATTGATTATAGACATCTTTCAATAAGAGCCCAAGAAATCACTCTGTGTGTAAATATCATTTTTGAAATGTTTTTAAGTATGCTGCACTTGTGAAAATTTGGTTGTTTTACTTACCTATTGCTGTGTAATAAGTTACCACAAGTTTGGCAGCTTACAAAAACAGTCATTTACTATCCCGCAGTTTCTGTGGGTCAGGAGTCTGGACACTGCTTAACTCACTCTCTGTCTCAGGGCCTCTCCAGGCTGCCATTCAGGCATTGGCTCAGATAAAGTCTCCTCAGAGGCTCAACAGGAAAAGGGTCCACTTCCAAGTTCCCTCAGGTTGTTGGAAAAATTCATCTCTATGCAGCTGTAGGACTGAAGTCCCTGTTTCCTTGAGCCATGTCAGCTGGGGACCACCCTTAGATCCTAGAAACCACCTGTAGTTCCTTGCCATGCTCTAAGCAGTTTATAATACTGGTCTTTGCTTCTTCAAGACCAGTTGGAGAATATCCTTCAGGAAGGGCCCAATCCCTCCTTTAAAAGGGGCTTTTGCTTGATTCAGTCAGGTCCACCCAGCATAATCACCTTTTTTATTAACTCAGTTAAATGATTTGAGACCTTAATTATGTTTGCTGAATCCCTTCAACTTTCCATATAACCTAATCATGGGAATGGCAGTCCATCCTATTCACAGGCTCCCCCAGCCTCTACACTGAAGTAGAGAGCACAATGCAGGGTGTATACATCAGAGGCAGGGAAGCTTGGGGGCCCTCTTAGATTCTGCCCCCCACGTTTGTGTACATGCATAGATTAGTAAACCAATCAGAGTTTGTATTTTCTGTTGTTAGCTTTTATACTGTGACACAAAAATATTAGTAACCAGGCTCTCAAGATTCTAATCTTTGCTTTATAATTAATAAGCCCTTTGACCTTGGGAATCCACTTATCTCTCTGGGGTTCAGTTTATGCATCTATAAGATGAGATGGCAGATGATTCTGTAATTTATCAGATGGGCTATTTTAGGATATTTACAAGGGCAAGCAGACTGCTGAGGTCCCTGTGCTTGGAGCCTCACTCAGGAAATCCCACACAGAGAGGCGGTGGGCACTCATGGCTTTTTCTGGCCAGAAGATTCATGTCCTTCATATGAAGACAGATGTCCTTGTGCAGCAGATGACACAAGAGGACTTTCCAACAGCAGGTGGCTGTTCTCCTTTAGCCTCAAGTGACAGGCCTTGAAAACTTTGACACCCTCTCTATCTCCTATTGTAGGACGCTATTCCCCACATGGGTATTTTTAATTACTATGTGTGAAGTGGTAGGCCAAGCGCTGGGCATAATCACCATGTACCTGTGTTCACACCACACATAAGATTTTACTTCATGTAACCCCAAATGAGTCAATAGCAGTATAAACAGGACTATCACTCATGATTTTTCTATTATTTTAGTCATTAGTCTTAACATGCATCCCCATCTAGTTTTCATACACATATAAAGCTTAATCTAAAGGAAAATTTTATACTTAAGTTTTGACTTCTTACATTGTTCTTACTTGTGTTACCTATGGCTTCCTAATACTTGAACCAATATTTTTAAAAATTCTTTTCTTTCCTGTTGCGTTTGACTCTATTTACAGCTTCCGCCTCTGGAAATAGACTCATCCTTTGGTTTAATTTCTCTTGGTTTTACTCCTGTGCCAACATTTTTTTCCTTTATAGTCCTTGTTCTCAGCCTTTTTTGTCTGACCTTTGATTGCTGCTATCTTGAAGGGCTCCCTCATCGTCACATGCTGTAGACCTTTTGTGGGTCCTTATGTCTGTACTCATTGTTCTAACTACTACTTCTAGAATGGAGATTTATAAATATGTATTTTCATCCAGTACTTTTCTTCTAAGCACCAGACTCATATCTGAAAATCTCCATGATTAACTCCAACTCACCAAAGTAAATTGAATTTACCATGATCCTCCAAAACTTCCTCCTCCTTCCATGTCTCCATCTTAATGAAAGGCACTACTCAGATGCCCAAGCCAGTAATTGGGAGTTATCTGACTTTCCCCCTTACCTCTTTGTGATGAGGTCACTGAGTCCTGTGTGTTGACCCTTATTTGCACCTCCTCTCAATGGGAACTTCATCATCTCTCACCTGGCCTGGCATAATAGACGATTCTTATCTGCCTGCATCTTTTCCTTCTAATGCATTTTCTACATTGCTGATGGAAAGATTATTTCACAGGCAAATCTGATCATATCACTTCAAATTAAAATTTCTCCATTGCCTGTAGTAACAATTTTTAAAGGATGCTCTGTGAACTGTTGATAGGCATTCTAGGAGAAAGAAGGTTGTAATATGCATTTGCATATTAACAAATATGAAAAATCCTGTTTAGTGGATCCAGAGAAGAATCCTGTTTAACTTTGTTTAGCCCAAGGTTTCTTCTCCAAGTTACATTATGTTGGGACCCTTAAATCCTCAGGGTTGGGCCGGCTGAGTGGCGCGGTGGTTGAGGGCTGGCTTGGGACGCTGGCGGCCCTAGTTTGGATCCCGCATGTGAGGGCCAGTGACACTGCCCTCAAAAATAAATAAATAAATAAATAAATAAATAAATAAATAAATAAATCCTCAGGGTTGTCCCTGGTCACAATCTAGGGAGCTCTGGCCTATAGGTTAACACTGGAACCCAGTATCACACAAAGGCCTTTCACAAGGGGACCAACTGCATTGTGTCCTCTTTCTCCACACTTGGCACTTGTGCTCCAGCATCTAAATGACTCAAGGTATGAAACTTGCCTGACCCCTCAGCCTCTCACACAATGACTTCTAATGATTGTACTCTTGTCTTGTACACTTGACAAGCTCCTACTCAACTGTTAAGACTCATTTCAAGAAGTACCTTTTCTTTATCTCATTTTCTCTAATTAGATTTTGTATTTATTAGAATTTATAAATTAGTTCATTGCTCATTGAAGTGAATTTGAAAAAAAACAAAAAAGATTATTAAAATCATCTTTAATTCCATGTGCCAGAAATAGAAATAACCTTTTAACAATTTTACAGTTTTTTCAATCTTGTTTTATTGATATACCAACACATCTAACTTACCATGAAATTTTATATTTACATTTTAAAAAATGGGATAGTACAAACCAGTTGTATTCTCTCTCTCTCTCTCTCTCTCTCTCTCTCTCTCTCTCTCTCTCTCTCTCTCTCTCTCTCCCTCTCTCTCTCCCTCCTTCCCTCCCTCCAACTTAATATAACATTATATCATAAGATTTTCCTCATGGTATGAATCAATCTTTGGAGACACCATGTTGAAGGGGTGCCTAATTTTCCATTGTATAAATTTATCATAACTTAACCATATTCCTATTTTTAAACACTTAGGTATTTCTCTAATCAGTTTTTATTGTAAGTAATGCTACAGTGTCTTTGCAAATAAATCTTTGCTTATATATCTAGTTTTTTTCTCTTAGGATAGGTTTCTAGAGTGGAAGTTACTGTTTAAAGTATGTAAAAGTTTAATCCAACCTTTAAACTTTCCCTAATTCTCTTAGGCATACTTTGGCCAGCCTTCCCTTATGACATTTCTGTGTTTTGTTCATACTTCAAATATAGAACTCATCATAATGTGTTGTGATTATTTTGTCTGCCTCTCTCTAAATTAGAAAATATATTTCCTGAAGACAGGAGCTGTGTCTTCTGATCTGTCATATACTAAAAATTAACACAGTATCTGGCATGTTTAAATGAGTTATTCTTATTTATTTTTGCATTTCAGAAAATTCAAAAATATTCATAAGTATAACCATATATGTTTACATTTATGTTTATGTTTTTCTCTCTAACAGGATGGTATTTCAGGTGCAATTAATCAGTTTCAAAATACTGTGTTATCAGTTCCTAATCTCGTGCCTGATACATATTTTGATGCTTTTACCAGCCCTTACATTAACAACAAACTTGAAGAAAAAACTTGTGGACTTGGTCCAAGCTTATCAGGAGTATTTGATGATGATAAGAATTTTCAAACAATTATCCTCCAAATAAAGGTATATTTACTTTTACTGAAACTAATATTTAAGAAATTAATATATTTTCTCCCTTTGTTATCGTTAAATTTAATGCTACTTAATCTCTAAATGGTAAAGAGTTTTTTTAAAAAGCCACTTTAGACCAGAGCAGTGACTATAGGAAATGGACTCAAAAATGCAAGATATTTCAGGTGATATCACTTCTGGGGTAAAAAAATAGGTTAAAACTGAAGAAGAGGCATTATTTGGACATTGGGTGGTACAGGGGAAATGAAGCAACTGGTGAAAATTTAAGGTCCTGCAGGACAAAAAAGAACCAACAGAACCAGAGTGTACCCAACTCTACCACTACCTAAAAAATAAAATAAAATCATCCACACATAGCTATACTGACAAAACAGAATGCCCTTGAATTATCTTGTAAATCACTCCAAATCTGTTAGCTGAAGAAACTGAAATATATTAAATACTCATAAAGCTATTATAAAGAGAAAACAAAGTGAAGATTAAAGCAACTGGTGACTAGTGCTCCACTTTCCTTCTAAAACCCACAAAACTAAAGCTACACTACAAACTGAAGTAAATATCCTCAAACATTTGAATATGTGTAAAATTATATTGAATCCAAAATTAAAAATAGAAATGGGAGGTGGGGGGACAGAATCATCTCAGAAATGAAGACTAAATTACATGATGCCCAAGGGAGAATAAACTCAAATGAAAACTGAATAAATAGTATAGAAGAATGATAGGAAAAAAGTATGAGTATAGAAGAAAGACAGGAAAACAACCAAGAAAATGAAAATAAGAGACACCTTGGTTTGCAAGCATAATTCGTTCCAGAAAGAAACTACTCGTATTGCAATACATTGCTCATTTACCATGTTAAAATGTATTAGAAATGTTTGTTCATGTTGTGAAACACTTGCAAACCAAGTCACTTGTAATCCAGTGTTTTACTGTATAAGAAAAAAGGGTCAGAGAGAAAATAATTAAAATAGAAGACAAGCAAAGAAGAAATAACATACATATAATTGGAGTCTCTGAAGGGGAAAAACAAAACAAAGGGTAGAACTAACATTTATCACATTCATAGTCCAAGAAAGGAAAACCTGAATCCATATATTAAAAGGGCCTACAGTGTACATTGGAAAATTGATCCAGAACAATCAACTCTGAGATATATCTTCTTGAAACAATTAGTTTTTAAAGCTAAAGTAAAATTCCTTCAGGTCTCAAAGCAAAATGACCAAATAACTTAAAGAAGTAAGAGAATTAGACTAGCACCAGACTTCTTAAAATCAACACATGAAGTGAGATAATAATGGAAAAGCATTTTTAAATAAAACTCAAGTGAAGAAAGTATGAATCAAGAACGTTATCTAGCAAAGCAAGATCTCAAGTATCAAGGCTACAGAGAAATACAAGGCATTTGAAAATACAAGGACCTAGGGAATTGGGTACTCATCAAAAGCTTTTGTGGAATAAAGATGAGTTTCATCCAATCAAAAGATAACTTTGGCACAAAAGCTGATCTTCCTGTTTCTGGTTCCACATGTAAGGAGCTTGGGAGCCTCCAGTCCATCCTAAAAACTAGTAAAAATCAGAACATACTGAAAAATCAACAGCTCTTTTTGGATCCATAAGAGAGATGGAGACAAAGGGCAAACCACAGCCCCCAGGATTAGAGAGATAAACAGGTGAATACAGGGAATCATGGCTCCTGGCAAAAACTCATGAGCAGAACCACCATGGGTACCAGTGCTGGGCAGGAAATCCTAAACTGTAACTGATGAATTTCTGGAAGCTCAGTATGAACAATTCTGAGAGTTAAAAACTCCAGGAGATCTAGTCATGGTGGGGAGGGATATAATATTGTGAGATTCATCTCCAAGAGTTCGACCAGGTTCCCATAGTAAATATTGGAGAAAAATCCCTTCATGCTTCCAGTAGGAGGAAGGGAAAAGAATCCATTTTTTTTAAAGATTTTTTTTATTGGGGAATTGGGGGAGGGGAACAGCATTGGGGAATCCGGGAAGGAGAACAGAGAAGTTGCTGTCTTTTTGTTCTTCAGTCTAGTTGTGGGAGATGTTGCTTCACTGGCCCATGTTGGTATCATCATTGCGCTCTTCCCATATGAGGCAGATCGGTAGCCAGCCTCTGGATGGTCGCTCACCGCGGCTATTGGCAGCTCACGCTGGCTGCCGGCCACTCACTGTAGCCTATGGCAGCCCACTGCAGCAGGGGCTGCAGCCTACACCATTGCCGGAGCTCACACAGCCCAGCTCCAGGTGGCGCTGTTGTTAGCTGTAGAGGGCATTGTCACTGGCCCTCATATGTGGGATCCGAACCGGGGCCGCTGGCATCCCAAACCAGCTCTTAACCAATGTGTCACTTGGCTGCCCGAAAAAAAGCCATTTTGAAATATGCCAGAGCACCCTCTTCTTGACAAACCCTGCCCTCAGGGGAAACTCTTAAACAGAGCGTAAATATCTGAGCCTAACTGACCTGGGGAAAGAGAAATACATAATCCAAGCCCACTCTAGCCATCCTGTCTCGCTGAAGGAGAGAGAAAAAAAGAGAAATATCTATGAGGGTTCACAGTGCATGGGCTTCACTAAAAGACAGACTTAATCATAGCACTAAAAGAATGTTTCCCCTCCCCTACACCTCACCATCCCCTTCCTAAGGACCTGTTTACAGAAGTTCCTTTTACCCAGTACATCATGTCCAGCTATCACCAAAAAATTACAAGGCATACCAAATTGGAAAAACAAACAAACAACTTGAAGATAGAGCAAGTATCACCACTAGACTTGGGCAACAATATTGGAAATATCAGGCCCAGAACTTAAAACCACTATAATTAATATGCTAAGGGCTCTAGTAGATAACATAAACAGTATGCAAGAACAGATGAGCAATGTAAGCAGAGAGATGAAAATCCTACAAAAAAAAACCTAAAAAGAAATGCTAGAGAGTAAAAAGAAAAAAAAAGGTAACAGAAATGAAAAATGCCTTTGATGGGCTAAGTTGTAGATTGGATACAGCTGAGGATAGAATCATTGAGCTAAAGGGTCTATCAATAGACTCCTTGAAAACCAAACAGCAAAGAAAACAAAGCCTGGAAAAAGAAAATTCAAGGATTGTGGGACAACTTCAAAAGGTATAACATATGCATAATAGGAATACTGTGTGATTCCAACTATACGACATTCTGGAAAAAGCAAAATTGTTACTGTGGACTCAAAAGGTCTTCTTGGCTGTGCACTGAAGCCAAATAACATATGAGCAGGAGTTTGCAACATAGAAAATAAAGGTTTATTTAAGGAGTTAGCACCAAGCCCAGAGACACAGAGGAGCTAGTGCTCTCAAAAACCTGGCTCCCGGATGGCCTCTACTAGCTAGGTTATATAAGGGGAAAATCATTAATCATGGTTACTATGGCAGTTGGGCCCATGAGCTCTACCAATTGGTGGGGGCCAAAGTAGGGAGCAATTGATCATGGCTCCAGGTCCTGGTGTCAGTCATGGCACTGTCCTGTCCAGTTTCCAAGGTATGTGGTCTGTGGGGCTGTTCTGCATTCATAAGTCCAGAGCTGAAACACAACTGAGGCCAAGGTGTTATCTTTGTTGGACTAAAACATTATTCTAGTTTGAGGTGTGGTTATTGTATCTTGGTCATGGTTGATGGAATAGAAGCTTTATTCTTAAGGGACGCTGGCCAAAACCTAATGTCCTAAGTGCTTAATGATTAAAAGGAGCAAACCTACAGTGTATGTACAGGTAGGAGGATCTGGGGAAAGAATGTGACTGAGTTATAGTTCCATCAGGCTAAACAAAGCTAACATGGATTAAAGCAAAATGTATGTTAAAGAAATGAAGTTCTTGTGCAGTTACAAAACCATGGAGACACTAAAAAGAGCAGTGGTTGCCCATGATGGGTAGAGACAGAACACAGAGGCTTTTTAGGATGATGAAAATACTCTGTATGATTCCATAATGACAACTACATATCATTATACATTTGTCTAGACCCATAGAATGTACAACACCAGGAGTGAACCATAGTGTAAACTATGGACTTTGGGTGATGACGATTGGTCAGTGTAGGTTCATCAGTTGTAACTAATGCACCACTCTGGTGGGGATGTTGTTAAGGGGGGAGGCTGTGCATGTGTGTGAGCCGGAGAAACACAGGAAATGTCTGCACTTTCCTCTCAAGTTTGCTGTGACCCTAAAACTGCTTTAGGAAAATAAATCTTAATTTTAAAAAAAAATTGATGGTGAATATTTGACATATTTAATTGTAGATCTATCTAAGACTAAAACACAGATAGAGACAAGGATAGGAGACTAATATATAAATGTTGTGTGTTCTAATGAAATAGAAATAATGCAACTTTAAAAACAAAGAGAAGAGAGGACATAAGAGGAAAGTAGAATATATTTATTGATTGATTTTGAGAGAAGTGAAAATTAAAGACTATCAGTAAAAGCCAACAACTTTATGTGAATCAGGGATTATTTCAAAATAAAAAAGGTTTCAAATCATATTTTGAACATGTTGATGGAGCTTTCCATTTATGGGGCTCCCACTGTCTTTCTTTCTATCACCTGTGTTGAGATATAGTTTGACATAGTTTCTTCCTCTCAATTCTTAATGTAAAGAAATGAATAGCAGAAAAATTCTGACAGAATACGTAAGAATCTATGAAAAGGAAATAAATGAACAAATAACTAACTAACATCAAGATGGTATCTTCCCTCACTTATGTATTCGCAGGTCAAAGTATATTGTTGGACAAAGAGAAGGCATTTGTGTTTGTTTGTTTGTTTAGTTATATTGAATTGAATTCTGCTCAGGAAAAACATAATTTTATTTGTCTGTTTATTTATAACTTAGGAAACCATAAAAGCAGCATTTGAATCTGCCCAATTATATGCAGCTACATTTGAAAAGTTCCAAATATTCTTCAAAGAAAATGAAAGTCTTGATTTACAAGCTCTTAAACTTCAGGAGCCTGGTAAGTTTTGAAATTTTCCTTACTAATAATTATGAATATCATTCATATTCTTTTTTATTTCATGGACTGTTATTGCCTTATTTTCTCATACACAAAAATGATTACTTTGATATTTGTCTCATGAACCAGCACTATTTTTTTCTATAAATTGTTATGGTTCTCTTCAACCCATTATTTTTATTGTGCTGAAGTATTTTATAGTAAATTAAACATTCCATCTCTACATTAAATGCTTCAATATACATCTCTAAAAAACGTGTTCCCACAGAACCAAAATAATATCACACCTAAAAAAATAACAATCCTTTAATATCAACATTTAGTCTATCTTCAGAAACCCCTAAATAAAGCAATTTGCAGCTGGTTTGACCCAGAATTGAGTTCAAGAGCAGGCATTCCATTCAGTTGTCAAGTCCCTGAGACTTAATGTGTGTAGAACTGAAGTGAATTGACAGGACATGGTGCCTTGTGAACTATAGTATGGCACCACTGTGGCAGTAAAGCATGGAACCTGGCATTTCAACACACAAAGGAGGCCAAACCCAAAGAACCATTTCTCATCACTTAGATCTTCTACTCATAGCCTTAAGCCCAAGGCCTTCTCATCTCCTGCTACCACAGTCCTCACTTTGGATGACTTTAATTTCTCACCAAGTTCCCATCAGTATGAGGTCACCAGACTCCCGGGTTGTCCTTAATCTAGTCCTGCCTTGGTTTGTCAATCCTGTCCCAATCCAGGAACCAGAGTTTCACAGATGTTAACTCTTTTTGGCTGGGACTTTGGAGTACATTGGCCTGGACTGCTACTGCTGAGCTCCTCCTCCTCTTGGAACTCCCTGGTACTTCCTACACCTCTAAATCTAGTTGTTCACCAGAGGTTGATAGGAGGTAGCTTTGCCCCTTGGATACCATGTCTGCCTGTTATCACATTCCCTTGAACTACTATAACATTGCCGAGCACCTATTACAGACAATGAATAAATGTTTAACTGAACTCTGAGCCAGAGTGTCCCCTGGCCAGCCTCTCAGATGATCAGGGGACAGGTTTTGGCTTCTTGACATAATCAGCCATATCACCACTAAATTCCTATAAATGTCAGTGTTTACTAATCATTTCTACCCTTGCTGAGCACTTATGACATGATAGCTACTGTGCTAAGTGGTTTTCAGGTATCTCGTCTAATCCTCACGAATCTATGAGGCGAGTATTAGTATTCTTATTTTACAAATAAGGAAATGGAGATGCATAGAGATAAGAAAAATGAAAAATTATGCAGCTAATAAGTAAGCAGTTTAAAAACACTTTTCTCTGACTTGAAAGCTTGTGTGATTAACTACTATACATACTGTCTCTCTACCTCAAAAAGAGATAGACAATAAATCTTATTTCTCTTCTATCAGCCTTACTCTTTTGTTTCTCTTTGGCTGTGTGACCATGGCCAAAGAGAAACATGATTATTAGATCAATAACCTTTATTAATCTAAATTTCTTTATGTATAAAAATGAGAGAATTGGCCCAAATTGTTGTTTCCCAAATGGTGTTCGTTGGAACAGTATTCTAAAGGATAATTACATGATACCATGAAAAAAACACTTTGTGTGCAAACAAGTTTGGAAAATACTAGACTAAGCAATGTTATACAGGTTTCCTCGTCAGAGGTCTTCTCTGATCATTTGATAGCAGAGGAGGTTTATGGAAGAAGAACAGGAAACACTAAGGAAATCAATCTGACCCAAGTGTAGGAAGTCATTGGAAATATAGTTATCTACATTTTAGAGGCCCAGAAGGTACAGGATTTTGAAAGACAAGCAGAGTAGTTTAGTACTCTATGTGTATTAGAAAGAGCTGTTTTTGACCAACAGAATGATTAAAGTGTATTCAAGCATACTCAGGCTTCCCCTGGTTCCAGGTAGATTGGAGAAGGGAGAAAATGGAGGCAAGAAGACTATCAAAACACAACTGCATCATATGGCAGAAGCAGACTGACAAAGGCCTTAACCATGGTGTGGGAGCAGGATTCACAGAGGTGGTAGGAAAAGAGATGGAGACAACCTTAGCTATGCTTGATCTCTCGTGTCTCAAACTTTTATTGTTAGTATCCTCAAAATGCTCTACTTTGTAGTACCATGTAAGAAAACCCTTAGATCAAGCTCAGTTTCAAACCAACCGACTCTAGAATCTAGTCCATTCCAGACTAGAGCCCCTAATGCAATTATTAATATAAGTTATTTTCATCTGCCATCTCTTAATAGGAGTCAGAAAATATGTTTACATATTTAATTATTTAGTTATTATTTTAAAACCTATTTATTATATATTAGTTTTTTTATTGCAAGAAAAAAATATAGGGCCGGCCGAGTGGCGTGGTGGTTGAGCGCTGGCTTGGGAGGCCAGTGGCCCCGGTTCGGGTCCCACATGTGAGAGCCAGTGATACTGCCCTCAAAAAAAAAAGAAAGAAAGAAAGAATAAAATATAAAGCATTATCAATTAATATTTTAAAGTTATACAAAGTACCTTACATATGTATAATAACATTACAAATACATATATAATTTTATTAATGCAGTGGTTTTTAATATATTTATAAAGATCCTTCAAAATCTAATTTAATGTATCTTATGAATTATTTTATGTAGACATTGAGTTCTTTAGTGAACAACTGGAAAAATATCACAGACAGCACAAGGACGCTGTAGCTCTCAAACCCACCAGAAATGTAGGCTTGCTGCTCATTGACACTAAGCTGCTAAAAGAAAAACTAATTCCATCACCTTTGCGATGCTTGGAGGTAACTATGAATTAAGAAAATTTTAATTATGGTCTCTACAATTATTTTATGATTTGTCTACTGCAAATAAACTGTATTTTCAAATATTGCAAATATTTAAAATTAACAGAAGTCTACTAGACATCCTTAATTTCTAGGAAAAGTCCCATATTCTCCTTCCTGTCCCAAGCACAGCCAGCTTTCAGACGAGGAAAGGGAGGGCACTGCAGGCCTCAGACTAGCCTCTTACTCCTTCCTATTTCCTTATTGGAGCATTTCAAGGCTTCCTGTAGAAGGGGTAGAACTGTGACAGCTCAGTGTCCTTGTGGGGATGCTGATTCATTCTATGATCTAGTTTAGGAGATCATTTCCTGATCTGAAACTAAAGATCTGATTAAATCTTGGTGAGTTATAGAGCTTAGGAAATTTATAATCATTCTGCAATAACTTTCAGGTCTATTTTGGGGCCAGTATATACCCATATATTATCAAATACCCATAGAAAGACAATGGTATAAAACAGGATATAGCTCTCTGGCTAAATCCAGCCTGCCTCCTGTTTTGTACATACAGTTTTATTAGAACACAACCGTGACAATTTGCTTATGTATAGCCTGTGGTTGCTTTGCTTTCTCATTACAAGGGCAGAGTTGAGTAGTAGTGACAGAGACTGTAAGTCCTGCGAATCTAAAATATTTACTATCTGGCCCTTACTTCTGCTGACCCCTAGTATACATGACAGAAGCCAGAGCCCTGTATCAAGACCTGGGTGAGAGTTCCTGTTCTGTCATGTAATTCATTCACCCCAGAGCTTCTTCACCCCTTAAAAAGGAAGAAATGCATAATTGAAGCAAATTCAATTTCAACAAGCAGATTGAGCACTGCTCTATACCAAGTCAAAGAAAACTGACCTCAAACTGGCTTAAGCAATCCAAAAATTTATGGGCTATGCATCTAAAAAGACCAGAGAGTAATGGGCCTCGGGGAGGTTTGACTTAGTGATTCAGTGGTGTTACCAAGAAGCCATTTTTTTTTCATTCTTTCTACTGAGCCTCCTGATAGGCCAGCTTCATCGATAAAGCTAACATTACCTCATTGTGAAATGGCTGTCAAAAGCTCCATAGGCTAATTATTTCCTTGTTCATGTACAAAAAGAGAAAGAAAGAGAGATTGGGATTCTGAGCATACATCTTTCTCTGCCTTAAACAGAAGTCCTGGACCTCTATGTAATTGGATCAAGTAAGGTCAGATGTCTACTCTTACCCAATTACATTGGCCAAAGGACCAGGCTTCTATTTTGCCTATGGATCAATCAGACTCTATCTTTGTTTCTGAAGGAGAGATCCATCAATTTCCCCCAAACCACATGGCTACCACCCAACATGAGAGGACTAGAATTAATCCTAGGGAGGATACCACAATATCCACTACAGAGGGCAAAGTAACAGAAAGGGTGCTTGCAAGGGATCAGAGAATTTAGGCAAATTTTTAAAATAAGCTGTGCAATCTAGTTTATTCTGGAAATGATCTTCAAAACTTGTCCTTCCTGTTGGTTCATTTGACTAGCAGTGATTTAATGTGTAAAAAAGTCCCTTTCTATACACTGCTGCTTCCAATACTTGCTGATTTAACAAATGTTCAGTTAGGATTTATCTAAAATATATAATAAAATGGAAATATTCAAGTAGTTATGATTCACATTTCCTTTTTCTTTCCTAGGTGCTAAATTATATGCTTCCTCGTCAAAGCAAGACAAAAGTGGATGCCATTATCTTTGAGTCACAAGATGCAGAATATAAACTTGAATTTGTGCCAACGACCACCATAGAATATGTCAACAGCTTAGTATTTCTTGATGAAATTCAGGAAAGGGTGAGTTGATTCATATAACTCAATATTCCTGATCTCATAGTAGGTAATGAAGGCAAATAAAAAAAATTGAGAGATTGAAGGTCAAGAAATCGCTGTCAAAATCTCAGAACACTTTCAAAGTAAGTGGATGGCCTCTATCAAAGCAGTGATGACAGCTAACATTGATCAAACTCGGACTACTGGTCAGGCATTGCACTACATTTTTTACATACATTACATTTTAAATCCTCAGAAAAATTTTAGAAGTATAGATCATTTTTATTCTTATTCTGCAAATGAGGAAACAGGGACTAAAATAGGTCATGTTGTCCAAGATCTTGTATGTGGCAGATAGAGCTAGAATTTAAAATTAATTGGGTCTCTGACTGCAAAGCCAATGCTCTCAATCACAGTTTAGTGATAAATAGTAATAGAATTGTAATCTAGACATTAATCATAATGGAAGTCTTGATCCTTAGACTATATCTGCATAATAGTCTGGAACCCAACCATTAGAAATGAAAGAAACCCTTAAATAGACAGGTAGAGACGATTGTAGATATGGGGACTCAAGTGATGCAAATGATAGAGTCAGCTCTCTCTCTCTATCTCTCATCATTCTGCCTGAGTCACAGAAGGCTCTGCAGAGGGTGTGTTAAGCTATGTCCTAACATACTTCTGATCAGGTAGGCATTCCAGGAAGTTGGAAAATCATGTGCAGAGACCCAAGACAGCATGACAAGAGCAGGATGTGACCATTGATGCTTGTATGCTATGGAAAAAGGGTGTTTGGTGGAGAAAGCTGATGAATTGTAGCTAAAGCAGTATTTTCAAGGATAGGAGAGAAGGAATGGGTTCTAGAGATGTTAAGTAGAATTGAAAAGACTTAGTGGACAACTGAATGAGGGCCCAGCAAGAGAAGTCCAAGATAACTCTTGGGTATCTTTCTACAGTGAATGGGTAGATAGTGGTATTACTAACCAGTGTAGGTAGGGGCAGGCCATTTTTGAGAATGAAAGAGGCACTATTAATCACTCTGCCAGGACAAGTGTAAAGCAGGACACTTCCATAGAAACCTGGACTTGTGCTTCCTCTCAGAACAGGGAACACAGGAAGATGAACAGATCTTGGTATATGGAGACTTAGTTCTATTTATAACTTGTATAAGAAGTTAGACACTTTTGGATGAAAGTAACAAAAACTCACATAATTAGCTTAGAAAAAGAGAACATATATTCTAAGTTGGCAAGGATATCTTCTGGAATTTAAAGCCATGGATAGAGACTACTAGCCTTTAGAAAGGACAGAAGGAACTAGAGCAGCCTGGGGAAACCAAAAAGCTTTCTCTTTTTCCATCTCTCATTGCTGCTCCTCTCTAGAACAGTGGTTCTCAAAGAGTGGTACCCAAACCAGCAGCAGTAGCACTGGGGAAATTGTTAGAAATGCATATTCTTGGGCCCCACCCTAGACCTCTGAATCAGAAACTTGGGGGAGGGGCTGAACAATCTATAGGTTGATACAAGCTATAGGTTGAGAACCATTTCTTGAAAAGCCTGTCTGCAGTTACCTTCTCATGTTAAGAACTGTGTTCCATTTCCACACGAAAGAAAAGGGCGTCTGCCAACTACAGTTTCACTCATGCCATGTTGAAGAGAGACGTCAAACTGATCCAGATACTCTCGGTCCCCACTGGATGCTGCTTGGTTTAGCTTGTGGCCAGGAGGTTGGGTCAAGTTATACAAAGTTGGCTGCTCTAATCTATAACCGTGTGGCAGAGTTGGGAGTGGCGGGAGGTGGGTTACCCCCAAATTGGAGAGTCCCCTGCCAGAAAATTAGGAGAGATACTGTCCACTGAAGGTAGGCCATCAAAGTGAAGATGTTTAGTAGTAAGTTGGAGGTAGTATAAGTGTTTATAAAAGGATAGTGAGAGGCTTACCATAAATAAGAGTTCTGAATCTATGAAGCCAGGAACATGGCCTGTCCGCAACTCAGAAGCTGGACTGGGACAATCACCACTCAACACGCATGTCTGGAAGCTCTGGTACTGTGATGGAGCACATGTTATCTCTTAAAATATTCATACTTTTTAATGCTACTAGAGAACAAATGAAAGAAGAAAAAAATAAACATTTATAGGAATAATACTAACTATGCTCAGCTCTGAACAGCTCACTTCCTAGGCCTGGTTACCTGTGCTGTAGCAGTGACAGTCCTGATTACCCAGCAGACTTCAGCCAGTTTAACGCACTCCACAGTGCCTAGAGGCTCTCTCCTATTGGACGAAATCTAAGGGCCATAGTGGGACTTGGATACATTTAACAAACAACCAATGTTTCTATTTAGATCGAAACCCTTGAAGAGGAAGGGAACCTAGTTATTCAAATGTACAAGCTCATTGAACAGTATCAGGTGCCCACGCCTCCTGAGGACTTCGCTGTTTTTGCAACTATGAAGCCATCCATTGTTGCTGTTCGGAATGCCATCGATAAATCCGTGGGTGACAGGGAAACAAGCATTAAGCAGTTCTGTGTATATTTGGGTAAAGATCTTGAAGAACTAACCAATGAAGTGAACGAAGTAAAGATGCTGGCACAAGTAAGTCAAGGAAGAATTTTTAAAAATAACGTGTTATTAAGCTTGACTGCTACCTTTTCATTAAACCATTTAGGGAGCATGTTTCATTTTAATGTGATTAAGCTTTTACTTTTTATGGTTTTATTCTAACCAAGTAACAAGGTCTTTGAACTGCTATTTAAAAGCAAAAGTGTTTCTGAACCTCTCTGTTAAGTACTGAATAAATTTCAGACCATTGCAAGTAAAGCATACATGAAATATTATATTTTCTTTCTCCTGGCTTGTATTTATTATTTTCAAATGAGTGTTCTTTTAACTTAGCATATTTTAAGCTATTATCAAAATTTTAAAGTTTTCTTAGTCATATATTTGAAAACTTTCATTTTGCAAGAGGCAGAGGATAAAGTGATAAATTATAATGTTCAATATTTGGTTAACATGCTCCAATTTTACTTTACAACAGATAGAGAGAGATTTTTTTTTAAGTATTTAAAATAGACATCTGGGTGATTCTTAACTGAAGCATACATGAAAATATGATTTTGTAACCATCCATTGTTGTTTTGTTTTTTTTTTAATACTTTTATTGTGAAATAAACATTTTTTTAAATTAGTTTCAGGTGTACAACACAGTGCAATAGTTACTCTTTTTACCCCTCAAATTGACAATGCCCCTCCCCCAATTTGCCACCCCACTCCCCCCCATATCATACATATCTATTACAATTCCCTTGACTCCATTCCACACTATATTCCACATCCCATGACTACATATTCAATTACAGTTGGTATACAATATTATACAACATCAGCTTCAGGTGTACAGTACACTGATCAAGTCTCTACTCCATCCATGAAGTGGTCTACCTAACAAGACATGTGACCACCTGACACCCCACAAAATATTTACAGCATTTATTAATTATATTCCCCTAACTGTCTTTCATATCCCTGTGGCAATATTGTAGTTCACTCTTTATGTTGTTATAATCCCTTCCCCTTCTCCCTCATCCCCACCCTCCTCCCAACTAGCAACCATCAGTTTTTTCTCTATATCTATGAGACTGTTTCTGTTTATTTTGTTCATTCATTTCGTTTTTCAGATTCCACATATAAGTGAGATCATATGGTATTTGTCTTTCTCCAACTGACTTATTTCACTTAACATAATAGTCTCTAGGTCCATCCATATCGTTGCAAACGGTACGGTTTCATTCTTCTTTATAGCAGAGATGTACCAGTTTCTTAATCCAGTCATCTACCAATGGGCATTTCAGTTATTTCCAAGTGTTGGCTATTGTAAATAGTGCTACAAAAAACATAGGGATGCATATATTTTTTTGAATTAGCATTTTGGATTCCTCTGGGTAGATACCCAAGAGTGGAATTGCTGGGTCATATGGTAGTTCCATTCCAGTTTTTTGAGATACCTCCATACTGATTTCCATATTGGCTGCACCAATCTGCAGTCCCACCAACAGTGCACCAAGGTTCCCTTTTCTCCACAACCTCATCAGCACTTGTTGTTTGTTGATTTATTGATGATAGCCATTCTGACCGGACTGAGGTGGTATCTCATTGTGGGTTTTATTTGCATTTCTCTAATGATTAGTGAGGTTGAACATTTTTTCATATGCCTGTTGCTATCCTATCTGTATGTCCTCTTTAGAGAAATGCCTCTTCATATCCTCTGCCCATTTTTTAATTGGGTTGTTTGGTTTTTTTGGTGTTGAGTTGCATGAGTGTTTATAAATTTTGGACATTAACCTCTTATCAGATATATCGTTGGCAAATATATTCTCCCATTCAGTAGGCTGCCTTTTTGTTTTTTTAATGATTTTCTTTGCTGTGAAAAAACTTTTAAGTTCGATGTAATCCCATATGTTCATTTTTTCTTTTATTTCCCTTGCCCAATGGGATATATCAGTAAAAATATTACTGAGGGTAATGTCTGCAAACTTACTCCCTATGTTTTCTTCTAGGAGTTTTATGGTTTTAGGTCTTACCTTTAAGTCTTTAATCCATTTTGAGTTTGTTCTCGCATATGCTGTAAGCAGGTGGTCCATTTTCATTTTTTTGCACTTGTTAGTCCAATTTTCCCAGCACCATGTATTAAATAGGCTATCTTTACTCCAATGTAAATTCTTGCTTCCATTGTCATAGATTAAATGACTGTATATGGATGGGTTTATTCCTGGGCTCTCTAGTCTGGTCCATAGGTCTATGTGTCCATACTGTGTCCAGCCAGTACCATACTGTTTTCATTACTGTAGCCTTGTAGTATGAGTTGATGTCAGGTAGCGTGATACCTCTCACTTTGTTCTTATTTCTCAAGATTGCTGTGGCTATTCGGGGTCTTCTATGGTTCCATATTAATTTTAGGATTATATGTTCTATTTCTGAGAAAAATGTCCTTGGTAGTTTGATTGGAATTGCATTGAATCTATATATTGCCTTAGGTAGTATTGACATTTTAATTATATTAATTCTTCCTATCCATGAACATGATATGTATTTCCATTTATTTGTATCTTCTTTGATTTCTCTCTTCAGTGTCTTATAATTTTCTGAGTACAGGTCTTTTACTTCTTTAGTTAAATTTATTCCTAGATATTTTATTGTTTTTGAAACAATTGTAAAGGAGATTGATTTCCTGATTTCTTCTTTTGATAGTTTATTATTGGTGTATACAAATGCAACTGATTTCTGAATATTAATTTTGTATCCTGCTCCCTTACTAAATTTGTTTATCACTTCTAACAGCTTTTTAGTGGAGCCTTTGGTATTCTCTCTATATATAGAATCATGTCATCTGCATATAATAATAATTTTGCTTCCTCCTTTCCAATTTGGATGCCTTTTATTTCATTGTCATGTCTGGTTGCTGTGGCTAGAACTTCAAGAACTATGTTGAATAGAAGTGGTGAAAGTGGGCAGCCTTGTCTTGTTCCTGATCTTAAGGGGATAGCTTTTAGCCTTTCCCAATTTAGTATGATGTTTGCTGTGGTCATATCATATATGGCCTTTATTATGTTGAGATATGATACTACTATTCCCATTTTGCTAAGAGTTTTTATCATAAATGGCTGCTGGATTTTTTCAAATGCTTTTTCTGCATCTATTGATATGATCATATGATTTTTATTTTTCATTTTGTTAATGTGATGTATTATGTTAATTGATTTGCAGATATTGAACCAACCTTGCATACCAGGAATGAATCCCACTTGATCGTGGTGTATGTATGATCTTTTTAATGTGATGCTGAATTCGGTTTGCTAGTATTTTGTTGAGGGTTTTTGCATCTATGTTCATTAGGGATATCGGCCTGTAGTTTTCCTTTTTTGTAATATCTTTGTTTGATTTTGGGATCAGAATAATAGTGGCCTCGTAAAATGTGATTGGGAGTCTTCCCTCCTTCTGTATCTTTTGAAATAGTTTGAGGAAAATAGGTATTAATTCTTTTATGAATGATTTGTAAAATTTACCTGTGAAGCCATCTGGTCCAGGACTTCTGTTCATTGGAAGCTTGTTGATTACTGATTCAATTTCTTTGGTAGTAATTAGTCTGTTCAGAGTTTCTGTTTCTTTTTGGTTCTGACTTGGTAGATTGCATGCTTCTAGAAATTTATCAATTTCTTCCAGATTCTCAAATTTGTTGGCATATAGTTGCTCTTAGTATTTTCTTAAACTTTTCTGTATTTCTGTGGTATCTGTTGTCACTTCTCCTCTTTCTTTTCTCATTTTTTAATTTGGGTTATCTCTCTCTTTTTCTTGGTGAGTCTGGCTAAGGGTGTGTTGATTTTGTTTATCTTTTCAAAAAGCCAGCTCTTGGTTTCATTAATCTTTTGTATTTTGGTCTCTATTTCATTTATTTCTGCTCTTTATTATTCCCTTCCTTGTACTCCCTTTAGGCTTGTTTTGCTGTTCTTTTTCCAGTTCCCTTAGGTGTAAAGGTAGTCTGTTGATTTGAGATTGTTCTTGTTTCTTTAGGTAGGCCTGCATTGCTATGAATTTCCCTCTTAGGACTGCTTTTGCTGTATCCCATAGATTTGGGGTTGTTGTGTTTTTATTTTCGTTTGTCTCGAGATAGCTTTTGATTTCCTCCTTGATCTCATTTTTAACCCACATTTAGTAGCATGTTATTCAGCCTCCATGTATTTGTGTGCTTTCCAGGTTTCTTCTTATAATTGATTTCTAGTTTCATAGCATTGTGGTCAGAGAAGATGCTTGATATGATTTCAACCTTATTGAATTTATTGAGACTTGTTTTGTGGCTTAACATGTGGTCTATCTTGGAAAATGTTCCAGGTGCACTTGAGAAGAATGTATATTCTGTTGCTTTGTTGTAAAATGCTCTAAAAATATCAATTAAATCCAGCTGGTCTAAAGTGTCTTTTAAGGCCACTGTGTTTGTGTTGATGTTCTGTCTGGAGGATCTGTCCATTGGTGACAACGGGGTGTTGAAGTCCCCTACTACGATAGTGTTACTGTTGATCTCAGTCTTTATGTCTGTCAAAACCTGTTTTATATATTTAGGAGCTCCTATGTTGGGTGCATTGATGTTTACTGGGGTTATGTCCTCTTGTTTAATCCATCCTTTATTATTATGTAGTGCCCTTCTTTGTCTTTTCTTGTAGTCTTCATTTTAAAGTCTATTTTGTCCAAAATAAGTATGGCTACTTCAGCTTTTTTCTCATTCCATTGGCATGAAATACCTTATTCCATCCCTTTACTTTCAGTCTGTATGTGTCTTTTTATCTGAGATGAGTCTTTTGTAGACAGCATATGCATGGGTCCTGTTTTCTTATCCACTCAGCCACTCTATGTCTTTTGATTGGAGCATTTAGCCCATTCACATTTAAAGTGATTATTAATAGGTACATATTTATTGCCATTTTGTTATTTGTGTTTCTGGTCTTCCTGGGTTAGCTTGCTTTCCCCTTTCTTCTGTTTAAAACAGCCCTTTTAACATTTCCTGCAATGCTAGCTTGATGGTAATGAATTCCTTAAGCTTATTCTTTTCTGAGAAGCTCTTTATCTCTCCTTCAATTTTAAGAGACAGCTGTGCTGGGTAAAGCAATCTTGGTTGTAGGCCTTTATTTTGTGTCACTTTGAGTATCTCCTGCCACTCCCTTCTGGCCTGCAGAGTTTCTGTAGACAAGTCAGCTGTTAGTCTTATAGGAGTTCCTTTGTATGTAACCTGCTGTCTTTCTCTTGCTGCTCTAGGATTCTGTCTCTGTCTTAAACCTTTTCCATTTTAACTATGATGTGTCTTGGTGTGGGCCTGTTTGGGTTCAGCTTGTTTGGTACTCTCTGCAGTTCCTGGTCTTGTATGTCGATTTCCTTCACCAGGGGAGGGAAGTTTTCAGTCATTATTTCTTCAAATACATTCTCAATCCCTTGCTTCTTCTCTTTTCCTTCTGCTATTCCTATGATGTGTTTGTTGTTTTGATTCATCTTGTCCCACAGGTCTCTTAAACTATTTTCATTGTTTTTTATTCTTCTGTCTTTTTGTTGTTCCAATTGGGTGATTTCTGCCATTTTATCTTCTAAATCGCTGATCCAATCCTCTGCTTCATCTAATCTACTGTGATTCCTTCGACAGTGTTCTTTATTTCAGTTATTGTATTCTTTAGTTCTAACTCATTGTTTTTTAGGATTTCCCTATCCTTCCTTATGTACTCACTAAGTTCCTTAATCATTCTTATCATCAATGTTCTAAACTCTGTCTCTGAAAGATTGGATACCTCTGTTTCATTTAGTTCCATTTCTAGAGGTTTCTTCTGATCTCTACTTGGGACATGTTTCATTGTTTCTTCATTCTGGTTGTCATTCTGTAATTGCTTCGATGTATTCAATAGCTCATCAGTGCACGAGTCCATGCACCAGCGCCCACTAGTTCTCTAGTCACCCTCAGCTTCACCGAGTTGAGCAAAGAGAGTTCTCACTGGTTTCTACTGCCAGCTATTGTAGAATCCTCTTCCCAGCACAGTATCTCTGGGCTGGTGAGCTCAGTGTGGGTCCAGAGGATATTTCCCCCAACCAGAGAAGCCCCCCCCCATTGCTGAGGTGTCCCTCACAGGGTTCACCCTCTCTCATCTCCTCCCCTCCTACCAGACTCGATGTGGCCTGTTTTTTAAGTCGTTCATTTAAAGGTTCTGTTCATCTAGTGTTCAGGGGACTTCCGAGGTTGAATGTTGTATAAATTATTTGTAATTTTAGTGTGACCCTGGGAGGCAATTGGCACAGCATCTGTCTATTTCTCCATCTTACCAGAAGTCTACAATCCATTGTTTTATTATTAATATTGACTAAAACTTATGATAGAAGTATAAAACCATATGAAGTTATAATCAAATCAGAACAATTGGAAAGAAGTCAATGTCCCTCAATAGAGGATTAATAGACTGTGGTAGGATACATCCACTCAAAAAATGCAATGTAGATGTTAAAGATTACAATATACATTTATGTGTATTAACATAGGAGAGTAAAAATAGCTAACATTTACTGTGTACTTACTATGTGTCAGGTATTAAAGTAGTTTTGTATTTTCACACAGAGAAAACTGCATATAACTGTAATAACAGTATGACTCAGTAAATTATCAAAAAGTGAACATATCCATCTGCCCACTCATGCCAATAACTATAACGTTACTGGTACCCTTAGTATCTCCTCTTATCACTAACCCTTCCTTTCTCTCCCAAGGCAGCCACTACCCTGAATTCTAAGGCCACAATTAGTTGTGCTTGTTTATGAGCTTTGATTAAATAGAATTATACATTACTGTGCCCTTTATTTGATTTTCTTTCATCCATGTTGCTGTGTATGGATGTTGTTTTTATATGGTATTTCATTGTCTGCCACAATTTAATTATCCATTCCATGATCTATGGACATTAGAATTGTTTATAGTTTTGACAATGATGAATAATGCTTCTAAGAACATTCTGATATACATTTGTATGTTTTAACTCATTTAATCCTCAGAATACCTATAAGGTGTTCACATTTTATAAGGAAACCAAGATACAGGGAGATTAAGTAACTTGTCCAGGGTCACACAAATAATAGACAGAGGAACCATCATTCAATCTTAAGCACTCTGCTTCCAGTGGTTAATAATCTGCTATTAACTGTTGTACTATATACTGTATTCCATACAGAGCAGATCGTAAAATGTATGAATAATTATTCTCTGTTTAAAACAACGTGTGAGTGTGTGTAGAGAGATTGCTAGAGAGATCAAAAGTGTCAGCAAGTGCTTTATGTGTAATTGTGTATTTTAAAAACCGTGATACATTCCAGCAAGTGCTTCTTCTATAGAGGATTTGGAATTAGTTCATTATCACTCGAGCAAAGCACTGCGACTTCATTATTTCCATAATGATATCATCTTGCTGTCAAGACCACCGCTTCTGCTGATGGAGGGGGTTGGAGAAAAAATTCTAAATGTGACAATTGATTATAACTCACTTTATTTGAGTTTGAAATGTTGATTTCATTTTAACTTGGTCTCTTTGAGACAGATTTGAGTTCAAAATCTAAATGCCCTATAGGGCACTTCTTCACCCTTGTCACCTTCCCCTCCCAACCTCTTGTTCCATTAGGGGAAATCTGCATTTCCTACTGGTGGGTGGCAGGGAAGGGTATCCGGTCCTTCAGCTGCCTTCTGAACCATAGGTCTTCCATTACTCTTAGCTAAGGGTCCTGGTTTGCTCTTAGCTAAGGGTCCTGGGTCTTTAACTACCATGCCAGCTCCTGCTATTGTCATCTGTCATTTCTGCTATAGTCCACAGTTTTCATCTATAGCCTTCTCATCCTGACCTTGGACTTCTTCTGGTCTCCCAGTTCTCACTGCCAGAATCAAGGCACATGAGAACTTCACAATTCCCTACATACCAGTCCAAGCCATGAGGCACCAGAGAGTCAACACAAGGCCCTTCTGCCTCGACACTTCCCTTAGCTTTTTCTAATCAAAAGCATGTTGCCATAATGAAGGCAGAGCCATGCTGAATCAGAGATGGAATAATTGGTCTCCCCAAGCTATGGCTATAATAGTTCTCAGAATCTCCCAAACCTAGTTAGGTGTTTCTACTTTGTTCTGAAACTTTTCCTTTCCAATTCTCTTGGTGGGGTTTCAACCCCAATATGTTAGCCAGAAAACATGTCTGGCCATTTAGTCTTTATTTTATCTCTTCCTCCCTCTCAAAAATTACGGGCTTTCTCTTTCTTTTATTGTAAAATGGGGATTTTCCTTACGTTATAATCTCTTCCTTATTTTCCCTATTGCATTCTCCTCACTTTATCTGAAATCATATTTGTTGAAGAAGTGTAGGAAATGAAAGCAGATGAGGGATAATACTCGAAGGGAGTGCCATGCCAAAAAATGTATACAGGTGAACACTTTGGTCAACGTTGCTCAAGCAGTAGTTGGCCATAATCAGAAGTGTCGGGACTCTGATGGTAACCACTTTGAGCACCTCTTGTAATTGTAGAAGTCAAACGTAACCTGTATTCATCTTTTGTTATTGGTACATATTGAGTATTACAATTTTAATAGTTTTCCTTTCTTAAAATATTTATGCATTTTTTGGCACCCTCTGTATATTAGGTACTATTTAAAAATATTGATATCCCCATGGCACTTCATTATACATTTCTGTACTTTTTACAATATATATGCATTGCTTTAAAGTTCAGGAAAAGCAAAATTTTAAACATATTTTATAAAAATCAGAGTGAGAATGCACTGTACACCTGAAGCTGAGGTTGTATAATATTGTATACCAACTGTAATTGAATAGATAGTCACGGGATGTGGATTATAATGTGGAAGGGAGTCAGAGGAAGTGTGATAGATATATATGATATGGGGGGGAGGAGTGGGGTGGCTAAATGGGGGAAGGGGGCTTGTCACTTTGAGCGGTAAAAAGTATAACTATTGCACTGTATTGTACACTGAAACTAATTAAAAATAAAGAAAGAAAGAAATTTTTTAAAAATCACAGTGAGAAGAGAATTAGAAAAATTCTTCTTTTTTTTTTTTTTTTTCTGAGCCATCCTGCCACCTGTTGGCAGCTCAACGGCAACTCAGCTCGGGCTGGCCTCAAACCGCTGTTGCTCAGAGCTCAGCTTGCACTCTTGAGTGAGCTCTTAACCAACTGAGCCATTCGGCCGGCCCTTAGAAAAAATTTTTTAAATGTTAATTTAATTAAATGGTCTACATCAAAAAGTAGGAATGACTAATCAAAACTATCTTAATTTTACAGGATCCACAGATTTTGGATATCAGTGCTGACCAAGACAAAATAAAGTCCATGTTGAATGATCTGCAATTAGTTCTAGATGATCTTCAGAAACGTGCATTTCAATATAAATCTTATCAGAAACATTTTAAGGTAATGACAATTCTGCATCTGTTTTTAAAATGTATACATGCAAATGGCATTGATGCACAAGCACTTTCAATAATGTGTCTGTAAACATTTAATGTTTGGATGCCTATACACTAGTGACTGCTGGAACAGTCTGAAACAAATATGATGTATTCCCTGCCTTTGAAGTATTTAAAGATTAGTACACATGACATACAAAACATCTTTCTTATTAAAAAGTAATTGTGAATTATAGATAAACCCTCAGACCAGAGGCAATAATTTCTATGTTAAAATGTATGTCGGGGCTGGCTGAGTGGCGCGATGGTTAAGCGCTGGCTTGGGAAGCCAGTGGCGCCGGTTCGGTCCCACATATGAGGGCCAGTGACACTACCCTCAAAAAATAGTAAAAAAAAAAAAAATGTACGTGGATTTTTAAATGTGGTCAGTGAAAGCCCCTCTAGTTTTTCCTAAGTAATATTCGAGTTTCTTTTACATTTGTGTGTGTTTTATGATTCCATGAATATGGCCTGATTTGCCCTGGTATGACATGCCAATTCGATGAAAGAAGAGAATTGACTAAGCTATCGAGGCTCTTTTGAGTTAGGAGGCTTTTGGTTACTGATTCAGTCTCCTTACTCATTACTGCTCAGATTTTCTACTTCTTCCTGAATCAGCCTTGGTAGGTTGTTCCCAGGGATTTATCCTTTTCTTATAGATTATCCAATTTGTTGCCATACAGTTGCTCATAGTAGTCTCTTATGGGTAGTCTTTTATGGTTCTGTGTATTTGTGTGGCATCAGTCTCCTCTTTCATTTCTGATTTTATTAATTTGAGCCTTCTTTCTTTTTTTCTTAGTCAAGGTTTGTCATTTGTGTTTATCTTTTTTGAAAAACCAACTCTTAGTTTCATTGACCTTTTCTATTGTTTTTCTGGTCTGTATTTCACTTATTTCCACACTGATCTTATTTCCTTCCTTTTGCTAACTTTGGGCTTAATATGCTTCTTTTTCTAGTTCCCTGACGTGTAAAGTTGAGTTATTTATGATAGTTCTATTTCTTAATATATGTATTTATCACTATACCCATTCCTCTCAGAACGCTTTGGCAGTATCGCATAGGTTTTCGTGTACTATGTTTTCATGTGTGTTGATTCAAAATATTTTTTATTTATCCTGATTTCCTCTTTGACCCACTAGTTGCTCATGAGTATGTTGTTTAATTTCCATATGCTTGAAATTTCCTGGCTTTCTTCATTGATTTCTAGTTTCTTATCATTATGGTTGGAAAAGACACATGGAATGATTTTAGTCTTCTTAAATTTTCTAATATTTGTTTTCTGTCCTACCATATTATCTATCCTTGGGAATGTGCTATGTGCATTTGATAAGAATGTGTATTCTGCTGCTATTGGATAAAATAGTCAAAGTTCTAGCTTATCACAGAGCTCACAATTTCTGTGCAACCAAATCCCCTGGTGGTTTCCCCACCTCCAAGTCTAATCAATCTTAAAGCACTTCATGAAAACACCTTCTTCAGATTTCCTTGCAACCTTTCTCTCTGCAGGATTCATATACAGCCCATGGGGTTAGAAAAAGGTAATAAACCAGGTTGTCCTCTCCATGTTAAATCTCCAATCTCCCCCTCCTCCTATGCACAAACATCTTCTTCCTCGTCTATCATCTGAGTATATAAACCCTAAAGAAAATCAGAGCCTCTGAAGACTCGTCGGTTTTCAAAAATAAAGGCCAGGCACATGTATGCACATATATCCAACTTTAGGAAAAATGCTCATGGTACTCTTGTAATATTTATGTCTTTGGAGAATATTTAAGTTCTAAAGAAATATAAAGAGTTATATAAATATAAAGAATTATACTCAAATGGGGATTTGAATTTACATGGGTTTTGTGATTTTTTTTCCTTTGTTCTTATTTCTCCTTTTCTTTCCCCATTTAAGATTCCTCCCTCCCCATATGCTGCTTAGTCACTTTATTAAGAATTACTAATAGAAGAATAATATAAGGTGTTTATATCTGAAGAATAAATAGTGCATTTTGCTTATTACATTTATAAAGGTAGAAGTGTCCACATTTGAAACTTTGGAAGAAGTTAGTGCTGAATTAAAGCTCAAACAATTGCTCTGGGATTCTTTATCTGAATGGGATCAACTCCATCAAGAATGGTTAAAGGTAAAAAACAAAACAAAAACCCTCTCAATTCTTAAATTATTTTTGTCTTAATTAAACTTACAACTAATAATATAAATTATAATTTTTTAAAAAATCTGGTATAGTTTTAATTTCAATAAAATATGCAGTGTTATAATTTTATAGGAATTATTTTCCATTTTCTTAGTGAAGTGCACAAAGGTCTTCCTGTCACTATATACCATAGAGCAGAATGTGTTATTGTAAGGCAGGCTTCTCTGGTCCTCCATTTAAGAAGGCTAAATGAAGGATGCACCCAAGGACCTTTAACTGCTTTGTGGTTTTTGAACACAGTGTCGTCATGATACACTACACCCAAGTGTTCTTGAGGGTTGTAGGTTTTTACTTGTGATCTACACACTTAGGATTTCTGCTAGCTTAGGTTTTTATTCTTGTTGTCATTTATTAAGAAAGGATGATTTTTTGTTCACTGTGATAGAATAGAATCCGAGTAATGAGATCTAGGATCTTCCCTTGAGAGCTCAATAGTAAACTATCTTTATTAGGGAGCCAAGTCCCACAGAGATTGGGTTCTAGGGTCTACCTTTATATTCAGATCTTCACAAGGGTCAACCCTGTAGGAGGCACAATAGATGACCATCCATACTTTCAAGTGTGATATGGACGTGTTAGAAATACCACCAACTTCAGCAACACTGTGTTATGCTTGCTCACTCATCCTATGCTGATACCTGTATTTAGAAGTCACATGTCTGGGTTAAACAACAGGGATACAAGAAGTGGTTCCCAGATAATGTTTTAGCTGCTGGGAACAAAGTCCAAACCCTTACCTTTTTGTGGGGAGAACAGAAAACAAACATATGCTATAATGGCAGAGACTTTCAAATACACTTGTATAACTCATTTATCACTTATTTCAGAAGGAGAAAATGCTCCTGAGGAAAAAAGAAAAAACTTAGAGAGTTTTCTCATTACCACCATAGATTAGAACAGCAGCTTCCAAACTGGGATGAATTTACCATAGGAAATGCACAAAAAGACACATGAGGGGTCAAAAGAAAATGTTGAATCTGGGGGGAAAAAAAAGAAGAAGAATGAAGGTTTACAAATTTTCTATTGCCTTCAGTACATATGACTTCTAACATGTCAATATATGTGTAACCGTATATGTTTATATAATTGAGAAATGTTTATAGATACATTCATATTTGGGAGTACATCTTTAAATCATTTATATTAAAGATGTACATAATCAAATAATAGGAGGATACTAGACAAGAAATTCCTAGTTAGCAAGAGTGAAAATTAGCTATTTGTCTCCTTACAAGGTTTGGCCCTCTGGAACAAATTATAGGAATTGAAATACTGCATTTGATGATGTATGAGACAAGGATATGAAAGGAATAAGCAAGTGATGCCTTATATACTATTGGCAATCTTAATAAGTAAAGCCATTTCCACAAGTATTGAATTGACTTAGATTAGCAATTTAACTACTGGAAAATCTGAGTAAAGTGAAAATTTTTACTATTTCAAGCTTGGCTTTCATTATGTCTTAAATTCTTCTTATCCCTAATTTTTATAGTCCAAATTTGATTGCCTGGATCCAGAAGTCCTAAACAGTCAAGTTTCTAAATATGCCAAATTTGTGACTCAGTTGGAAAAAGGCTTGCCGCCCAACAGTGTAGTGCCCCAGCTAAAAACTAAAGTGGAAAAAATGAAAGAAAAGGTAAGTTTGGTAACAATTATTTCAAGAACTCCAGGTCAATCAGTTCCTGCTTGATGCTAATTAAACCAAAGTCAGGAATTGTTCCCTGTTTAAAATAGTCGGCTTTGTAGAGTAAGAAGAGAGAACAGACAAATTCAATTTTTTGCAGAGGCACAAATTGCATCCCTGTCTTCAACTGGCCAAATTATGCAGCTGAGTACCTTGGTTAGAAGGGATAGTCAAAGTAAGTTTCCCAAGTGGTAGGGGAAATAGTGCAGGACTGGGTTGTGGATATATCAAGACAGCAATCCACTCAGCCTATAGACAGCCAGACGAGGCTAAAGCAGCCTGTCTATTTACACCATGCACCAAACAAATATGCCATTTTCCAGACGTGCCATGATGCAAGGAAGGTTGGAAGCCTAGTGTGCAGGGCTGGCTCTTTGAAACCAGCACTTGAAATGGGAAGGGAAAGGAAAATTATTTTATCCTTTTAAGCAGTTTTATATTCTTTTAAAAGAGATAAAAGACTAAAAGAAGACATGGGTAGAAAAAGTAAGCAAAGTTTTAGGCACAGTGAGAAACAAATGTTCCCCCTTGAAAAGAGTGTTTTTGAGTTTTTTCCCCTTTAGCCTTATAATATCTAGTCAAAACACCTTTCAAAAGTTACTTACACGAGCTTCTTTCTTCTTTGTTGCCTTTAGTGTAGTTATATCATACAATTGTAAACAAATTCATTTGTCACAGTCTGCATTCCATCTTTTGTTCCTTTAAAACCCTGGTTGATTTTTTTTTTAACTTGCATACAGAAAAAGTCACTTTTTCTGGTGTACAGTTCTATGGGATTTTACAAATGGGTAGCGTCATGTATCCAACACAACAGTGCTGTACAAAATAGTTCCATCACCCCCAAATTCTCTAATGCTGTCTCTTTGTGGTCAGCCCCACCTTCCATCCCAACCCCAGGCAACCACTGATCTGTCTTCTGTCCCTACAGTTTTTTGTTTTACAGAATATGATATAAATGAAATAATACTATATGAAGCCTTTTGGGTCTGGCATTGTTCACTTAGAAAAATGCATATAAAATTACCCAGAATACAAAACATACTCTTATAACTCAAAAATAAAAAGACAACCTTTTAAAATGGGCAAAGGATTTGAAGACATTAGTCATCAGGAAAATACAAATCAAAGCCACAGTAAGATACGACTTTGTACCCACTAGGATGGCTATGATCAGAAAGACATGTTATATAGCAAGTGTTGGCGAGGATGTGGAGAGATTGGAACCCTCATATATTTTTAGTGAGATTATAAGGTGATACAGCCTCTTTGGAAAAGTTTGGCAGGTCCTCAAATGTTAAACATAAAGTTTCCACATTACCAAGTCATTCCACTGCTAGGTATATACCTAAGAGAATTCAAAACATATGTTCACACACACACACACACACACACACACACACACACACAAATATATATATATATATATATATATATATATATATATATATATGAATGTTCATAACAGCATTATTCATAATAGCCCAAAGTGGAAACCCCCAATGTCCATCAACTAATGAATGAGTAAACAAAATGAGATCTATCTATACAATGGAATATTATTCAGCAAAAATAATAAATAAAATACTGACATATGCTATGACATAGATGAAACTTGAAAACATTATACTAAGTGAAAGAAGTCAGTCATAAAAAGAGTAGTACATAGCATATGATATCATTGATATGAAATGTCTAGGATAGAGAAATCCATAGACAGAAAAAGTCGATTAGTGATTATCAGGCACATGGAGAAGGAGAAATGGGTAGTGATAGTTCATGGATATGGGGTTTCCTTTAGGGTAATGTAAATTAGACAATGGTGATCATTGCACAACTCTGTGAATTAGAATATATTTTTTAAAAGATTCTTCGGTGTTGTTACATGAAGCAATAGATCATAATCTTTATTGCTGAGTAGTATTCCATTATATAGGTTACCACAGTTTATCCATTCACCAGTTAAAAGACATTTGGATTGTGTCCAGTCTTAGACTTTTTATTATGAATCTGCTATAAACATTCATGTACAGCTTTTTCTGTGAACATAAATTTTTAATTCACTTGGGTAAATAACTAGGAGTGGGATTTCTAGGTGGTATAGTAAGTGTATCCTTATAAGAAACTACCACAAAGTTAAACAGAAAAAAAAGAAAAAAACTGCCAAACTGTTTTCAAAAGGCTGTAGTGTTTTGCCCTCCCACAGGCAATGTATGAGAATTCTAGTCCACTTGTTATCATCTGGGAGTTTTTTGGTTTGGTTTGGTTTTAATTTTAGCCATTCTAATAAATGTGTAGTAGTGTCTCACAATGGTCATAATTTGCATTTTTCTAATGACTAATGATGTTGAGAATCTTGTCTTATGTCTATCTGCCATCCACATATCTTCTTTGCTGAAATGTGTCTTTGGATCTTTGCCCAATTTTTATTTGGTTGTTTGTTTTGTGATTATTAGTTTTAACAGTCCTTTATATAATCTGGATACAAGTTCTGTTTCAAATATGTAACTTGAAAAGATTTTTTCCCAGTCAATGGCTTCTCTTTTCGGTCCCTTAAAAGTAACTTTCACAGAGCAAACATTTTTAATTTGAATAAAGTCCAATTTAACATTTTTTTATGGATTATCTTTTTAGTGTAGTGTCTAAAAACTTTTTGCCACACCTAAGGGTCAGACAGATTTTTCTCCTGCATGTTCTTCTAGACATTTTGTAGTTTTGCTTTTTTACATTAAGGCATATGCTTCATTTTGACATAAAATATGAGATAGGTATTAAGATTTACATTTTTACATATAGATTTCCAGTTGATCCAGCTCCATTATTTGAAAAGACTCTCCTTTCTCCATGGAATCTGCTTTGCACCTTTGTCAAATGTCAGCTGACTGTATTTTTTAGTCTGTTTATATACTCTCTATTCTTTTTTGTTGTTCTGTAAGCCTATCTTTTCACCAATACCACACTGTCTTGATAACTATAGCTAGTGAATCTTGAAATCAGGTAGTATAAGTTCCCAAGTTTTGTCCTTTTCCCCAGCTATTTTGTCTATTTTAATTCTCTACTTTTACATCTAAATTTTAGAATTAGCTTATAAATATGTACAAAAAATTGCTGGGATGAAAGGGGGTGTTGAATCTGCTGATCAACTTGAAGAGAATTGTCACCTTAATAAATTGAGTTTTCATCTAAAACCAGTGTATCTCTCCATTTATTTAGGTCTTATTTTATTTTTTTCCATTAAAGTTTTATAGTTTTTAGCATACAAATTCTGCACATATTTTGTTAGATTTATAACTATTTTTTTAATGTTTTCCTAAGTGATATTGTCTTTAATTTCAAGTTCTAGTAATTCATTGCTGGTATATAGGAATACTATTGATCTTTATATATTGATCTTATATCTTGTGATCTTTGTAAAATCACTTTAATTTTAGAAGCTTTTTGTACATTATTTGGAATATTTTATGTAGAAAATAATTTCATCTGTGTATAGAGATGGTTTTATTTCTGCTTTTACAATTTGTATGCCTTTTATTTCTTTTCTTTTTGTTTTCTTTTTGTCATATTGCACTGGCCAGGATTCCCAGTACAACATTGAACAGTAGTGTGAGAGAAGACATCCTTGCCTTTTCCTGATCTTAGGGAGAAAGCGTTCAATGCCTTTTAAAATACGATGTTAGCCATAGATTTTTTTATAGATGTCTGTTAAGATAAGGAAGTTTCATAGTTTCCTGGGAGTTTTTAAAATCATAGATAGATGTTGAAAATTATCAAATGATTTTATGCATCTTTGATCATATGGTTTTTCTTCTTTAATCTATTAATACTCATATGGTGAATTACATCAATCAACTCAACTTTCACATGTTGAACCAGGCTTGAATTCCTGAGATGAACTTCATTAGGTCATGATGTATTATTTTTATTTTCTATTGCTGGATTTAATTTACTAATATTATTTGAGGATTTTGTGTGCCTATATTCATGAGGGACATTGATGAGGGACCAATGTCTTACATGAGAGTTTTTATTGCTCCCCTCTCCAACAGTAAGTCTTTTGTTCCAGAGTGAAGTTAGAAGAGATGGTTGGTTAGAGTTACAGCAGTGCCTGCTGCCTCCTTCCTCTGCCAACACCATAAGATAGGCTTTCTTAGCAATTGCCTCAATCTTCTCTATGAACACCTCTATATTTGTAGCCCCCAGAACACCTTCACACTCTCATGCTACCCTACATTCAGTGATATATAAGGATTAGACAGCATAAATAGGTAACTACAGTATTGTCACAGGGATATGAAAGACAGTTCGGGGAATATAATGTTAAAATTTTGTGGGGTGTCAGATGGTTACATGTTTTGTTGGGGAGACCACTTCATGGATGGAGTAGAGGCTTGATCACTGCACTGTATACTTGAAATTGATGTTGTATAATATTGTATGCCAACTGTGGTTGAATATATAGACAGTCACGGGATGTGGATTATATTGTGGAAGGGAGTCAAAGGAATTGTAGTGGATAGTATGATATGGGGGTGAGGAGTGGGAGGGGAGAATTGGGGGAGGGGGGTTGTCACTTTGAGGGGTAAAAAGTATAACTATTGCACTTTGTTGTACACCTGAAGCTAATTAAAAATATTTATAAATAAATAAATTTAAATATATATATATATATATATATATATATATATATAAAATGTTTGAGGTATACAAAACAACATAATGATTAGACATTTACACCCCTCACAAAGTGATAACCCTCCCAAGTCTACTACCTCCCCTCTGACATTGTCCATATCTATTACAATACCATTGACTATATCCCTACATTGTCTTTAGCAATTTATTATTAAAATTTAGCTGAGTCATCTTACTCAGTTAAATGGCAACCCAAATTATCTGTCCTAGGTAATCAAATTCTCAGATTCTGTTTCTTACTGTGGCGAAAACTGTGGGTACCAGTCCAGTCTCTCTTCAAATTTTGAGTTAGTTGGTTGCACTGAAACTTAGGTTTCTGATCATTTCAATACAAGTCATTAATTTGCAGTTTGTTCAAATTTTTCCTTGTTGTAAGAGTATATAAGTGATGTTCTTTCCAGATTGCTACATTCTCAATTAAAAACCTATGTTTTTCAGGATAAAAAGCATGGTCTCTGAGAGTGTTTGTTTTCCAGCTTCCAGTTATCATTGACTTGAGGAACCCGACTTTGAAGCCTAGACATTGGACAGCTATTGAACAAACAGTTGATGCCACCCTAGTTGACCTTGAAATTCCTATAACCTTAGAGAGGCTCTCCGAGTTGCATGTTTTTGACTTTGGCCAAGAAATTCAGGACATTTCTGGACAGGCTTCTGGAGAAGCTGCCTTAGAAACAATCCTTAAAAAGGTAAATCTGAAAATATGTATATTCTTAAGATCAAGGAATGTAGAAATTTTCATATCACCAACTTTTGGGTTCTCTGGATAGATGTTTCAACAATGCAGTTTTCACCCTATCAATATCAGTTATCCTTCTGTTTTCTTATATTTATTAACATCATAATAATTATTATTATTATTCTCACCTCTACAAATACCTTCTTTCTACTTAGCTTATAGCTCAACATGAACTTGATGGCAACAAAGTTTCTAATTTCCATGCTTATGTAAATAACTGCATACCAAGGAAGATCTTTTATACCAAAATCCATCATCTTTCAAACTACCAGAGAAGACTGTGTGAAATGCTTCAAAAGGCATTGAGAAGACTTCTCTACTTAGGATAATCTCTTTACCTGAAAAATTCACACATACCTATCAATCACCTGTGTAAAAAGAATTTTTTCCTCTTAATTAAAGCATAAGCGAGAGGAAATACACATTGAAGTATCATAAGTTATTCATATGTATTAATGTTAGTAAATAAAATTAAGCAAATCAATATCATCTAACTGAGAAAAGGATTTTAAGATTTTTAAAGGAAGTAAGGAGGAAAATGGGGTTATTATGGAGTTTTCACTCATTTTATCCCACATGCATTTACTGAATACCTAAACACAAATGAACTTAGATACCTAAGACTTGAATTATTTCTAAGGTGGAGGATTCTTGGAAAGCAACCGAATTCGTTGTTCTCCCTCATCGTGACACCAAAGATGTATTTATCCTGGGCGGCACAGATGACATACAGGTGGGTAACTTGGTTATTGAAAACTTATGTTTAGGATTTTGTTTGGAATTTAAAACTGAAAGCAACAAAGGGACAAGACAAACAAAGAAACAAAAACTCACAGGCACAGACAACAGTTTAGTAGTTACCAGAGGGTAAGTGGGTAGAGGGATGGTAGATGAGGGAAAAGGGGATCAAATATATTGTGATGGAAGGAGAACTGACTGGGTGGTGAGCACACACTGCAAGAGTTAGATGATGTATTATAGGATTGTCCACTTGAAACCTATGTAACTTTACTAACCATTATCACCCCCAATACATTTAATAAATAAATCATTTTAAAAAGAAAGAAAACTTACAGTAAAGGTTCTGGCCAGATCTAAGTCTTTTATGGGAGATTATGATGAAGAAATGAAATAAGAGAGTAACTAAGTAAAAAAAATCTAATTGGGAAGGCAAAATATGAATGTGAATAATTGACATGAATGCGTGTATATGAAATATTTAGCAAAGCAATAAAAATAGCAAATATATGTAGTTATAATCCTGTAGTTGATAACTGTTGAGGAATTTAGAAGAGCAAAGAGATCATTTTATGGCTGAAGTCATCAGAGAATCCTTCTTTGACCAGCTAACATGCTGGACCATAAAGAGTAAATGGGATTTTGATAGACATAGATGAGAATGAAGGACATTTCAAACCATTTAAATGAGGCAAAGGAACATGAATGAACATTTCAAGTCTATATCACACTAAAAAGCTAAATTCATTTTAATTTTTTGAGATTAAGAGTAGATGGCCATGTTCTATGAACAACAAAAGAAAATAACTAACCCATGTTTTGGAACCTTCTTGGTGACTTAAAATCCAAAGACACATTAGTTTCACAAAAGGACCTGGGTCCTGCAGCACAATTTAAAAAGCAAAGCCCTGACCTCCTAGGGTGTACCCAGGCCAGAACTGATGAAATGGCTTTGCCAGGTATAGACTGGAAGAGCAAGAACAGATGTCATTCTGGGCAGTGCATGGGAGAGCAGACTCAAGATGAAAGTCAGACACTACAGGGCCAAATGATGCTAGATAATGGGGCGTCTGCTCTCAAGAAGTTTATAATTTAAATAGAGCCATGGAAATCCATCAGATTAACATATACATTTAAAAAAATGCATATGTTCTGTGAGGGTTACTGTAGTGTAAGAGGGAGAAGTAGGAGGTAAAGGAAGACTGTCTATAATCATTCCGAGCTTGATATGAATGAGTTCGATTCTCTTCATCCTCAGGATAATTGAAAGAAGGTAATGTTTCTTTGGATAGAAAAGACAGCTAATTTTGCAAGTTTTCAGTACTTTGAGAAAAAAAAGGCCCGATGACCAAATGGTGTAAAAAAGGTACCAGATACTTAAAAATAGGGGGAAGAGTTTTGAATCAAACAAAAACTTGTGCCATTAATAATTACAAAAACAGCCAAGGTTTGGCAATCAAAACTCCTGTGGTGACATTTGAGAAAATATGATAGTTAGTTATAAGCCATGGTAAAGGGGATAAGGAGGGGGAAATGGATGAGGAGGAAATAGAAGGGGCTAAGCTTTTTATTCAAGAGCTTAGATTTTAAATTGACTCTTGGGATTAAATATTTGTAATTATCTTTGAGAGCACAAACATATGATGTTGTATATATTTTTATCTCCTGTCTTTAAAGGTCCTTCTTGATGACAGCACCATCAATATCGCCACCATTGCCTCATCACGTTACGTTGGTCCACTGAAAACTCGAGTAGATGAATGGCAGAAACAGCTTGCTTTATTTAATCACACACTGGTGAGTAAGGATCATTTCAGTTCAGGGACTCAAAGAACTGGAGAGCCACCAGACCTTAAAAAGCATTTGCTCAAGTATTTAAATATTATATAGTTTAGATGTCAGATTTAATTAATGACATTTTATTGTGTTCAGAATGTAAGGAAAATGCAAATATATTGAACTCTTCTTTACATAATTATACCATCACCCTTGTACTAGTCATTATTGCTGTGAAACAAAATACTACCAACTTAGTGGCATAAAACAATATACATTTATTCCCCCTCCCCCTGTTTCTGTGGGTAAGGAGTTCAGGTGTGGCTTAACTGGGTCTCCTACTTAGGATCTCATGAGAGTTCAATCTAGATGTAGGACAGGCCTGAGTTCTCATCAGAGGTTAGAGTAAGGAAGGATCCATTTTCAAGCTCAGGTTGTTGGCAGAAACTATTTCCTTACAACTCTGGGACTAAGACCTTTGCTTTCTTCCTGGCTATCATCAGGAGGCCATCCTCAGATCCTCCATGTGGCCCACAATTATTTTTTCCTTGTGGACTTCCTCCAACATGACAACTTGCTTCATCAATCTAGCAAGGAAGAGAAAGTCTCCTAGCAAGATAAATGTACACATAACTGTGTACATCCTATTACCTTTGCCATATTCTACATGGCTGGCAGGAAGCACCCAAAACTGGGGAGCGGCTCACACAAAGGTGTGACAACCAGATCTTGGGGGCCACCTTAAAAGTCTTGCACAGCAATCTCCTACTTAATGGAAAAAAACTCACTGTTGCTTGAAGTCTCCTTGGTAACTTTCCTTGTGGTACACATCTCCTTTTTATTTTATCCTTTTATTTTATCAGATTATCCCATAATAAAACAAAGAACCCACTTAAACTGATCTCATTTTGTTCCCATCCAATCTCTTTCTTAGACTTCAGATTTTTAGCTTGATCTAATCATGTTCTGTTTTCTATATATTCTAATATGAAAAGTTATTTGTGAAATAACAAAGACACTAGTATGAAAAGACAATTTATTCCAACTTTGTTTCATAAAGATCTTTTTCAGGTGTCCCCCCCTCTTCAAGGAACACTTTGTAATCTGACCCCTGTCCAGCTATCTGTACTGAGGAGATGGACTACAGATCAAACTAAAGGACATGTTTTCATAGAGGATCCTTAAAAGAACCCAGCACTGAATAGTGGGGACCCCCCAGAGAATTAATTGTATAGAAAGTGTGAGACCTGAGATAAACTAGGGAGTGGTTGTGACTTTAGGACTAATGTATAACCTCCAAATCTAGAGTGAGCAGTGAGAAAGTCTTTCATGGGTCTTGGGGCTACATATGCAATGGTAGCAAGCACAGAGAAGGGCAAGGTCTACACATTTCAGTTCTGACACTGCATTTCTGGTTTCTTTGATAAATGCTGATTGTCTCTTAGAGGAGAAGTAATAAATGATGTTCTTCCTCAGTCTTCTGTATTTGCCACATATTCTGTCACAAGCAGATTTTACTTTTTTGATTGAAGAAAATGAATCATATTTCTTTTTCTAAGAAGGGGAGGAGGGCCAGCCAAATGGGCCAGTTGGTTAAGAGCTCACTCAAGAGTGCGAGCTGAGCTCTGAGCAACAACAGTTCAATGTCCAGCTTGAGCTGAGCTACTGCTGAACTGCCAACAGGTGGCAGGATGGCTCAGCTAAACAAAAAAAAAAAAAGGGGGGAGGGATATCTCAACATAATAAAGGCCATACATGGTAAACATACAGGTAACATCATACTCAGTGGGGAAAAGCTAAAATCATTCCTCTTAAGATCAGGAACAAGACAACACACTCCCCACTTTCTCCACTTTTATTCAACATAGTTCTGGAAGTTCTAGCCACAGCAATCAGACAAGAAAAAGAAATAAAAGGCATCCAAAGTGGTAAGGAGGAAGTAAAATTGTCATTATAGGCAGGTGACATGATATTATATAGAGAGAACCCCAAAGACTTCACCAAAAAACTATTAGACCTGATAAATGAATTTGGTAAAGTAGCGGGATACAAAATTAATATTCAAAAATCAGTTGCATTTGTACACACCAATAATAAACTAACAAAAGGAGAAATTAAGGAAACAGTCCCATTTATAACTGCTTCAAAAAATATAAAATACTTAGGAATAAATTTAACCAAAGTAAAAGACCTGTACTCAGAAAACTATAAGACACTGAAGAGAGAAATTAAAGAAGAGACAAATAAATGGAAACACATACCATGCTCATGGATAGGAAGAATTAATATAGTTAAAATGTCCATACTGCCTAAGGCTATATATAGATTCAACGCAATTCCTATCAAACTACCAAGGACAATTTTTACAGAAATAGGACATATAATCTTAAAATTTATAAGGAACCATAAAAGACCCCGAATAGGCCTGGCAACCTTGAGAAATAAGAACAAAGTAGGAGGTATCACGATACCTGACCTTGAATCATACTGCAAAGTTATAGTATTCAAAACAACATGGTACTGGCATAAAAATAGATACATAGATCAATGGAACAGAATAGAGAGCCCAGAAATAAGTCCATACCTATATGGTCATTTAATCTACAACAATGGAAGCAAGATTTACATTGGGGTAAAGAATTTACATTGGGGTAGTCTAGTCAATAATTGGTGCTGGGAAATCTGGACACATGCAAAATAATGAAGCTGGACCACCTCCTTACACCATAAACAAAAATAAATTCAAAATGGATTAAAGACTTAAATGTAAGACCTGAAACCATAAAACTCTTAGAAGAAAATATAGGCAGTAAATTTGCAGACATTACCCTGAGTAATATTTTTACTGATATATCCCCTCAGCAAGGGAAGTAAGGGAAGTAGGAGAAAAAATAAACATATGGGATTATGTCAAACTAAAAAGTTTTTTCAAGAAAAGGAAACCAATAAAACAAAAAGGCAACTTAGTGAATGGGAGACGGTATTTGTCAATGATATATCTGATAAGGGGTTACCGTCCAAAATTTACAAAAACTCATTCAACTCAACAACAAAAACACAAACAACCCAATCAAAAAATTAGCAGAGGACAAGAAAGACATTTCTCTGAAGAGGACATACAGATGGCCAACAGACATATGCAAAAATGCTCAACATCACTAATCATTAGAGAATTGCAAATAAAAACCACAAAGAGATACCACCTCACTCTGGTCAAAATGGCTATCATCAATGAATCAACACACAACAAGTGCTGGCGAGGTTGTGGAGAAAAGGGAACCCTGGTGCACTGTTGATGGGATTGCAGATTGGTGCAGCCACTATGGAAATCAGTGTGGAGGTATCTCAAAAAACTGAAAATGGAACTACTTTATGATCCAGTGATTCCACTCTTAGGTATCTACCCAGAAAATTCCAAAATGCTAATTTGAAAAAATATATGCATCCCTATGTTTATTGCAGCACTATTACAATAGCCAAGACATGGGAACAACCAAAATGCCCATTGGTAGATGACTAGATTAAGAAATTGTATTCATTTATACAATGGAGTATTACTCTGCCATAAAGAAAAAATGAAATCTTACCATTTGTAATAATAGGATGGACCTAGAGAACGCAGAACGACAAATGACATATGATCTCATTTGTTTGTGGAATCTAAAGAATAGAATAAATGGCTGGCCGAGTGGCTCAGTTGGTTAAGAGTGTGAGCTCTGAGCAATAGGGTCATAGGTTTGATTCCCACATGGGCCAGTGAGTTGTAGCTGAGCTGCCACTGAGCTACCAACAGTTGGCAGGATGGCTCAGCTGGTGAGAGCACGTGTTCCTAAAAACAAAGTTGGCGGTTCAACTCCCGCATGGGATAGTGGACTGTGCTTTCCCCTCCCCTCCGTCCCCCCAACTAAAATTGAACTTGGCACTTTGAGCTGAGCAGCCACGAGCTGCCGATGGATGGCTGGATGGACTTGGTGCTGAGCTAGCTGCGCCCTCCACAACTAAAATTGAAGGACAACTTGGCTGTTCCCCTTTCCCAATTCCCCAATACTGTTTCCCTTCCCCAATTTCCCAATAAAATCTTTTAAAAAAAAATAAAGAATAGAATAAATGAGCAAACTAATCAGAAACAGTCTCAGAGATATAGACAAAAAACGAGGGTTACTAGATGGGAGGAAGGTAGGGATGAGGGTGAAGATGAGGAACTTAGAAAGCACAAATTGGTAACCACAAGATTGCCATGAGAACACAAAAGACAGTTTGGGGAATATAATCAATAATGTAAATTTTTTGTAGGGGATCTGATGAATACTTGTTATATATATATATAACATTATGTTATATATATATATAACATAATGATATAATATATGTGATTTTATATATATATATAATCACAGGATATGGGGTACAGCATGGGGAATAGAGTCAATGGAATGGTAACAGCTATATACAATGTCAATGGGGTAGTAGATTAGGGGAAGAGGGTTAACAATTTGTGAGGGGTGTAAATGTCTTAACAATTACATTCAGTTTTGTACAACTGAAACTAATAAAACAAAAGAAATATAGAAAAAAGGGGAGGGAAGAATATATATATAATTGAAGAATAATTTTTTTTTTTTTTAGCTGAGCCATCCTGCCACCTGTTGGCAGCTCAACGGCAACTCAGCTCGGGCTGGCCTTGAACAGCTGTTGCTCAGAGCTCAGCTCACACTCTTGAGCGAGCTCTTAACCAACTGAGCCACTCGGCTGGCCCTTGAAGAATAATTTTTGATAAACCTTTCTGTGTTTGGAAATAGTCACTAACCTTACCACTTCCCAAACCTTTAGATTTCTTTAAGTAAGCATCTTGTCCCCTGCCACTTACCCTCCCAAATGTCTCTCCTGGGCTTTTTAATCCTCTTTCTCTGGGTTCATTCTGGTTACCACACAGTAGATTTGTTATAACTCTACTCAGTAGAAAATGGGTTGAAATTAGGCTGAAGAGAGTCTTGGACTCTTTAAGGAGGTTTCATTTCAAAGGACCTGTGAGAAACCCCAAAAAGGAAAAAGATACAGTGAGTCTCCATGTAATTATTTTTAATGTAACTAAATGTTTTCAATTTGGGGTTAAAAATTTGATAATGTCCATATTTTTCTCCTAGGAAGAGTGGCTGAACTGCCAGAGAAACTGGCTCTACCTAGAAAGTATCTTTAATGCCCCAGATATTCAGCGGCAGTTGCCTGCAGAGGCCAAGATGTTCCTCCAGGTAGATAAATCATGGAAAGAGATCATGAGGAAGGTGAACCGGCTGCCTAATGCACTTCGAGCGGCCACTCAGCCAGGTATAAAACAAAAGTTTAAAACAAACAAAAAAACTTTACAATCATCTAAAATGCTTATCACCTGTAAGAGTCTAATAACAGATGATACCCTCAACCTCTGATTCTAGTCAGCATTGATGCCCAGAAATATTTGTAGTACATTTGACACTCTTGCAATGTGAATTGAACACTATTTATTATTATTATTATTATTATTATTATTATCATTATTATTATTTTCATCATCTCTCAACTTAGTTCATAGTTTTGGCACAGAAGAATCTGCTTCTTTTTGCTATCTTTTTAATTTGAGTATGCCACCACAGAGTGTCAGCCATGCTTCCATTTCACAATTTTGTCTACAGGACATACAGCTACATTCCACTGACCCATTCTGCTCAAGCTCTCACAGACTTATTTTTTTATTTTTTATTTTTTTGAGGACAGTGTCACTGGCCCTCATATGTGGGACCGAACCGGGGCCGCTGGCTTCCAAGACCAGCGCTTAACCACCGCGCCACTCAGCTGGCCCTTCTCACAGACTTATAACCATCCAAATGTCCATACCTGATCTTTAATGAATTCATTAAAACCAATTAAAAATATTACCAGTAACTGTAATTCCAAAATCAAGGTTGAAATGTATTTTAATAAGTTTTGTTTCTAGGGATGTAGAATCAAAGCCTTTCCTTGTGCACATACATAGTTACTGAACTTTATGCTTTGCCTGAAAGCTTCAGCAGGCTGGCAGCAAATGGCAGCATGTAACCTTCCCTGGCAAATAGCCCCAGGCAGGTTCCCTGCCAAGCAGAGGCAGCCTGCTAGCCTATCTTCTTTGCCCAAAGACTCTTACATCAAGTAGAAACAGAAGGGAAAACACTATATGGTATGATAGAATTGAAAGCTTTAAAACTTTGGGGCTTCTAGAGGCTGTCCACATGCCTTGGCTTCTGGTCCCTTGCTAGCCAGCAGCTGCATCACTCCAACCTCTGCTTCTGTCATCACATCTTCTCTGCCCGATCCTCCTGCCTCCCCTCTTATAAGGATCCCTGTGATTACATTGGGCCCCATCCTGTGATCCTTAATCACAGCTGCCAAATTCCTTTTTCCATATAAACTAGCATAATCTCAGGCTCTGGGGATTAGGACACGGACATCTCTGAGAGGCCTTGTTCTGCCTACCCCATCCACTTAATGTGCATATTCAAACCTTTGACTGTAAAAATATTAATGTGTTTGATTACAGAGTGCTGCCCCAGTTACTACCAGACTTATTATATAACTTTTGAAATAAAAAAAAAAAACACATCTGATTTCCTAGGGATTTCAGATAAAGAAATGTGGACCTGTATATATCACTTCAGGTTATGATAAAGCTGTGAAGAAAAACTAAGCAGAGTAAAGGGGCTAGAGAGTAGCTGGAGGCTGCTCTGTGTGTGTGTGTGTGTGTGTGTGTGTGTGTGTGTGTGTGTGTGTGTGTGTGTGTGTAAGAGAGAGATAGAGAGAGAGAGAGAGAGAGAGAGAGAGAGAGAGAGAGAGAGAGAGAGAGAGAGACCTTTTTGATAAAGTGGATTTTGAGCAGAAACCTGTAGGAATGAGAGAGTGAGATGTATATGTGCATCTAAGAAGACAACTGTTTCTCTTTGGTTTGCACTCCCAGCCCCCTGAAAGGTGAAGGATGCCAGCTAAAAAGGTTTCAATTTAAATTCTTCTTCAACTATGGTAAATATTTAAATTAATATTAAAATGAATGTTATTGTTAAAAATAATAACATTCTTAGCCAACCCCACAAATTTTACTTTATTAGACTGTTTTTATCAAATAAAACAAAAACTTTAGAAATGTTAATATATATTTTACTTCCACTTAAAATTATATTCTCTGTTTATTTTAACGTGATTTTGTAAATACCTTTTTTTTCCTTTCAATGAACAGGACTTCTGGAGACTTTTCAAAACAATAATGCACTACTTGACCAAATTCAGAAGTGTCTAGAGGCATATTTAGAATCAAAAAGAGTTATCTTTCCACGGTAAGTTTATAAAGCAACCTATGATATTTTTTAGTAGTCAAGACTATCCATTAATTTAAAAGGATGTACAGTAAAACCTTGGATCACAACTAACATGGTTTGCGAGTTTTCCGCAAGACGAGCAAACATTTCTAAAACATTTTAACACGGTAAATGAACGATGTCTTGCAATATGAATAGTTTCTTTCTGAAACGAATTATGCTCACAAACCAAAGTATTGCTGTACTTCAAAACAAACCATAACCTCAAAACATTAGGGAATCAAAAAAGAAAACAAAGAAGATATGTGATAATGGCAATCCAGCTAACATCTTGATTAGGAAGTGTAAATCTCAAGGGCAGATACAATATTTGACAAACATTTAAGTCGGTTAACTACCTGAGGTGCTGGAAGGATTCTTGATGATAGCATTTGGGTGTGTATGTGTGTGCCCGCATGTGTCCGTGTGTCCACAGGTGTGTATGTTTAAAGTTAGAGAGACCTATGTTGCCCAAGCAGGTTTTCTTTAGGTTAATTGAATGTTACCACAGAAGTTGTCTGAGAGATCATTTCACAATTTCTAAATGAATTTTTTTACTCACCTATGCATTCTAAAAATATACCAAATGTTATGCATTGTGCTGACGATGCAAGGGAGGAAGGCCGATCCCTGCCCTAATGGAGCTCATGGTGAACAGGTGGACAGTCATGTCAATAAACCATTATGATACAATCATATAAGATCACAGTATGACGACTCGAAAGTAGCAAAAGCTCCTAACTTTAGTCCTTGGGGCATATTGTACCATAACTAGAGGACATTAGCAACATGGCATCTTTCATAGATTTTTTTTCCTGTTAGCTGTTAAGGAAATGGGGGTTAAGTTGTGTCCTAGGACAAGCACCGAAGCAGCCAAGGTTAGATGCTTATCTGGGTTACTTGGTTGAAAGGGGTCATTGCTGAGTATCGGGCCAGGGTATGTGTACACACAGGAAATGCAAGAACCAGAAGATGTGGTTGAATTTTTAAAGAAGTCATTGGGCTTTAAAGAATCTTAGTAAAAATGTTTACACAAATCTTACTAAAATGTCATTCAGGCACCATGGAAAAAGATGGGAGAGTTTGAGGTTTGGAATGTGTCTTTTGTCTATTTCACTCTTAAATCAGTGGTTCCCAGCCTGGATCTTCCAAAGTCAAAGAAAATCTGTACTCTGCTATTATATTTCTAAAAACATGAGTACAAATTTACCTGTGAAAATATTGAACACCAAAAAAGTCTCAGCTCTATTTTTTCTTTTTGTTTAGAATTACATCAATTAGGTCAGCAGTGTTTATTATGTCAGGAGGCTCTAGGAGGCATTGATTTCACTCTGCAAGCTTTATGGAAACTTTCTATGAGCCATGGACAAGTTAGATCCCGGAGACACAAGATGAATACAGTACTGTTCCTGCTCTCACAGGGCTCATAGTCCAATCTTTATAGTTGTCTGGTTCATTAGTTGAAAACAAGTGTTGGGGATAAATGAATTATGACTGTATGTGTTATGTTAATGAAGCAGGACTGATAGACTGTAACCCAAAACATCTTTATTTGTAACTAATGACTGCATCTGCATTCCTTGCTGGGGGCTAGTTTCTTCCTGCCCCTCTAGACAAAATCTTAATCAAGACTCATGAATGTTCTGGTCATTCTCAGACAATAATACAAAAAACCTCATGTCACCTTAACCCAATAAATGATCTGTAATAATCAAAGCTCTGAACTTCTTTCAAAGTTAACACTTCTGCCTTCCCTGGCCCACCCTGTTGCAGTGATGATGAGAATGTGTGGCAATCAACCCTCCCCACTTCCTGTTAGGTTTCTGAGATTTTCACTTTGGAGTAGGAGGGGGAGGAGAGGCAAGGTGACAGGAGGAGCCTGACATGGCTGGGACCCATCTGTCCCCCTCTCTCAAACGTGGAGCCTGCCTTGGTCTCATGTGATCCCCCCAATCCCAAGGAATCTCTTATGGGCAGTTTCCTTCACAGAAGTGAAGTATCTTCTCTGGTCAGGCCCTCCTCCCTTGCTCTCATACCTGGGCATCTAGGTATACCCCTCCGCCAGTTCTTTTCCTAAGGTCTCCTTCATGCCTCCAAATGGCCCCATTGGGCAGGATCTAAGAAAATGCCATGCAGGATCACACCAACATATGGCACACATATATTCACAGAACCAAATAAAGTTCCTGTAGCCCCCCCCCATCTCTCTATCCAACAAATTATATACTAGATACCAGGTATGAATGAGGTACTAGGCTAGATTCTAGGGAAAACAAATTATATATCTTCACTGTAGAAGTTCAGAGCCAAATAACAAAGACATGTGAAAAAATCAGTGCTATAGCAAGAGCTAGTCTTTATTATAATTTTTATGAAAATGTCTGTTTTTCTGTACCAGGCACTAATTCTAAATGTTAGAGATGCATCCACACTAATCTTCACAACAATTATGCTTAGAGACATGTGGTGTCCCCAGAAACCCAAGACTAGTACGCTTAGAGGTCCAGGACGTCTGTGGATGGGGAAGAGATGTCGCCAAGGGGTTAATCTTTTATGTCTATGTAAGCCTTTGCTCCAACTTCAAGTTATATTTTAAGTATTTTCTTCAATCCAGATTTTACTTCTTGTCAAATGATGAACTTCTAGAGATTTTGGCCCAGACACGGAATCCCCAAGCTGTGCAGCCACACTTACGGAAATGCTTCGACTCCATTTCAAAGCTTGAATTTGCTTTCATGGTTTCTCCTGAAGGAAAAGTTCCTACTATGGATGGAGAGCCAGAAAAAGTTTATACTAATGATATTTTAGCAATGCTGTCACCAGAGGGAGAAAGGGTGAGGTGCTTTTCGTTTCTAATTCTTTACAGGTAACCTTTGTTCCCCTTCTAGGGTCAAGAGTCCAGGTTTAGTCATTGTCACTCTAAGTACTCATCAATGCTGCTGCTACTGGTACTCTGCAGTGTCAGAGATAACCAAGATAAAACTCCTGTCCTCAGAGAACTCTAGTGGAGACATAGTCAAACAAACACTTGAAAAGCACCACACTTGGGATGGCCAGTTAGCTCAGGTGGTTAGAGCACAGGCTCATAACTCCAAGGTGCCAGTTCAATCCCTACATGGGCCACAGAGCTGCGCCCTCCACAACTAGATTGAAACAACTACTTGACTTGGAGCTGATGGGTCCTGGAAAAACACTGTCCCCCAATAAAATTTCTTTTAAAAAAAAGCTAAGATTGTACCTACAAGAATAAAGTAGGACAATAAATTAAAAAAAAAGAAAAGCACCACAGTAAATGCAATAACAGGGGCATGTGCTCTGTTCTTGGGAACAGAGTGGAGAAGACGGAGCCATACCTTACTCAACTCTCCACAGAGGCACAAGAGCAGGCTGGTTCAGAGTACCCATTCTCCTGCCTCACCACCTGATACAGGTCCCAACCTTTAACCTCGTCTATAAAATGGGAATTAGTAAAGATGCCTAATGAATGAGATGCTGAGGTTTTCAGGCGTCACTATATGTAAACTATTTAGAATAGTACCCAGTGGGTGCTATGAACGTGTTTGTTGCCATTATTGGCACGTTATTGATACATTAGTGTCTCTAGGGCACTGTATGCCTGGCATACAGTCAACCAAGAAAATGAATGCATTAGCAGACTGAGAGGGACAAAGGGACCTCACAGAGGATCCCCCTCTTCTCTCTCTCAGAGGAAAATGGAGAGGAGACATGGTGGGGAGAGCGTTCCATTCATGGGAACTGTGCGGGGACATGCCAAGGATGTCAGTCCAGTCAGAGCACGGTGGTGTATCTGTAGAACCGAAGGAGCCCATAAACATTTTATCGATGCTCTGGTTATCTTCTAGGTCAGCTTGGGAAAAGGCCTCAAAGCCCGAGGCAATGTGGAGGAATGGCTCGGTAAAGTAGAAGAAGCCATGTTCACCTCTTTGCGTCGCCTGTGCAAAGCTGCCATCGCTGACTATCAGGGGAAACCGCGGACAGAGTGGGTGATAGCTGGCCACCCCTCTCAAGTAAATCACACTCCTTAAGTTTCTATCTCTAATTCGCTTTTTGGCGATATGCATCACACACTCAAGGAAGATGTTTCCATGCAGGTGATCCTGACCATTTCTCAAATCATGTGGTGCCGTGACTTAACTGAGTGTTTGGAAAGCGATGATAATCATTTAGAAGCTCTGGAAGATTTTGAAAAAGTCAACTTTGAGGTGAGATTTTTTTTTTTTTTTTGAGGGCAGTGTCACTGGCCCTCATATGTGGGACCCGAACCGGAGCCGCTGGCTTCCAAAGCCAGCTCTTAACCACCGCACCACTCGGCCGGCCCTGAGGTGAGATTTTTAAAGAGGGTGACATTGAACATATCGCTGTGCAAGATGGTCTCAGTGGTTTTTATTGGCCTGGTTAATGCAAATTCACTTTCTTTAAATATTTAAAGCTCTGGCATGACTTCCAAAGCTTTGAGATTCTAACTAAACCATTTATGTTCAAGTTTTCTTATAAATACAACCTTGGTATTTGTGTAGTATTTTATGAATACTTACAAAACTTGGAACAAACAACTCAAGAAGGAAATGTCAGGATTATAATGATTTACAACATTTAAGGAGAGATTGTATTTACTAGGTCCTGAATATCTCTCATAGAAGTTTAGCCAATCTAGGAAAACCCCAGGGTTTGTGTCATTTCTATCCTTAGGCTCAAGATGTGCTTTTCGACTAATTTTATAGAACCCTTGGACAATTATCAATAAAACAATAAATAGCTGAATGAACCTAAATACCATTCTATAAGAATTTTTAAGCTATCGTTGGGAACTGCCATTTTACAGCTATGCCTAATCTTTAACTCCAAATTCAACTCTACTTCCTAGCAAAGTTGCATTTTTAAAGAATCACCTTTAAAACAGAAAGGCAGATAATGTTGTAAATATTTTGTGGGGTGTCAGATGGTCACATGTCTTGTTGGGGAGACCATTTCATGGATGGAGTAGAAGCTTGATCACTGTACTGTACACCTGAAGCTGAGGTTGTATAATATTGTATACCAACTGTAATTGAATATATAGATAGTCACGGGATGTGGATTATATTGTGGAAGGGAGTCAGAGGAAGTGTAATAGATATATATGATATGGGAAGGAGGAGTGGGGTGGTGAATTGGGGGAAGAGGGTTGTCACTTTGAGGGGTAAAAAGTATAACTAGTGCACTGTGTTGTACACCTGAAACTTATTAAAAATAAATAAATTAAAAAACAACAACAACAACAACAAAAAACCAGGAAGGCAGAGAGGGATCCTCAATAGAATTGAAGGCCCTCAATAGAATTTCATGCCAAAGAACCCCAGAGAAGAGAAAAGACGCCCTAAGGAAATCTTGCTGACTTGTGTGTGGAGATGATCTGTGATTGGGGTTGGCACTGAGTGAAAATTCAGCATAGCAGTTAAGGCCTTCAGGACTGAAAAGGGTCAACTGCACTTCTTTGAAAAAGATTTAACCATTTAGGTTAATCTATGTTTTTATCTCATCAATCTCTGGCTCATATTTTCTGATTATCAAATGAAATACTACCCCCCAAAATCAGGCATACTGCCTTAATCTCATTTAATTTTAGGGAGAACAATCTTCTCTAGCAACATAAGAGCACAGGCTTTCCGGAGGCCTATGTCTATTCAAGTATCACACTTCACAACTGTGTGACTGACATCAAGTTACTTACCCCCTCTATCCCTCAGTTTCTTCTAATGGAAAATGGGGTTAAAGATAGTATGTACTTCTTAGAAGTCTTATAGAAATTAACTAAATTAAACTTTTGTCTTGTTTGGCCACAGAATTTTAGATTCGTAAAATTAGGTAGTTTTGGCAAACGCCTGTGCTATAATTATTAGTAAAACTGTATATATATATATATATATATATATGCATGCAAGCTGATTTTTGGAAATTCATTATGATAATTTCTCTTTTGTTTGTAGAGATTAAATGCCCTGGCTGCAATAGTTCGAGGCAGTCTTCCTAAATTACACAGAAACATCATAACGGCCTTAATTACTATTGATGTGCATGCAAGAGACATAGTCACTGAACTTGCTCAAGCCAAGGTATCTGTTTCATTTAAGTAAAATCGTATGTTTCTTTGTGAAATTAGTGCATCTAATATGTGCATCACTGTTATCACTTTTGTAGGTAGAGGACGTTGAATCCTTTGACTGGCAGAGACAGCTGCGCTATTACTGGGATATAGATGTAGATAATTGTGTGGCTCGAATGGCACTCTCTCAGTACACTTATGGCTATGAATATTTGGGTGCATGCCCAAGATTAGTTATTACTCCTCTCACGGTAAGTTACTGATCACTTTAGTTAATGTTGACACAGGAGTGCTTTTTTTTTTTTTTAATCAAAGTAGTCTGGAGAAGTTTCATATATTAACTCTTGAAAGGATTTACTATGAATACATCTTTGTGAAGCAGAGGTTTGCATTAATTAATTATGCTCCTGGATCTTTGAGTGTATCTCAATGGCTATAAAACCTTCGTAGAAAATAACAAGCCTTCTACTACAGAAAGGAAAGGATATTGGAATTTGTGGTAGGGAATCAGTTCCCTTCAATAATGACAATGTATCGATTTCTTCAGGATCGCTGCTACCTTTGCCTCATGGGGGCTTTACAGCTCGACCTGGGAGGTGCACCAGCCGGTCCTGCTGGCACTGGGAAAACCGAGACTACCAAAGACCTAGCAAAAGCTCTTGCCATCCAATGTGTGGTCTTCAACTGTTCCGATGGTTTGGACTACAAGGTACAGTAGTCCTGGCATCTGAATACTCATGTTAAGTGCTTTATGTGGCTTTTTCCCCTTGCAACATGACATAACCAAAAAAGGAGAGAATGGGGTGATGGAAAGCAAGGGAAAGCTAGTGGGCAAGGGATGGTTAAAGTGGAATAAATAGCACAAAGGAGGAGAGTCATCCAACATAAGGTGGTCTGGGTAGTTAAGATGTAGGAATCAAGGCCAGGGGAGGATTTGCCAAATGGTGGTAATATTAAAACTATTCATATCAGTGAGTAGAAAGAAGAGAGATGAAATACAAGATACAACAACACGGAAATCTAGGAACGAGGAATAAGCTTACAGAAAGACATGAGCGATTCAGGGACTTGTATATTGAAAATGAAACGTGTAGGAGGTGAGCATTCGTGGTAAGATTTGTCAATATAGCAGTTCTCAAATTTTTTGGTCAGAGACCCCCTTTACAACCTCAAAAATTACTGAAGCTTCATAAGTTTTTGTTTATATATATGGGTTACATCTGTTGATATTTACCATGTTAGAAATTAAAACTGATACATTTAAAATGTTTGTTTTAAAATAGCAATAATAATCCATTGCATGTTAGCATAAACATATTTTCTGCTTAAAATAACTATTTTCCCAAACAAAACATTTAGTGAGAAGAGTGACATTGTTTGTTTTTTTGAAATAGACCTGTTTACTTCACTAGTCTATGTTACTTATGATAACACAACATAACACTTTCTGTACACTAATTCTTCTATACTGTGCTATTCCTCTGCATTCCTGAAGCTTTTTCAGTTATTCTGCACCATACATGTAAGACTATATTCTGAAACAAAGCACACATACAGTTCATGTAATTCAACCTTTAATTCACAACAAACACTTGAAAACCAACATGATAGTAAAGGCAAAATAAAGAAATAAAAGCAAGGCATTCTATGGCTACGTACTAGCAAACCAGGAACACTCTGAGACCAGAACCTAACAGCAGACCCCAACTCTATCTACATGGCTGTGAAATGGCCCTTTGTAAGCCAGTCCTAAGAAACCCAAATTGGTCCTAACTATGTGAAGAAAGTGCGGAAAAGGGTATTGGAAGAAACTTCTCATAAAATGCAAAAGTTGTAATCCTACTGGGAATATTTTAAAGTAGGTCTATATTTGGTTTTGACATATAGGATTCATACATTTTAATATAGTCAAATTTATCGCTTTTCTTTTGTGATAAAGTCATTGCTTTAGGGCTTAGAATATTCTTCCCACCCTCAATATTCACTTATACTTTCTTCTACCTTTTGGAAAATGATTTTCTGTTCCTACAATTATATTTTGAAGTCATTTAGATTTTTTTTAAGTGTGTACTGTGAGGTAAAGATATAATTTGGTTTCTTTTATTATTGTTGTTATTATTATTACTATTAGTTTCAGGTGTACAAAACAATGCAATAGTTATCCTTTTCACCCCTTACAAAGTGACAAACCCTCTCCCCCATTCACTGCCTCCCCATCCCAGATATCATACATATCTATTACAATTCCATTGACTCCATTCCCAAACTATACTCCATATCCCATGACTATATGTGTATTAAATTATAGTCAACATCTAATATTATTCAGCGGCAGCTTCAGATGTACAGTGCAATGGTCAGGCCCCTACACTGTCCATGAACAAGACATGAGTCCATCTGGTCCCCTAAAACATATTTGCAACATTATTGATTATATTTCCTTAACTGTCTTTTCTATCCCTGCGGTAATATTGTAGTTATCAATTTATGTTGGAGTGACATTGTTTTGTATTTTTGAAATCTCTAATGTTTGGCATAATAGAAAACAGCCAGTTTCTCACGTCTGCTTTCCACACTGAATCTGTTGAGATATGTTATTTTGGTTGAAGTATTTGAATAAAATCTAGCCTCACAGAGATATGTACCAAGAGGGCAATATTTCAATAACTTTCAGATAATTGTTGATATTCTTCTTTGAAATTACACTACAACTTGACAAGTAGCATTTTTCTTGAAAATTATTTGCAATGTGGAAACTGAAACCATATCAATAACTTTTTCATACTCTGTAGTCTCATGAGAGAATGAGAGTAAAAAAGGCAAATAACATTTTAGTGTTATTATAACAATACTTCTACCTTGCAGACCCCCTGAAAGAAACTCTAAGACTTGCAGGGATCTGAAAATGACATTTTGGGAACTGCTATTTTTTAGCACGGTAATTCCTTATTTGGAAAGCCACATCCCTTGAAGGGTCTATAGGATCTTCAGAAAAAGATCAAGGCTGTCCTTGTCAATATCCCAGTCAAACATGTGACAAGAGTAAGACTTCGCCCTCTGCTGGCCCCACCTCAACCATACCATTGGGAAGGTGGGAGCAGAAGCTTCCAGAGCAGAAACAAGAGAAGGACAAGTACCCTATCACTTGTTTCAATAACCACTTGTGTTTAGTGACACTTCTTTTAGTAACTCTGTTTGTCACAGCTTTAGATATCCTCTTTAGGAAAAATGTAGAGCCCCTCAGTTACAGGAATGACACCGGTAAAATAATTAGTATGTGAAAGAGCACCTCCCCAAAGTATATATGTCTTGGAATGCTACTACAACATACACAGAACAACAACAAAAAATCTGTGCTATGCCTCATTTCCCTTCTAGGTTTTCATAACTCAGAATAGCATATTGAATACTTTATAAAGCCTCCCATTTAGGAAATCTGTTTAGCTTTATTTAATTCAGCACATCTTAAATGTATTTGACCATGGATGCCTTTTGGCCACTAACACACAGAGCTAATATTGCCATTTTTCTAAATGTTATACAAATGCCTATGTAATATCTAAATTTAGAATATTATCATTTAAATTGTCCGAGTAAATAACAACTCATTCATCTGTAGAATAAATCATACTTATTTTTCAGAAGCATCTCCAGAAATTAGTGTTTCCAGGACATGTTCTTTTGGGAAGAGACAAATCATTTAGAAAGAGATAAATCATTTAGAAAGAGACAAAAAGATGTTTCCTCTAATAGAAAGGTGCTAACTTCTGACACAGCCCAGTATTCACGTAAAACTTTTGCTTATTTGCACATACCACCTCTTTTCTTTTTTTTAATCTTTCAGCTAAAACTTTAATTTTTGGAGGAGTTCAACTATGTAATACAAAGTTGAACAGTGTGATTTTGATTTCAGATGATGGGGCGCTTCTTCAGCGGTCTGGCACAATCAGGGGCTTGGTGCTGCTTCGATGAATTTAATCGAATTGACATAGAAGTTTTGTCCGTCATCGCACAGCAACTCATAACCATTAGGAATGCCAAAGCTGCGAAGGTAAGGCATCGGGCACTTGTCTATGGAGGTAGCATTTCTTCAGTTTGTAATTAACTGACGTGGAAGGATGATGCTAACATTAGCCTATCCATTCCACATTTGCAGTGTAACTGGTGAGAACTACAGCAGCATGACTTAGTGTGAAAGAATTAATTCCTCATCCAGGCAACACAGAGAAACAACCTTATGTCAGACACTGTGCTAGAAGCTGGGGTACGGAGTTGGTGAAACTCAGTTCCTGCCTTCATGGAACTCTGTTCTTCTTCCCAGACACACACACACACACACACACACACACACACACACACACACACACACAGAGATGCGCTATCTCCTGCTTTGTTCCTCACCTTTCTTCTTCTTGCCTTTGACATTTACCTCTCAGCTAGGTTTCTCTAATGCTGCCTTCTGGGCTCCACTGCCTAGTGCTGGTAGAAAAATAGGAGAAGAGTCCTGGGGAATCTAGGAGGACCTTGGCTCTCCAGAAGTCACTGGACTGGAAAAGCCAAGGAGTGTAAGATCAGAGGAAGATACAAATGTGGCCCGGCCCCACTATTTAAAAAAAAAAAAATTAGCCCATATGAGCATGTCCCTGGAGAAGGGGTTTGTCCTAGGAAGCTGATGGCAGTGAAGAATGGGGCCAAGGAACCCTGCCACTGGTGTTGACCTGAGATATGGTCATGAGATCACCCAAGGTCAGACTGATGTTCAGGCTGTACAAGCCAGGTTGGCCTTGCCAGTCATTCAGTATTTACAGAGAGAGCCACTCCCCCAGCCCCTGAAGGTCCCTCACCACTATTTTGGCACCTTCCTGAAGAGTCCCTGATCTCCTTAGGATCCATCCTTAAGGGTTTATACTGACATAGCAAGGGGGCCTCTAGATCCAGCTCTAACTCTAGGGACAAGGACCATTCTCGTTTGAAGGTGCCCTGCCAAAGAGTTGTTAAGTATTTTGATTATCACCTCTGCAAATTATAACAAGTAAAAAGAAAGTGGAAATTGGATTTTAATGAGCTGCTGGATTGTACAAGTCATTGTACTTTACACTGATTTTGTCTTCACACCAAACCTATGTGAAGTAGGTGCCATTTTCCCAAAGTTACTTACAGGTGAAAAGGATTCAAAGAAATTTAAAAATATTTCTGGGAACACCGTACAACCACCTAAATCCATATGACCCTAAAGTCTGCATTCTTTTGACTACACACCCTCCTGCTTCCCAGATCCTCTGGGGAGGCCTGTATTAAATGCAGGGACTTCCAGACATAGCATAACTTATAAGTCATTATCACCTTGCTGAGCAATTAGCTGAGAGCCAAGTATGGGGAAAAAGGAAGAAGGGACTAAAGGGAATGGAGGAAGGATTGAAGCCTTGCTAACTGGACAGTAACCATGTAAGGTAAAAGAAAGGTAAGAGTACACCTGAAACTAACTAAACCTCATCCTCAATTTTGCTAATGGCCAGATGAAATAGTTGGAGTGAGATATATCCCCTGGAACAGATGAAGAAACCAAAGCACAGCAAGTACAGGTTTGGATAGCACCAATAGCAATTTAGTGGCAGCAGGACTGGTCTCCAGTTGTACCATCCAGCATCTTCTCCTCCAAGCTATATGACACATCTCCCAGCTGCATCCTGGTCTTCTCCTGTATTCTTCATGTCTGTCGCTTCATCCAATGGCCCAGCTAGAAACCTGGAACTCATCTTGGATTTTTCCCAATACCATCAACCCCAGAATCTAAGCCGTCACCAAGTCTATTTAATTTTACCTGATAGATGCCTCTTGTCCCCAATGATAACTCCATAATTCTGACTCCCATCACCTTCCCAACAACAATTCCTTACTAGACCTCCTATCTGTAGTTTGTCCAGTCTCTCCATTGCCAAATTTGACCCTATCACTCTGCTCACAGTTCTTCTCTGCTTCTCCCAACCCATGGAACAAAATCTAAACCCTTAGCATGCAAGATCCTTGATGCTCAGGACCCAGCCTCCTTACACATTCCTCCTAGAACTTTATCCTTTAGCAGAGTGAATAGATGGTCATTTCCCAAACATACAATTTCTTGTTCCTGCTCCCTTCAACTGGAATAGCTGCCCCTGGTTATCTATGTGAAATGTCCCTCTTCATTCTTCAGGTCTCAAGCAGGCTTTCCCACTCTTCCTATGGCTTTGCTCCCTATGGGCTTTGCACGCACCTCCATTACAGCATCTGTTGCACGTCATGGTCATGGTTTCCAAGTCTGACTCCACACAACAAACCCAGGAGCGGGCCATCCGAGTGGCACGGTGGTTAAGCGCTGGCTTGGGAAGCCAGGGGCTGCGGTTCGGGTCCCACATATGAGGGCCAGTGACATTGCCCTCAAAAAAAAACAAACTCAGGAGCTTCTTGAGGGCGCAGGAATGAATCTCCTTCAGCTCTCTAAACCCATTGCTTCACCTTCAACAGATACTTAACAAGTGAATAAAAGTGAGGGGGGTAATTCCAGTGACACTAACAATGCGGTCTTAACCACCCAAGGACTAAGATCACATTAGAATTTGGGGGACAATACTAGAGGGTGGGGGTAGAGAAGGTGTAATGGCCATGAAGCCTAAATTGAATTGAGGAGGTTCAGCAAAAAAAACTGTTGCCTAGAAGATTGCAGGACTGGGCCAGGCAAGAAGAAACAAATTGGGCAAGGCCGGGGCAGGGAGGCAGAGAGCAGGAAACAGCCCAGAGGGGCTGGGGGTGAGTGGGTAGGACAGAATCAGGAGAGAAATGTCCCCTGTTGTCCAACAGCAGGATTCAGTCATCATTGCATGAATGCCCCATTATACAAGTATTGACTCCGGAAGTAATTATGTGAAAGAATTTACAAATGTCTGCATAAGTGTTAACTCATACTTTCTCATTCCTTTAAACAGCTCTCTAGATTCATGTTTGAGGGCCGGGAAATAAAGTTGGTGATGACTTGTGCAGCTTTCATCACAATGAATCCTGGATATGCAGGTAGAACCGAATTGCCAGATAATTTGAAAGCCCTGTTTAGACCCTTTGCAATGATGGTTCCAAATTATGCCTTGATTGCAGAGGTGAGTTACACCTTATAAAGCAGGAAAAATTTAAGCTGGTCTGTTTTATTTATCATTTGGTTCTATTGAAGTAGAAAGTTTCCTTTATAAATACACTGGCAAAGGTTGTACATAATTGTTTGTTCAGAAGAGTAGGTATGATTATTATCGTGTAGAATGTTTGCTATGATTGTTATCATGTAGAATGTTTTGGTGTGTGTGTGTCTGTTATATCCCTAATGCCCAGAATAGAATCTGGAATATAGCAGTAGGTCATTAAAACTAAAATTAATCAATGAGTTTAATTAAGCAGTTCATTAGGGTTTATTAGTTCCTCCAGAAATTAAAATGTCTGGATTCATTCTCAAAGTACTGTATCACTCTCACTTCTCTTTGTACATTATTTTTTATTAGAGCCAGGGACTATTGAATAGCAGCAATACTAACCACTATGATTGAGGGTGCAGATTGGTTTGTAAGTCTGTATCAGCTTAGCCAAAAAATAGTAATCATTAATAAATTAATTATTTATATTGTATTTGTTCTTTCTGTGTCTGTCTAGGAATCTTACTATTTAAACTGGTTTTTGTTTGTTCATACTAGTTAAGAACCAATGTAATTCTTCATGGTACTTTTTACCAAGGTATAATTTATATACAGTAAAGCAGAGATCATAGGAATACAACTCAAGGGATTTTTACACATGGATCCACCTGTGTGACCACCAAGACCAAAATAAGGACATTTTTCAGGACTCCAGAAGACCCCCTGTGCTCAGCACTGAACATTTCTTAACAAGGAATGCTGCTCCTTTTGGAATGGAATTTCCCAGAAAGCACAGATTACTCCTGTGGCTAGTAATTCCTTGGATAACAGCTAATTTAAAATGTTCCTTTGGATGAAGTAAAAGTATTTACCTAAGAATTGATTAAACCATGCCAAATCCTATCATTAGAAAAATTACAACTTTTATTAGTATAATGTTTACAGCATCTTGTGGGTCCCCTAGTGCCTCCTGTGGGCATGATGGGGTGGCAGGCAGTTAAGTCAGGTGGTATCTTCACTCTAGACCCTCTGTGGACAGTGACAATAAATGACTTGCTCATTGTCCAAAGCTGGTAAGAAGAAAATCAGGTTTAGAAATCAGTCCAACATTTTATTCATATCTCATGTTTCATCCTATTGTTATGTTATTCAGTAATTAATTGGAGAAATTGAAAATCCAGTCTACTGAGTGCTATTCCTATGTTACAGATTGATTGAATCAGGGTCTGCCATCAATAAAATTTTTTTTTAAGATTTTATTGGGGAATTGGGAGAGGAGAACAGACAAGTTGCTGTCCTTTTGTTCTTCAGTCTAGTTGTAGAGGACATTGTTTCACTGGCCCATGTTGGTATTATCATTGTGATCTTCCCGGGTGACGCAGTCGCTTGCCAGCCATTGGACGGCTGCTCACAGTGGCTGCCGGCTGCTCATGCTGGCTGCCAGCCACTCACAGTAGCTCACAGCAGCCCACTGCAGCAGGGGCTGCAGCCTACACCGTTGCAGGTGAATCATGGCAGCCAGGTCCAGGTCGAGCTGTTGTTCTCCATCTTAGCTGTAGAGAGGCAGCATCACTGGCCCTCATATGTGGGATCCGAACTGGGGCCCTGCTGCTCAGAGCTGGCATCCCAAGCCAACTCCTAACCAATGCGCCACTCAGCTGGCCCAGTAAATATTTTTAATCACCTGCAGTGTGCAAGCTCTGTGCTAATAAGTAGTAACCGCAATCAACAAAACAGACACCAGTAGGAAATCTCTGCATCATTTCATATCCTGATTCTGAGGCCAACTATAGTGATTCGAGCTGATTATAGATTAAAGGAAGGACCTACTGCCACTATCATTATTGATGTATTTAGCCAAGATGCAGAAACTTGTCAGAAGCAAGGTAGCCTCCTCGGGCAGGGGACAGGCTGCAAACCTTGGCATAAAGTCCTTTGCTTTCCAGGGAGCACATTGCTAGTATTGACACTCAGATCAGAGAAGCTCAAATCTTGCTTTTGTACTCAGGCCTTATAACACCATCCAACCTTGATGATGGGAACATTTTTTTCAAGTGGTGGGCTCTCTGCTCTTTGAACCAAATGTCACTTAGGCCACATCTTCATCTATAGAAAGCATAATCCATGCTCATGCTCCCCTCCCCCAAATAATAGCCCACCTTCCACCTTCTTGTGGCACAAAAAGCACTTTTCCCTTCAATTTTTACATTACTTTGTTAAATGACATAACAGCTTGGAGAGTTGTAACATCTAAAATAGATTTTGAATACATTGGTATTATGTCAATATATTGTTGTCAATATATAAGATAGTAAGCATTACATTATGCTTTTTCAAGGTAATTCTATATTCTGAAGGATTTGAATCCAGTAAAATATTAGCAAGAAAAATGACTCAGATGTACAAGCTTTGCAGCGAACAGCTCTCTCAGCAGGATCACTACGACTTTGGCATGAGAGCTGTGAAGTCTGTACTGGTCATGGCTGGGTAAGAAACCAAGGTGGTCAAGAGGAAAACTCCAAACCATGTAATCAAATGTGTTAAATAATTCGTGGATGGCTCTTAAAGCAACATAGCCAAGAATTAATAAATGGTAGCTGCTGCAGTTGTCATCATTCTTCTCTTGACACTCCTATTCCACAGTGGAATGGGACATCTCTATGCCACAAACGTTCTTCACTCTGAGACCCAACATGGTTGCCCCAGGCTGAACCTGAATCTCAACTAAGCTTTGGCTAATTTTCATTTTCCCTTAATTTATCACATACATTGTGTTTTAGAGTACAAAAGCCTTTCCCGCCACACTATGGATGACTAGACTTAAAGGGCACACAGTTCGTTATGTACATACAATAATGAAGTCATACAGGTTGCCTGACAAAGCCTGAAGCATGCAGAAAACTGCAGTTGCATCATTCTGTCTTCAATCCAGGCTTTTGTCCAAGACTTCACCTCTGTCTTTACAGTATGGTCCACGACTGAGCTTCTTTCTAGTGAGTTGTCTCTTTTCAGGCCTCAACTTCTCTCTTGGTATGCTCTTGAAACTCCTGCCTCTGGAATCCCCAGCTTGTCCAGAGTCTCTGAGAAAATCTTTCTCCTCTCTAGTCCTTCCTCTCAGGCCATGGCTCACTGGTCTGGGCTCTGCATATCCAGGGCCCCTTCTGCCTAGCTCCTGTACCCCTGGGTTTTGCACAGATCCCCCTGCCCTCTGTAGCCTCTGTTCTTTCTTTTAACCTCCCACATACACTATTTCTCCTCTTCACTGGATTGCCACGTAAGGAGAAGAAGGAATACTAAGAAGTTCAGATATACTTGCACTCAAAGAAAACAACTACAGCCCAGTGGGCAAGACAGACAAAGGAGCAGTCATCTGGGATATGATGTAGTGAGGGTAACCATAGGGCTGTGCCCAAGGTTTGCCCCGGAGAGGGACTGAGGAACTTTCTAGAGGAGAAAGTAACTGGGCTGGGTTCTGAACAGGAAATAAGAGCAAACAAAAAAAGCAAAGCAGCCTGTTCTGAGCTGACAGAAAAGAAAGTCAAAGGGATGTGAATCATCATGATGCATCCACAGATGCGTGTAAATTCAGGTTGGATTGATGGAGAAGGTTGAGAAAATGTCCTTGTCATCCTCCTCAAGGCTGTGTAGCCAGGTCCTGCCTTGTGCGCATCCTCTAATGGAGATGGACGCTCCGTGTAAAGGGAACACCATCCTTCCCTTTTAGCAGGAACCTGCAGAGGGCGGCGCCCCCTAAAGCTTTCTGCAAGTAGGCTTCCTGACCCACAGGTGAGGAAAATCATTTGATAATATGTTCTCATAATGTCATCTGAATTATTCCTTTAAATATAGGTCTTTAAAGAGAGAGAACCCAGACCTAAGTGAAGATGTGGTGTTGATCAGAGCTTTACGAGATTCCAACTTGCCAAAATTCCTAACAGAAGATGCTCTTCTGTTCAGGTAAGCTTCTAGATGTTACAGAATAAAGCATAGCTACCGTGTAAGGTACAGGATAGTCTTATCTGCAAATATGTCTGTCTCTAACAAGGAACTAACTGGCTCATCTTTTCTAGAGATACTTATTGCAGTTTTTAAAAACACTAGTTTAAAATAAAGGTACTGAAGTTTCAGCATCAGTCTATTTATTTTTTTCCAAAATATTTATCACCAGGCTGTGTGCTATGCAAATTAGCATTCGGTTACAAGTTCCTGATCTAAGAGAAGTTTCCAACCCCAAAAAATCAGACTTGGGCTTAACATAAATGTGATTGCTTTTATTTGTATATGTCTACTTTTATTACTTAGTTTTATGTTTATCCAAGTCTCATATGTGGTTTTAAAAATAAAATAGTATCATAAATTAATCTCCTGAAAAACAACAGTTCCCTGCCATTCACCAACTCCTACTTCCTAAAAGCTATCATTTTCCATTGATTCATTCATTCATTCATTTTGCTATTTCCCTCCATATATTTAGTACCATGTCTCTGCCATTTCTTAATTTTTCAGTTTTAGATATTATCTAATAAGTTACTAATAGGGAGATGGGTATGGACATACATCTCTTCCCCTCGACCCATCCTCTCTGTATAGTCATACTGCAATATAACTTGAACTAAATATCCAGGATTTCCATAACTTATCATAGCTATATAAGTTAATCCATTACCTACTTTCCTATACTGTAAATCTATCATTAATTCATCTCCAAATTCTGCCAGAGTGTAAATCTCCTAAAAACAAACAAACAAACAAACAAACAAACAAAATCTTCAATGATACAAAATATTCTGTTGAATTTGTCTCTTTGGAGCCCTCTGTCCTGCTCTAATCAGGACTGGTTGCCCATTACCCCTGGTGCCCATCCATCATCCTGGGATGTCCATTTATGACTATGCTAGGGATTCTCTCTGCCTTTGTCTTCTATCAGTGCCCCTGTTTCCCAGATCATGTGTCTGTCTACTCCCTTTTGGTAGGACACAAAATGAAAATTCCTATATAGCTGTCTTTGCACATTTATGATATTTCTGTAATTGAGACTGTAGGAAGTAAGTTCACTAGGTTGTAGGGTATGAACATTTTTAATTTAGATAGAGTCTATCAAGATGTCCTCCAAAGACATCTTACATTTATATAAATGGTTTTATGAAAATGCTCATTTCCTTTTAAATGTTTTAAAGAGGAACCAAAAAAAATGGATGCATTTCTTTAATTATTAGTGTCATTAGTCATGTACACTTATTAGTCATGTATATTTATTATTTCTTAGAGCATTTTTTATTGTGCTCTTTTACTTACTAATTTGTAGGAACTCAAACTTTATCTGGTATAAAAATTGGAAATATTTTCTAAAAGTCATTAAGTTTATATTGGGTTGTCGGAAAAGTCATGACACATTTTTGCAACAAAAAACATAGAAAAAATACATCATGACTATTCTGACAACCCAATATGTAAAGGCTTTTACCTTATGGAAGTTTGTCTTTTGTTTGTTTTTATATTTTCACTTTATCAACAATTTTTACAGTTGTAGATTTCTTGTCTATCTTAGAAAGACCTTCTTAACACAGTGATGCAAAATTCATCCTTTAAATTTTCATCTAGTACTTTTGTTGGCATTTTATGTTAAGGTCTTTACTGTATCTCAAATGCATTTGTGTATATGGTGTGAGGTAGGGATTTAGCATCTTTTTTACCCATAGAAACATCTCATATTAACTCTTTCCCACAGAACAGTCAAATTTTCCTTTACTCCTTTTTTTACCTAGTACTAGTTCATTACTTTTAATTCTATCTTATTTTCTAAATATCTACATATAGTTATAAGCATATATAAATACATTTAGGGAAAGTTGAGTTATAAATATAATTTTAAAAATAAATTGATAAATTCATCACCTTCTTCTGTATGTTTGGTACTGTGCCATGTACTGTGGACAATACAAAAAGATAATAGGTATTCCTTTTCTCATAAAACTCCCAGTATACTGAAGAACATTGGTCTACTGTACAGGAAACAAACAAAATCAAACACAATATCAGAGAAATAATAGATTCTGGTATAACTCATAGGACAGAGTAGTACTGTGTATGTTTAGAAGAAAAAATCAATGAGAAAAATAAGACATTTTAATTTTTAATCAATTGTAACAAATATGGGGAAAACTCAATGATTAATGGTTATTAATCGATTTTACTTTTGTTATTTCAGTGGAATCATATCTGACCTTTTTCCTGGAGTCCAAATTCCAGAACACGATTATGGTATATTGCAATCAACAATTATAGATGTCATGAATAAACAAAATCTTCAGCCTGAGATATGTATGGTTAAAAAAGTGATACAATTCTATGAAACCATGCTAGTAAGGCATGGTGTTATGTTAGTCGGGCCAACAGGAGGTGGCAAGACCACAGTTTACCGAATACTTGCAGAAACTTTAGGGAATTTGCAAAAACTTGGTTTAGACAATCCTTTTTACCAACCAGTTAAAACATACATTCTTAATCCTAAATCAATTACAATGGGTGAATTATATGGTGAAGTTAATAGCATAACCTTGGAGTGGAAAGATGGTTTGATGGCACTGAGTGTCCGAGCAGCTGTGAATGATACTTCGGAAGACCATAAATGGATCATCAGTGATGGGCCAGTGGATGCTCTTTGGATTGAAAATATGAACACAGTGTTGGATGATAACAAGATGCTTTGCCTGGCTAACAGTGAGAGGATTAAACTCACACCTCAAATCCACATGCTTTTTGAGGTAAATGTATATGTCATACTGTAGAGTGAAGAAATCATTCATTAGATTGGCATACCATCATAATTTTTTTCTCACAATGATGTATCATTTAGTATCTGTAAGACCTACCATGGTGTTTCCTTTATGTATTAAATACTTATTAAATTGTCCATTTGTAATATATTGTCCATCCTGACAATGAAAGTTTCTATAATAAATACTGGCTTCCTCAGCACCTGTTTTTATTTTCCTTTGGAGGTATTTATATACATATTGATGAATTTACATGATTTGAAATGCTTTCTAAGTTAAAAAAAATTGTTGTGTTTAAAGTGAATAAATTATCCTATGGTAGAATGAATATTTTATGGAGGGTTTGGAAAAGGCATATGGACCAAATAGAGTGACAAAATATTACAGAAGATAACCACCCCTCCTGTATTCATTCCTCAAACATTGATTGAATGTCTAGTATATGCTAGGTATTAGGCCAGGTGTTGGATACAAGAATGAAATGGAAAAGAAAAGAGAAGGAACAAGAAATACCTCCTCCCTCCCATAGGATTTGACAGTATCCGCCTATAACTACCAGTTTTCTAACCTCATGCTTAACTTTCCTTCTCCATTTCTGATTACTTACAGCTTCCCCACTATCTTCCACATATAGCTTTTCAGTGTTAACTTAAGCTTCAAACATATGATTCATTAATATTGAAGGAATAAGGAAGTATCATATTAGTTGTTTCCTGTTCAACTTTCTTCAATTTTAGGTCCAAGATCTCAGGGTTGCCTCTCCTGCAACAGTCAGTCGATGTGGAATGGTGTTTGTAGACCCTGATGAACTGAAATGGATGCCGTATGTTAAAACATGGATGCAGGGTATTTCTAAAAAAGTAAGTACAACCAGCTACTCCCAGTATCTCAGTTTGTCAGGGTTCATACTTCCCTTAAGTGCCCAAACTGCAGTAAGATAAGGTCTCACTGTGCTTGACTGAGGGAATTCTAGCATGTACCAGGTCCCTCGCCCTGAGAACTCTTGGGATCATGCAGAAATGTTTGTATACTCCCCAAATCTGTCCTAATTATGTGTTACCTCAGCCTCCATCTGCCTAGTCACTCTGGTTCCTGCCTCCTCTGCCTGGCTTCTCTCCAGACTGGTTCCTCTCAATGACAAACACAAACCACTTCCCTGAGTCCCCTAAAACACAGAGAAGGATGGGTCATTAAAAAAAAAAAAAAAAAGATTTTGCTGTAACTTTGGGATAATGAAAGGGAATCACAATGAAAACAAACACATTTCAGTCCAGGCTGTCATCATGTTTAGATTTTAGAAACCACTAACCCCACTGAGAGCCAGAGAGAAGAGGAAACCAGTTTACCTCCCACCCAGTCATACATCCATGACCCCAAACGCATTCTAACCTCAGAAGCAACATTGTACCCCAAGTGAAGGAAAGCTTTTATATTATTATTTGGAACAACTTGGTTCCATGTTAATTTCTGTACCCTCTCCATTCTAAAATAGGATTTCTTTCAAGCCATCTTTTGAAATGTTTTGCCCCAATCCAGTCTCCACTCTAAGAAAGCCATCTTCTTTTTGCCTCTCCCCCTCCAAAGATGAATCAGAAAACTATTGTTTTTCTCATTCTTAGACATCAACATTTTAACAGTATTGTGGTCTAGTCTCAGAGTACCTTATTAAAGGAAGTAATTCTCAGAGTTGAGAATTTATCATGGCGCACCATTAGATTTTAAACCTTCCCAAATGCACTTTTTAAAAATTAATAGACTTTATTACTTAGAACAGTTTTAGGTTTACAAAAAATTTTTAGGAGTACAAAACATTCTCATATTCTCCCTTTCCTCCAAACACAATTTCCCGTTAATAACATCTTGCATTGCTGTGGTTCATTTGTTAAAATTGATGAACCAATATCATTATACATCATTGATATTGATACACTGTCAATATATTATTGATGTGTCAATATCAATACACTGCTGATACACTATCAATAATGATTCATTGATACATTTATTAAAGTCTGTAGTTTGCATTAGGGTTTACTCTTTGTGTTGTACAATTCTATGGGTTTTGAAAATGCATAATTGTCATGTATCCACCATTATAGTATTAAACAGAGTAGTTTTACTGCCTTAAAAAATCTGCTCTGCATATTTACATCCATCCACTCTCCCTCAACCCCTGAAAACCACTGATCTCTTACTGTCTCCATAGTTTTGCCTTTTCCAGAATATCATGTAGTTGGAATCATACAGGATGTAGCTTTTCCAGATTGGCTTATTTCACTTAGTAATACACATTTACATTTTCTCTGTATCTTTCTGTGGCTTGATAGCTCATTTCTTCTTATCATGGAATAATATTACATTGTATAGATTTACTAAGTTTATCCACTCACCTACTGAAGCACATCTCAATTGGCAATTCCAAGTTTGGGCAATTATGAATGACTATAGTTTACACTGCTGCATGATATATAGGAAAGTAATTAAGAAAGTGGATCCTAAGAGTGTTCACCACAAGGAGAAATTTTTTCTTTCCCTTCTATTGTATCTATATGAAATTATGGTAATCATTTCACAATACAGCTAACCCTTGAACAGCAGAGGTTTAAATTGTGCAGGTCCACTTATATGTAGTTTTTTTTCCCAATAAATACAGTCAGTCCTTCGTATCCATGGGTTTTGCATCTGGAGGATTCAACCAAATGTGGATCGACAAGAGTATTTTCCCACTCCTGACTGGATTCCCAGCCACCCGTATAAAATACTGCTTTTGATCCATGGTTGGTTGAATTCACAAATTGAAGGGCCAATTGTAGAGTCAAAAATTATATGCATGGGGGCCAGCCCCCAACCCCTGTGTTGTTCAAGGGTCAACTGTATATATAAATCAAATCATCAATCTGTACACCTTCAACTAATACAGTGATGTATGTCAATTATTTCTCCATAAAACTTGAAAAAAATTAAAACCAAAAAAAAGTTCCTATAAACACCCATGTTCAGGCTTTTGTGTGAACTTTTCAACTCATTTGAGCAATACATAGGATTGTGGTTGCTGCTGGATCATATGGTAAAACTATGGTTAGCTTTGTTAGAAACTGCCAGGTTGTCTTTCAAAAGACCATTTTGTATTCACACCAGCAATGAATGAGAATTCTCGTTGCTCCACATCCTCTCCAGTGTGTGGTGATATTGGTGTGTTAGTAGGTGTTTAATAGGTGTGTAGTAGCATCTCGTTGTTTTAATGTGAAATTCTCTAACAGGTGATGTTGAGCATCTTTTCAAATGCTTATTTGCCATTTATATATGTTCCTTGATGTGGTGTCTGTTCAAATTTTGCACTCACTTTTTATTGGGTCATTTTTTTTCTTATTGTTGAGTTTTAAGAGGTTTTTTTTTTTTTATATTTTGGATACAAATCCTTTATCAGATACATGTTTTGCAAAGGTTTTTCTCCCAGTCTGGCTCGTCTTTTCATTCTATTAACAATATCTTTCAGAGAGCACAAGTTTTTAGTTTTAATGAAATCTAACATAAATTTTTCTTCCATGGGTTGTGCTTTTGGATACAAATGAGTTTCTCTAAAAACTCATTTCTAAATCTAAGGTCACCTAGATTTTTCTCCTTTGTTATGTCCTAGAAGTTTTACAGTTTTGCTATATCATTTTACTTGTAGGTCTATGATCCATTTTGAGTTAATTTTTGTGAAAGGTGTAAGATCGTTGTCTACATTCATTGTTTTGCTGCTTTTTTTTTTTTGCATGTGAATGTCCAGTTGATTCACCACCATTTATTGAAAACACTATTCTTTCTCTATTGGATTGCCTTTGTTCCTCTGTCAAAAATTAATTGACATATCAGTATGGGTCTATTTCTGAGGTCTCTATTCTGTTCCGTTCATCTATTTGTCTAGTTTTTTGCCAGTGTCACACTCTCTTGAATACTGTAGCTTTAAGTCTGAAAGTTGGGTAGTATCAGTTCTCCAATTTTGTTCAATATTATGTTGACTATTCTGGGCCTTTCGCCTCTCCATGTAAACTTTAGAATCAGTTTGATCCACAAAGTAATTTGCTGGGATTTTGATTCAGATTGCATTGAATCTACATAGATCAAGTTAGGGAAAACTGACTTCTTAACAATATTACGTCTTCTTATCCATGCACATAGAACATCTCTTCATTTATTTAGATCTTCTTTAGTTTCTTTCATCAGAGTTTTATAGTTTTCCTCATATAGATCTTCTATATGTTTTGTTAGAATTATACCTAAGTATTTCATTTTTTGAAGCTAAGTAAATGGTGTTTTATCTTTAATTTAAAATTCCAATTCCTCACTGCTGGGATATAGGGAAGCAATTGACTTATGTATATTAACCTTGTATCCTGAAACCTTGCTGAAAATGCTTATTGTTCCATGTGTTTGGGTCTTTTGTTATATTTTACTATTATTATTATTATTATTATGTCAGTTCTTCGGGATTATCTTTGACATAGATAATTATGTCATCTGTGAACAAAGACAATTTTATTTCTTCCTTCCCAATCTGTATATCCTGTATTTCCTTTTATTGTCCTATTGCATGAGCTTAGACTTCCAGTACAATGTTGAATAGGAGCGGTGAGAGGGGCTGCATTCTTTTTAAAATCTTTGGGAATTATTCCTACTACCTTACATAGATATTTTTTAATGTTTTCTTTTATGGTTCTTCTTTTTTATTATTCCTAATCGTGAGAGATATCATCAGTATAGAAGACTGCATGAAATACATATTGACAGTTTAACAAGTTTATAAACACCAATCAAGATGTAAGATATTATCAGCTATCCAGAATCTCCCCACATGTCCCTTCCAAGTCATAGGTTTGAAATTTTATTTATTTATTATCTTGTGATATTTATACCCTTTAGTCTAAAAGTCACAAAACATATTATAATATAAAGAATATGAACCAACTATTTCTAAACTTAATTACATATTTCATCTGGTCTTGCTAAAATATATTTGTTTGTTTTATTTTCAGCTAAATGAGGAAACTCAAGAATATATATTGAACCTTTTCCAACGTTATGTTGATGATGGTTTAAATTTTATCAATAAAAAATGCAGCCAAGCAATCCCACAAGTGGACATTAGCAAAGTTACTACACTCTGTTACTTATTGGAGTCTTTGATACTTGGGGAAGATGCAGTTAATTTGACAATGGTATGAAAGGTTCTATTACTGCTATAAAGCTAGAAAACTAAGATTATTGTATATCTGCTTTGCAAATAAATAACTCCAGATTTTCTGTAATATGATCATTTGATTTTCAAGTTAACTTTTCAGGGGACTGATGGCTATGAATAGATTGATAGAATCCTTAAGTTGGAAGGAATGTTAGAGAGCCTATAGTTTACTCGTATACTCAGTGTTTAAATTCCTTTACAGTCCACAACATATTTCTAATGTGTCTGTCTAGCAGCTGTTCAAATACCTTAATGCAGGCATAAATAGAGTTACAATGGTCAGGTGGAACAAAAAAAGAACTTAGAGATTTTTTTTTTACATAAACTTTGCAATTCATTTCTTTAAATTAAATGTGTACTACTATCAAACATTGCTTTGTGAACCACTAAATGAAATATAAGAAACATAAGCTCTGACTTTGGCTCCGAATTGAGAGTTGGAGATAGGACAACCTCACACCCCTCTGCAGATGGCCGGGCCTCCAGCCTGAAGAAATCTGCAGGGTATTTTTCCAGCACCATTACCCCCTCACCACCGTCTGCTTCTGTGGCATGGACCCTGAGCAACGGAAGTGGCAGAAGTACTGCAAGCCCTCCAGGATCTTTGGGTTTGTGGCCAGACGGAATCACAGGAGAATGTGTGCCACCTGTTTGTGGCCAGACGGAATCACAGGAGAATGTGTGCCACCTGTTCGCGGAGTATGACACGGTTCAGCCAGCCTCTCAGGTCATCAGCCTGGTGGGCACTCTGCTGCAAGATGCAGAAAGGATGTAGGGCTGCTTCCTGCATACTTTCCCAGATATGCCAAGGAGCTTGCTCAGGAACCCCCGGCACTTCCTGAAAAGGGGCCTGTGGCCTCACTAAGGAACCAATGTACTAGACTGATGGAGAACAGTACTAAGAGGAAATCCTTGAACCCGTATGACCTTCTTCAGTGACCTTCATCCAGTCCCCTCCCAACACACCCCCGAGTCTCAGTTTCCTCGGCCATAAAAGGAAGCCAATACACAGGATCAACTGTTCTTCTCAGACTTTAGAGGGCATGTGACCAAGCTCCCTGTGATTCTGAAGTGCACCCACCTGTAAAAACCCCTGACTCCATCAGCCTGGACACTACGGACACAGCAGCCTGAGCTAGAGACCTGTTACCCCGTTTCATGGCAAACAGCAGGTGCTGAGTTGGGACCCAAGGGGCTCTGGCCCTAGGCTGGCCTGGAAGCAGATGTTATCCAAGGATTTAGGACCAAAGGAGATTTGGACTGACTCCATTTCCCTCCATACCTGTGTCTTTCTCCACTTCCCTGATGGCTTCTTAGGCAGCTGTTCCCAGGATAAAGCTGAACCCCTTGCTCTGGATTCTTCAGGATAGCGTGACCATGTTTACTGGGGCAGCTTAGCAACGGAGAACTTGCCCCCATGGTCAAAAACAACCCAGCTGTCTTCGTGTTCTTGATGTCTAATCCTCGCCACTGCAAATGAGTGTCAGAACCATTTTTTCTTTTACTTTTCTGGGAAGCAAGCATCCTCAACTAGTGTCACAGCTGCCCTAGTATTGTTACTTGTATAAACCACACCTGAGAAAGGGCAGCGAGATCCTTGCTCTTGAGAGCCGGCTCTCTCTGCTTCTGCCTCAGATCCAGCCTTGCTGAGTACCCCCCACCCACCCCCAAACCCCCGTCTGCCCTCGCAGTCTTCTATAGCCATGTGGTGTCAACTACCTCTATAGCCACACGAGGGCAGCAGAGAGTCAAGAATGCAAACAGGCAGCCACCCCAGGAGGCTTGTAGGCTTCTGGGGGGGTCCCTCCCACCCCACCCTACCCCCCCACCCTACCCCCAGAAGCTGGAATAGTTTGTCTAGCAGGCCTGGGGGCCTAAGGAAACCATACCATGAAGGTGGAATGGGAGGCTAAGAGAAGAAGCCCACTTTTGCTGTATGAGGAGCCAGTGCCCACCCCCTCCCAGCTGCAGGACCTGGCAGAGCATCGTTATCTTTGGCCAAAGTTGGGCCTGATGGATGATTTCAACCCAGGAAACCAAACTGAACTGAAGCGGCCCTGGGCTGGCGGGACCAGCTAAGACCAGCCTACCCAGCCTGTGGTCGGGCACTGCCCCGCAGACTGCAGAATGCTAGACAAGTTTCTCAAGGTCACAATCTGGGGGCTGGCAGAGAGCCCTCCATCTACCCATGGGTGCCTGTGTGGCTCCCATCACGGAAAATAAAGTTCCTGTGTTTGTACAAAAAAAAAAAAACAACAGAAGAAAAGAAACATAAGCTCTGCCCTTTTAAAAATGCATGAGTCTAAACAAAAGAAAACAGTCTTTAGACTTTGCAATTTAGGATTCTTTTGATGTTAACATAAAATATTAAAATTCTTTTTCTTTGTTTTTTTCAGGAACAAACAAGACTAAACACTGTACTATGTCAAACCTTTGTATTCTGTTATTTATGGTCTTTGGGTGGAAATCTAACTGAAAACTACTGGGATTCTTTTGATACATTTATTAGAACACAATTTGATGATAATTCCGATGCCAGGGTAAGAGCGAAATAAATTTAATTTTAACATATTAACTCTGAATCATTAAAACAAAATTTCAAGACTGAAACTTTAAGAGCGTTAGTTCTACTGAAAATATAAATTCTTCACTAAAAGAGTTTCTAAAATTATTCACTCTTTTTAACCATAGAGAATATTTACTGTATTAAATAATACAATATTTTAGAAGTCCTCTCCTGTCCATATGAAGAAAGTGAGGTATAAAATTGTATTTAAAAAACTCCCTGCTATAAATGAATATTGAATTCTAGTTAGTAAACTTATTCTTCATATTGGATTCTGAGATTTAGCAAATGAAAAAATATATTGAGGATAATGGCAAACAGGTTTCTCACTATTAGAGAAGGGATTTACAAATATGGAAGAAGAGGTGTGATTCAGGGGATCCAATATGGCAGAGTAGATAAAGGCTGTGCTTGCTTCCTCCCATGACCACATTACAATTGCGACTAAATTATAGAACAATCAACCTGGAAAATTATCTGAAGTCTAGCTGAACATAAGTCCTATAATTAAGGATATAAAGAAGAAGCCATGACAATGCTGGTATGGAAATTGGTAATCTCATTATAAAACTTATATGAAAATATAAAAGACCTATAATAACCAAGAGTCTAAAGAACAAATTTGGAGGACTTCATGAATTCAAGACTATAAAGCAACAATAATTAAGAGTATGGTATTAGTGCAAGGGTAGACAAGTAGCCCAGACAGGTAGACTAGTGCCTTACTTCAGAGGAGGATTCAGGTGTAGCTGGTATCGACAGGAAAGGGGAAGAAAGTTGCTTTCTGAGGTACTGGACATGTTCTATATTGTGCTTCATGGGTGCTTACATTGAAATTGACATATATAAAAACTCTTTGAACTGGATTCTTAAAACCTGACGAAAGATGTTATGTGTACCTCAAAAGGTTTTTTTTTTTTCAATATTATAGACTAGAAAGAAAATAGAGTGAATTACAGATAGTAGGGGTAAATATTATGCATTATTTGTACACACACACACACACACACACACACACATATGTACACACTAGGCCACCTTGCAAATGGATTTCTTTATTAAGTCACTGTCAAATGATCTTGAAACACTACTGCTGCCAGAATGAAACTTCTGAGATGCAGTCTAATCATGTCACCCACCTACTTAGAATCCTGAACTCTTGCTCCAAACTCTATACTTAGTTTCTTCGTAACCCGGGTCCATCTGTGTTCCTTGCCTAATCTCCCACAATGTGCAGTGCTCCCATCATTTCCAGCACGCACTTTCCACGGCTTGTCTCCCAGCCTGTTTTCTTAACCTGAACCCTGACTCTTCCTTCCCCACCCCACATCCGTTCCCATCTGACTCTTGCTTGTCCTTCAAGCCAGAGCCGTGGCATCAGCACCTCTTAGAAGCCTTCTTAAATCTTCAGCCACCACTATACTCCCCTGCAAGTAGAAATAAGCCCTCCCTCCTCTGTGAATGTACTGAAGTCCATTAGAATCCTTTTTTCTCCAGGGCTATTAACTAATGTCCTTGTGTCTCCATCTGAATTTCAGGGTCATTGACAGCAGAGTTTAGGTCTCAGTCAGCACTTGCCCCCAGCATCCAGACAGTATTTGTAATATAATCAATATATCAGATTTTTTTTTCCATGCATTGTGTTCCATGATTGTGTTTAAAAAATGGAACTCTGATACTGAAACAACTACTTCTCTACAAAGAAAAAGAATTCCAAATCCAGATATGTTCTATGACTGCCTTTGTGTCTGCCTGAATGTTTCTATTGCTGTGTGTCAATCTTATTGAAAATGGTACTTAATTTTCTATTTCAGCTCCCCAGTTCTGGCGATTTGTGGAGCGTTCACATGGACTTTGACACCAAACGGTTGGACCCCTGGGAACGAATCATACCCACCTTCAAATACAGCCGAGATGTTCCGTTTTTTGAAATGCTCGTCCCCACAGTTGACACAGTGCGCTTTGGGTACTTAATGGAAAAACTTCTGGCCGTCAGGCATTCGGTGCTATTTACTGGAACAACTGGAGTTGGAAAGGTAAGAAACCTTCCCCAAACAAGAAGGTTCTCTCCAAAAATGAGGGCATGGTGGACTTAGAATACTGAGCCCCATAAATAACACATTATTTCTCAAGGGAAATTCTTTTGAATTTTGATCTTTTTTTTTTTTTTCAGAAAAAATCTAACTATGCTGACTCTATATCGACCTTGGGAATTATTCCAAAGTTTGCCAGTTTCTGAATAAATCTTTGGTGTCAATATTATATGAACCAGAAGACCTTGGGGACCAATGTTTAGTGTTCGGGGACTTTTACGTTGTAGCCTGTGGAATTTCTGGGGCTGCCACTGCACGGGTTAGGATGGGAGCTAGCCCAAGCAGTTTGTGTCCCCAATAGACTATTGATGAAGGCCAGTCTGTCTGTCCCCTCCTGCACATTTCCTTGTACCTCACACAGCAACAGTGTTTGGAAAAAGTAAAATACAGAGGAAAGTGCTGATTATTTGGTTGTCTTCATTTTGAGGGGATTCCACATAAACAGAGATTCACTGCTTCCTCTCTAAATTATTTCTAAAAGAAGCTTGGGCCCTTCTGTGATTCTTGCTATTAAAGTGAGTTGACTAGTAACCAAGATGGATTTTGGTATGAAACTAAAATAAAAACTTTTTGCCAAGATAGAGCTAAGTAAAATATCTCTTTGGCTCTGATAAATATAATTAAAGGGAAGAGAAAGACAGGCATTTCAATCTGGCTTTACCCTCTTCTCCTTTTATCCTGTTTCTTACTCATTGTACTTGATTATTACTGATAAAGTCAATTGAAAGATATTATATTGAATGTGAAATAATTAACACTTTTTTAAAATTAAAGTCTGTTATTGCAAAAGGATTGCTAAGTAAGATTCAAGAATCAGCTGGCTATGTTCCTGTTTATCTAAATTTTTCTGCTCAAACTTCATCTGCAAGAACACAAGAGATTATTGAGTCCAAATTGGAAAGGAAAAGAAAAAATATTCTAGGTAAGAATGATCATTTTCCTTTGTCTCACACAAATTATTAAATTAATAAATCACAAAAACAGTACATGTAATAAATATACGATTGGATTTTTTTTTTTGCCTAATTTAATTGTAAAGGTGATTCAGTTAATGATATTCTTTCCTGTGCTATATACAGGGGGTGCTAAAAAAATGTATACACATTTTAAGAAAGGAAAAAACTGTATTAAAATTGTAATACTCAGGGCCGGCCGAGTGGCACATTGGTTAAGAGCTGGCTTGGGATGCCAGCGGCCCCGGTTTGGATCCCACATATGAGGGCCAGTGACACTACCTTCTACAGCTAACAATAGCTCCACCTGGAGCTGGGCTGTGCAAGCCCCGGTGATGGTGTGGGCTGCAGCCCCTGCTGCAGTGGACTGCCATAGGCTACAGTGAGTGGCCCGCAGCCAGCGTGAGCTGCCAATAGCCGCTGTGAGTGACCATCCAGAGGCCAGCAACCAATCTGCCTCATCTGGGAAGAGCGCAATGACGATACCAACATGGGCCAGTGAAACAACGTCCTCCGCAACTAGACTGAAGAACAAAAAGACAGCAACTTGTCTGTTCCCCTTCCCTGATTCCCCAACGCTGTTCCCCTCCTCCAATTCCCCAATAAAAGTTTTTTAAAAAATTGTAATATTCAATATATACCAATAACAAAAGATGAATACACATCATGTGTATACATTTTTTGGCACCTCCAGTATATAGATACCTTCCTGATGACAAGCAATTTATTTCCATCATCACCTTCAACTCATATCCTCAATCTCTGCCTCTCTATGACCCTCCCCCTCCCCACTCATACTCTATTTTCAAAGCTGCATTAATTTCCCTTTATTTAATACAACAAAACCACCTCTTTATATCTGGTGCATTGAGTTACCGGAACTCAGTAGGGAATAAGCATGAAATTGTTTTGTTTTCTTCTTCAGTCAGCAAATTCAGCCAGGCTTTGTTAGATCTCCCTCATCCCTTCTTATTAACTGCTTAGATAAAGAGCATAATTTTCTGGTCACTTTCAGTTATTTTGAGGCTGGTTCAATGTAAAGCTTCAATGGGTTTGAGATTTCAAACCCAGTATAAAGTTCTTCCTCTCCTCTGTCATCAGCCATGTTTGTGGCGGCCCAAGGTGCTGAAGGTGGAGGGGGCATGGGTGCTCTTATCCTTCCCGCCCTTCCCCTAGGAGGCTCTGGCTTGTTGGGATGGGAGGAGTAGAAGGAAAAGACAAATGTGTTCTCCCTACCTAGTGCTTAGGTTTCTGTGTGGATTGTCCCTGCTGCTCTGGCTGGTGCTGAATGACTGTCCATGCTCTCTGGATGGCAGGCTTCCAGGAGCTGGCTCTCTGAGGGATTCCCAAGAGAGCTGTGCACAGGTGAAGCATTGGCCTCCCCACTGGAAGGTTCCCTAATGTGGGGAATCAGTCTCAACTCCCTCAGTCACATCCTGCAGTGGTACATCCTACAGCCTCTTGCAGCTGGGATCTACTAGCCCAGCTCACAGCCCTCCTGGGCATAGCACTAGCCAGAGCTCAGGCTCAGCTGCCTTCCACGCTGTCCATCATCTAATGGACGATACCAGCTGCTTCGTTGCTTCTTTCTTTTCCTTTTTCCCTGTTCAGGTAGGCACAGGACAATGGATGCCAGTCTTTCTTGTGGGGGCCCCAAATCTTTACAAATAATTATTTTAATACCCTTCCCTACACCCATCCTGCTTCTTGGTTTCTAGGGACTGGAGGATGGAATGGAACACTGAGTTTGCCTCAGTTACCTTGGAACTGTCAAGTGCCAGATAGAGTCACCTCCTCTGCTTAAGTTGTTCTCTTTTCTCTGTTATCATTCATTCTTTTTTTTTCTGTGAAGTGTGTATATCAATTTTCTTTAAGCTAAAAATGATATCATCCAGCTCCACTGAACATGGTTTCCCTTTGATGTTATCAGGATCCTTTTGAATATCCAGCCCTGTTTTCCCTGTAGAGGGCGGTGAGATGGCATTTAGGTAAGGAAGCTTTGGAGTTCTTCTGCTTCCTACTATGAAAAGAAAATGACTCCTTACCCCATGCCCAGGCCACACAGTTGGTGAGGGTAGTGGCAGAGGCTGGGATCCAGAAAAGTCAGGGCCTAACTAGAGAGCTGGCATCATTGTGCACTTCTGAGAGTAAGGGTGAAGGACCCTCTGGCAATGTGGACATCCGGTGAGGTCCATATCTCCCTGCAGGGGCCTGGTTGGGGCAGAGAGGGGTCTTTCCTCCTTGAGGCAAGACTCTGCTGGGGCTCTCTTCACTCCTGAGTGAAGAACTGAGCTCATTATGACCTCCAGGGTATTCATTGAGTCAAAAGCCTTACCTAAACTTTGGTTTACATTTTCCAAAGGCAAATCATAGGTTTTCAATTAAATTTACTTTCTTTCCCCAGGAGCACCAGGAAACAAACATGTTGTGATTTTTGTTGATGATCTAAACATGCCTAGACTGGATCACTATGGCTCTCAGCCTCCGATTGAATTACTTCGGCAGTATCAAGATTTTGGTGGATTTTATGACAGAAACAAACTTTTTTGGAAAGACATACAGGTTACTTTAGGTTTTAAATTACTTTGCATGTTTACATTTAAACAGCAAGGACATGTGGTGTGTTAGTGTGCTAGGGTTGCCATAACAAAGTCACTCAAACAACAGAAATTAATTTTCTCACAATGCTAGAGGCTGGAAGTTTGAGATCAAGATGTCAGCAGGGTCAGTTTATTCTGAGGCCTCTCTCTGGCCTACAGATAGCACTCTTCTCGCTATGTCTTCTCATGATCTTTTCTCTGTACCCATATGTGTTCCAATCTCCTCTTTTTATAAGAACACCAGTAATATTGGGGCTATGCTAATGACCTCATTTTTAATTCATTTACCTCTTTAAAGACCCTATCTCCAAATACAATCACATTCTGAGATGCTGGGCATTAGGACTTCAACATATCATTGGCCATGGGTAGGGAGAGAAAGACATAATTTAGCCCATAACTTATGGCTTCAGTGTTTCTTATGTGTAATTCATCAGTCAATATTGAGCTCTTGTTGTGTTTGATTCAGGAGGTTAATGGACAAGTAAGACAGCCTCCACCTCCCAGAGGGCTCAGCTTTGAGGGTAGATGGATATGTATTTATAAGGCAGGGTGATGAGTGGACAGGAAGGAGGCAGAGTGGAAGCTGGGTCAAGGATGAGAGAAGCCATCCCAGGGAAGGTGAGGTTGGAACAGGATTTTGTGGGCAGAGCATGGTGACGCAAGGAAAGAGCATTGTGCATCTCAGAGGCAGGGAATGTGAAACAGCTCAGAAGGTGAGCACTAAAGCAGTGGAGATGCACAGGTCAGCCCAGGGGACCATGGTACCAATGATGTGGATTTAGTTATCCTCTAAGTGATGGGTAGCCTCTGAAGAAAATGTTATGGAAAGATCCCCTTGGTTTGGGGGGATGGGGGCTGGACTAGAGAGGAGGCAAGACAAGAGGCAACTGCAATGTCGTATGTTGATCAGTTGATGAAAATGTGACGAGAGGCTCACTAGAACCTAACCTTGTACTTCCCTGAGACCAATGGTTCAGTGTGTGTTAATTCAGTGTTCCTGACAACTTTATAGAACATAACTACCACAAACAATGAGAATCAATTAGCATTTGTTGAATGGATATATTTTAACTTGATTACAAATTCTTACAAATTTTTAAGATTAAACTTTTACATAGGAGTACTTATATGAAGTGTGATCACAAAATACGGTGAATGTTTAAATTTTAAAAAAATTATTACAGTAAAAAACACATTGCCACTAATCCCCCTCAGAACACTCCCCCCCCCCATGCTTCAAACACACTTATCCCATTGTTCTTGCCATTTTCTGAAGCAGTTCTGAGAGTGTCATTACTTCATCCACCATCGTAACAATACTCTGTGTCACACATTGCTTCTGGTAATGCAATTTCTGTCAAATAAAAACATTACAGTGTGTCCTCATCCACCTTATTCACCGGATCTAGCATCATGCAACTTCTGGCTCTTCCCCAAAGTCAAAATGACCATGAAAAGTAAATGTTTTGAATCGATTCAGGACATCGAGGCAGCCACAACAGTGCAACTAAAGACACTTAAGAACGAGGACTTCCAGACCTGCTTCAGAAAGTGGCAAGAACGATGGGATAAGTGTGTTCCAAGCAAGGGGGAGTATTTTTTTTTTTTTTTAGCTGAGCCATCCTGCCACCTGTTGGCAGCTCAACGGCAACTCAGCTCGGGCTGGCCTCGAACAGCTGTTGCTCAGAGCTCAGCTCGCACTCTTGAGCGAGCTCTTAACCAACTGAGCCACTCGGCCGGCCCAAGGGGGAGTATTTTGAGGGGGATTAATGGCAATGTGTTTTTTACTATAATAAATTTTTTTATTTAAACATTCACTGTAGTTTATCGCACCTCATATAAGGCAGATGAGCTAGTTGAGTGACAACTATCTGGGGCCTTGATTTGTTTCATCTACAAAGTGGGGGGTAGCAGCAGTGATCCCCTGGGGTGGTTGTGAGGATTAAGTCAAATAATATGCAGGAAAATGTAATGCAATGCTGGCAAAGGGTAGGTCCTCAAAAACTGCTGGTTCTGAGCCCTGCCATTGGCATGGACAGATCTCATCTCTTTCTTTGCTGGGTGACCCAAGTGGCTTTCTCCCCGGACAGGATGTAACGATTGTATCAGCATGTGCACCTCCAGGCGGTGGCCGCAACCCCGTGACTCCCCGCTTCATCCGACACTTCAGCATGCTGTGTCTTCCGACGCCCTCAGAGCACAGTCTAAAACAGATTTTTCAGGTGAGCGTGGGTTTAAATTTAGGCAAGAGGGAAAAGGATAACATATTTGTTCTAAGACTCCCACAATCAAAACAGTCTGTTGTGTTTCTTGAGAGCCCATCTGTCCCTGTCCTGAGCAGAAACCAGGTAAACACAGGGTATCTGGGAGGTAGCTGATAGGCATTTGCATCACTGCCTTCTGTGTTTGTGGTCTCGGAGATAGTTTTAGAAATGCAGAAAGACTGTCAAAACACAGCCCCTACCGTTAAGGATGGCTGTACCCCCGGAGCTTGCCACATTGTACTCTGCACAGTTAGCAGACCTCATCCACTGCCCCGCTCCCACCTCCTTGCTCATCTGCTGCCTGACCGCCAGGTCTGGGTGTCCACGTGCCACCAAACACAACCCTTGGTGTCCCCCACAAGCTCAAGCTCAACACAACTCAGACTTCATCACTTCTGCAAACACCATCACCTCCCACAGAAACAAACGCCCATATTTCTCCCACCTGTACAAACTTCCCTAAGGGCCACTTTCTCATCCTTTAAATGGGGAGGAAAACCATGCCTGCCCTATAAGTGCCAACAAAAGTATTTAATAAATGTAAGGCATTCTTTTAAATAGAATGAAAGAGTATGAAGCAGCATGGCTGGAGCAAGCATGCCATAATCAGGCAGCAAAGACTGCTTAGAGAAGACGGACTGTGAGCTGAGTCCTGGAGGAGGGAATGGACAGGGAGGGGCAGGTCCTGGGAGAGGGGGGCTTGTGGGTGAATGTAATCACAGAGGTAGGAAATGGTGAAATGGGTGTCCAGCTAGAATGAGACAACTAGGTAATTGGTCTGGAGAAGCTGACTTTGGTGGTGATCACCCAGAAGCCAAAGAGGGGTGTGATGTGGGGATGAGGGAGCCTCTCTGCATTTACAGCACTGGCCTCTCCTGCCAACAGGCCCCGTTAGAGGAGAGAAAGCAGAGCCAGCCTGTGGAAAGTAGTTGTCCTATCGAAGTAGCTTACATCCATGGGAAATTAGTTTTAATAAATCTCAAGTTGTTCTGGGCCGGCAGAGTGGCTAGTTGGTTAAGAGTTGGCTTGGGGGCCGGCCGAGTGGCGCATTGGTTAAGAGCTGGTTTTGGGATGCCAGCGGCCCCGGTTCGTATCCCACATATGAGGGCCAGTGACACTGCACCCTCTACAGCTAAGATGGCGAACAACAGCTCAACCTGGAGCTAGGCTGCTGTGAGTCACCAGTGAAGGAGTATGCTGCAGCCTGTGCTGTGGTGGGCTGCCATGAGCTACCGTGAGTGGCTGGCAGCCAGCATGAGTGGCTGGCAGCTGGCATGAGCTGCCGTGAGCCACTGTGAGCGGCCATCCAATGTCCTGCGACCAACTGCCTCAGCCGGGAAGAGCAAATGATCACAATACCAACATGGGCCAGTGAAGTGACGTCCTCCACAACTAGACTGAAGAACAAAAGGACAACTTGTCTGTTCCCCCCCGCCAATTCCCCAATAAAAACTTTTTAAAAAAATTTTCAGGTTGTTCCAATAAGTTGTTTCAGAGCTAATGCCAAAATGATATGTAAGAACTACCGCATTATGAAAAACTTTGGAGAATACTTCAGAATAAAAAGATGGGAGCTGATCTCCTATAATTAATCACCAACTGTAGAGCAAGACATGAAGCGGGTAATGGGGGACCAACACAGGTATTAGAAGACTTTTTTAAGTCCCACCCTTTTGCTGAGAACCTTCATGTGTATATTTTGAAGTTTGAAATGAGTGATTCCCAGCCATGCTACCTTGACACACTTTGTGATGTGATCAGTGGTGAGGGGTGTCCCAAGTAACATGTCTTATGATGGGAATTTATCCTTTGAAAAATCAATAATGATTTCCCAAACAACTGGGGATAGGGGCTAACTAATAAATATGTACTTTCAGATTATGGCAAGTTACATATGAGATCAGTGAGCCATAAGAGACTGTGATGAGAGGATTTATTTTAAATAGGGTGGTCAGGGAATGCCTCTCTGAAGAGATGGCATGTAACCTGAAACATGAAGAAGGAGAAAGTTCCTCCCAAGCAGACAGCCATGTGGGGGTGGGGACTAGGAAGGAGGAGCCATGAGCAGAGACCCTGACGGAGGAGACAGCATGATGGTAAGGCCAGTGTGGCTGGGATACAGTGAGCAATGGGGAGAGGGGTGAGGTGAAGAGGCTGGGCAGGGGCAGAGCATGGACTGACAGGGGTGCAGTGCCTGAATGCATGATTAAAGGTAACAGAAGGGAGACAAGAGTGGAAATGGAAAGGAAATGGAAGAAGGAGGGAGTGAAGAAGGTCAGATGAAAAAGAGTCGAAGGAAGTCATGTCAGGGGAAACAGATGCAAGAAATGTATTCAGAATTGATTGTGGGGACAGAGAATGGAAGGTGTCAAAAGAGACTTCCAAGTTCCTGTTCTGAGCAGAGGGTAGGGCCATATACTGAGATGGGAAAGCTGTAGGGTAGGAAGTCTGTAGTTACGAGTAAATTGCACTTCAAATATACGTGAAGAAGAAAGTCTACAGAACTGTTGGGCATTTACTCATAAAAATCAAAGAGGACTTCAGTTCATTTCCAAATGAGTCTGGGCAGCCATGAAGACCCTCTGGACCAACAGCAAGCAGCAGTCTAAGTTACTTGAGAGTAACTTCATGGTAAGTTTACTGCTCAGATGTGAATGCTGCCCAGGTGTCACCAGACATCACCGAAGATAGTGAACCCATTCTTGAGAACATATTCTATTTTTATTTTTTTTTAGCTGAGCCATCCTGCCACCTGTTGGCAGCTCAACGGCAACTCAGCTCGGGCTGGGCATCGAACCGCCGTTGCTCAGAGCTCAGCTCGCACTCTTGAGCGAGCTCTTAACCAACTGAGCCATTCAGCCGGCCCTTGAGAACATATTCTTAAATGAATGGAAGAGATTAACACCCAGATGTCCTTGCATTAGAATTCAGCTTCCCTAGTTATTGTTAGAAAAAGTATCAAATCTAGAACATTTGAAAGATAAATTTTTGGTGGAAAAAACATCTAACCCTCTCCTACTATGTTCCTGGTTCTAGGCCATCTTAAATGGCTTCCTGAATGACTTCCCACCAGCTGTCAAGCAAACTGCATCCAACATTGTCGAAGCTTCAGTTGAGATTTATAACAGAATGAGTGTTGATCTTCTGCCAACACCAGCCAAGTCCCATTACATCTTTAACTTGAGGGATTTATCCAAATGTGTGCAAGGTAGTGTATGGACCCCCTCATTCTGTGACCTTCTCTCTCCCTTCATTTCCATTCACCCCAAATCTCCCAGTAGAATTGTATGTACATGGGTGTCTGTGACTTGCTGGAAATCCCATTATATGTCCATGTCCATGTTCAAGTCATCCCAGGCTGACTACCTCACATCTTCCCTCAAACAGCCAAAATCCCCTCTCACTTCTCACTCCCAGTTGATGACCTGTCTTATTTCACTGGAAAAAAATAGAAGCAATCACACCAGAGCTGTCTTATCTTCCAAGTCTCCCAGACAACCTGCATCTGTCTTCCCTCCTACTCAGTGGCTGAGCTGTCCCTTCTTTTAATATTCCCTCCTGCACTGAATCCCAGCCCCTCCTGCCTAGTCAAGGATTTTGCCCTTATAATTCCTGCTTCTCTTCTGCATCATCAATGCTTCCTCTTCCATTGGATCATTCCTAACAGCATAAAAATTTCCTACAATACCTCCCATCTTAAAAAATAATTCTCTTGAGATTTCATATCCTCCTATTGCTACATCCCCATTTTCTCTGCTCTTTCTAAAAATACCGTTAAAGAGTGGTCTCTTTATTTCCTCCAGTTCTCTCTTTAATATACTCTTATTAAGCTTTTATACATGACACTGCACTAAACTAGTCTTCCCCACTTCTCTTTCCTGCCAAATTCATTGGTCAGTTCTGCCTGGACCTTAACCCCTCAGCTGTGTCAGGCACAGCTTTCCCCTGCCCCTCTCTGGAAATCCTTCCGTCTCTGATATACTAGGGCACATGCTCCTGGGTTCCCTCCTCTCTCACTGGCTGCTACTGCTCAGTCTGTTTTGATAGCTGTCCTTCTTCTTTTCTACCTCAAAATGTTAGGGTGCCCCAAGACTCTGTCTTCCATCCTATTTTTTTATCTACACGTACTCCCTAAGTTATCCCTCAATTCTATAAGGTTAATGTATCTATTAAGAGATGATGCTTAAATGTCTATCTCCAGCTTCCCTCTCCTTTGAGTATCTGATTTGTATCCAACTCCCTTCTCAATGACCTCACTTAAATATCCAGGTGGAGTTCTTAAACTTGGCATGTCTGAAACTGAATTCTAGCGTTATCCCTCCTCCCAGCCATGTGTATCACAACCCAGATAAGGGTATACCACCATTAATTGTTCTGGCCACGAACCTTGGAGCATCCTTGGTTGTTCTCATTTCTTGCTGATTCTCATCCAATCCATCACCAACATCCCTGATGGATTTACCTTCAAAATATATCACAAATCTAACCATTGCTCACCACTCCATCCACCAACACTCTAGAGTCCAAACTACTGTCATGTCTCACCAGGATTTCTAACAGTAAGAGCCTCCTCTCTCTCTGGTCTCCTGCATCCAGGCTGCCCACTTATTTTACCTTAAACCCAGCTCGGTCTTCCACACAGCAGCCAGAGGTATCCCCAATTCAGACACTGTTGAGGCTGCTTCCCTATCACATGCCATGGGATGAAGGCTCTGTGAAATCTGGACCCAGGCATCACCAGACAATCACAGAAGATAGGATGGCTGCCTGCCTGCCATCATTTCCTCCTCACTGCTGCCACCTCCTTGCTGCTCCTGAAATAGGGCCTGCCCCGGGGCCTCTATACTTCCCTTGGAATGTTTTTACCTCAGATATCCACATGACTCAAAGTCCCTGTTAAAATATCTCCTCCTCCTCCTCCTCTTCCCCTCTGCGTCCCTTCGTAGCACTTACTACCTGAAATCATATCCTAGATATTTATCTGCATACATGCGTATGTCTCTGTCTCTCCCAGTAGAATGTCAGCTCCATAGGGCTGTTTTTTAGTTTACCACTGCATCCCCAGTGCCTCGAATCATGCCTGGCACTGAATGAATGAATGAATGTCATAGAATGTCAGAACTGAAAAAATCTTTTACAATACCTATACCGTGTCCTCACCTTATTTTGTACACAAAGATACCTACTCTTAGTTGCTCAGTGATCTGCTCTGCTCTCATCCAGTGCTGACTCCCCATCCAGTTCTCTTGGTTCTAAACCACTCTTAATATTTTATTCTCAACAAAGATTCAGACAAACTAAAGTATATGAGCATGTTTTAAATGTCTGTGAAGTAGTGTAAGTGAACGCTATCAAGCACTTCCATGTAAAGCAAAGACTGAGCTGTCTGAAATCCAGCTCCCTTTTCTGTCCTCATCAAAATCTAACTCATGAACAAACACAGATGAGATCTGTTGTATAATAACAAGGCAGGGAATGAACTAGGAGATAAGGTCTGATGATAGGATCTAAGGCTTGCCTTGAAGAGCCCTGACCACTGCATTTACCCCTCCTTATGTTCAGTCCTCACCACAGGTCCCTTATCTTTCCAACTCCCATTCTGAGGGCTCCACATCTCTCTTTTCCTTTTCCTGCCTTGCAACCTTCTTTTTCCTTTAGGAGTCTGGGAACTGTTGAAGCTGGCACACCATCCTTGCCACAGAATGATACAATATCTTGTATTCCTCCTCCACTAAAATTTTACCCTCCTATATTAGCAGCTCAATCCTGGGATTCATGAACTCATCTTTCCTGGAAAACACTGGAACATGGCTTTGGTTTAGTGCATTGCTTTGGAATCATTTCCTGGTCCTCAGACCTTGTCTAATCTAGTCATTTATTTATCATCCTTCCCCCATGTCTTTCTATTCCTACTTTTTAGATAATTTCTGAGCCTTAAAATTCAGGAAGCATTTTTATCTCAGACAATGGTACATCATAAAGTATTCAGGAAATCCCAATTTTGAGTATCTTTCCTGTTATGCCCTTTTATCAAAATGTCCTGGAAATGCCCTTATTTCTACAAATATTAGCTGAAAACAATTAAATCTTTAAGCATTTCAAGAAACATATCACTCACACACACACACACACACACACACACACACACACACAATATGAACTGAAAAAGTAAAAAATGTAACATTATTATCTATAGAAATCCCCTTTTATTCCAAAGTAGCATGAGTGGTACCTACTATGTTGCACAGTACACCCTCCCTGCTGTGTGTACCTGTGTGCACAGTAGGGATTTCCCATCCCCTCTGCACACTATGAGGAGCCCCATGTGAAGGATCCCTGTGGAGAATGAATACTTCCTGGATTGCTATTCAGCACTGCTTTTGTTGTAACTTGAAATTGTTAGAGCTGTGCTTGCAATTGCAATTTATATTAATGCAAAGAGTCCTAGGAATAATTTGAGTAGAAGCAAGAAGGGCCAGAGGGCATTTGATGAGACTCAAACATTGAGGGAGAATAAGACAGCGAACTGATATTTTGAAAACAGCATAAAAGTTGGGAGGGGAAGAAAGTTACTAGATGAAAACATATATATTAAAGTTGACACTCCTCACACAAGGTAATGCAACTAAGTGTAATAATTAGATTAATATTATTTATACTGTGAAGTCTGACCACTTCACATGTTCAGTTAAAGAAATATCACAAAACAACAAAAATTATTTTGTCAGATAATGTGTCTCAGTTTTGCTGTCAAAAAAAGAGGTCACTATTATTATGTGTATATCCACTGGGAAAGCACCTATTTCTCTTACTGTGGGGTTAGTTTGGACATAAGGATCTTCTAGTTAATTAAACTAATACTATATTCCACAAATATAGAATTTCTCTTTTCTGAAAAACAGGTATACTCCAGTGCAATCCAGGAACAATAAGAGAAGAAATGCAGATATTTAGACTCTTTTCCCATGAATGTCAAAGAGTCTTCCATGATCGTCTGATTAATAATGAAGATAAGGACTATTTCCATGTTATTCTGACAGAAATGGCCAGTAAATATCCATCTTTATTTAGCTGCTTTTTTTTTTAGAAGAGAAGCAATTATAAGGAAAAATTAAAATGAGCTTACATAGGGTAAAGTAAACTGAATCATGAGTAAAAGTTTTTTTCTTTGCTAACTCAAATATATAAAAATATATAAATATTATAAAAATTGTATTAAAATTCAAGAAGGGTTAGTATTTTAAATTCAGTATAGAATTTTAATTAGAGGAGGAAAAGTAGGAGAAACAGCATTTTGTCTGCTAAGAAGCCAGGATATTTCTAAAGTACTTCATATTTATTTAATTTGTATTCAATATCTATTATTTAATAAAATATTCATTAATATTAAATATTCTTAATCTTAAATCTCGGAGATTATCTACTAAACTAAAGTTGTATGGCGTTAATGTGGCTTTCTCTCAGTTTCATATACTAATTAAAACTTCTAAGTAAAGTAATAGCTAATATTATTCTGTATATTTATTATTAAAATACTGCATTCAATCTTATTATATTAAAATTGATTTTGTTTTTTTGAATAGACAAACATTTTGGAATTGCAATTGATGTAGAATATTTTTTGTCAAAGCCCATCATATTTGGAGATTTCATTAAGGCAAGTATGTCGTAATGACTTAACTACTTTTAAAGATTATAATTATATAAATATTACAGTTTTAAACTCAATCATATGAAGATTATAAAGTTCAAGTTCATCTACAAGAACTTTGCACCTGTGAAGATTAAAGATCTAGATGTAGGGTCAGAAAACTATGGCCCATAGGCCAAATCTGCCCACTGCCTATTTTTGTAAATAAAGTTCTATAGGAACACATAATGCCCATTCCATTTGACTGTGTACTATTTATGTGGTTACTTTCACATTACAAGGCTGAGTAGAGTAGTAATAACAGAGACTATATAGCTTGTAAAGCCTAAAATATTTACTATCTGGCCCTTTCGAGGAAAATATTGCTGACTCCTGATCTAGTTCCATTCATTTTGATAATAGTTTGAATCAGAGACCCACCAGGTATTCAATTTGTAAGGAGATTTAGTCTCAACTCAGGACTGGACTCCCCCTTTATACTGTGTACCTGCACAGCCTTTGCTCAAATGCTTCCAGTAATGGACAGCTCATTAGTTAGGAGTGCTGCCCTCTTCATTTCAGGGTAGTTCTAATTATTAGTAAAAATTTCCTTGTATTAAGTTCCTCAAGTCTGTTTCCCTGACAACATCCATACACAGGCCCTAATTTTACCCTATGGATCTGCCTAGAGTAAGTCTTCCATCTAACCACCCTGCCTTTGTTCACAACTTGTTTTACAAGTTGCATCTTGTTTGGGTTGAGCATTCCTAGTGTCTACAGGAGGGAAGAGCCTGATCTGTTTTGTTCACCCGAAATCCCCAGCTTCCTGCACAGAGCTACGTATACAGCAGGCTCTCAATCAATGCTGGTTAAACAAGTGAATGAATTCGTTTTTATATTGTATTATATGTATGCAATTCCTTACCACTTTGCTAACCCTTGACGAATAAAAAAAAGATAAACAATTTATTTGTGTGAAATAGAGCTATTTAAATGTATTATTAAACACAGAGTCCAAAATTTGTTTTCAGGTGGTGAATGTATTTCCTGTGTGTTTCCAGTAACATTATTATCAAACAGGACAATAAAGCAAAGGAAAGAACAGTTGCACTCTTCTTGCATTGCTTACATGTATTTTGGTCCAAATGAAAATGTCCCCAGAGCAGTTGCTACAGTAAAGACATCATCAAGAGGTCCAAACAACACCTTAGTTCCCTATAGTTTGCACCACATTTCATCCTTAGTGATTTATATAATTAGATGACTGCTGTGTAAAAACTATATACAGTTCTGGCATGATTTTTTTAAGTCTGCCATTCATAACTTTCAACCCATTTAGCTTTTGTGATGGCAACAACCTAAGAGCAAAATTATGAAACCAGAATAAGGTATAGTGAAAAAAATTTTAAATTTTAAAACCTATTTCTGAGCTCATCCTGCGTGAATATTATTGCAAATAAAACTGAAACTCCAATGCACCCCTTGAAGAGGTTAAATGAAATGGATTTTCAGTTAGCCACAAAACTCTTTCATTAGTCCCTCGTAGTGTGTGTGTGTGTGTGTGTGTGTGTGTGTGTGTGTGTGTGTGTGTGTATATGCAAATGATTAAATGGCAACATAGGTAAAATGTAATGTTCCCTCCTAAGGTCATGTATGATATGTATATATTTCTATATCAAAATTAATCCATCTCGGTTCTTCTCCCATAAATCATTTTATAGTTTGGAGCAGATAAGAGTGATCGGATTTATGTTGACCTGCCTGACATGGAGAAAATTGCAAATGTTCTACAGGACTATCTTGATGATTATAACCTTATAAATCCCAAGGAAGTAAAGTTGGTGTTCTTCCAGGATGCTATAGAACATGTTTCAAGGTATGGTGTTCTAAGGTGCCCAATAATATATTCATCTAATTTGTTTTGTATTCAACGGTAATGATTCAGTTGTGCAAAACTCTTTAAATAGCTTGCTAGATGGATGAAGGTCTATAACAAATTTTGCTATAATTTAAAAGTTATTTTTTGATATATTTTAAATATATATGCACTAACTTTCTGTGGAATCTCAGGGGCCATTATCTTTGCTAAACCTTAATAGATTGGTTTTTTTTTTAAATGTCTTGGATCATTACAAAAAGGGATCTAAAGCGTTCCCAGAGATACATGCCCAGTATAACAAGGCTGATTCTATGCATGCCTAAAGAGGGGGTTCAAGATTATAGCAAAACCAAGTTGAATGAAAGGATCATAGATTCCATCTGCTTATGAGTTTATGACTCTCACCCATTGCAAGTATCCTTTGAGAGACAGCTCTGACTATCTAGAGTCCTTGGAGTACACACCACTTTTTGAAGTGGCTCGTGTCCTGTTGGACAAGTCCATGTCACAATGACCCTTCAAGGGTAAATCAGAATCTGCTCCTTTGACTTCTGGTACCAGTTCCATCCTGTCGAGCAGTAATAATAATGGCACTCAATGTGAATATAAAACCATGATATGGCGTATCTCATTTAACTGTGATAACACTTCTCTGTGGCTCAATATCATAATCTCTCTACAAATAAATCTCAGAGAATGTTCCAGTGACCTATTGCTGTATAATAAGCCACTGTAAGACTTAGTGGCTTCATTTTTTCATTATCCATCATGGCTCCCAGCAGTTCTCTCTTGGGGATCTCTCACACAGCTGCAGTCAGACAGCACCTGGAGCAACTGGCACATCTCTGCCTTCATGCAGACTCCACATCTCTCTCCAGCATGGCAGCATGAGCATGTCCAGGTTTCTTCCATGCTGGTTCGGGGCTCTAAAGACTCATGCCCTGAGTGAGAGCCCAGCAGAAGCCTGATGGCCTTTCACAAACGAGTTAGCCTTGGAAGTCGCATAGCATCACTTCTACCATATTGTGTTAGTCAGTGGAGTCATACAGGCCCACCCAGTTTCACAGAGACTGTATCTCTTGATAGGGTCAAAAAGCAAGAACCAGAAACACTATTGCAGCGATATTTGGACAATACCATGTGCCACACAGAGGCTAGTAAACTGTCTAAAGTCCTCTAACTAGTGAGTAGCAGGCTGAGGATCACATCCAGTGCTTTGACTCTAACTCTGCTGCAGGTACCTCCACCCAAAATGGATCTACTCTTTTCCATGAGAGCCCTCCAAATATTTGAAAATCATTACCAGGCTTCTGTTAGCTTTATCTTCTCCAGGCGTAATGATCGTCTGTCTTTTACTATTGCCTGTTAGAGATTATTTCCACCCTTCTACATACTAAGCAATTTATAATTTTTTCAGTGTCCCACTTAAAATGTGATACCCAGATTTGATAAAATATTCTGTGGAATACGCAAAGTAAAATGTGCGTATTCCATAGTCTACTACCACAGCAAGAATTTAATGGCTTTGTTTTTTTTGTTTTTTTCCCTTGTCAACTACATTTTAATGTTGGACCTTGTTAAGACTCACATTAAATCTCCAGGATTTTTTCGATAAACCATAAGCAAACGTAGTCTTTCATTTCTCCTATACTTCTGCTATTTTCAAGAGTTGTCATTGTTGTCATTGTCAATAGTTTGTCATTGGGTTGTGGAGACACCACTCACTTCCCATCAATCCCTCGGCCAACATACCCACACAGTATCTCCTAACAACTTTTATTCCCATAGCTCAGGCAGGCTGTAAGCCTGAAAAGAAAAAAATAATGGCAGTATTCTGGTCTGAGCTTCCTGGAGGGTAAACCAGACTGTAGGCAAAGTCAGCTTAATTGTATTTATAATCTTTCTTACTATTGTGAAAGGGAATCACCAGGCTACTCGAGGTTTGCTTAAAATATTACAGGAGGAAATTAGAAACCATTTGTAGAATGGGGGAGATTTGGTTTTCAGATACACAAAGGACTGCCATGTGAATAACAATGTAGAGTGTTCTCTTTTTGTCTAGAGAGAATGAGTAGTTAGGAAATGGAGGAAGCAAAGTTCTACTTGTTGTAAGTAAGAGCTTTCAAACACCCTACTGATGAGCAGTGCTTCATTATGAACATGAGTTATGAAGCAATTACTAAATATTTAGCAGATACTACATTTCTATTTGTTGATGACATTTTAGATTTTTTTCCCCAGAGGAGAACTGGATAAAAGACTTCCCAACTGAGAAAAAAATTTTTTTTTTACTTCAGGCCTATGCTTTAAAAGGGCCATTTGCACCAGGCAGTTTATCCATTACAATGTTCCCAAAGTTGTCACCACACTGCAAGCACGGTAGAATGGATCTCTCTATTAAAATACAAACCACCACTTAAAAGAGCCATCTCTTCCCACTACAGGAGAGGTAATGTAACTTTGGAGGATTCTTAAATGGAGGAAGTTTTCTATCCATTGTTACATGTAAAATAACAGCAGAGTGGACAAATCATTTGTTTCCAATAATCTCACATGGAAATAGCAAATTACTACAATGTAAATGAAACAAGGAAAGAGTAACATAAAGTACAAGATTTTTATAATATTCAATGTTTCATCCACTGTAGAACACTAGTACATTATGGAAAACAGAACAAAACATTATTATTATATGTCTATTCAGCCTCAATTTTATACACACATAGGTAGCTGCAGAGAAATAAGCAGATGATCTGCTGTGTCTTCTGTTAGAGGTGCACTGCAATAGACGTGTAGCAATGGAAATGGTGCCTGTGGGTCTTCTTTACTGTAGGGGAGGAGTTGGCAAAAGATGTGAGGGAAAGTTGCTGAGGATCTTCTTTTGTAAAGGGCCAGAAGATATTTTATTTTTAAAGGATATTCACCAATGGTAATTATGTAAAAATATATTTATGGCTCTCAAATAATTTTTAAATTGTTTTGAGATGGAATGTACCCAAAAAGCCACATGTGGCTCACGAGACACAGTTTGCCAAACCCTGTTTTAGAAGATCCTGAATAATGACCTAGGAATCTGTGCTTTGTCCTGAAGGAGCACTTTTCAAATACATCCTTATAGACTCCCCATTCTATGCTCAGGCTACACAGCTCCTTGCCCCACCACCAAAGATGATGACACATAGAACTATTTAATCAACATTCTCTAATTCACAGCTCTTAAGGTTTCTAGAAGTTGATTACTTCAATATAGATGATTTGGTAAAAGCATACTGAATTTCAGAGATTGCTAGAACAAGAACAAGAAATGACATCTTTGTCTCCTTTTTTCATATAATTTTATTTATAAAAATTCATATTATCAAGATCTTTTTAGTGATAGAACTATTGCATAAGGAAAGTGTATTTATATTTTCTACAAGGCAGAATATATCTATTCTGTGTTTTTTTTAAAATAGTGATTATTTTTCTGATTATATACTAAACACACTAATTACAGAAATTTGGAAAAACATTATTCATAATTCCACCTCCTCACTAAGAGTCAACCACTGTTAAAATTGTATGCTGCTTTCAAGTATATAAGCATATATTTTTTTTTACAAAATTATATTGCAGCACATATAGTTAAACATTATGCCTTTAACACTTACATTTGCCTCCACAATCCCATATAATTAAATATTATTTTAAAACATGGATTTAACATCCACATTTATGCTACCCTAATTTATCTGTTGCTTTATTAACTAGCATGAAAATGCCCACCATGCATTATTTAGCAATCACAAACAAAATGTGATGTAGAGTTTAATTCCATTTTGTAAACACACACATACAACTCAACAGACATAAATCCATTTAAGTTTTATGTATGAAGCCCCTACTATGTGCTATGTGCACTGTTGCTATAGAGAGCAGGACAGCATCCAAGCCCTCCAGATGGAGCTCACAAGTGGTTAAAGAGGTACCAATGGTTTTCTCACATTGGTTACAATGACCATGTTTTACTTTCCTAATTTAAAAAAATAATAAAGCCCTGGCCGAGTGGTGCATTGTTTAGGAGTTGGCTTGGGATGCCAGCTCTGGGCAGCAGGGCCCCGGTTGGGATCGCACATAGAGGGCTAGTGACGCTGCACCCTCTACAGCTAAGATGGTGAACAACAGTTCAACCTGAAGCTGGGCTGCCCTGAGTCTCCAGCAATGGCGTAAATTGCAGTGGGGCTGGCCTGCAGCTGGTGTGCGCTTTTGTGAGCCACTGTGAGTGGCCAGCCAGGTGACTGCCTCACCTGAGAAGAGCACAATGATAATACCTACATGGACCAGTGAGGCATCGTCCTCCACACTAGACTGAAGAACAAAAGAACAGCAACTTGACTGTTCTCCTTCCCCGATTCCCCAATGCTGTTCCCTTCCCCAATTCCCCAATAAAATCTTAAAAAAATAAAAAATAATAATAATAAAGCCATTATCCTTTTCAAATATTTGAACTTTGTTTTCTCCAATTATCAACATCATGAATAAAATGAGATAGATGACAGATAGATAAATAGATCATTTCCAGAGAGAGAGGAGAGAGAGAGAAATTAAACCTGCTTTTACATTTCTCTCATGATTTCCTACTTTCTGATGACTCAATCGGAGATTTTAGATAATGGTGATGATAATTTTTTAAAATAAATTATTTTTACATTTGTATCTTCTTTTTAATAAGAATTTATTGGTATTCTCATTACCTTTTTATCATCTTAACAATGGTATATGGGTTTGACTCTCATACATACTGTTCACTTTTATACTGTGATCCTTTCCCCCTTCTTGAGTTTTGTTTTTTGTTTTGTTTTTTAAGATTTTATTGGGGAATTTGGGGAGGGGAACAGTGTTGGGGAATTAGGGGAGGAGACCAGCCAAGTTGTTGTTCTTCAATCTTCATTGTGGAGGGCGCCAGTTACCCTCTGGCTTCCCATTGGCAACTTGTGGCCTCTAAGCTCAAGGCACTGTGTTCAATCTTAGTTGGGGGGGGGGGGGTGTAGCCACCATCTCATATGGGAGTCAAACCAGCAGCCTTGTTGTTAAGAGTGCACACTCTATCCACTGAGCCATCCAGGCAGCAGCTCAGCTCAAGGTGCCGAGCTCAGTTTTAGTTGCAGGTGGGCGTAGCCACCATCCCATGCGGGAGTCGAACCAGCAGGCTTGTTGTTAAGAGCGCTCACCCTATCTACTGAGCCATCCAGCTGGCAGCTCAGCTCAAGGTGCCGAGTTCAATCTTTAGTTGCAGGTCGGCATAGCCCACCATTGAACAGGCAATCTTGTTGTCACACCAGCTGAGCCATCCTGCCACCTGTTGGCAGCTCAGCGACAGCTCAGCTAGGGCACAGATTTCACTGGCCCATGTGGGAATTGAACCAGTGGCCCCATTGCTCACACTCTCTAAGCCAACTCTTAACCAACTGAGCCACTCAGCCAGCCTCCCCCCCTTCTTGAGTTTTTAAATTTATTCATACTTCTCTATATATCGTCAAAGAATCTTTTAGGAAGGGTTGGTAGATGGCTTAGTCTCTGAGCAATAACATGATACTTTTCCTTATGTAACCATTGTCTTATGGAATGCCATCTTGTAAAACAGATGCCTGGGCTCAGCCTAAAATTATTTGTCCCTTTGGGAGTAATCTATTATATCTGCTTTTTAGATGTTCACAAACTTTTCAGCTATGTCTGAAATATAGATTTCTACTATATATATGTCTACATGTATGAAATACATATATGCACCTATGTATATATGCATACATACCTATACCTACACAAACATGTTTTATTTTATATTTATATATCTCCTAGAAAATATTTAGTGTTTTGCCTCTCCTTTTTGGTTTTCTATTTTTTTTCCTGTCCCTCAGTGGCATTTTCAGATATGTGGACTCAGCAATGAGGGATTTTTTTCTATTATTTCAGTCACTTTTGTATCAATTTTATCTCCTCTTGTCTCTCCTTCTGCAATTCCTATGGCGATCCTCTGGGATCCCATTTGTTTCTCCCAGATTTGTCCTCCTTATCTTCCATTTTTCTTGGCATTTAAATGTTGTTATCTTTTGTCTCTGAGTTCTGGGTAAATTCCTAGAGTTTGTCTTCTACTTCACCTATCCAATGTTCTATGGTATCCTATTCGCAAGACCCATTCTCCACTGAGGTTTTTGATTTGGTAGTCAGATTTTTCCTCTCCAATCAATTTCTCCTAAACTCAGATATTTTTTCCCCTTTCTGAGTGCTCATTTTAATATTATGATTACAATGATATTTAAATTCTTATTGTTAACATGAATCAGAAATTTTCTAAAATTTTGTTGATATATTAGTAATATAATATAATAGTAAATCCATTTTAGATTTTTCCCCTTGATCTCTCCTTCTGAACTGCAATGTCTTTTCCTAGGACCAGTAATTTTTCTGCTTGCTCATTCTTATAAATGGAGACCTGGCTTACCAATATAATGGATAACATAAGTGGTTGCCTAGATCAGTCAGGGTTTCTGACAAAATCCTTCACAATTTGAGAACTGACTCCAGTGGTGAATACACAGTGTGATATATAAATGACGTATTACAGAATTGTACACTGTAGGGCCAGCCGAGTGGCTCCGTTGGTTAAGAGCTCGCTCAAGAGTGGGAGCTGAGCTCTGAGTAACAGTTCAGTCCCCAGCCTGAGCTGAGCTGCTGCTGAGCTGCCAACAGGTGACAGGATGGCTCAGCTTTAAAAAAAAAAACAAAAAACAAAAAAAACAGAATTGTACACTGGAAACCTATGTAATTTTACTAATCATTATCACCCCCAATATATTTAATAAAAATAAATTAAATAAATAAATAATTGGGTCAGCTGAGTGGCTCATTGGTTAAGTGTTGGCTTGGGATGCCAGCTCTGAGCAGCAGGGCCCTGGTTCAGATACCACATGAGGGCCAGTGATGCTGTGCCCTCTACAGCTAAGATGGTGAACAACAGCTCGACCTGAAGTTGGGCTGCTGTGAGTCACCACCAGCCAGTGTGAGCAGCCATCCAATGGCTGGCTACTGATCTGCCCCATCCGGGAAGAGTTCAATGATCACAATATCAACATGGGCCCGTGAAATGACGTCCTCCACAACTAGACCGAAGAACAAAAAGGACAGCAACTTGTCTGTTCCCCTTCCCTGATTCCCCAATGTTGTTCCTCTCCCCCAATTCACCAATAAAATCTTTTAAAAATAAATAAATAATCCTTCACACTTTGGAGAAGAGAAAAGATATGTTACTTACTCTAAATTTGCATGACCAAGTCTAATTGCATATAGGAAATGTGGAAGAGATGGATATAAGGAAAAGCCCGGCAACACTTCTCTCCCAAATGTGAATCTTAGACATACCCTGGTCTTTCCTGGGGCCTTTTGCTCAGCGATGACACTCCACTAGCATTGGAGCAGGCTCTCTGAGCAGAAGCCACATCTATACACTTGAAATAAATCTTTCTCTGATTTGCTTCCTGCAGAATTGCCCGCATGATTCGTCAGGAAAGAGGCAACGCCCTGCTTGTTGGAGTAGGAGGCACCGGCAAGCAGTCTCTTACCAGGCTTGCCGCTCACATATGTGGTTACAAATGTTTACAAATTGAACTGAGTCGGGGATATAATTATGATAGTTTTCATGAGGACCTGAGGAAATTGTACAAACAAGCTGGTGTAGACAACAAGGATATGGTTTTCCTATTCACAGACACACAGGTACATATTTCATTAATCAGACTGTAAATACAAGAAAAGCATGTGTGTTACAATCATGTCTATGCTTGAATAGTTCATATGATGTATAATAGTTCATGCACTTGTTTCCTCTGATAACAGATTTCTTGGACGTTTAAAAAGTCTTTCATAACACGTTTTTATTTATTTTACCACCTACTGTTTACCCTTTAAATTCTAAGTAATAAACATGATCAAAGGTTAAGGGGATGAGAGGTTTTAACTTTTCTTTGAGGGGAAGGATATAGATGGCAAAAGGTAATAAACTATTTCTGCAAATATATGGTGATGGAAAGAGAACTGACTCTGGGTGGTGAACACACAATGTGATAGATAGATGATGTATTACAGAATTATACACCTGAAACCTATGTAACTTTACTAACAATTGTCATCCCAATAAATTTTAAAACAAAACAAAAACAATTTCTGTAGAGGTAAATATAAGAAAGGAATTCCCTAACTGAAATCAATTAGGGAAATATGCTTTACTCAAAAAAAGGAAAAAATAAGGCTATGTTTTAGGGTTAAATTAACTTTAAAATTAAACTAGAATTTACATCTATGTCTACAGCAACCACTTGAACTGATCTTGAATTTATTCTATCGTAAAGGATTTCTACACTGACTACACTTGGGTATTTTAACATTAGGGAAAATAAACCTTTATAGAAATTATCCAGGGCATAAAAAAAGTAATAGATCTGATGCATAAATATTTTAAAGTTCATTTTACTTTTTAAAACAATATAGGTACAGCATCTCTCTCAAGCCTGTTGGCTCCCAGTCCCCAACCTGGGGTCTATAGATTCTTTTTTTTTTGAGGGCAGTGTCACTGGCCCTCATATGTGGGACCCAAACCGGGGCTGCCAGCTTCCAAAGCCAGCGCTTAACCACCGCGCCACTCGGCCGGCCCTACTTTTTAAAACAATATAAATGGGGGGCCAGCTGAGTGGCTCAGTTTGTTAAGAGTGCGAGCTCTGATCAACAAAGGAAAAAAATCTTCAACATCTGTGACATGCAGTGAGTTTATATCTGAGTAAAGAAATATTTTTTTACAAATGAGAAAGAACCCATAGTCAAATGTGTATATGTCACTGGCTCTGGCCACCACCAAGGCTTGCCCTGGTCCCTACTGGACTTAGGGGCACCACTGAGGACCCCAATATCCCTCATAGCCACTATGGAACCCCTGCAGTGCTAGCCAAGGTACACATAGTTATCAATACTGTGGACCCCATGGCCTGAGCCAAAGAGACATCATACCTCCCTGGACTCAGTATTACCACACACCCCTGCACTTGGCACCCTGCACCACTAGACCAGGGGTCACAGCATACTCCAGCAGGCCTCCACTTGCAGGTGAAAGTCTTCTCTCACCAAAGTCAGTCCATAACGTCTGCTTCTTCAGTGTGCAGACACCTATGTAAGGCTACATGGATCACTAAGAACCAGAAAAACATGACTCCACCAAAGGAATACAACAAACCTCTAATAATTGGTCCCAAAGAAATGGACGGTCACAAATTGCCCCACAAATAATTTAAAATAATTGTTCTGAAGAGACTAAAAGAACTACAAGAGAATACAGATAAACACTCTAACGATATCAGGAAAATAATATTAGAACAAAATTACAGACAGAGACATCACCAAGATGGCGATATAGGTGGTTCTCAACTTCACTCCCCCTCACAAGAACAACTAACAAGTATTCATGCACAAGATACCACCAAAATAATCCTAAAATGAGGAGGAGAGGCTGAATATCTCACTCACTCACACACACACACACACACACACACACACACACACACCCCACAGACCAAGATAGATGACATTAGAAGGGTAAGAGGAGAGGCTACAAGCTGACCACGTTGCTTCTCCCCCAGGTTGGTACAGTATCACACCAAGTGGTACCCCCTGAGCCTCCAGTTCCTCAAGTGGAAAAAGAGAGCCCAGGGTGGAATCCAGATCACCCAGCATTGTTGGTCACTTCTTGGGGATCACAGGAGAATCTGCAGGGCTTGACCACTGGAAATGTGATGGGAGTGGGGAGATATAACAATTGGCACTTGGATCTAGACAGACTGAGTTCCTGCCCACAGTGGCCAAGTAGTAGTCCCAACCAGCAGCTTTGCTCATCTGCAGGCCAAAATAGTGGCACAGTCGTACCAGGAAACTCAGCAGGACACAGATCTGTGTGATTGGAGGTCAGTTGGAGGTCCTCAAAAAGTCTTTCTGTCCCTAGAGTCTGGTCTGTGCTCCTACCCCGCTCAAGCAGGGGAGCTGAGTTATAGCCTTGCCCTCTGCTGAGTATAGTTCCTAACCCTGCCCAATCAGAAAGCCTGGCTAGAAACCTGGAAAGCTGTGTAACCCATCAATGCTTGAGGAGAGAATACAGCAGGCTCAGAGCAAAGCCAGTGGCATCGTTCAGCCAGGGAACTTGGGGTGTGGATAAGCTTGAGTCAAGACCACAAACTAAGAGACCATCTAGCCTTGGAGATAGTTTCCCTGTCCCTCCCAGGCAGAGGAAATAATGCAGAACCCTATCCACTGCTGAATGTTGCTCTCAGCCCTTCCCAGCTAGAAAGCCTGACCAGGAACACCTGGGAGGCTGCTTAAAGCCAGCTCTCCCACTCCACCCAGGCATTAGAGCTAATTCATAGACCCACCCACTGCTGAATATCCCTTCTTGCCCTGCTCAATGAGAAAGACTGGCCAGAACATGTAGAAAGCCGCACAGTACAGCAACATTTCAACAGAGAGTCTGGCAGGCACAGCTGACCATCTACAGAGCCCAGGCATGGCCCTGTTCAGCCAGGGAACTTGGAGTGCAAGTCAACTTAAGACCATAGAGAGCCTTTTTGGCCCTGGAGACAGTTCTCCTGCTCCATCCAAACCAGGGAACTAATTCATAGCTGCAGCTAGTGTTGAATATAACCTGCAGCCCACCCAACAGGAAACCTAACCAGAGCACACAGGAAGCTGTGTAGCCCATCCAACAGCCCTGCTTACAGTGACACTTTAGCAGAGAGCACAGCTTGTGGCTTTCTCCATCTGCAGAGCAAAAATGGTGGCTTCATCTATCCAGGGAATTCAGTGCACAGCCTTGCTTGATTTGGGTCCCCAAACAATAAGTAATGCAGGCTGTGGTGCCCATTCTATTGCATTGCCAGGGAAGGGAATCTAATTCATAGCCCTACCTACTTCTGAGTATAGTATCCAGTCCCAACCATCTAGGAAGCCTGACCAGAGAACCCATCCTATAGCCTTGCTTGGGCAGGGAACCATGGCAGCAGTCCTATACAACTATTCTCAGCCAGTGGCACCCCCTCTGACTTCAGAGCTCAGGCATTGGACTTACCCTAAAATATACCCTGATAGCAAGCCCCACCTGCTCAAGGACACATCCAGAAATTCAAACTGAGCTCACTGGTGAAAAACTGTCTCTGCCAAAGTGAACCTATAAAGTCTGAAAAAAGAGACTGTTTACTCAAATGCACAGATACCAATGTCAGAAATCAAAGATCATAAAAAATATAAACATGACATCACCAAAGAAACTAATAAAGCCCTAATAACTAACCTTAAAGAAGTGGAGATCTATGAACTTTCAGATGAAGAATTCACAATAATCATCTTAAAGAAGCTTAGTAAACTACAAGACTACACAGACAGATAAGTAAACAAAATTAGGAAAATAATGCTGAACAAAATGAGAAATTCAATAAAGAAATAAAAACTATTAAAAAAATCTTAGAGCTGAAAAATACAATAACTGAACTGAAGAATTCAATAGAGAGCTTCTAAAGCAGACTTGACCATGTAGATGAAAGAATCAGTGACTTACAATGCAAGACATTTGAAATTATCTCATCAGAGAAGGCAAAAAGAAAAAAGAAAAAACAGTGAAGAAAGACTACAGGATTTATGGAACACAATGAAAAGACACAATATCCACATTATGGGAGTTCCAGAAGAACATAAAAAGAAGGAAATAAAGTTTATTTAAAGCAATAATGGCTGAAAACTTTCCAAACCTCGGAAGAGAAATGGGCACATAAATTTAAGAGGCCCAAAGGATCCCAAATAGGATGAACCCAAAGAGGGCTACATTGAGATACATTATAACTAAATTGCCAAAAGACAAAGAATTTTTAAAGCAACAACAGAAAAGAGACAAGTTACATACAAGGGAACCCCCATAAGATGATCAGTGAATTTTAAACAGAAACTTTTCAGGCCAGGAGGGAATTGGATGATATAGTCAATAGATGGAAAAAAAGCTATCATAAAAGAATTTTATACCTGGCAAAGCAGTTTTTCTCAAATGAAGTAGAGATACTTTCTCAAAAAAAAGCTGAGGAAGTTTATTACTACTACTCCTGTTTACAAAAGATGCTACAGGAAGTTCTTTGAGTGGAAGTAAAAGGATGTTAATTGATATTATAAAGCATAAAAAGGTACCAAAATCTCACTGGTGATGGTGAATATATGGTTAAAGTTAGAATCTGCAATATGAAAATGGTGGTACATATTTCACTTATAATGCTAATTTAAGAGTTAAACAAATATAGCAAAAATAACCATAATTACAAAACAATTATTAGATATACAATATAAAAAAGATGTAAATTGTAACATCAATAACCTAAAATATAAGGGAAGAAGTACAAGTGTAAAATTTAGCAATGCTATTGAAGTTAAGTTGTTACCAGTTTAAAATAGGGTGTTATAGAGGATACCAGTCAAGATGGTGGAGTAGGTAAATACTGTGCTAGCTTCGTCCCATGACCACATCAAAATTACAAATAAAGTGTAGAATAATCAACCTGGAGAACCATCTGAAGACTAGCTGAGCAAAAGTCCTATAACTAAAGGTATACAGGAGAAGCAATGTTGAGACTGTTAGGACGGGCAGAGAAACAAAACAGGCTGGTTGAGAATCTGTAGAGAATCTCAGCTGCAGAGGTCCCCCCTGAGGAGCAAAGGGTCCCAGCTCCACACTAGTTTCCCCAGCCCAGAACACTAGTGCTGGGAAGAAAAGCCCCCACAATATCTGGCTGTGAAAATCAGCAGGGGTTCCATACATCCAGGTGAGACAGAAGGCTGCTGGAAACCCAAGCATCCTATTAAAAGACCTGTGCAAGACTCACTCACAGGCACTCACCCTGGGCTCTTGCAGAGAGACAGTGGTTTCGGGGGCACCAGATACACACAGAGAGAATCTAAGTGGTATGGCTTCAGGATGAGAGCTGAGGCACAGCCCTCTCCCACACAGCCAAATCTGAATCTGCATTCGTCTGGTGAACATCAATCGCTCCACCCTGATGACTCCCTGAGACCCCGTCCCACCCAACTCACACATCTCCAGAAACTCTTTCAGTGACAGGCAGCTGGCTTTGGCCCATGCACCACCAGATGCTATTTTAGTGGAGGGCAGCCAGGATTGGCCTATATACCACCAAAGGCTCTTTCAGTGGCAGCAGGCCAGCAAGGATTGAATCAGCAATATGGAAGACAAAGTAGTAGAAAACACCCAAACAGACCAGCAAAAGAAAAAATAATCCAAAAAAATGAGGATAGTTTAAGGGATCTCTGGGACAACATAGTTTAAAGGATCTCTATACCAATATTCACATGAAGGGGTACCAGAAGGAAAGCAACATTCACATCATAGGGGTTCCAGAAAGAGAAGTGAGAGAGAGCAAGGAATTGAGAACCTATTTGAAGAAATGATAGAAAACATTCCTAACCTGGTGAAGGAAAGAGACATACAATTTGGAGAAGCACAGTTCCAAACAAAATGAACCCAAAGAAGCCCACACCAAGACACATCATAATTAAAATGCCAAATTTTAAAAACAAAGAGAATCTTAAAAGCATCATGAGAAAGGTAGTTGTTACCTACAGGGGAACTCCCTTAACACAGTCATCTGATTTCTCAACAGAAACTTTGCAGACAAGAGGGATTGGCAGAAAATATTCAAAGTGATGAAAAGAAAGGACTTACAACCAAGACTACTCTACCCAGCAAGGCTATCATTTAAAACTGTAGTTATAAAGTTTCCCAGACAAGAAAAAGCTAAAAAGAAGCTCATCACAACCACACCACTATTACAGGAAATGTTAGAGGGACTACTTTAAGAAAAAAAGGAGGAAAAAATAACATAAATATGAATAATAAAATGGCAATAACTATGTACCTATCGATAATCACTTTAAATGTAAATGGTTTAAATGCTTCAATCAAAACACATATGGTGCTGAATGGATAAGAAAACAAGACCCATACATAGACTGTCTACAAGAGACTCATTTCATATTGAAAGACACACAGGCTGAAAGTAAAGTGATGGAAAAAGATATTTCATGCAAAAGGAAATGAAAAAAAGCTGGGGTAGTAATACTTACATCAGACAAAATAGACTTTAAAATAAAGATATAATAAGAGACAAAAGAAGGATGGCTGCGTTGGGCTTCAGGAAAAAATGGTCGTCTCTATAGACAAATTATGAAAACAAAATATATAGCCTGAAAGTAGAATTTGGACCTAAACACCCAGAAGCATCTCCATCAGTTAGAGTTGTAACCAAAATTAATATGAATGGAATAAATAATTCCAGTGGAATGGTGAATGCACAGAGCATACCAATGTTAGCAAAATGGCAAAATTCATACAGCATTAAAATTATACTTCAAGAGCTAAGACATCTAATGATGTCGCAGGAAAATATGAGGCTTCTGCAGCCACCAGAAGGACAAACATACAACAATTAATTTTAGTGGATCTCAAATTTGTCTTAAATCCAACTTGTTCTTCGTAATGTCTTCATTAAGTATCACAATGCAAAATAACCACACATTAAGTAAAAGAATCCCAGCTGGTAAACATGAGTTGAATATTTGTAAGAATATATTTAATGTGGGGCCGGCCGAGTGGCGCATTGGTTAAGCGCTGGTTTTGGGATGCCAGCGGCCCCGGTTCAGATCCCACATGAGGGCCAGTGACACTGCCCTCTACAGCTAACAACAGCTCCACCTGGAGCTGGGCTGTGTGAGCCCCGGTGATGGTGTGGGCTGCAGCCCCTGCTACAGTGGGCTGCCATAGGCTACAGTGAGTGGCCCGCAGCCAGCGTGAGCGGCTGGCAGCCAAGCGTGAGCTGTCAATAGCCGCAGTGAGCGACATCCAGAGGCCAGCGACCGATCTGCCTCATCCGGGAAGAGCGCAATGACGATACCAACAGTGAAGCAACATCCTCCGCAACTAAAAACTGAAGAACAAAAAGACAGCAACTTGTCTGTTCCCCTTCCCCGATTCCCCAACGCTGTTCCCCTCCGCCAATTCCCCAATAAAATCTTTAAAAAAAAATAAGTATGTTCAGGATTTTTTTGACACCTGTATTTATAACTTTCAATAATGTCATGGGGGAGGTTCATGAATTTCTGTTAAAAAAGGAGACAAAGAAGGACATTTTATAATGATAAAGGAATCAATCAAATAAGAGGATATAACCATTATAAACATTTTTTCACCCAACATAGGAGCACCTAAATATATAAAGCAAATGTTGGTGGACATAAAGGGAGAGATTGATAATTATACAGTCATAGTAGGGACTTTAACATCCCCGCTGACTTCAATGGACCAATCTTCCAGACAGGAAATCAATAAGGAAACAGAAGCCCTAAATGATACATCAGACAAATGGATTTAATTGATATTTTTAGAGTATTCACTCCACCCAAAACAGAACATAGCTATGTAAGATAAAAGTAACTCAATGGAAACTTTGATCAAATATTTGCTTTATAATTTACATGTAATAAATGTAAAATGATTGAATGAGTTATAATGATCACTCTGCTTTCTTCTACAGATTGTAGTGGAAGAGTTCCTAGAAGATATAAATAACATCTTGAACTCAGGTGAAGTGCCTAATTTATTTGAAAAGGATGAACTGGAGCAGGTTTTAGCAGCCACCAGACCAAGAGCAAAAGAAGCAGGAATTTCTGAGGGGAATAGAGATGAGGTAGGACATGTGAAAATGGTTATATGGCTTTTTTTTTAATGGTCCACCAATCCCCTTAAGAAGTCCATGGATAGAATTTTTGTTTTCAGTACGGTTGGTTTCCTTTGTAATTCTCTGTATTTTATTTCCTGCATTCAAAGCATTGGCCCACTAGGCTCCCAGCAAGGTACATGAAAAGCAGAAAACAGAAACCCTACAGCCCCCATGGAGTTCATAGTCTTGTCCAAACTAGACAGTTTCTTATCGTTCTTTAATCACAAATTTATTTTACATACCTTCAATGACCTGCCTGAGGAGTCCAGTATTTTTGACTCCCTATCAGCAGGATTATGGCACACCTAAAACAGAAATGAATTCTCTCTCTCTGTCTGTCTTTCTCTCCCTCCCTCCCTCCCTCCATCCAGCTGCTGTGCTCGTTCATTTCTCCAAATTCTGTGTTAGGTTCCGTATGCCACTATTCATCTACCCCACTCTTTCCCTTCTTTCTGCACCTTTAAAAGAAAAACTTTTATGGCCATTCTTTCTCATGTCTTCTGTGTCCTTTCATGAGAATTTCCTCTACAGCTATGGCAGGGGTTATAAATATAGGCAGCAGGATCGATTTCAGCTAATATAAGAAGAAATGGGCTTAGTCAAGGGACTCAGAATCACTGGGAGGGCCAAAGAAAGGGCCTGGTATCTGAATCCCTTGGAATGAATATGAAAAGCACACTGGAGAAGTCAGTGGTCAAGGAAGCTGGCCCCTCTGCCACAACCATTCCTACTGAGCCAGGAAGCCACTACCCCAATCAGCGTGCTTTCAGCAGCCAGCTCCAAAGCCATGCAACCCCCACTCTGTCAGGAAGCAGCAAAAATAATGAGCTGTTGGTTAACAAACTAGGAGTTCCCTGGGGTAAGGCAGGGAATCTGAAATTGACCCCCATACACAGGAGAAGGAGAGACCAAAGAAAGAAGGAGACCACTCCAGATTGGTAGGTGGCAGATTTAATAAGCAAGGGAATTTACATAAGAGCCTTTGTCTTGGGTGGCCACAAGACGAGTAGATCTCCACACCTGCCCACCAGAATCTTAAAAGTTTATAAAGAGGCCTTAACTGAATTCAGTCATGTATATTGTCCAGACGGTCTCAACAACACAGTGCTCTCTCAAGGCTGGGTCCCTTAAACAGCTCCCACTGTTGGAGTGGTGGGCAATCTGAGGACAAGGGGAGAGGGGTGAGAGGCCTCCAATTGCTTGGGTCTAGTTCATGGGTCAACAGGTGGTCACATCCTCTCAATGACCTCCTCTAAGAGCAGCCACATCCGGAGATAGTGGCTCCAGGTCTATGCCACTTCTGCCAGGCTCTGTACCTGCAAAACTTGCTGCCCTGCACTCTGGTCCTCTACCAGTGGTTCTCTACCCCAGAGCAAAACATTGTATGGATACCTCTCTCTACTTTGTTCAAGGGGTCTCCTTAAATACACTGATAAGAAGGATGTATATCTCATCCAAAGAGGTCTGCAAAATGTCATTTTTAATCTCTACAGACTGCATGATAGAAAGGTTGGAATGGATGTTCAACAAAACAATTTACACATTTACTACACTAATGTATTTTAATTGATATTGGTAGACTCAGATGCATTAGCCAACACTTTTTTTATTGTTGTTTCATCATTCTTGTAAACTGAAAAATATCTTTCTTTTTGTCAGGTGTTTCAGTACTTTATCAGCAGAGTCCGTCAGAAGCTGCACATTGTTCTCTGCATGAGCCCCGTGGGGGAGGCCTTCCGGTCCCGATGCCGGATGTTTCCCTCCCTTGTGAACTGCTGCACCATTGATTGGTTTGTCCAGGTTGGTGACTTCCCAGGATATGTCTTTGAGAAATTATACTTGCCTGGTTTCAAAGGAGTAACACGTTGTCCAAGAATAACGCAAGGGTGCTTGCATTAGTTTTAAATCCCGGTAGGGATTTATTCACATGCAAGGGATGACAACAACAATCATCAAACAAAGGCAAAACAACATTTATAAAGGAAGAGCAGATTTTTGAATTTAGCAATGTACAAGTGAGTAGTGATCTTAACACAGCTGTTTCAGTGGCATGATGGGAGAAAATGTTGGAGAAAAGGGGAGAAGAATCAAGACAGTGAGTATAGTAATGTCCCCCTTATCTGTGCTTTTGCTTTCCATGGTTTCGGTTACCCACAGTCAACTTCAGTCTAAAAATATTAAATGGAAAATCCCAGACAAAAGTAATTTGTAAATTTTAAATTGCATGCCATTCTGAGTAGCATGGTGAAATCTCGCACCACCCCATTCTGTCCTGCCTGGGACATGAATCATCCAATTGTCCAGTGTATCCAGGCTGTATATGCTACCACCCATTAGTCATTTAATCTCAGTTATCAAATTGACTATCAAGGTATCACAGTACTTGTGTTCAAGTAACCTTTCTTTTCCTAAATAATGGCCCCACGGCATAATAGTGATGTTGGCAGTCAGATATGCCAAAGGAAAGCTGTAAACTTCTTTCTTCAAATGAAAAGGTATGCATGTAAAGGGAAAAAACAACAACAGTCTATATAAGGTCCTGTACTATCCACAGTTTTAGGCATTCATGGGGGTCTTGGAATGTATTCATATCTCCCCAGATAAGGGGGGACTACTGTATAGGCAATCAAGAGGTTTTGTCCCAAAGGAACACCAGGAGATGGGCAATAGAGGACTATGTGAGGTGAAGAGAAAAGTATTTTGAAGTGGGAAACACAAACAGCATATGTGTGTGCTGATAGAAATGATCCAGAAAAAAAGAAATATAGCATATTGATGGTACATCAAACAGACTTAAGCATTGTTGGACCAATGTCTGAGTCTACAGGAAGGGATGGCATTGTGTCCTCATTGAAGGAGCTGACCTAGGCAGGAAGCATGCACAACTTGCCCCCAGAGAAACACGGAGGAAGGTAGAATATATGAGCACAGATGCAGGTAGAAGGGAAGATGTGAAGGCGAGAGCTCACTGAAGCTCTGTTTCCATTGCCTTTTTGTTTGTTTGTTTAAGTGATATGGGACGCGAGGTCATCAACTGAGAATGAAGAGGAAAGAGGAAGTGTTGACAGTCTGAGAAAGTATATAGGGTGTAAAACACTCAGTTAAGAGAGTATGTTAGAGATGTATTAGAAAATGTAGAAGCATTTTCAGACTGCATTAGAACTCACTCGAGCTAGTTGTCATGAATTTGAAGTGAGGCCAGGCAGCATGGTTGTGTTTCGCCAGCCATGCTCAGCTACACAGTCACAGCCGAGGGGTAACAGAAAGTTGCATTTGACTACAATTCAGGTGACTTCAAAGAAACAAGACAGGAGTAAGGGAGTTGAGGTCAACAGGACAGTGATTACAATAATGGACCTGACATCCAAACTGCATAATAAGCTGAGTGAGCACATGAGCTCCTCATAATACATGTGATTTTATTAATGGAATTCTCCTAAGGACACCCAATCATTTATTCCTTCAATCAACAAATATTCATTGAACAATTTCTATGTGCCAGACACTGTGTTAAGGGCAGCAAATGCAAATCCTCACCCGCCTCTAACAAACACAGTCATTCAGTTCATTAAATGTCACAGACATGAGTAGTTTACCAGGTGGGAGGGGGCAGGTAAGGCAAAGAAAAGTTCCAGATATATACAGTTTTCTTATTTGTTAAATTGTATATGATGGAAATGAGCAACAGATTTTCCAAATTATATCTTTATTTACAGTGGCCCAGAGAAGCACTTCTTTCTGTATCAAAGACATTTTTCTCAAATGTTGACGCTGGAAGTGATGAAATGAAAGAAAAGCTTTCCCTCATGTGTGTGAATGTTCACTTAAGTGTCTCCAATATGGCAGAACGCTATTACACAGAGCTCCGGAGACGGTACTACACAACGCCTACCTCCTACTTGGAACTCATCAATCTCTACCTGTCTATGCTGAGTGATAAAAGGAAGCAGTTGGTTTCAGTAAGTTTAATATTATCAATTTTTTTTTTTTATTGCTTGATCTTAAAACTTGTCAGAATGAGTGGAAGATCTATGTGCCATCTTACCTGCTGGAGCCCTCTCCATCCTTATATGTGCCCTTGACAACCTACACTATGACAAAAAACTGTTTTGTGCTGTCCATCCATAGGCCTCCCCTTTCATGATATTTATATCTTGTCTTCTATCATTTAAATGTCATTGACTCAGTAGAATGATATGGACATTGCAATAGCATCAAAGTCAAGCAGAGAACTAGTTATTTCTGCAGTATTTAATAAGAAGGAAAACTTTTTGTTAAGCAGTAGAGATGGAGTTTGGTGGCCTAATGTGTGAATTGTTCCCATTAAGTGAAAAAGCTTTGGTGTCTGGCAGACTATGTACAACCTATGCTCTGCCTCTTTCTTCCTACACAACCTTGAGCACAATTTATAAATTCTCTAAGTCTTAGTAGAAAATAAGGTTTTAAAATATCTATATTGGGCCAGCTGAGTGGCTCAGTTGGTTAAGAGCTCACTCAAGAGTGCAAGCTCTGAGCAACAGGTTGCCAGTTGGATTCTTGGCCCAAACTGAGCGCCGCTGAGCTGCCAACAGGTGGCAGGATGGCTCAGTTAAAAAAAGTAAAAAATAATAAAATAAAATAAAATATATATATATATCTTGGATTGCTGCGGAATTTAAATAAGATACTGTTTGTGAAGTGCTTGGAATATGATCTGATGCATATGAGGTGCTCAGAAAATAGTGCCTGCCATCATCATCATCATCATCAGACTATTAACATGATCTAAAATTCTCAACACAGTAAAAATGGAAACATACGCCATTTAGATTCTTTAAATGTTATTCAGAGGATTTTTTACCTGGTAAATGCAGATATTTTTGAAACCTGCCAATTTGTACCAAGCTTTCTGACTCACCTTCAGAAGCATTATTCTCAGGTGCCTTCTCTACCAGATGCCATCTCTTTGATTCTAATTAAAAGTTTCCAACCACTGAGAAATAGGGTTCATACCCAGCAACTGGAGGGAAGTACCTAGAACACTGTCTCCCAGGGAATTCTCAGCCCTGCTGACCACCTGAGGAAAAAAGTGTTGAAATAAACCTTCAAGGCTGAAAGCTGGCCATATGCTAGCTAGAAAAAGGACTAGATCCTGGAGCATGCAGTCTAAATCATCAGCTACAGGGCTAGATGAAGAAGACAAACATGTCTGCCTTCTGGGGTTGACAAGGCTCTTTTATACAATTAGTTTGGGGAAGAAAGATGTAAGTTGTTTCAGAAGAATTTACATTGGTTAAGGGGATGGGGGGATGGAAGGTGAAGCAGGGAGACTTCTGGAATAGGGGAATTATATATCAAAAAGTAAATATTTGATGGTTTCGGATTGGTTGTGGGCACAGTCCAGAATGTTCATCCATAAGCAAGACAAGGTAGTGCCTGGTGGTGAGCTAGATAATCACTGAAATGAACATGGAAGTTGATTCAAAGTTACAACATATATTCGGGAGCAGTCTTCTGCTAGTTTCAGCCCATGACTGATTAACTTTCCTTGTCTCTTCCTCCCACCCTCCAGCCTCCAGCCTGCTGTAATTTAGTTTAGGACATCTCAGAGTTTTTCTCTTGTCATAAGCTCTCAGACCTGTGGCCTCCAGGAATTTCTATCTGATCTTGTCCCTCATTCATTCAACATGCAACTAAGCACCACAGAAAATTTAAATAATACCATGTGGACCCTCAGTGAGACCACAGTTTAGTGATGTCCCATTCCTGTGGCCAGAGGGCATGGATCCAAACATAGTGTGGTGAATGTCATGGCCATTTCCTAGAGTTCTGTTACCTGAAGATTTCTGTACGTTCACAATTTTAAGTATTACAAACTGATTTACCAGTTCTGTAGATGTAAAATTCTACTACCTGAGAAAGAGATGCCAGTAAACATATTGTTTATAATACTTATTATAATGAATATTTTCATTGTCATCTAGGCACGTGATAGGGTGAAGAACGGTCTCAGCAAGCTGTTAGAAACAAATGTACTAGTAGATAAAATGAAATTAGATCTTTCAGCTTTAGAGCCTGTCCTTTTAATAAAATGCCAAGACGTGGAAGCCCTGATGGACAAATTGGCAGTGGATCAGGAAAATGCCGATCAGGTACACTGAATCACCTGACATTGTGGGTGAGAAAGCTTTGATCACCAACTGATCACTTATATCCCATGACATATGACTGGACTTCTTTTTATTTTATGTCATTAAAATGATTGCTACATTTAGCTATGCTTTTAAGTTGTAAATTATCTCTCTTCAATAAATCAGCCTGGTTCTCTCCCTGAGAATGACTGAACCCAAAGAGTGGCACAGAGTTGTGAGAAAAGTACCACCTATAATTGTAAAGCACCTATTCTCATAGAAGGAACTGTTTGTTCTAAAAGCTTTGTCCCCATTATTCTATTAATGTAGCATGAGATGGACAAAGGAGTGTAAAATTCAGTATAGCTAATCCTCTTCCATCACTGGTCTAATCCAAAGGGGCAAATATGACTCATTATTATTGGCTTTTTTTTAAACATTGGAATTCAAATATTGAGACCAATTAAGCCATTGTTTTTCAATGGTTAGGTCCGTAACATTGTGCAAGAAGATGAAGCGACTGCAAAAGTGAAAGCTGAAGAAACCCAAGCAATAGCTGATGATGCTCAAAGAGATCTTGAAGAAGCTCTACCTGCACTCGATGCTGCAAATAAAGCACTGGATTCCTTAGATAAAGCAGATATATCTGAAATCAGAGTGTTTACAAAGCCCCCAGATTTGGTCATGACTGTTATGGAAGCAATTTCCATTCTCTTGAATGCCAGGTGAGTAATTCAGAATTCTGTATTGCCAAAATACCTGGTGGAGTTTCTTTGCTGTTTTTCTCAGTTTTCATTTATGTATTCATTCTCTTCTCTATCCTTTCACTGATTTGGGCAGTCATTTAACAGATTGAGTCAACAAACATTTTTTTGTGCTAGATGATGAGAGGAAGTTTTTCCTATAAGACACATACAGTCTACTGGACAGACATGAAAAATAATAATGTCAAGACATGCATGAGCTGCATAGCATTAGGAGTGCTGGGAAAAGAATGCCCCTGGAGAGATGTGAACAGGTTTTCGAGAGATGACGCTCAGGTGGAGAGTGGGACCATGGGGAGAGCCCACGGACCTCTGATGCTTGTGGGATAGGACAGGGCTAGGCAGTGATTACATCATGAAAGGTCTTGTATGCTGTGCTAAGCAGTTCAAATTTCATCTTGGGGATATATACATTTCAAACTTTCTTTAGTAATACAATCTTTTTTTCAATAAAAACGAAGCTATAAGAAACCATTCTATGTAAAGCTGATCAGAGCAAGGGTGGAGGGCCCAGAGCACCCCCTTGCCAGTCTTCCCTAACTGACCCTCTGGCCAGCCCCTGGGGGTGGGGATGGTGTAGGAAGGCCTGGGAACTCTGCAAAGCATGGATGGAGAGCCCTGACCTCACGGGACTGAGAACTGTTGAACATTTTCAACCTAATCATATTTTCCTGTAAGAGAGACCAATTTGGCAAAAGTTCACATGTGGTAAAGTTGACTGAGAGACATAAAACCAGTTAGAAGGTGTTTATATTGGGTTGTGGGAAAAGTCATGCCGTATTTTGTCTATGTTTTTCAAAGATCATTTATTTATATAAAGAACAAAGCTCAATCAATGATGTATTGCCCAGTTTGTTCAATAACCTTTTGCCATCTTTCAGTGAGATTCATAATTTCTAGTTCATAGAAGGACCTGTCTTTATTTGCAAAAAAACTGAACAGGGTGCTAATTTATAACCTTATCTGAATTGAACGTTATACCACACAAGGAGTTTTGAAGACAGCAAAACAAGTAGAAGTCTGATGGCACAAGGTCAGGAGAGTATGGTGGGTATGGCAACACATACCATCCAAGCTCCAAAAACTTTTGACGGGTGATCAAACTTGTGTGTGGTCTCACGTTGTCGCAATGGAACACAACTCCTTTACAATTAACAAGCTCTGGATGATGGATTCATTCAAACTGTCTGATTGCCGACAGTACACGTTCAGATTGATTGTTTGGTTCCTTGGTAGGAACTCGAAAAACATAACACCTTTAAAAACCCACCACACTGAGAGCATAACTTTCCTCTGATGAGTGTCTGCTTTCAATGTCATTTGAGGTGAATCCTCACATCAGGACCAAAACCATTTGTGCACCACATTGTTGTAAACAATCCACTTCTCATCAACAGTTATCACTCACTTCAAAAAAGGATCATTCTCCACATGTTTAATGAGCATATTGCAGATGTTTATATGTACCATCAAATGAGCTTCTTTGAGTTCATGCGGAACCCAAATATTGAGCTTGCTTACATATCCCAGCTTCTTCAGGTGGTCATGAACGCTTGAATGATGAATATTTAATGTTTCTACAATCTCTCATGTCTTGTAACATGGGTTTGACTTGATCAATGCCTTTATTTTGTCATCATCAACCTCGGTAGGCCTCCCTGACCGAGGAGTGTCATTGAGATCAAAATCACCAGCATGGAATTTCGTGAACCCTTGTTGGCACTGACATTCTTATAGAGCATTGTCACTGTAAACTTTATGCAACTTTTCACAAGCTTGACGCGCGTTCTTCCCTTTATGGAAGTAAAACAGTAAAGTATGGCAAAAATCCATAGTTTGGTCTTCCATCTTCAACTTGTTGTAAAATCTCCATTATCAACCAAATCACTCATTTGTTTTTTTAGAATGAAGGTAGAACTGTCAGTTGTCAAATGACATAGCAATAATATAGATGTGAATGACTCCAGTACTTCCAAAAATGAACTAGTGCCATCTGTTGCAAACATGTGTCATGACTTTTCTGACAACCCAATAGTTGTCCTAGAAGGATTTTTAAGGCTCTAAACTAAGGAAAAGGAGTTTAAAATTTGGCTGAGGCATTTTTTAAATAAAACCATTATTTCTATAATGCCTTAACAGTTCTAAAACTCTATGATTTTTTTTTTTTGAGGGCAGTGTCACTGGCCCTCATATGAGGGACCCAAACCGTGGCCGTTGGCTTCCCAAGCCAGCGCTTAACCACCATGCCACTCGGTTGGCCCTAAAACTCTATGATTTTATAATTCTTTCTCTCCCAAAACTGGGCTGTATGGAATATTCATCATCCAACTACCTGTCTCCCCGTGAGTTGCAGCACACTTAACTACCAATTACTGGGCTTCTAGTACAGAGATTAAAACTACCCACTTATTGAGATAATATCCTAATGTTCTCAAAGGAATACGTTTCTTTTGTTCTAGTATTACTTTATTACAATGCTATTAACATATCCTGCGTGTCTTTCAGACCTGATTGGCCAACAGCAAAACAACTTCTTGGTGACTCTAACTTTCTAAGAAGACTTTTGGAATATGATAAGGAAAACATAAAACCTCAAATATTGGCAAAGCTTCAAAAGTATATTAATAATCCTGATTTTGTGCCTGAAAAAGTAGAGAAAGTGTCCAAAGCATGTAAATCCATGTGCATGTGGGTAAGAGCGATGGATTTGTACTCCCGGGTCATCAAAGAGGTTGAACCAAAGAGACAAAAACTCCGTGCTGCACAGGTATGTTATATTTTATATTTTATAGAATTAAAGGCCGTGGCCATCAATCATTCAAGCTCCCTTCATAATGCCACTGTGACACTACACACTGTAGGTAGTAGTGATGCCATTGGAAATTAGTTTTTGTTTTAAAAAATTGCAGGCAAAGATTTTTTTTTCAGAAATGACCTCTAAAATCAGCCCTCTTCCAGCATAAAAGAAAAATAAGTTCTTAGTATGTTCATATTTCCGATGGTACTTCTGAGGTGCCTTTTAGTTCTAGCATCTGATGCTGTATCCATTTTCTAAATACTCCCACACTTGATGGTGGTACCATCTGAGGTTCTAAAAACCAGCTTAACCAGCAATCGGAAAGGAGGTCTCAAGCAGAACACAGAATAGTCATTTAGTGGAACAGGTCACTGTGGCTATAGAGCAGGGATTGGCAAACATTTTCTATGAAGATCCAGATCATAAATATTTTCTGCTTTGCTGGCTACATGGTCTCTGTTGCAGTTACTCAGCTCCTCCCTTGCAGCACAGAAACAGCCACCAACAACTCATACATGAATCAACATGGCTGCGTTCCCATAGAACTTTATTTATGGATACCGGAATTTGAATTTCATACTGTTATCATGTGTCATGAAATATTGTTCTTCTTTTGACTTTTTTCCCCCAACCATTTAAAAAGATAAAAACATTTTTAGCTCATAAGCCATACAAACAGGCAGCAGGCTAGAAGTGGCCTGAAGGCTGTGGCTTGCAGGCCCCTCTTGCAGAGAAATGGTTAGGAAAGATTGGTTTTCATTATTGCATGAATAATTCATTTGTTTCGTCATTTAAAATTAATAATCCAGTGTAGTAACTAATTCTTCCCAAATGCTTTGGTACATCTGTTTCTCTGTTCCTTCTGTGATTTATTTTGTCGGGCTTTGTTTTGGCTTTGTTTTTATCTCTTTGCTTCTGCTCTTATTTTATTCTATTCTATATTTGTTTTAACTTCGTATATCATATCAAAATCTTTTAAGACATGAAAAAGGGAACATAAATCCTACTTTTTAAAAGAAAAATTATTATTAGGGCAAATATGACCTTTTTGGGGGCCTATTCATAAATATTTACTTGATTTTATTAGGCTGAACTTGATGTTACTATGGCTACTCTAAAAGCAAAGCAAGCATTACTAAAGCAAGTGGAAGATCAAATACAGGCCCTACAAGATGAATATGACAAAAGTGTGAATGAGAAAGAAAGTCTGGGTAAGTAACTCATAAAATTTATATTGCTCAGGACATGCCTGATTTTCAAAAGTAGAAAGAGTTTTAAAGCAGTCGTATCTCAGTTTTCATTCAACGTGTATGATGTATTTCCATTAGCCTTCTAGGATAAAGTCAGAAGAACTGGATATATTGTATATATTCAACTCCTATATCTGAATAAGGCTTGTTGGGATATGTTACAGTATAACACAAAGCAACATATGAATCTGATCCAGAAAATAAGTACTAGGGGGCACAGAGAGAGTGCTATCTCCCAACAGAGTATTTAAATAATGCTATCAACAGAAGCAGGTGAATAAACTTATATTTCAGCAAAATACTGAATAACATAACCTGATTTTCCTAACATTTTCTAGCAAAGTCTATGGCCTTGACAAAAGCACGTCTGATACGTGCTGGAAAGCTGACGGCTGCTTTAGGAGATGAGCAAGTTCGATGGGAAGAAAGCATCCAGAAATTCAATGAGGAGATACCAAATGTCATCGGGAATGTGTTCATAGCAGCAGCTTGTGTGGCCTATTACGGAACCTTTACAGCCCAGTATAGGCAACTGGCAAGTAAACTTGCTTTCTATAAGGAGTGGTGAGAAGCAGTTGAAACTGTGTGGACGAGGGGAGTCATTTCTCTGTAGATGGAGGCTCTCCACTGTGGAGGTTCTCCATCACGGAAACTTAGACATTCCACAGGTCTCCATCTCCCCCATCAGCCAGTGATGGCCTACCCCTAGCCTTTCCTTATTACATTCCTCCCTTTCCTTTCCTGCCTTAGAAAGTTATTCCTAACTTACTTGCACACACAGCACCAAGAACCTGGGGGAAGAAAAAGGGACAAGGCATCCCCTACCCTTATGATCAGTAGTGGTGTCTAAAGTCAGCCAGGATGACGTGTTCTGAATTGGTGAGACTGCTACAAAGGGTTAGGTCATAGGAAAGAGCCGGAAACTCAATTATCTGGAGAAATTTTCAAGCCATTTTTATGAAATGACTTCCTAAAAATCTTTTGCCTTTGTCCCTGAGTTATAAAACCTAGTAAGCATGACCAGGGCACTGTACAACTGAAGCTGAAATAAAATAATATTGTATGTGAACTCTAAGAAAATACATATACATATAGTCATGGGAGGCAGAGTACAGCACAAGGAAGATAGTTAATGGTATTGCAATAGCTATATAAGATGTCAGAGGGGTAGTAGCTTGGGGGAGGGGAGTTATCATTTTGTGAGGGGTGTAAATATCTAACTATTATGTTGCTTTGTACACCTGAAACTTAAAAAAAAAAACCTAATTAGTATACGTAGAACTCATATAGACTCTACAGAAGCTCAGGAGTCACCTGGTGCCATGTGGCAATGGTGCCAGTGGTGCTCTTGGGGGACAGGCAGTTCCCTGGTGTGCATGACTGTACTACTCATTGGGGTAACATGCTAACATATTTCTTCCCCATCTACCAATTCCTTGTAGCCCCCACAGTCATTGGGATAACCTCAATTTCCCCACATGCTTTCAGACTCTCCCAAGAGGGGCAATACACCCCCGATTGAAGACTGCTGTGATGATCCTTGTCATTTACACATGAGAAAACTGAGGTCCAGATGGGAGGTGACGTGCCCAAAGCCACAGCTAGTTAATAGTATAGTTCTAGGACCCAGACCTCCCTTTCCTTTCCTGCCTTAGATAGTTATTCATCCCTTACTTATACAGCACAAGAACCTGGGGGAAGAAAAAGGGATAGGGCATCCCCTACCCTTAGGATCAGAAGTGGCGTCTAAAGTCAGCCAGGATGAACAACCTTTAAGTCCACTTAAGTCCCATGCTCTGATGCCAGAGTGCCTGTGGAGACTGGCAGGACTTACTCCTAACCCAGCATTTTGTGTGTATCTTCATTTACTGAGTACTCCTGATTCTGTACAAGTAAGCTCTCCTTCTGCAGCTTGTAGAGTGTTGGATCCAGGACTGTCAGTCTCTGGAGATCCCAATCAACCCTTTCTTCAGCCTCATTAACACTCTCGGTGATCCCTATGAAATACGGCAGTGGAACACGGACGGGCTGCCACGTGACATGATCTCAACAGAAAATGGCATTTTGGTTACTCAAGGGAGACGGTGGCCTCTGATGATTGATCCCCAAGATCAGGTATGTAACCGATGCTTCAGATAAAGAGCAGCCCGTTAATTCTGCTTAATATTATGCTGTCTGTTACAAAGCCTAAAGTGAAACTTAACATCTTGTAAGATCTTGGGGATGTAGACCTTAGGGAATTTAGGAGTCTTCTAGTCCGAGCCTCTCATTTTGTGGCTGTAAAAAAGGGAAGCATCCGAGTGCTCTGCATACTTAATTATGACTGGGTTTGTTTAGGGGGATTTGGACAATGCCTATACAGGAATTCTTGTTCCTAAAAGGTCTGAGGAGCCAAAATGAAGTCAGGGCCTGAAGAATTTCAAGGCAAGCCTGCCTGGAATTTACAGACTCCCATTATCTGACTCCTAAGCCCATGGTTCGGATTGTACAAATTGTGTGTGGAAAAAGAGCGGTTGGGAAAGCAGGGAGACAAGCTTGACTAGAAGTATGGGCTTTATTTTCTGCTTGGGTCTTTGCTTCATTTGGTCCAAATTCAAATAAAAGGAAGAATCCCAAATGTTAGGTTTAAAAGGTATTTTTAACGTAGGGGAGTGGGGGTGTTTTTTTTGCCTTTCAAACCTAGTTATAGATTGAACAAAAGTTCTCAACTTTACTCTAAAAACTTCTAGCCATTTATAAAACTCTAAAGCAAATGTCCTACTCTGTGCTTTCTCATACAGGCAAACCGTTGGATAAGGAACAAGGAAAGCAAAAGTAATTTAAAGATCATTAAGCTTACAGATAGTCATTTTTTACGCACACTTGAAAACGCGATTCGACTTGGTTTACCTGTCTTACTGGAAGAGGTTTGCTTTTTACTTTTCTCATGCTAGTTCTCAACAGGTCATATCTGTAATCCTATATAAGTCATGTTCGTATCATGCTAAAGACACTAGTCAGGTCCACTTTCAAATTAGTCAAACCAATTGCTTTGCTTCTTAAACAATACATTCTCATAGAGAGCAATCTGTTGATTGAACAAATTTTTCTGTTTCCAGACATCGTTTTATTATTAAATGGGATGGGCTGTTTTCTGCTGACTCTCAGGCCTCATTGTGGCTCTTGATGGTTAGCTGCCCTGAAAATTCAAACCAGTGATGCCATCAGGGACTGTCCACACACCATTAATGATGTGCAGCCAGTAAAACGCTCTGGGGCATAAACATTATTTTCTACTTAGAGGTCAGAATTAGATTAAGTGACGTGATAAGAAAGAACGTTTGTTGTTGTTTTTTTATAAAGGATGTTTGTTGAATCTAAGTGCTCCATTTCTTTAGAATCACTTGCAAGAATGGATGTTTTTGAAATTGTTTACTCATTCAACATACATTATTTGAGAATCAATGCCAAACAATTCAGATGTGGTTGTTGCCCTCAATAGCTTACAGTCCAGTTGCGGGGACAAAGACAGTAAGGAGAAAAGAGAGGAAGTGAGAGAGAAGGGGAGAATGGGCTTTGTGGAGACAAGCCCAGTGCTGACATAGCCATTAACGGGGAGTGGGAGGTAGGAAACGAATTTAGATGCGTGGCTACAGGTAGTAACATTTGTGCTGTGACCTGTATGATGAGTTCAGACACATGAAGAGCTCAGAGAGAAGGGCCTCCCAGGCGAAGGGTGCGACATGTTCAAAGGCCTTGAGCACAAAAAAGACTAGTTAATGGTTGTGGTTTATTTACCTAATTCCATTCTACTGGGGGTGCTAAAAAAATGTATACACATTTTAAGAGATGTTATCTATGTATTACCTTTCAAAGTTGAATTGAATTATGGTAGCAATGTGTGGCATGACGTTAGCTCAAAAAATGGCATTAATCAAATGAATGCTAGCATCACCATGCAACAGGCAGGACAAAGAAAATGGCAGAAGCACGGTTGTCGTTCAAGGAGCACAAGACCGTTTTGAAGTGGTATTTGAAATTCAAGAATGTTGTGGAAGCACAACACCAATGGATGTGTGCCTAACAATTGCATGCATTCGTGATCAATTTGAGAAACATGGTACTGTGTGAAGAAATTGTAACAGCATGGGCAGCAATACAAGTGGATACTTTGGTCCACGTTGCTCAAGCAATAGTTCGCCCTAATCAAAAGTGTCTGGACACTGATGGTAACTTTGAACACCTCTTGTATTTGCAGAAGGCAAATGTGACTTGTATTCATTTTTTGTTATCAGTATATATTGAGTATTACAAATTTAGTATACTTTTTTCCTTTCTTTAAATGTGTATACATTTTTTTGGCACCCCCTGTATTTGTATAAGAGAAGAATGAGTGAGCAAAAGCATGGGCTGTGAGCTGAGCATCAATTTAACCAAGTCCAGAAGTATCTAACTTGGCAAAGTGAGAGAAGCTCAGAAAAGACCATTCACTGAAGCAGCTGAGCCATAGCCCTGGCATGCTGCCGGAATCATAATTAACATCAGCATTAGCTACCATTGACAAAGTATTCACTATATGCTAGTCTCTGCACTTGGTATGTTGCATTTATTAACTCTTTAATCCTCACAGCAGAGGCTTTTAACTGTAGCTGAATGCTCTTGGGGTTGAGGGTGGACCCTTGGTTAGGGCGCCTGCCAGGAACAGGACACTGACTGGCCTCTTCTGCTTTCTGTGACTTGGTGTCATTAGCATTATAGACCCAGTTGCTTTCTATCTCTGCAGGATGGTAAGTTTACACTTTATCTCTACCCATTCATGGGTGTGAAATCAAGTTAGTTGATCTCAATCAGCACTTTTTCATGGAATAGAATTTTAAAAGTACAAAATTGTATCGCGAGTAGTAAGGGAAATTTTATCTCATAAACTTTGTTTTAAGAAATTATTACATGCTCGGGTACCATGTCACCATGTGCGGGTACCATGTCACCATGTGAAAAAGAGTTGGGAACTATCAATTACGATCAAATTTTGACACCTCCTCGGATGTGGGCCCCCATCACATGCATGCTGACCTAAACATGTTTGCCATGGAGTCTGTTGACAATGTCTGCCTGCCCAAGTTTCTACTAACGATCAGATTTGATTTCAGGGAAGTAAAATAACTGCCTTATATAACATAGGTCCACAAACTTTTTCTGTAAAGAGCCAGATCTGTTCGTTTTTTCAGGACACGTACAGTCTCTGCACAAATATTCAATGAACAAATCTTTTTTTGCTTTGTTTTGGTTTGGGGGTTTTGTTTGTTTATTTTTAGAAAGGTAGAGACCATTCTTAGTATTAAGAGCCATACAGAAATGGGCCACAGGTGGCCAGATTTACACAGCAGGCTGTAGGTGGGCCAAGTCATGACTTACAACATCTATGAAAGTGAACAGATCTTCATTTGTCTGGGGCCTGTTGCAGGACCACCCTACAGGGACTGCTTTCTTAGCTTCTTTCTCATGGGAATGAACAGTGTGTTGCCTTCACATGCTCTTATTTCCTGAGACTTCTGATAAAACAATCTCTGGAACACAGACACTGTTGGAGATAGTGAGGGGACACTAAGAAATACCTGTAAGGTCACTAAAAAAACTGCTTGTTCAAACTAAATGTAAAGAATTTGGAGAAGTTGACGTCCATGTTAATGCCTTGTTTTTGTACTTTTGTTTTCATTTTTAAGCTTAAGGAAACGTTGGAACCAGCTCTAGAACCCATACTTTTGAAACAGACCTTCATAAGTGGTGGACGACTGCTCATTCACCTTGGAGATTCAGACATTGATTATGATAAAAATTTTAGGTTCTATATGACAACCAAGTTGCCAAATCCCCACTACCTACCTGAGGTATGAGCTATGGGTCTGGAACTCCCAGTCTGAATGGCTTATTATGGTCTGATGGGTCTCTGAAATTTGGTGAGTTCCCACCTGAGGGAATAAGTCTCCCCCAGATCCCTCTTCCCCCTCCAAAACCTCCTTTCCTTCCACCACCCTCCACTCTTGCTTTTATTAGGAGTCTTGATTCTGATTCCAATCTCCCTTCTACTGGCCACTGAGTTGGGACTCAAATCCCACCCCATTCAGTCCACAGGCCGCTGCCCTCACTACCCTGCTTGTCATCAGTGGTCACGCCATCCCCCTCCTGATCCTCAGCTACTCCTCACATCTCGGGGCACCACTCCCTTCCATTCTTCTCCCTCCTTTAGCACAAAGCCATTTGTGCCTTCTCATTGTAGCCGATACATGAATCAGAGTTTAATTAAGAGTCTGTGGGGGGTGGGAGGAGGCCTCAATGTTTAAGTGTGCAGTTGCCCATGACACATGGTCCCCAACAAAGAGGTTGTCTGCTTGAAAACTCTGGTGACTGGCGTCAGAGAATCATGATTCAAACATCCAGTGTGTCTGTACTTAGAGTTCTGGGGGAGGAGGCATCTTGTCCCCTTCCTCATGCTCTTAGACTATTTGAGAGAGCTTGGTGAACCCCACTTTCATACATATGTCCCTGAGCCTCGATAGGATCCAGAAGAACCCCTATTCTTGTGCTGCAGAGCCCAAAGCAGTCGCAACAGAAATTTTCCCTTCCCGGAAGGGTCTCCAAGGGGCTGCTCCACCCCTGCAACCCTCAGTGCTGCCGCAGCTCCACCCCTGCAACCCTCAGTACTGCCTCAGCTTCACCCCTGCAACCCTCAGTGCTGCCCCAGCTCCACCCCTGCAATCCTCAGTGCTGCCGCAGCTTCACCCCTGCAACCCTCAGTGCTGCCCCAGCTTCACCCCTGCAACCCTCAGTGCTGCCCCAGCTCCAGGCACAGCAGCACACCCTGCCAGATCTTCCCAGCCAGGCTGGTCTTCCCCTCTCTAATAGGGCCTGCACAATAGGGCAGGGACTTCACAAATCAGAACTTTTTACACACACACACACACACACACACACACACACATTTTTTTTGAATCCTTGAATGTACCCTTTCAATAGTGTCATTGTCACTTTAGTTACTGAATTTCTCATAGCCATCTGTCTTCATAGATGTGTTCAGATTGAATGAAATTGACACATTTCTTGAATAAGATGAGGGAAATACCATCAAAAGCCTAAGTTGGGGTTTTCTGTCAGCCTCAAACAAGACTGTCACTCATACACAGCCACTGCCAGAGCACATGTCTCAAGTTCCATTTTAGAGTTTAGAAAAATGACCAATGTGCCGACTTACAAGCTTTGACTTTTCACTTACTTAACTTTTGAGAGGGAGTGTCGCACACCCTACCCAACCCTAGCTCTGTGATGGTAAATTATTCCATTTCCTGGATCCTCAAGTCAATCAGCAATAAAGTTGAGAGAAAGCCTATTTCAAGGATTTATTGTGAAGGTTGAATAAGAATAACATATATAAAATATGATATTCAAACACCTACTCATATTTATCCTTTTTGCTGTTGACTTATTCAAGTAACGTCAGAATATTGTATTATAACCAACAATTTTTCATGAAAATGTTATCATGAATCAAAATATGTAAAGCTCTATTATTATCAATAATATCTTCTTTTTAACTAGGACAAACTGTAAGTCACTATTACTAAGTGACTTTATTACCTCATTTGGTCCTCACAAATACCCTGTGAGTTGTTACCTTCATTATCTCAGTTTTTAAATATTAGGAACTAAAGCTCAATTTGAATGAATGGCTTGTCCAACATTGTACATGTACTAAACGGTGCACCTGGAATTTGAACCCAAGCAATTGATTCTATAACCCTGCTTCTTCCTAATATTTCACTGGCTCACCTATAACTGTGGCATTTGAGGAACAAGGCTGTCACTCATACTGACAGGAAAAATCATACTGGGATTTCATACGACATAGTATACTTGATATGTGTGTGTGTGGGGGGGGGGGGGGTATGTTCTCAATTAGACCTGAGATACATCCAGCTTGGTACCAATGAGCCATGTTCTAATAAATAATGCAGTTCTTATTTTACTCATCTGAACTTAAACATTTTTATGAACTCTGTGCTTCTTTTCTAGGTGTGCATTAAAGTCACCATCATCAATTTCACTGTAACTAAATCAGGTCTGGAGGATCAGTTATTAAGGTAAAAAAAAAAAAAGGGGGAGGTGGGGATAAAGTTTCCTAATATTTTGTTTAGAAATTGTCACAAAGAAAAATTTTAATATATGAAAAGAAAACACCACTCAGGAACCCTCACTCATAAAGACAACAGTAAATGGCCAAGTTCTTTACCTCTTGAATCACTTTTCATGGATGCTGATCATGCCCACAATCTTCTCAAGGAGATCAGGGCTAGACCTGGTTAATTCTCACCTGGGTTTGGGCCAGGCCTACAGCCCACCTCTTCCCCTACACTAAGGTTTCCAGTCTTGGGCAAGTAAATGAAATCAGTCATTCTGCGGTTCCTAGAGACTCATTGCACCATACTGTGAAAAATACTGCTACTCCTAAATATATTTTTCCTGTTCCACTTGTCTCTAAGAGTTTTCTTAGTGTACTTAATTTTACCTACATTTGTCCACCTCAAAAAAATAAATATCCTCCCTCAATATACTCTGTATGTGATTACATCTCCTTTTCCCAAAAATGAGATTATGGATTATTCATGTTAATCATCAGTATTAGCCAACAGGTTTAGGAGGTAAAAAATTTAATATTTATTAAAATAACAACTTTGATATTGGTTAAAAACTAATTATGGGGGTGTGTGTTCATTAACTCTAAAGGAAAATATAATTTAGACCCATGTTCAAAATAAATATAATCCTTTATGTTCAAGTCAAGATTATCCTGATTTACGCATTATCACTAATGAGTTTGTCTCGATTTGTTTATTTTATGAATCTATTCTAACAACTGCTAACTTGCTTAACTTGTGCTAGGCTAACTTCTTTCTAGATAAAGGGTATTTCACCACATTTTATAGACACATTCTAAAGATATGGCTGAACATTTTGTAGACCAGTTTATTCCCATGAAGAGTTAAGCTTAGCTGTGTCACTAAGCTGTCAGCATGTTAGACTGCCTGGGATGAGAAGCAGTGCCCTGACCTGAACTGGGGAGCTGGTGATGGAGTGTGGAATCCCTGAGCTACATTTTATAAGCTCTCCTCTGAAAAAAATTCTTTAAGCAAATGAATTTAAGGTGATGATATTTTTATGGTGTTCATATAGTAATTTTTAAAATTTCTGACTTCAGCATGTACATAATAAATAAACAATGGATATTATATAAGGCAGTTCATCATAGTGAGTGATAGAAGGTGCCTTGGAGCCAGCCCACCCTGGTACAAACCCAGGTCTGTCTCTCAAAGCCACTTGGCCTCAGGAAGTGACCATCTAGGATCTGTTCACTCATCTGGGAGCTGGAGTAGTAACCACCATTCCCATCTGCCAGGAGCATTCAAAGAATTGAAAGAGAAAATCCATATAAAACTCTCAGCAGGGTGCCTCCCATGGAGTGATGCTTAATAAAGATTAGCTCCTACAAAGGGCTGAGAGCAAATTATGAGAAGACAAGTAAAGGGAGACAAAAGTTCATATGTTTAGATGGGAGCTGGTGGTAAGGCCCCTGTATTAAATCCAATCAAGAATCATTTCCGGAAGGTGATAAGTTTTCAGAATCTCCCATGTTGGTGTGAAAAGAATGTTCCAGGCACCATTTCCATCCTGGCACAAGCAAACATTAGGGACAGAAACTGAATGAGTAGAGAGATCAAACATTGGGCAGGTTTTCCTAAGAGAAAATGAACAAAAGCTATGGGAACTGTGGTAGGGTATAGGCTTTGAAATACAAGATAAAGCATCAGAACTAAAACGTAGTTCAGTGAACAGCCACTAGGTAAACCCAGAAAAAAGAGGAGATTTATGCATTAGGACTTAGCTACTAGCATTAGTACTCAGCTAGATATTTTATAACTTACAGTGCTGACAAAGCCATAATATAGGTATTCAAACTTTGGTTCTAGTGATGTGGTGCGACTTGAGAAACCTGAGCTGGAAGAACAAAGAATCAAGCTCATTGTGAGGATCAACACTGATAAAAACCAGCTGAAAGCCATTGAAGATAAAATCCTGAGAATGCTCTTTACATCTGAAGGAAACATTCTGGACAATGAAGAACTTATTGATACACTCCAGGAGTCAAAGGTGAGTAAAGTATTTTTACTATTTATAAAAAATATGTTGCATCAAAAGCTACAACTATACCCTTTGAGGGTTCCTGCAAAGTCTTTTTAAAGCAAGACTGGTAGTTACAAGGGCCGGCCAAGTGGCGCAGTGGTTAAGCGCTGGCTTCGGAAGCCAGCGGCCCCGGTTCAGTCCCACATGTGAGGGCCAGTGACACTGCCCTCAAAAAAAAAAAAAAAAAAAGACTGGTAGTTACACCTGGGCTGCCAGGGGTATGCATTCCTGGCTAGCACCAACCAAAGGAACAGTAGATAAATTGTAGACAATGGATCTTCCTATCTGCCTTTTTTTAAATAAAATGTGTAATGTAAAGAAAAGGTACAAGATGTAAGTTCAAAGGAATAACAATTATATATTCATATTAATGTCACCCCCTCCAGGAAGCCTCCTTGCTATTCCCAGCTAGAATTAATCTCTTCTTCCTTGCAACACCTATAGCACCTTATCTGAACCTCTATTACAGCACTTGTAACTGTTTACCTTATATTATAGTTATCTAATTACATGTCTTATCTCTTCTGTTAGGTTGTTAAATTCTATGTAGTGGGAATCTGTGAATAGTTCATCTTGCTATTCCTTCTCCAAGAGCTAAGCATGGTGCCTTGCACATAAATGGTACTCAATAAAGCTGAGTTGGTAGTAAGATGAAGTTTTACATTAAATGTATATCCTGCACTGAATTATTTCTCAGATTCAAATCATAATTTTATAAGTGTACTGGGAACACAACCTATAAAAATGATTTTTATCCATTCATAAGAAACAGAAAATAGGAAAGCAACAGAAGATGGCAGAGTAAACACTGTGCCTGCATCCTTCTGTGAACACATTAAAATTACAACTAAATTATAGAACAATCAACCTGAAGAATCATCTGAAGTCTAGCATAGAAGTCCTATAACTATAAATATAAAGAAAAAGCAACGATGAGACTGGTAGGAGGGCAGAGACATGAAATGGGCCCCAAACCTCCCTGTGGTAGTTGAGAGTCTGGAGAGATACCTTGGCCATGGAGGTTCCCCCCAGAGGAGCGAAGGACTCGCGTCTCCCACACCAGGCTCCCCATCCCTGAGTACTGGTGCTGGAAAGAGGAGCCCCCACAATATCTGTCTGTGAAAAACAGTGAGGTGACCATTTGGGCGGGTAGGACAGAAGGCTGAAGGAAACACAGATGTCCTCTTAAACAGACCGTGCACAAACTCACTCGCTCGCAGGCACTCAGCTTGGGCTCCAGCGAAGCGAGGGTGACTCAGGGGGGCTTCAGGGACATGCAGGGGTCACACTGAAGGATGTGGCTTTGGGAGGAGGGCTGGAGGACAGTCAGCATTGACCCAGTGAGGAGTCCTAGTCCAGCACAGCCAGCAGGCACGTGCCATCTTTACTATGTTGAGTCCACACCCACAGGCCAAATCTAAACCTCATTGGTCTAGTGAGCTCCCCTGCTCTGCCCTGCTGACTCACTGGGACCCTGCCCCACCCAACTCTCACACCAGGAGGCACTTTCTCCAACAGCAGCCAGACCTTCCCCACATTGCACTCTTCCTAGGAAAACTATCAGAGTCTATGGGCCCCAGGTGGGTGGTGACTGGCCTCAGTGTGCTCTGAAACTTTTGCTGAGTTGCTTCAGGCTCAGCACAGACACGAAACCAGAGTCTACATTTACCTGGTGACCACAACTCTTCCCACTCTAGTGACTCCCTGAAACCCTGCCTCACTTAATTTGCATACCACAGGAGGCTTTATCAGCAGGTGGCAGCAGGCCTCCAGGTGTCCTGGCTTTTTGAAGAGTTACCACAGACCTGGTACTAGTGGCAGCTGTCCTCAGTTTGGAACATGGCCTCTCCCATGTGCCTCCAGGTTTAGCACAGACAGTGAACCACTGTGGATCACTTTGTAGCTCCTACCAGGTCACCAATCAGCCAGTCAAGGCAGTGACTGACCTGAGCCTGCACTGGAGCCCCTCCCAAGAGACCTCAGAACTAACATACTTGAAACTTGGCTTCAGACCACAGCAGAGCACCACCCAGTTAGCCCCACTACACAATTAGGCACACACAAAGGGTGACCTCAATAGGCACCAGAGCCTGCTGGGGCAAATCCCACTAAGTGGGCTAAGCCTCCTGCACAGCAGCCTATGAGCTATATATGTGGCCAGACTCCACAGCCAATCAGCCTGAGGGTCAATCCCATCCACTGAGTGTAAATAGCAATCAAGGCTCAACTGAAACAGGAGGGCACACACAACCCACACAAGGGATACTCCTGCAGCAATCAGATGAAGTGACCAGAGAGACTGCCACTGCACCCCACAGGACACCTATAACATAAGGCCACCCAAGCCAAGACTGTGAGATGTAGCAGTTCTACCTAATACATAGAATCAAACACAGAGAGGCAGCCAAAATGAAGAAGCAAAGAAATGCATCCCAAATGAAAGAACAGGAGAAAACTCCAGAAAAAGAACTAAATGAAATGGAGGCAAGCAACCTACCAAACACAGAGTGCAAAACAGTGGTTCTAAGGATGCTCAAGAAACTTAGTTAGAACTGCAATAAAGAGATTGCAAGCATAAAAAAAAAAAAAGGACATAGAAACCATAAAAAAGAACCAGTCATAAGTGAAGAATATAATAACTGGAATGAAGAATGTACTAAAAGGAATCCCCAGCAGACTAGATGAAACAGAGGATCAAATCAGCAATTTGGAAGACAAGGTAGCAGAAAACACCCAATTGGAACTGCAAAAAGAAAAAGAATATTTTTTTAAATGAGGCTAGTTTAAGGGACCTCTGGGACAACATCAAGCATAACAACATTCTCATCATAGTGGTACCAGAAGGAGAAGAGAGAAAACAAGGGATTGAGAACCTACTTGAAGAAATAATGACTGGAAACTTTCCTAACCTAGTAAAGGAAATAGACATACAAGTCTGGGAAGTGCAGAGCCCCTGACATGATGAACCCAAACAGGCCCATACTACACCAAGGCATTATAATTAAAATGGCAAAGTTTAGGGCCGGCCGAGTGGCACAGTGGTTAAGCACTGGCTTCGGAAGCCAGCGGCCCCGGTTCGGGTCCCACGTATGAGGGTCAGTGACACTGCCCTCAAAAAAAAAAATGGCAAAGTTTAAAGACAAAGAGAGAATCCTAAAAGCAGCAAGAGAAAGCCAACTAGTAATTTATAAGGGAGCTCCCATAAGATTGTCAGCTGATTTCTCAACAGAAACTTTGCAGGCCAAAAGGGATTCGCACAAAATATTCAATGTGATGAGAAGGAAAGACCTACAACCAATATTATTCCACCCAGCAAAGCTATCATTTAAAATTGAAGGACAGATAAAGAGCTTCCCTGACAAGAAAAAGCTAAAGGAATTGATCACCACCAAACCAGTATTACAAAGAATGTTAGAGGGACTTCTTGAAGACAGAAAAAAAGGAATCAAAAATTATGAATAATAAAATGGCAATAGCTACATAACTCTCAACAATTACTTTCAATGTAAATGGACTAAATGCTCCAATCAAGACATGGGAAGGCTGAATGAATAAGAAAACAAAATCCTTACATATGCTGCCTACAAGAGACTCACTTCAGATTGAAAGACACACACACACACACACAGATGGAAAGTAATGAGATGGGAAAAGATATTTCATGAAAATGGAAATAAATAAACAAACAAGCAAAAAAGCTGCAGTAGCAATACTTATATCAGACAAAATAGACTTTACAACAAAGGCTATAAGAAAAGACGATGAAGGACCCAGTAATCCCACTTCTGGGTATTTATCCAAAGAAATCCAAGCTACTTCAAGGGGACATGTGCATCACTATATCCATTGCAGTATTATTTACAATAGTCAAGATGTGGAGGCAAGCCTGGGTGTCTGTCAATGGATGAATGAATGAATATATGAATGAATGAATGAGTGAATGAACATATAAATGAATATATATATATATTGCTCGGCCATGGAACAGAATGAGTTCTTGCCATCTGCAGGTGGCAGTGGATGAACCTGGAGGGTGTTGTGCTGAGTGGAGTATATCAGACAGCAAAAGACAGATACAATGTGATTTTGCTTATATGTGGAATCAGAGAACAAAATTAACAAACTCATAGATACAAAGAACATTTTGATGGTTGCCAGATGGGACAGGGGTTGGGGATGGGAGTGAAAGAAGGGAAAGGGATTAAAGTACAAACTGGTTGTTACAGAGTAATTATGGGAATATAAGGTATAGCATAAGGGATATAGTCAATAATATTGTAATAACTATGTATGGTATCAGATAGGTACCAGATCTGTTGGGGTGATAGATGGGAGTGGGGTTGGGACAGGGTGAAAAAGGTGAAGGGATTAAAAAGTAGAAATTGGTAATTACAAAATAGTCATTCAGATGTAAAGTAAAGCCTAGAGAATATCATCAATAATATGGTAATAACTATGTATAATGCCAGATGGGTACTAGACTAGTCAGGGGGATCACTTCTTAAATTATATAAATGTCTAACCACTATGCTGTACACCTGAAATTAATATAAAAGACGATTGAATGTCTACTGTAATTGAAAAATTTTTAAACGGGGGGATGGGAAGGGGATTAAGAGGTCCAAATTTCCAGGTATAAAACAAATAAGTCATGGAGATATAATGTACAGTATAGAGAATATAGTCAATAATATTGTGATAGCATAGTACAGTGTCAGAGTAGCTGAACTTATGGTGATCACTTCTTTAGGTATATAAATGTTGAATAACTATGGTGTACTCCTAAAACTAATGTAATATTATATGTTAGTTATATTTTAATGAAAATTTTAAAAAGACAAAGAAAGAAACATAAAATAACTTACTAAAAAAAGTCCCATGACAGGGAGTACATAAATTTATGGTCTTTGTCTTTCATTGATGTGAGAAATGGTTTACACTTTATAACTTATAGTCTCTTGGGATCTCAGTATTGAAACAATAAACAAGTAATTTTGGGTCTCCCATTTGTTTCCTCTTCTTTGCCTATTTGTTCATCAGTCTCTTTATCCTCTTTTCATTCATTCTTCCTTGGGCTTTTAATTTCTGGAAGTTGGTTGTTAACCCATTTATGTTTTTATCAAAGTTTTACATGTAAATTGTTTAAAGAATGAAATATTTCTGCAAGGTTTGTTATAAAAAATAGTGTTTCCTGACTTCCCTGCCCCCACCCATGACTCCATTCATAGAGACAACAACTTTCATCACATTTTTGTTTTGGTTATTTGGGTTTTTACATTTTTTCCCTAAGTAATAGACTCAGATTGCTGCTTTTTGAGTTGTTTTTTTTTTATTACATTAATTGTTGTTTAGCCCCCCAACACACACCCTTTCCATCCCTCAGCCTTCCACAATAGTTATATCCTGATTGTAGTTAAACTCTCGATGTTTACATTGCCTGGAAGTGTGAAGATCTGGCTGCAGGTATTTTAGAGGGCTGAGAAGAGGAGAAGAGCTAGGGTCTTAGCATCCAGCATGTGTACATTTACCTAATCTCTCTGCTCTCAGTAAGATTCCCTCAGCATGGCTCTCAACTGTGATGGCTTCCTTTCATCAAAAAAAAAAAAAAAAAAAAAAAATCCTCGCTTTCCATTTCCTCTGTGAAGCCTCTATTTTCCAGCCATAGTGGAGAAGAAACAATGCCCCGGCTGGGTGGTGTGTGGGAGATGACCTGGGAAGTCCATCACCAAATGCTTATTCTAGGCATTTTCCACTTCCAGTGGTGCAGGATGCTCCTAATTCTTAAGCCTTTGATGGGGGGTTCTAGTTTATAAATTGGGTGAGTTCTTGGCTTTCCCCATTGCCAGTTTAGGAATCTATTTTCCTGGGTCTGCTAACTCATTACCATTCTTCTGTCTGCTTTCCATCTCTCAAAATTCTATCACTGCTTCCTCTTCCATTCTTCCTATCTTTGTGGATTTGCACTGTTTTGTAAAATCTGCTGTAATTTTATCATGGTTTCAGTAGGGAGTAAAGGTAGATGCATGTGATCTGTCTGCCTTTTTTAATCTATAAACTGGTTTCTTTTTTTTTTTTAATTAAAGTTTATTGGGGTGACAATTGTTAGCAAAGTTACATAGTTTTACGGTGTATAATTCTGTAATATATCATCTATATATCACATTGTGTGTTCACCACCCGAGTCAGTTCTCCTTCCATCACCATATATTTGACCCCCTTTCCCCTCATTTACCACCCATTTCCCCCCACCGTCTGGTAACCTCTAGACTATTGTGTGTCTGAGCTCTATTTCTTCATTTGTTTTTCTGGTTTTGTTGCTTTCAATTTTATATACCACATATCAGTGAAATCATATGGTTCTCTACTTTTTCTGTCTGACTTATTTCACTTAGCATTATAATCTCAAGATCCACCCATTATAAACTGGTTTCTTTATCTGTTTGCAAGGAGTTGCCTTAGAGGTATCCTTTCTATAGGGTAGAGATAGGACTGATTGCTCCTGGGCTGCATTTCCTGCCACTTCCTGCTCATAGTTTATATTCCTCTAAACTCCCAGCATCCTCACTTAAAAATATGTATTATATTTCCTAACCGTTTCTGAAGCTTCAAGTCTCTAGGGCATAATATCTATAAGTAGTTACTAAACTCAGTTGAGGTATATAGTCTTCTAATATTCTCTGGCAAAAAGAAGAAAACAATCCACTTTGCTTTCCCAATAACCCAAGGAATGCAGAGTTGTTTGTGAGTGTGTCTCCATAATCTAACTGCTCCTATATCAACTTCCTTTTTTCTACTCATGTATAAAAGCTTTAATTGAGTCCAGTATTAAGACTGAGGTCTCTCACTCAACTTTTCCCTTTCTTGTCCCCTCTGGTTCCTAAAGGGTCAACACATGGAGAGTTTGAGCCTTTGATTCCTAGACACAGCTCTGTACTGAGTCCTTCCCTTCCCTTTCCTGGTACACTGGGGTAGACAGTCTAGACTTAGCCACTAGCCAAGTGTGGCTACTGAGCACTTGAAACATGGTTAGTCTGGATTAAGGTGTGTTGTTAGTGTAAAATAGATGCCAGATTTCAAAGACTTAATAAAAAAAAATGGAAAAATATCTCAATTTTTATATGGATTATATGTTGATATAGTCAACATATATTGGGTTATATTGGGTTAAATAAAATATATTGTTAAAATTAATTTTACTTGTTTCTTTTCTCTTTTAATAAACTTAGAACAGTTAGAATTATATATGTGGCTCACATTGTATTTCTGCTGCACAGGGAAGGTCTAGACAGAAACCTGATGAGCCTTTTTCACTCTCTTTCTAGTATAGCAAATACTGAGCAGCAGTTCCCACAGTGATTTTTCAGGATTCATGCCCTAGAACCTTTGACTTTCTACAAAGGATCTCCCAACCCACAGATATCCACAGCTGAAAACAGAGATGAGGTTAGGGGTGGAGGACAGGGACAGCCAGAGCAACATAGAGACAGAGGGAGACAGAGACGAGAATCTTGGAAAGCCCATTGGCCAAACAGTTCCCCAGGGCCACAGGCTCAAAATACAGAAAACCAAAAGAATAGCAAGGACATTGAAATGTCTCCAACTTGAGGTTTATAACCCTTTGCAAACTACCAGCTTCTATCCCTAACGGTTTCCTTATGTCTATACCTGGGAATAAGACTTAGTCTTCCTTGTTAATCCAGAGTGGGATGTGGTACCACTTCCATCCAGCCTCTCTCTGCCCTCCCCACCTCCCCCTTTGGGCAGAGTGTCCCTTTTCTCTTCATGTTTTTTCATATGTGAATCCTGGATCATTTTAGGACTGCTCATGAGGAAATCAGGGATCAATTGGGAGTTCTGTGTTAGTGTTTCTATTTCAAAAGTAAATCATATTCGATCTCAGAGAAGTCCTGCTCCAATTTTTTCAGGATTATTTGTATTGCCTGTTTCCACTTGCCCTCCCCTAACTCTGGAAGGGGAGGAAGTCAGCTTGGTTAGTAGCCGGCCGCTGAGTCCAGAGACTCAGTCATTCTACCTGGCAACCCCCTTATTACAATCACTAATTCATCAGATCCTTATTTCTTTCCTAGATGCTACTGGATCTATTCAAAAGTCCCTCCATTTTTTTGAAACAGATTCTTCAGAACTTGTTTTCATATGTTTACGCAGATCACTTCTGGTGCCATTAAAATCAGGCTGAAGGAAGCAGAGTCCACTGAATTGATGATAAACGTTGCTCGTGAGAAATATCGTCCAATAGCCACTCAAGGCTCTGTGATGTACTTTGTTATTGCAAGCCTCTCAGAAATAGATCCTATGTATCAGTATTCATTAAAATATTTTAAACAGGTAAGTGTTGTTGTTGTTGTTGTTAGTGAAATTTATCTCTTACATTTTCCTTTAAACCCTGTGGAGTTTCTTCTTGCCTCAGACAAGTCATGAGTCTAGTTATCGGGTAAAATCCTCCAGGAGTTTGGGTTCAGACGTCCAATTCAAGAGTCTGCTCAAGACATACAGTGCCCAGTATATACCGCTCAGAACACTCTGTAGAGGAAGAAAAGATTTTCTCTTGGTTTCCTCACCTAACTAACTTGCTTGTTTTCCTTCACACCTACCTTCCTTTTTTTCTTTTAAGAGTCACAGCTCCATACTATTTCTTTATACTTGATCTACAGTAATCCAGCTTCCTTTCTACTGTTAAGAGTTTTCTATGTTGTATCTCAAGTCTCTGACAGTGCTGATGCTTAAGCAAATTGGTCTGTATCTTTTTTTTTTTTCCAGAACTTTTTATACATTTCTCTCTCCTCCCATCCTTGGCTTTTATTTAGAGGAACTGTACATGCCCTAGTTTCCTTTCCTTTGTTCCTTTCCCACTTTACCCACATTACTGTGAGATTTTCTTGTTTTATTTATGATCTTTCTACTTGATTTCATTCATATTCATAGTTAAATTTCATCTGATTTCTCGTGAATAGGGTATTTTCACCCCTCATCCTCTTTGGGACAACATTCCATATTTCCCAAAAGCAAATTCAATGTCACAAATCTTTGGTAAGTGATGCCAATTGACCTGAAGATTTCCAGAGGAGAAAGAAAGTTTGCATTACTCATTACACAGTATTACCAAACATCCCCAGGGGTCCCATCCCCAGGGGTCCCCTCCATTCACCTCCAGAGTTTCTCTCAGCTACCAGTGGCCTCTTCTTTTCAGCCCACCCACACACAACTTCAGTGGCTCAGTTTTCCCATCTACCAGCCCCTACTCCCCTCTTGTCTATATTACTCCCTTTTCAGTTTAGCTTACTTTCACTTCTCTAATCATCTGTGTTCATGCCAGTAACGCAACTCCACAAAGGTCTCTCCATATGTGCCACTCACAGGAGAAAACAATGGAGAATGGTAAATATATCGTGTTTCCCTGCAACACATCTTTGCTCCCTGTTATATGCCCTGATACCTTTAATCTGTGCTGGCTCTCCCACTGGAAGCCAGTCCAGCCTAAGCCTGGTGTTATCAAAACACTATTCCGCACACCTGGGTCCTAAATGGATTTCCACAGCTATTGCCCATCAAACATAGTTCACACTCCAAAGCCAACCAACCTGTCCCTGTCCTATCTCTCGAGCCACACTTCTCACTACTTCTCTGCAGCAGCCATATTAATCATTCACATGTCTGGGTTGTCGACAGTGGCCTCTCCATGTGACTTGGGCTTCTCACAACATGGCAACTGGGTTCCAAGAGGGTGCCTCCCCAAAGCAAACGTTCTAAGAAACCAAGGTGAGAGCTGCAAGGCTTCTTCTGACCTAGCCTTGGATGTCATGCATCATCACTTCTGCTGCAATGTCTTGATATATTGAGTCAAGGCTAGCCCAGATTCAGGAGGTGGGGATTTGAACCCCATTCCTCAATGGCAGGAGAGGCAAACACTTTGCATCAGCCTTGTATCCAATGCATGTGCTTCGCCTCATATGGCACTTAGAGCACATTGCCTTGGGTTGGTCTTCTCTCTCCTGCTAGTCTGACTTCCCAGAAGACGAGATGGAAGCCTGACACATCCTTGTCTTTCCCCTGTGGTTCTTAGGACCATATGATACTTCATTAGTGTTTCACAAGTGAAGAATCTGTTTATATCCCTCCATAAAAAAGCTGTTGAAATATTCAAACAATTTTTATGACCCTAGACCAAGTTTGGCATTTCCTCTAGACGTCTTGTTTGGCACTCTTGATATTGGTAGGGGTCCAGCAGCCATAGGAGTTGCAGGAGAAAATGGACATGAAGAATTGTAAGAAATGAGAGTCATGTTGTGTAGACATGCCTGGGCTCTCTTCCTACAAGACATGTGTTTGCTTTAGTAGCCTTTAGAAGCCATTTATACTGGAGTCCAATCTCAGTTTCTAAAGGAGGGGATTTGCCTCTCTCACCTCTCTGCTCCCTTCCTTCAGTTGGCAGGTATTAAGTCAAGTAAGGTAAGGATTAGCAAATCCTTTAATTCCACCTAAATGACTTTGATAGCACTGTTTTCATCCTGAGTGCTTTGCAACTTGTGCTTTTCAAGGTTTTAAAATCTTCAAGAAATAAATAAGAAGATACTCTGAAAATATCCTAGGCTAACAGAAAAAGGGATACAGAGGAAAAATCATCAAAGCACTGGAGTTTTGCTGTTTGGAAGGGAAACTAGAAACACAAATCAAATTTGTAGGTGAAAGCCCTGGCCAGCCCCTACCAAACCATCCAAATTCCTTTTCGCACTGAAATTACTTAGGGTGTGTAGAGGTTTGCCATGTTTTACTTCGACACCAACTTCATCATATCTTCCTTCACTGGACCTTATCTCTCTGCTTCTTGTCGTGTCATTAAAGAAAGCTCAATCCTCTTTCTTCTGAAACAACTCCATTACACCTTGTCGACCAAAGTTTGGGGAGAATTACCAAGGGCTTTCCCAATTCTCTAAAATAAGTATATGCTTCCTCCAAGCCCTTTCTTTGAGTGTTGGAAAATGGAGACCTATCTTTCAGTGAGGAGACCAACAAGCTCTTTTCCCTTTGTACTCCATCCTCGTAGCAGGAGGGGTGGGTACATGGGAGGCCTGCAAAGAGCAGTGCAGTGTGTTTAGAGAGAGTGGAGTACACTTTTTGGCCCTGATCTGCCTTCATCTTCTGCTGGCTTCCAGCCTCCAGTCACTTTGATTAGTCTGATCTCCCCCAGAGCTGTGCATCTTGAGCCCTCTCAAGGTGGCCCAGGAATTGGGCAGGCCCTGTCTTATCTCGTACCTTTGCCCCTTGTACTGTGGATCCTCTGAAACTGAAGCCACATGCCCTTCTAGTCCCTCATGAGACTCTCCCAGTCTCTGATGCAAGATCCCCTTGCCCCATGACTTCGAGGCACGCCCATGAGTTCAGGTTCTGCTCAGCTTCCTCACACAGCTTGGGCCCCTTGGGAAATTTTAGATCTTCCCCCCATGCTACTTGTAGGTTGCAGGAAATGGGTAGGATTACCTCTGGCCCTCATGCCTAGGCCCTTGATGCCACCATCTCTGCTGACTACCCAGTGTCCTTGCAATGTGGGGCACTTCCAAGGCAGGGGGCATGCTCTCAAAATTTCCAGGTAGGGAGTAGGATGGAAGTCTCCGTTAAAACTGGTTCCTCTTAAGATAGTCAGTGGTATTGTAACAGGTATATAGGATGTCAGAGGGGTAGTAGCTTGGGGGAGGAAGGTTATCACTTTGAGGGGTGTAAATGTCTGTTATGTTGCTTTTTACACCTAAAACTAATTTTTTTAAAAAACTGGTTCTTCTTAAATTTCAAAGAAAATCCAGCACATTCTTCCCACACCCTGAGAATTATCTTGTGAAAGTGCCAAAAAAGAATGCATGATCTTACCTTGCCCTTACATCTGTCACCCCAAAGTGATTATCAAATCTGAGTTGAAGATATGAAAACACTGGTTCTGCCAGCTTACCTCCATTTTCTAATGTTTTCTGCTTTTCATCAAGATAATGCCTTTTGAACATTGCCAAGAGTTTGGCATTGGTCCATTTCTGAATAATGGGGAGAGAAAAGGGAGTACAGAAAATAAATATCACATATCAATTTGGGATGAATTCTGGACTTTTTCATAGTACAGTATTCATTTCCTGTGCTGCTATTTGCTCACTGAATATGGGGGGAAGGGTGAGGAGTGGGGATATTTATTTTTCCCCACAGAATTTGAATTAAATCAGAGACATTGATAGAGCTCTCTTTCCCACAGTTGTTCAATACAACAATTGAAACTTCTGTGACAACAGATGACCCACAGCAGCGTATGGAAATACTACTGGAGCAAACCCTCCTAACTGCTTATGTCAATGTTTCGAGAGGACTTTTTGAACAACATAAACTTATCTACAGCTTTATGCTCTGTGTTGAGATCATGCGTCAGCAAGGAAATTTAACTGATGCTGAATGGAATTTCTTTCTCCGAGGTTCTGCAGGATTAGAAAAGGTACCTGTTTCAAGTTCAGATTGTGAATGTTACTCTAGATAGAGTCTACAAGCACCTACAAATACTCCATCATGGCTGAAGGTTATACATTTGTCTGTGTGACCCAGTGTGAGGATACTGGGGGGTCAGGAAGCCCAGGCTATAGTTTAGTTCTGATTCCAGGTACTGTGTAATATTGGTGACATTTAGGCTCTTTTTAGGCAGCAGTGGCCCCACCTATACAAAAGGAATGTTAGGAGTAACCAGTGAGCTAGAAGATGTGAACATGTTTTGAAAAGTTGACCATCTTACAAATATGAAGAGTTAAAATCCAATAAAAGTTATAATTCACAGATTTGGTGATACTGTTTGTGAAATCATGAATCTCTCTTTCCTGGACACGTCTTTCATTATGAAGCATGGGAAGTAATATAACTTGATTGTTGCCTTCTGTAATACTGTAATGCTAGTTCTGCTACAGTTTCCTTCTTTATTTTCATCCTTTTGTCTAACTTGCTCCAGCCCCTTAAACTGAATGACCTCACCCACATACAACAAACCTGGCAGCTCACTGAAGTGAGCCGCAGCCCCCCAACTTTTCCTGCAATTCCATCTCAGCCCCACTCCAGACTTTTGTCCTGCCAATATTGAGCCCCACCGTTGGCCCCTGCAAACATGACACCTGCACCTGTTTGCCAGTGTTTGAGCCTCAGTGTGTACTGGGAGGTTGGAATTTATGCTCTTATATGACTCTCAGTGTCCTCCCAGGACAAGCCCAGAAAAGGCCTTTCCTTGAGATGATCCTTCTTTTCCAACCCCCAACCATATTCTCTTAATCCTTGCTTGGTGCTATCTTAACTTCATAATCACAGTTAATACTTACAGAGGGTTTGCTATGTAAGTATATCAGCTCATTTATTCCTTTCAGTATTCCTCTTATGTGGGTTTCTAATTTTTATTTCTAGTCTGTATATAAGATAATTAGGCATAGAGAAATTAAATAATTGTCATGATCACATACCTATACTTAATAGGGCTTGGAACCAAGATTTGAACCCTTGCAGTCTGTAGAGCTAGCCCTCTCACCCACTTCTTTCTACTGCTAACTATTAGTTGGTCATTCAGCCAGGGCCTTCCCAAGGCATTATCACTTTTCTTTCCTCACAGCACTCCTGTTAACAACCTTGTTTATAGTTTTCCCAAGCAAAGGCTTAAAGAGCTTAAAGAATGTTCCAGAATCATATAACTAATGTACGACAGAGTCTGATTTATACCTGTGCCTAAGCTTCCAAAGCTCATGTCCATTCCAATATCACCTGCTACTTCTTATGAGCAACACATTTTTTAAAGAATTTAAAATGTTTTAAATACCATTAAACTCAAAACTTAAAATTTTCCAGAAATCATCTTCAGAAATTTCTCAAAAGTTTTTTTAGAGCTGAATCAAAGCCCTACAACTGAAAACAAAAAGAAGACTGGTAGGAGGAGCAGAGACAAGGAACGGGCTGGTTCCACACCTACATGTGACCATTAAAAATCAGGAGGGATAATATCACAGCTGTGGAGGTCCCTCCTGAGGAGAGAGGAGTTCCAGGCTCAACCAGGTTCCCCAGCCCAGGTTCTCAGTGTCAGGGAGAGAAATCCCCATAATTTCTGGCTGTGAAAAGCAGCAGAGATTGTGGCTGAGTGAGAAAAGGGTGGCTGCAGCCCCAGGCGCTCCTCTTCAAAGGCCCTCACACAGATTTACTTGCTGATGGACTGACTCACTCTGAGCTCCAGCTCTGGAGCAGCAGCTCAAAAGGTGCCAGGAACATATGGGGAGGAACTAAGTTGTCTGGCTTCCAGGCGAAAGTTAGAGAGGCAGCTTTCTCCAGACAGAGGAGCTGGTGGAAGCCATTGTTTCTTTGTTGAGCAGTAGCCCCTCCTGGCATGCAGATGTGGGAGGTAGCCATATCTGAGTCTTCATCAAGCTGGCTAACATTACTTCGTCACCCTGCCCTGGTAATTCCCTGAGGCCCCACCCCATCCAACATTCAGGCACACTCAAACCACTTCCAGTGGCTTTTCCATACAAACAGCCTGTCTTAGCTCATGCTGCACACTTTCTTAATATCTCTCAAAGGTTCACAAAACCCAAACAAGCAGAATCTGTCTTTAGCATATCCCATACCTCTATCTAAGCAGTCCAAGCCCAGCACTAGCCACAGCTGGCCTCGGTTTGCAGCTTGACCTCTCGAGGCATCTCCAAGTCCAGTGTGGGTGGCAGCCATCTGTGGATTGCATGTGGCTCATGCCAGGTGACTTTGGACAGGGCACAGACTGCAGCTCAACTTGGCCTGTGGCAGAGCTCCTTTCAGAAGTTCTCGGCTGGCATACCCAGTGGCCAGCTTCCCACCAAGCCAGAGCATTGCACATCTGCCTCCAAGAATGACAAACCCAAAGGGAAGACTGGGCAGGAACTAGAGCCCTGCTAAAGTGAATCCTACTCTGTAGGGTCAGCCCACACACAACAGCTCCTCCACTGTTGTCATGGCCAGTTCTCACAACCAGTCAGCCTGACGTTCAACTGTGCAAAGAGCAACCAAGGTTCAACAGGAAGGCACACACAACCTACACCATGGACACACCTGGAACATCAGGCTCAGGTGACCAGGGAAACTGCATCACTAGGCCCCACAGGACACCTACTACATTAGGCCACTGGGAGACATAGCAGCCTTACCTAATACATAGGGGGGAAAAAACACAGGGAAGCAGCCAAATGAGGAGAGAAAAAAAACATGTCCCAAATAAAGAAACAGAGCCAGAAAAAGAACGAAATAAAATGGAGACAGACAATCTACCAGACACAGAGTTCAAAACACTGGTTATAAGTGTGCTCAATGACCTCAGGGAGAACTTCAATAGAGAGATAGGAAACATAAAAATGGATATAGAACACATAAAAAAGAATCCAAAATGAAGAATACAGTAGATTCAATGAAGCAGAGGACCGAATCAGTGATCTGGAAGATAAGACAGCAGAAAACACCCAAACGGAATAGCAAAAAGAAAAAAGAATCCAAAAAAATGAGAATAGCTTAAGGAATCTCAGGGGCAACATCAAGCATGCCAACATTCACATCATAGGGGAATCAGACGGAGAAGAAAGACAGCAAAGAATTGAAAACCTATTCGAAGAAATAATGACTGAAAACCTCCCTAACCTGGAAAAGAAAATAGACGTACAAGTCCAGGAAGTACAGAGTCCCAAACAAGATAAACCCAAAGAAGCCCACACCAAGACACCTCATAATTAAAACATCAAAGGTTAAAGACAAAGAGAGACTCTTTTTTTTCTTTTTTTTTTTTTTAAAGATTTTATTGGGGAATTGGAGAAGGGGAACAGCTTTGGGGAATCAGGGGAGGGGAACAGACAAGTTGCTGTCCTTTTGTTCTTCAGCCTAATTGTGGAGGACGTTGCTTCACTGGCCCATGTTGGTATTATCATTGCACTCTTCCTGGGTGAAGCAGCTCGGTCACTGGCCTCTGAACAGCCACTCACAGCGGCTCTTGGCAGCTCACCGCTGGCTGCCGGCCACTCACATTGTCTGCCAGTTACTCACAGTAGCTTAAGGCAGCCCACTGCAGCAAGGGCTGCAGCCTACACCGTCGCTGGCAACTCACAGCAGCCCAGCTCCAGGTCGAGCTGTTGTTCACCATCTTAGCTGTAGAGGGCAGTGTCACTGGCTCTAATGTGGGATCCGAACCAGGACCCTGCTACTCAGAGCTGATGTCCCAAGCCACCTCTTTTTTTTTTTTTTTTTTTATGGCAGTGTCATTGGCCCTCATATATGGGACCCAAAACGGGGCCCCTGGTTTCCCAACCCGGCGCTTAACCACCGTGCCACTCGGCAGGCCCCAATCCACCTCTTAACCAACGCACCACTTGGCTGGCCCAAAGAGAAACTCTTCAAAGTAGCAAAAGGAAAGCAATTAGTTACCTACAAAGGAGACCTTATAAGACTGTCAACTGATTTTTCAACAGAAATTTTGCAGGTTAGAAGGGATTGTCATGAAATATTCAAAGTGATGAAAAACAAGAACCTACAATGAAGATTACTCTACCCAGCAAAGCTATCATTTAGAATCGAAGAACAGATAAAGAGCTTCCCAGACAAGAAAAAGCTAAAGGAATTTATTACCACCACACAGTATTACAAGGAATTTTAAAGGCACTTATTAAAGATGCAAACAAAAAAAGAAAAGAAAAAATATGAATCATAAAATGGCAATAGCAACGTATCTATCAATAATTACTTTGAATGTAAATGGATTAAATGTTCCAATCAAAAGACAGGGTGACTGAATGAATTAAAAAAACAAAATCTTTACATATACTGCCTACAAGAGATTCACTTCAGATTGAAAAACACACACAGACTGAAAGTAAATGGTTGGGAAAAAGATATTACATGAAAACGGAAACAAACAAAAAATCTGGGTTACCAATAATTATACTAGACAAAATAGACTTAAAACAAGAGACAAAGAAGAACCCAGTGACCCCACTTCTTGGTATTGATCTGAAGAAACCCAAAACACTAATTTGAAAAGATATATGCATTCATATGTTCATTGCAACATTGTTCACAATAACCAGCATGCGGAGGTACCTTGGATGATCGTCAATGAATGGATGGATAAAGAGGAGGTGGTACATATACTCTTTTACAATGACATATACTCAGCCAGGGAAGGGAGGGAATGGGTTCTTGCCAACTGTGGTGTATATTAAAGAGAAATGAGGGCCGGCCGAGTGGCGCGGTGGTTAAGCTCTGGCTTGGGAAGCCAGCAGCCCCAGTTCGTATCCCACATATGAGGGCCAGTGACACTGCCCTCAAAAAAAAAAAAAAGAGAGAGAAATGAAAACATGTGTCCACACAAAAACTTGGACATAAATATTCATAGCAGCATTATTCATAATAGCCAAAAGGTAGAAACAACCCAAATGTCCATTAACTTATGAGTGAATAAATTAAATGTGCTATATCCGTACATTGGAATATTATTCAATTATAAAGAGGAAGTACTAATACACATACCTACCACAACCTTGAAGCATGAAAAAAACCTTGAAAATATTAGGTTCAGTGAAAGAAGTCAGTCACAAAAGACACATGTTATAAAATTTGATTTATATGAAGTGTCCAAAATAGGCAAATCTATAGAAACAGACAGCAATTTAGTAGTTGTTTAGGGCTGGGGATTGGGGAGGGGGGCATGGCAGATATCAGGGTATTAGCTAAAGGATTCATGGGGGTGGGGGATTGAGGAGATAAAATGTTCTAAAATTGACTGTGCTGATGGTTGCATATATCTGTGAATTTACTAAAATACATTAAATTGTATCTTCAAATGGGTGAATTGCATGAAGCTGTTTTAAAATGTATTATAGAACCCCAGGCAAATATTCATGAAATTTCAAAGAACTAATTTCAGTCTACAATCACAGCTGTTTCTCTCTCTTTTAAAACTGTTTACTCACACGAAAGTTCTTCGTGGAATATTGCCAGACAGCATACTACTGTTCCTAGAAATTTCTAGGAATATATGAAAGAATTAGACATACACTCAACCCAGCTTGAATAAGATTGCTACTTGTCTTGCCACTGATATTGGTCTTGTATTCAGCTTTCCCCTCCTAGAAGTGAAAGCATCTGGAAATATGATTTGGAGACTAGTTCTCCAGAAAAAAAGAAAGAAAGAAAGAAAGAAAGAGAGAGAGAGAGAGAGAGAGAGAGAGAGAGAGAGAGAGAGAGAGAGAGAGAGAGAGAGAGAGAAAAGGAAAAAAAGAAATCATTAACCATAAAAATACTTGACAGTGAGGAGATACTGGTTTGGTATGTTGGAGAACAGGCTGGACGTAGATTTAACAGCTTTAATGTTAATTCTTCACCAGATCCTTCACCAGTGCTTTCTGCACTGTCAACTGGAAAGCTTTCATCAGCTGCACTTCTGTGCAAAGGTCTACAGGTAGAATTGATTCCACACCATTTGTATTTCACCATCTTATTTCTTGTCCTAGGTAAATGGTTATTTTTAACATGCTATTAAAGCTTGATTTTTTTTTTCACTTAGACAAGGTGAAAGCATATTTTGTGGTTGTCTTTGTAAATTATTATTCATTTTCTTTCTGTCTTGTAATAGGAACGCCCACCTAAACCTGAAGTTCCCTGGCTGCCTACTCCCATGTGGTCCTCATGCTGTGACTTAGAAGAATCATTTCCAGTTTTTGCAGGACTTACATATTACATATTGTTACATCCTATCTCCATACGCTTAGGTAATATGGCAAAAAGAATCTGCATAGGAGGGTGTAAACAGGCTCGTCAATCCTAATTTAATGTCTCCTTTAACTTTTCCTGCAATATCAGTACTTTTCACTAGGAAATTGCTTTATTATTATTAGGAAATTTTGAATTACTTATTGTCCCAATTTCTTGAGTTGAATGCTTGACCCATGAATTTTCAGTATTTCATGTTTACTATTATACCCATTTTAGGGGTATGTATTTACCTCATAAGTTTATTTAACAACTATCACCATACATAGTTATAGATTTTTTTTCCTTGTGATGGGAACTTTTAAGATTTACTCTCTTAGCAACTTTCAAATATACAATACAATATTATTAACTATAGTTACCATGCTGTACATTATATCCCAAGACTTATTTATTTTATAACTGGAAGTTTGTACATTTTGACTCCCTTCATCCATTTTGCCCAACCCTCCACACACACCTCTGGCAATCACTAATCTGCTCTCTGTATCTATGAGCTTGTGGTTTTTCTATTGTTTTGGTTTTTTTGTTGTTTTAAATTCCTCATATAAGTGAGACCACATGGTATTTGTCTACCTCTAGCTGACTTATTTCACATAACATAATGTCCTCTAAGTCAAGCAAACTTATTTATTGTGTTTATTTTGCTAATTTTCTTATACTTTATCTGTCAGTTTCTAAAAGAGGTATATTAAGGTATACCACTGTGACTGACAATTTCTCTTTGTAATTCTGGAATTTTTCCCATTATATTTTGTAAAGCTATGATGTTAAGTACAAATAGGTTTAGTACCATTGTCTTCCTAGTAAACTGCTCCTTTCTTATTAAATAATATTTCTCTGTACTATGAATAGTGCTTTTTTGCCTTAAAGTATATTTTTAATGTTAACATTTTTACAGCAGGTTGTTCTTGGTTCGTATTCCCCCTCTATATATTCTACACTCTTCATTTTCAACTCTTTTGTGTCATCATCATGTTTTTGGTTTATCTTCAGTGGGATTTTGTTGTTGCTTTAAGCAGGGTGACAGTCTCTCTTTTTTAACATACAAGTTTTAATCCAAGTATATTTATTATGGTCATTGATCTATTTCAGTGGCTCTCAACTGGGGAAGATTTTGTCCCCCACTGTCTTAAGACATCTTTGGTTGCCACAACTGGGGTGGTGCTACTGACATCTGGTAGCTAGAGATCAAAGATGTGGCTAAATATCTTACAATGCTTAATTTTTTTCTTTTTTCTTACATTCAGATATGTTGTCCATATTCTTTTTATTCTCCACATTGCTTTGAAGTTCTATGTTCTACTTCTGTTTTTTAGTAATTACTCTTATACTACTAAGACGAATATTTATTTAACTAAAGATACACAGTCAGTTTGGTGGTTTAAAGACTACTTGGACCAGAATTTCTAGGATCCTAATATGCTTATTTGATTTCTAAATAAAGACTGAAAAAATAAATAAAACGTTCTCCAATAGCTACATCATGTAGAAATTAGGTTTCTGTATTGTCAACCAGTTAAACAAGACAGCTAGCGATAGAGGTTGAACACAAAAAGAAAAACACTCACAGGAGAAGCCTATAGATGGACAGCTAGGAACAGACCCAAAGCAAAAAGGGTTAGATGGGCCTTACAAACACAGAGGCAAAGAAAGAGGGAAGACATGGAGGCCGAAAGGCAAAGGAATTCTGGGAATATCTCATCATGTTTGGACAAAAGGCACTGTGTGGTATCCCTGCCAATTGGGACTAAAATTTCAGCAATTTAAAACTTTGCATCCTGCTTTCATTCTTAAAATTTCAAGATGTATTCCAGGAATCCTACAGGATTGTGAAGGTTTGTACATGTGTGATAGGATGACTTGTGCTCTAAAAGTGAGCTTTAGATCTTTGCAGGTGAAGTTTAATACTTAATTCCAATGTTATTATTAACCTTCAAAAGCTTCCTAATTGCCTTAATCTTTTGTCTTTGATGGTTTCTAAGAGGTTCATATCCTGTAAGTTGAGTTGTCATTTAAAAATGCTGCTTTATCCTGTGTTATTAGCCAAAGCCCTAGTGATTATACAGTAACCTCTAGAGAAAAGAAGTCCTTTTGGAATCAATGGTTCTGCTACCCAATCCTCTGAATCATGCAGCCACCTTCAGCCAGAGAGCACTGTGGTGTGCGGGACCCTATGGTCTCATGCCGTGGAATTGTCTGTATTCCATATAGAAATTACAAACCTTGCAGAGGTGCACACTCCTCCAGGGCCATGGTCTTAAGTGTGATGAAATTTCTGTCACCAGCTCTTTGATTGCTATTATCAGGCCCTCAGAGGAGAATCCCAGCAGACCAGCTGGAAAAAGTGGTGTTTTCTAGCCTGAAATGTAAACTAACTATTTTGCCTAATGTTCAACCCAAGCACACTGTGCACCCTGTACCCACAGTAATTTCAATGCTAATTCTGACTACATGTTATAACAATTTTAAGGACTAGCTAGGATCATAACCCTCATGTGACATGTAAGCCCATTTCTTATAAATATTCCATGGGGGAGAGGGAGCGATGTATTCTGCTTATCAGGACAAAAGTTATATATGTATGCCAGAATTTTCTATTTGTATCATCTATCACAGACTGATAGTTGTGTATTACTTCCTACCACAATTAATTTTTTTCTGCTTTTTCCTCTACATCCAGCAGCAATTGATGTATTCTTATGTTATTATCTGGAACATATAAGTTCGTTTTATTGTGCTATTATTATGGGTTTGTACTTTAATATAAATGACTACTTTGTCCTATTTAATTGTATTTGCCTTGAATTCTAATTTATCCAGTGTTACTCTTTTCTTTTTGCTCATATTTGATTAATGTATTTCTATGCACCCTTTGAATTTTTGTTGAATTTATTTTATGATCCAATTTAAAGTTCTTCACTCTTTAATTAGGTTGGGTAAGGGGAGATTAGTACATTTACATTTGTAGGAAAAACTGATAGTAAATGTAGAGATTTTTAAATTACCAAATTTATTTATTTAATTTCAAAGTCAAAACAACTCTAATGAAAGCATCTTTTTAAATTATGTTTCCAGGATCTTTTGAGACTTATATTAACCCATTTGAATGGGAAGGCTATTCCCAAATGAAGGAGGAAGAGCAAGACGCTACAGAGGAAAATGATGATATAAGCAATTTTTGGAATCCAGAATTAAGTTCTTTCCAGAAGCTAATTCTTATTAAATGTTGTAAAGAAGAAAAGGTAAGGTATTTTTTTAAAGGACTGTGTGTTTTTGTAAAGGACTGTGTTATTTCTACATAAAGCTCAACAGCCCATTATGATTAGATTTATTTGTTTAGAAAATAACAGTGACCAAGGTTAAGAGGTGGTTCTAAGAAACAGAGACTGTGTTATTAATAAATCATAATATTTTATTCAAAAAAAAATAATGAAAGAAAAGGCTGGAGAGCCAGCCAGAAACCTGGTCATCCTAGTGTGCATCATTAGGGAACTTGTACTGTCTACCAAAGTGGACAGGGTCAACTGGAGGAACTTAGCAGGGAATTGATGGGCTTTCACAGCTTGGCAGCAGTGGGAAGGAGGCATCTGAAGAGAACAAAGCCATTATCACCAACACTAGTTTGAAGACTGTTGAAGTAGTCTGTGTAAGAAATGATGGCATCCTGAATTAGGATAGAGGTAGTAGATTAAAGGGAGGGAGGGGAATATGGAAATGAGGGAACTGGTGTGGATCCCAGTTTCTGCCTGGGTGCCAAAGAGGACAGTTGTATCCACAACTAAGCAAACGTGAAAGAAGAAATGTATCAGAGAAAGATGTCACTCAGTCTGCAGTGTCTGCCAGCTACCAGAGTGGATAGCAGTCTTGAGACCAATTAATATGTGGGTAAGAAACTTTAGGAAGTAATACAGGTTAGAAATGAGAGATTTGGGGATCATCAGCATTGAGTTGGAAAGGAAAACCATGGGAGTTGTTAGAATTGTAGAGGAATAATTAATGATAGAATGAAGAGGACAGGTGAGCAATGGATGGAACCCTGAGGAGCACCAACTTGTTAAAAGGCAGAAAGAAAGAATGAGGAGTCCATGAGAAGAAATAGTCAGAGAGAAAAGAAGAAGAATAGGAGAAAAAAAGGGACATGGAAACCAAGGAGGTATAGAGAGTTTCAATATAGGAAAAGTTATCAACAGAATCAATGAAGTATTGCAGACAGTTCTAATTTTTATCTATACAGATGTAACCCCTGATTTAGTTGATAATAAAAGAGTTATGTTGCCTGCTGAGGATTCAAGTGATGAGTTTCAGGAGGCACTGGAGAAAAATGGAAGTTGTTCCTATGAGAAATGAGAGACAGAACTGGAGAAAGCCAAAGCATAGTTGGGAGATACTGATGTTATGTTGTAGGATTTTCTGCCATCTCTGTAGGAATACAGAAAAAAGTTGTGGGGTTGACCTGAGCTATAGATGATTGCAATAGAAGAACAGAAGATGTAAAGTCATTCTGAAAGGAGGAAGAGATCTAAGGAAGGGCTTATAGACTGGGAGAAAGGAAGAATCTTGAATTTCTTTGGGAGCAGATGGAGTCGGACTAGAAGTGTAGCACAGCTAGAAGGATAACAGACAGAGGTTGTAATCAAAGTTAAGTTAAAATTTCTAATGAACAGTTCCAAGTGATGACAATGTCCTGAGGCTGCTCATCAGTAGGAGTGACTAAGGAAGAGAAGAGATGGTGGGCACTAGAGTTAGAGGTCAAAGAACTGTGAGGTTAGGATGCTGGATGACTACATGAAACCTGAACCTGGGTTGTGTCACCTCAGATGGTGGCAAGACAATGCCTGGGACACAGTTGATATATCACTGAAACAGAGTCCTGATCTTGTAGAGACATATGCTGAATTACTTAAGGGTGAGATAATATGGTACATGAAATATGCTTCAAAATAATCCTAAAGAGTGGGGGAGTGGGTGGGTGTATTGATAAAACAAGATTGACCTTGTCTTGATAAATGTTGAAACTGGGTGAAACATCAGGTTCATTGTTCTCTAATTTTATATGTACTTGAAATTTTCATAATAAAAAATGTTTTTATTCATATCACATCCTTCAATACCATGTCCCAGGACACTTCTCCAAATGTGATCCAAGCTGCAAATGATAAATGCAGTTATAAGAAAGTCACAGAGGATTAACTGAAAATTCTTATCCCAGCATTTAACCAAAAACCTTACCCATGTTATACTACCAAATAAAACTTGCTTTACAAATCAACAAAGAGAAGTGTAGAATCTAGATTAGGTTTCAGAAATTAAGAGCTAGGTATGCATTGCAGAGAAAACAGGGACCTGAATCAGTCAGGACAAAATCACCCTGAAGAGAAAACTCAAGCATAACAATGTTATCTCAGCTACACCTCCTCCCAATTAAGGCTCTTACACTCATTATCTTACACTCATTAAGGCTCTTAGGAACAACCCTTACCTAGTATTGGTTCCAGAGAATGACTTGCTAAGGAAATTGGGGTTCCACAGTAAAGAATCCAAGATCTAAAGATCTATTGGGTTGTCAGAAAAATCATGACACATTTTTGCAACGAAAAACATAGAAAAAATACATCATGACTTTTCCAACAACCCAATAGATTTCCTGCCCAGAGAAAAAAAAATAACCTGGGGAAGGCTTCGAACAAAGATGAGACCAGAGATTAGATCTCTGTGATAAGAGAGTTCAAGGTAACCAGCCTGTTGTTTTCATGTCTGATCACAAGCTAAACCCATTTGGTGTCCAATGCTTCTACACGGTACACTGCTCCTTTGAAGAAAAAGGATGTTCCAACACAGGCTTGTATGAGATACTGCAATCTTGCATGAAAATTCAACCTCCTTCAGAAATAGCATGTTTGCACCTTAACTCCATTTTTTTAAAACTAAATAAATCAGGGGGTAGACTCATTAGAACTGCAACAAGATATGGAATGCCTGTCATTCCAACAATTCTTTCTTTGGCATCAATATTATCAACACCCCTCAGGATAAGGTTATGAGAAATTAGAACTAGAAAGAGAAAAAAGAAATTATTGTCTAGTTCAGAGAAGAATAGATCACCAGAGGGAGAATAATCCATCACCACAGAACAAAGCTAAGAAATGTCCTCTACACCAATGTTCTCAAATTTTGGTATGCATCAGAACCATCTGGTGGCTTGTTAAAGCTAGATTCCTGGGGCCTATGCCTCAGAATTTCTGATTCAGTGGGTCTGGACTAGGGGCTGAAAGTCTGCATTTCTAACAGCTTTCCAGATGATGATGCTGCTACTGATCCTGAGACCATACTTTATGAACCACTCACTGCTTTAGCAATTAAACTTAACCGAGTATAAGGACAAACAGTTACTCTCAAAGCAGACAGAGGGGTGAGGACATCAGGATACGTCATGACTTGCAGCATCATTGGTTTCCAAGTCTGAATCCATGGGGAACCCTAACCTTGACAGTTCTCTTGTTTCAGTCCAGGCTTCCTCTACCTCAGGAAGGTGGTGGTCTCTTGGAGAGCCAGGTTTACTCTGTGTTGAAAAACCACAGTGTGTCAATAGTGTTACCCAGAATGAAATCTTACTCAGAGCAACAATTGCAAGGCTTTCCGAATTTGGGAAACACCAGTTATATGAATGTAATTTTAAGTCTCTGCTGTCAGTTCCACTGTGTGCTGATTTAAGTAAGAGTTCCCATGGAAGAAAATTCCGCACAATATTTTCATAGGACGGTTGGCATGCTTGCTAAGAAATATCCCTGTTGGCACAGAGACTACACAAAAGTTACTTGGAAATGTTAAAAATGCCACTTCTGCTGTGACGGATATATTTTCTGGTCATGTATAGAAAAGACCCTCAAGAGGTTTTTTTAACAGCTTTATTGAGGTATAATTCATACATTATACAATTCACCCATTTAAGGGGTTTGTTTCAATGGGTTTTAGTACTTTCACGGTTATGCATTTTTAGAACATTTTCATTACCCAAAAAAGAAACTCCACACTCAGGGCCATCATCCCCCAATTCACCTATCAGCATCAGCCCTAGGCACTCACTAATATACTTTCTGTCCCTATAGATTTGCCTCTTTTGGTCATTTCAAACAAATTGAACCATACAATATGTGGTCTTTTGCATCTGTTCTTTCATTTAGCATATTAATTTCAAGGTTTATCCATGTTGTATCAAGTATTTATTGCTGAATAATATTCTATTGTTATGGATATACTACATTTTGTTTTTTCACCAAACATTTGTGTACAAAAATTTGTGTGGACATACTCTTGTGTGGACATATGTTTTCATTTCTCCTCAGTATATACCTAGAAGTAGAATTGCTGAGTCAACACTTTACATTCCCACCAGCAGGGTATAAAGTTTTGAATTTCTACATATCCTTACCAACGATTTTTATTATCTGTCTTTTTTTTTTTTAAAGATTTTATTGGGGAATTGGGTGGGGGAGGGGAACAGCATTGGGGAATCAGGGAAGGGGAACAGACAAGTTGCTGTCTTTTTGTTCTTCAGTCTAGTTGCGGAGGATGTTGCTTCACTGGCCCATGTTGGTATCCTCACTGCGCTCTTCCTGGATGAGGCGGATTGGTTGCTGGCCTCTGGATGTCGCTCACCGCAGCTATTCGCAGCTCATGCTGGCTGCCGGCCACTCACTGTAGCCCATGGCAGCCCACTGCAGCAGGGGCTGCAGCCCACACCGTCGCCGGGGCTCGCACAGCCCAACTCCAGGTGGAGCTGTTGTTAGCTGTACAGAGGGCAGTGTCACTGGCCTTCATATGTGGGATCCGAACCCGGGCCACTGGCATCCCAAAACCAGCTCTTAACCAATGTGCCCCTCGGCCAGCCCTATCTGTTTTTTTTTATAATAGCCCTCCTAGTGGGTGTGAGGTGGTATCTCATTGTGGTTTTCATTTGCATTTTCCTGATGGCTAATGATGGTGACCATCTTTTCTTACACCTACTATTTGTAGAACTGTCTATTCAGGTTCTTTATCATTTTTTAATTGGGTTATTTGTCTTTTTATTATGGAGTTGAAAGTTCTTTATATATTCTAGATACAAGTCCCTTATCAGATATATGATTTGAAAGAAATGTTCTCCTATTTTATGGTTGCCTTTTCCTTTTCTTCATGGTGTTTATTTTTTTCTGTTGTTGCTTGTAATTTGAGGGTCACATCTAAGAAGAAATTGCCTAACCCAAGGTCATGAAAATTTACTCTTATATTTTCTTCTAAGAGTTATAAAGTATTATCTCTTATATTTATATCTTTGATCCATTTTGAGTATTTTTTTATATAATGTTAGGTAAGGGACCAACTTGATTCTTTTGCATATCCAGCTGTCCCAGCACCATTTGTTGAAAAGACTATCATTTTCCCCCATTGAATGGTCTTGGCACCCTTGCCAATAAATCAATTGAACATACTTGTAAGAGTTTATTTCTGAAATGTCAAGTTTATTCCATTGATCTGTATCTCTGTCCTTATGCCAGTACTTCACTATCTTGATTATTGCAGCTTTGTAGCAAGTTTTGAAATTCGCAAGTGTGACTCCAAATTTGTTCTTCTTTTATTTTTATTTATTTATTTATTTTTATTTTTATTTTTATTTTTTTTGAGGGCAGTGTCACTGGCCCTCATATGTGGGACCTGAACCAGGGCCGCCGGCTTCCCAAGCCAGCGCTTAACAAATTTGTTCTTCTTTATCAAGATTGTGTTGGCTATTCTGAGTCCTTTGAGTTTCCATAGGAATTTTAGGATCACCTTGGCAGTTTCTAAAAAAAAAAAAAAAAAACAGCCAGAATTGTGAAAGGCATCTGTAGATCAATTTGGGGAATATTGCCAACTTAATAACATTAAGTCTTCCAATCCATGGACATGAGATATTTTTCTCTTTATTTGGGTCTTCTTTCATTTAGTCCAACAATGTTTTATAGTTCTCAGAAATTAAGTTTTACACTTCTCTTGTTAAATTTCTTTTTTTTTTCTTTCTGATGTTGTTGTAAATGGAATTGCTTTCTTAGTTTCATTTTTGTTTTTTACATTGCTACTGTAGAGAAATACAATTGAATTTTTCTATATTTTTGTATCCTACAAACCTGCTGAAGTTGTATATTAGTTCTAATAGATTTTCACTTAGTTTTTTAGCATTTTCTACACACAAAATCATATGATCTGCAAATAGACATAGCTTTACTTCTCCTTTTATAGTCTAGATGTCTTATTTCATTTTACTGACTAACTGTCTTGAGTAAAACATCCAGTACAATGTTGAACAGAGGTGATTAAAGTGGATATTCTTGCCTTGTCCTCTTAGGAAGACCATTCAGTCTTTCATCATTAAGTATGGTGTTAGCTATGGGATTTTCATAACTATCTCTTCTATTCCTTCACTTCAAGCCTATGTGTGTCCTTAAAGCTGGAGTCTCTTGTAGGCAGCATATAGTTGGGTGTTGTTTTTTTATCCATTCAGCCACTCTATGCCTTTTCATTGGAGAATTTAATCCAGTTACATTTAAGGTAATTATTGTTAGGTTCTCAGCCATTTATTTCTTTAAATAAGCTTTCTGCCCCCTTCTCGGTGCTCTTCCCGCTCTTTAAGAATAAAGATTGTTTCTGGTAATAGAATCCCATAGATCATGTACGATTGCTTTACTCTTTTTCATTTTTTTTCTTTATTCTCCTGTGATTGAATAATACTAAAGGACCTGTCTTCTACTTCTCAGATACTTTCTTCTGCTTGATTCAGTCTGTTATTGATACTCTCCACTACATTTTTCATTTCATTCATTGTGTTCTTCAGCTCAAGAATTTCTGTTAGGTTCTTTTTTATTATTTTTATCTCTCTATTAAACTTTTCATTTTATCCACATATTTTTTCCTGATTTTTTTTCATTGTTTGTGTTTTCTTGTAGCCCACTTAGCTTCCTTAAAACAAATATTTTGAATTCTTTATCCAGAAAAATCACAGATATCCATTTTGTTGGGATAAGTTACTGGAAAATTATTGTGTTCCTTTGTTAATGTCATGTTTCCTTGATTTTTCATGTTCCTTGATGTCTTCCATTGCTGTCTTCACATTTAAAGAATCAGTAACCTCCTCCAAACTTCACTGACTGGCTTTGAGAGAGATATACTTCTGTCAATCCTATTAGGGATTTTGAGGCTTTCTCAGACCTTTTCTAAGGATACACTTGCTCCACACTTCTTGTTCTCTCTTGGGGGAAATTCTTAAGATTGTATGCCTTCTCTCAATTATTCAAAGACAGGCCAGGTACAGGAACCTCTTGTTTGCTTTCCCTAAAGCAGTACTAAATGCTCATGTTTGTGTGCTTTCTTCCATCTCACAGAGTTGGGCCAAGTTTTGTCGTGCTTGCTGGGAGGATCCTCAGATAATGCATCCCAGCAGCTCATGGGCAGGCTTCCTGATGGAGTCTGAGAAGTAGTTAATAGAAACCACATCCATTGATATGTTCCACTCTGAGACCTGGCTGCTCTTCTCCAAGCCACTCACCACCCTTCAGTTAGGCAGTTCACAAATCACTATTCTGGATGGGGTGAGAAAAATATGGGCCTCTTTAGCAGTGTCCTGCACCACTGGAGAAGCCAGGGGCTCACTCACAGGCTCTGACATTCCCCCATGGAAGAAATCATGTGCCTAGAAGGTCAGTCTTGGCATTGAGCTATGCCACCTTGGGAGACAGATGGCACGGGTAAAGTAAAACTGTTCCTCTTAGCTTTTTCAATGCATCCAATCTTGAAATTTTTTTGCCCTAATCATGTGCTTGAACTTCTCTATTAGACTCCCAGTCTTCCACAAAGGAACTCTGATTCATGAGTGACTGTCAAAATCAGTGTTCTTTGGTGGAAAGATGGTAGAAATCTCCCCTACTGCCATTTTGATTTCAAGAGATTTTAAGTCATTATTTGGATCACCTAGAAGAAGACACAGAAAAATTAAATAAATCATGGAAGACTAATACTGAATTTGAGGAAAAAATTTACCTTAATGGATTTTTTGCTGATAACACTACTACCAAAATGTACAATTGTTATTACTAATTTTAAGTTTGAGTACTCTAGTTCCCAAGACCAGTTTAATGACCTATCCCTATCCATTGACCATTTGCAAGGGGAAAAAAAGAAAACTTCCTGATTCCATTTAACATTCTCTTGATTTCTTCTTTAGGGCTCAAGAACTTGAACATGCATGGGGGCAGATAGTGGTGATGGTTTCACAACACTACTAATGTATTCAATACCAGTGAACTATATACTCAAAAATGGTTAAGATAATAAATTTTGTTACATATATTTTATCACAATTTTTTTTAAAGTTCTTGAGTGTGATGAAAAGAAGTGTAAGCACAGGTGTTCTATTATAACACACAATTTGTCAACCACCCATGATCTTTATTCTTCATCTTATACACTATAGCTTAAATGAGATTTGGTCACTAATAAAGAATGAGTAGGGGTCATTCTTCCCAAATATTTAAACTTATCTTCATCACAATGAAAGCACAAAACCACCCCTTCCTCTGGGCAGGGCATTTCAAAACAAAGAGTCTCTGAACAGTGAATTTGTGCACTATTAGCACATAAATACCTTCAAAAATTATGGATCTGAATTTAGGAATTCCCTGTGGGAATGCCCAATGGATTCTGATAGGGAGGATAATCTAAAATTGCTCTGAGGGCTTCAGCCAGAGACTGTGTAAAGGATCAAACAACAGACCACAAAAAGAATTCTAAGCAAAACATAATGGGGTTTCATATATCAGAACTGGGAAACTCAATTTGTAAAGAGGCGAGTGAGAAGAGCTCCTAGCAAAGGACGTAGGGATAAAGAGGGAGAAGACTGCAAATTCTTTGATCCTATAACCAGACATGTGATTTGCAGAGAGTGATACAAGAAATGCCTGACTCTCTAGATCACAGATATGTGAGAAATCTGAAGCATTTCCACAATAAATTCTTGCCATTATTGCCATAAAGATCTTGATGACATTAAAACCGCAGAATTCCAAAAGGATCACAGAGGGAAATTGACCAGTTCTAACCATGTAATTTGGAAGGAACTTTAGGAGCAGGTCATTGGATACTATCTAGGAACCTACTGGAGCATGGTACAGGGGAGCACAAAAAGACCCCAAAATAACTCCAGAGTTAAGACCATTGCAGGATAATAAGACTTCCTTCGATGGAATGGGATCTGATATGGACTCTAAAAGTGAGGATATTTTAGATGCAGAGTACACAGAAGCTAGAACTGAGGGACTGATAAAAAATGCCGAGGCAGGAAATCCGTACTCCTACCAGCTCGGCTGTGTTGTCCGCCATAAGGGAGCACTCCCTATTCAGGCTGTTACATCAGTGATGGGCTCAAAATCAGAAAGCAATCTTATGGTTCACTTATACTGACTAGAATAACTAGAACCCAAGAAGCCTCTATGCTGGGTGAATGAGACAGGAGTTGTTACATTATCTTTTATATGGACAAGATCCTTAATGCACAGCAGAGAACTCCTAGAATGTGTATGGTGAGATGCACATTCATGGGCTGGTATGCATATATACCACTTCTATTGTATTGCCTCTTCCTCCACCCAAGAAGCATGAATTTTACACATCACTGGAGAGACAAATAGCATTAACCCAAATCAAAAGACAGGAAACTGCATGCTAATTATACAGGAAACCTTGGCTGTATAGCTTTACCTGATATGTCTCCCTTCTCTATTCTATGTACTTAACCATGTTCTTGAATATATGTATTTTGAGTATATATTAAGTAGACTAGCACCTAACCAAGAATGTGCTTTATGCAAATTTATTTTCTACATATTTGAAATGTTTCATAAAAAAAGCTGTTCATACACATGAGAAATTGCAATTGGAAACCTAGATCTGTATATAATATTAATACCAGATTGTCCTGTTTACAAGAGAAATATTTCTCCAATTTTTTTTTTTTTTTTTTAGCTGAGCCATCCTGCCACCTCTTGGCAGCTCAGCAGCCGCTCAGCTCGGGCTGGGCATCGAACTGCTCTTGCTCAGATCTCAGCTTGCACTCTTGAGTGAGCTCTTACCCAACTGAGCCACTCAGCCGGCCCTTCTCCAAATTTTTTAATTCAAAAGCATTTCATGATTGTGCCACCACTTTTACATTTACGTAATAATAGCCCCAAGGAATAAACTATTTGTGCTTTGACTGTTATCATTTATTGTAGACTCTATGAGCACTTTTTATCAAAGTTAAAAGCAAATAAATAGCTCATATCATTGAAAATATTATAAATTATAAAGAAATGTATGCTGGAATTATACTTAATCACAGTGACACAGCTAGAACAAAGTCCCAAATCCCCTCTGCCCTATTGCAGGGCCTTCCCTTCTGGACCATGCCACCCTTATAGCTAGGACCACAATATACACCTAAGTGGACAAGCATGTGCACATCATTTCCCAGGTTGGCCACAGTGGGGTGCAATCCAAGGCCACGGCCCTGAACCAGGTTGGGATGCCTCCTCCTTGAACAATAACAAAAATAACAAAAATGTGGTAAGGCTTGTTTGGACAGGGTGTTGTCAATATCTAATGGAGGGCTAACATTAAAGCCAGGCTGCTACTTACAGTCATGAAGGTTGTGCATTGCACAAACTTTAAGGCAGCCATTCACGTTGTAGATATTGTAAATTACATTTGTGTCTTTACCATGACAGCTTTCTGGTACAAGTATCTTGAAAAGGGGCACCTTTTTCTATATCACATAAATGCTTCATGTGGGCTACAGAGGGATAAGGGCTGCGAGAGTAGGAATGGAGTAAGTTAGCTAGGGCAGAATCAGCCAAGGAAACACAATGGTGTAGAAAATCGGCAGGCAGGGAGATGATCCTCAGGGCTAAGGCTGCCTTCCAAGAAAGGTCAGAAGAGGCTGATGAGTAAATGAGAGATGAAGATGGGAGACAATATATAGAGTCAGTTCTTCTGTGAAGTTGGCTTGTGAAGGGAAGCGAAAAAATGAAATAGTAGCTAGGAGGAGAGCTGCAATCAAGGAAAGGCTCTCGTTTTGGTTTTAAGAATAGAAGACAGTAGAGCCTAATTGTATGATGATAAGAAGATCATGGAGAGAGGGGCAGATCAATAATGCCAAAAGAGACAATGATGGAACTAAAAGTAAAGTCTGCAAAAATGCAAGAGGGAAGGGACAAAAGGAGGCGAGCATAGATCAATGGAATGTTTAGGGACTTTTCTCTCATCCCATAGTTCATCCTCCTCAGTGAAGTCATGAGAACCATGACTGGCAGCAGTTATGCAGTGTACAAATCCACCAAACTGCTCTACAGGAAGAAATATACCTTCAAGAGAGAATGAGTTCAGGGCCGGCCGAGTGGCCCGTTGGTTAAAAGCGGGCTTGAGACACCGGCTCTGAGCAGCAGGGCCCCGGTTCGGATCCCACATATGAGGGCCAGTGACACTGCCCTCTACAGCTAAGATGGTGAACAATGGCTCCCCCTGGAGCTGGGCTTCCGTGAGTTGCCGACGACGGCATAGCTGCAGCCCCTGCTGCAGTGGGCTGCCATAGGCTACAGTGAGTGGCCGGCAGCCAGCATGAGCAGCTGGCAGCCAGTGTGAGCTGCCAAGAGCTGCCGTGAGTGGCCGTCCAGAGGCCAGTGACCGATCTGCCTCACCCGGGAAAAGCTCAATGACGATACCAACATGGGCCAGTGAAGCAATGTCCTCCACAACTAGACTGAAGAACAAAAAAAGGGCAGCAACTTGTCTGTTCCCCTTCTATGGTTCCCCAATGCTGTTCCCCTCCCACAATTCCCCAATAAATTCTTTTTTTTTAAAAAAAAAAAGAAAGACCCACTGCTAACATCACACTTCATGGTGAAAAAATAAATGTTTTAAAAAAAGAGAGAGAGAGAGAGAATGAGTTCAAAGGACAGGCCACAAATCTCTGAGAAGTTGAAGGGGAGAACTGGGATAAAAATATAAAGGCTCCTCAACCAACACACTTCTTTAATGTTTTTCTTTTCACCTTGCAGGTGGTTTTTGCTCTTACAGACTTTGTAATAGAAAATCTTGGAATACGCTTTATAGAGACACCACCTATGGACCTGCCTACTCTGTATCAAGACATGTCATACAACACTCCCCTGATATTTATCTTAAGCACAGGCTCGGATCCCATGGGTGCATTTCAAAGGTTTGCCCGGGACAGCGGGTATTCAGAACGGTAAGGTCATGTACAGTTTAACAACTCATATGAATATCTCCTTGTTAAAACTTGCCCTTGTCTGTTCCCTCTCTGGAGCATGAATTCATACATTCAGGTCTTCGTTAATAAATAAATTAAGATATGTTAATATTTAGCTATGTATGCTGTTAAAATGGAGTCAAAATTATAAAAGCAGATATAAACTTCATTTGAAAAAGGGGAGATTGTTTAAAATGTTGAAGTATAATAATCTAGTGAAAGTGATTAAAATATTTGTTATTTGAGACTTTTTAAATGTAACTGTAAAAGAACTATAGTTTACTCCCTATGCTCAAATGTGCAAAAACAAATCCATAGCTTTTTACGTTGTATTATTAATCTCATCTTTCTCATGAGCTTCTACTCTTTTGGGTATTAGGGACAAGGGAGAAGTCTAAACTGTGTATTTATATTATTATATTTTCTTCTTCTTTAAATGTCTTTAGGGTAAACTGATTTGATTTCTTTCTCATAAAAGTTTAGTCTGGACTTCTTCCTCTAATTCTCCCCAAGATGGTGCCCAGATGGGTAGGAAATTACCCAAAACCACAGGGTGGCAAGAGAGAGTAGGGAGTCTCATATCTACGAGGTAATCTCCAGCTCTGACAGGCCCCTGCGTGCAGTGGCAGGTCTGGCCTTGTCCCTGGACTGGGGATTACAAGATGATGGAACCCATGCATTCATTTGTAGTTTGTAGTCTGTGTTAGTCAGGCTTCTCCAGAGAAAGATCCAAATGTGTGTGTGTGTGTGTGTGTGTGTAATACCATATATATATAATTGGCTTCCATGATTATAGAGGCTGAGAAGTCCCAAAATCTGCAGTCAGCAAGCTGGAAACCCAGGAGAGCCAATGTGTAGCTCTAATCCAAATCCAAAGGCCTGAGAACCAGAAGAGCTGATGGTATAAGTTCCATGCTGAAAGCCAAGAGGCTCAGGACCCAAAAAGAGCCAATGTTTCTGTCTAATCCAAAGACCTAAAAGACCAATATCCCAGCTTAAACAGGCAGGCAGGAGGAGTTCCTTCTTACTCAGCTTTTTTGTTCTATTCAGGTCTTCAATTGACTAGTGAGGCCCATCCACATTAAGGAGGCCAATCTGATTTACTCAGTCTATCAATTCAAATATTAATCTCATCCAGAAACACCCTCACAGACTCACCTAGAATAATATTTGGCCAAATGTCTGGAAACCATATGGCCCAGTCAAGTTGACACATAAATTTAGCCATCGAATGGTCCTAGACATTTTCCTTTGGTTCTGAAGTCCTAGCAAAGAATTAATATACAGAACTATCAAGAGCTCCTATGAATTAATAAGAAAAAGAAAACAATCCAGTAGGATTAAAGACAAAAAATATGAACAGGAAATTCTCAGAAAAGGAAACCTAAGTGCCAACCTTCCTAGTAATTAGGAAACAATACATTGAAACCATAAGGAGATGTCATTTCATATCCATCAAATTGCAAATTTGAATGTATTCATGGGGGGAAAAAATGTCCTAGTAACTAAAACTGGAAATCATTCCTTAGAAAGTTAAAACCAGGTGTTAGCAAGGATATGAAGAAACACGTACTCTCATTTACTACTGGTAGAAGTGTGGAATGGTGGCACTAATGTTTATAATAGTTTGATATTATAAAAAGTTAAACATATATATACTCTGTCAAATAGCAGTTCCACTCCTAGGAATATAAACAACAAAATGGAGTGCACGTGTATCCCCAAAGACATGTTTGAGAATATTTATGGCAGCATTGTATGTCATAGACAAGAACCATTAATAAAGCAAATGTCCATCAAAAGCAGAATGGATGAATAAATTGTGGTATAATCACACAGTAGAATATTATACAGCAATACAAATTAATGAACAAATGACACACAATATGAATAAATCTAAAAACATAGTGTTGATTGAAATAGACCAAATATACACACACACACACACACACACACACACACACACACACACACACACATAACTCTACTTATATAAAATTCAAAAACAAGCAAAATTAATCTATGATGTTAGAATTCAAAATAGTTGTTGCTTTTGAGAATAAAGAAGGATACTGATTGGGAGGGTGCTGGTAATATCCTCTTTGTTTGTCCTAAGTGGTGGTACGTGTGTATATTCACCTTGGGAAAATTCCTTAAGCCACACATTAATGTTAGACTTTGATTTTTAAAAAGTTTTTAAAAACTGACCCATAATGTTGGAAGTCAGGATAATGGGCACCTTTGGGAAGAAGGAAGGGGAAATTATTGGAGTGGGAAGGGGCATAGGAGAGATGTCTCTGGGGTGTTGACAAAGTTCTCGTCTCAACCACAGATGTTCATTCATGATAATTCATAGAGCTGTGTATCTGGGATTTGCATTTTTCAATATGTGTTATAGTAAGGATGATTTTTTCAAAAACAAGAAAAAGCATTTATACATCTATTAGAATGAGAATTTTAAATGTGTTCTTATTCTAGGCAAGAGGCTACTATATTTAAATTTCTTAATAAATGCATTGCTTAAAAAAGCATAAAAACAGTGTTTTGTTGTTGTTCAACTCAGGGTGCAATCAATTTCACTGGGGCAAGGACAAGGACCCATTGCTGAAAGAATGATCAAAGATGCAATGAAATCAGGAAACTGGGTGTTTTTGCAAAACTGCCATCTTGCTGTTTCTTGGATGTTGGCAATGGAAGAGCTAATTAAAACTTTCACAGATCCAAGTATGTTGAGCACATAACATTTGCATAATACCATTTTTATGTATCCATTCTTGCTGAATCCAATCCGTATAATAATTCTTTAGTGTAAGCATTGTATTTCCTAATATTAAAGAGGAGAAATTTGAGACCTAGAGAGATTTATTTAAGTTACACAACCCAGATTCAAAAAAGGTCTTCAAACTCCAAGCTGTGGGTATGATCCACTGGATCATTTCTGTTTCATGTTAATTCAAAATACTTTACATATGGGCAAGATAAGAAGAAGTAGAAAAATGAGCTTAGGACAAAAAAGAAAATTAAATCTTTCACTATAGAATGAGAAGGTAAGGAACAGAGATGAAATTACCACCAATTCCCTTAGAGTAGTGCTTTACCACTTTATCTCCTCTGAACCCACATGACAACTCACCTTCATGGGTGCCTCAGAGCCACATACACACAGTGAATGTACCTAGCATTATTCATAGTTGCTACCGCTAACTATTATGTCACCACTTTCTTTCCCACTCAAGAAAGTATAATGGACTGCAAAGAGATAGCTAGTAGACTTAGAATCTATTCACTTTTAAATGTTAGCATAAAAATAATTCAAACCGTAAGTAGGAACTGTATTATTGGTAATAAACAGAGTGGGCCCTACCTCACCACTCTGCCAGGAAGCCTTGGGAGAGAACCACCAACCTAGGATATCCAGAGCCCTATCTCTAGGATCTTCCTCTGTGCCCTGAACACAGAAAGCTTTCTGGGAAGGTGAGAGCTATGCAGCTAGCAAATGACTTGACTTATCTATTAAGGTGAAGAGCTGCTCTGTTGGAGTGGCTAGCCTGCACTGGTCACAGCCAAAACTTTGCAGCCTTCTCCTCAAGGCCCCTCACTTCCTGGTTCCCCCTATCTGGCCCTCTGCAGGCTGCTTCTAACAAAGATAAAGACTCATTCATGTCTATGGTCCAGGATCTGCACTCTTGTAGTGCAAATAAGAGATGGCCTCCTTCCAGCTGGGCCTGTGGCTTGTGTCCATTCAAATGATTAAAGAAAAATGACAAGGGCCGGCTGAGTGGCGCAGTGGTTAAGAGCTGGTTTTGGGATGCCAGCGGCCCCGGTTCGGATCCCACATATGAGGGCCAGTGACACTGCCCTCTACAGCTAACAACAGCTCCACCTGGAGCTGGGCTGTGCGAGCCCTGGCAACGGTGTAGGCTGCAGCCCCTGCTGCAGTGGGCTGCCATAGGCTACAGTGAGTGGCTGGCAGCCAGCATGAGCTGCCAATAGCCGTGGTGAGCGACATCCAGAGGCTGGCGACTGATCAACCTCATCCGGGAGGAGCGCAATGACGATACTAACATGGACCAGTGAAGCAACGTCCTCCGCAACTAGACCGAAGAACAAAAAGACAGCAACTTGTCTGTTCCCCTTCCCTGATTCCCCAGCGCTGTTCCCCTCCCCCAATTCCCCAATAAAATCTTTAAAAAAATGACAAGAAGGACTTCACTGCTATTTATAGATCCCAATGCTTAGGATTAGAATTAAGAAAAAACATGAGGGAGGGCATCTAAAAAAGCAAATGCTGGGGTGGAAGTACCTGAGCCTTCAGAATATAGAGATGGTTTAAGCTTCATGATGACCAGTACAAGTGTATGTGCCAGTGCTTCCAGGAGGCTGGGTGGCTAAGGAAACCAGCAGAAGTAGTTGGTGTATGTTAAGTGATTGCAGCTCACTAAAATTTAAGTGGATAGAAAAATCCTCTTTTGGCCATTGTTACAATCATTTATTGACTTAACCATTTGAGTTCTGATGTTTAACTTGAATAAAATATAATACATTTGGGTAACAAGCTGAAAAGAGAAAGGGAATGAAAGAAAAGCTCTGGACTTGAAATTTTAAGACCCAAGTAGAGTTCTGCCCCCACTACTTCCTGACTGTGCATATTACATCGCTGCTCTGGGCCTCAGTTTCCCAAGCTATAAAATGACTGCATTGCATCATTGCTAGAAGTGCCATACTAAGATGATTTCTAAGGTTCCATTCTCTGATGTCTATAAAAGTTAAGATTCTTGATGCATTAGCAAGTATAGGAGAACATGTATGAAAAAGAAAGAAAGAAAGAGGGGGGGAGGAAGGGAGGAAGGGGGGCGAGAGAGAGAGAGAGAGAGAGAGAGAGAGAGAGAGAGAGAGAGAGAGAGAAAGGAAGGAAGGAAGGAAGGAAGGAAGGAAGGAAGGAAGGAAGGAAGGAAGGAAGGAAGGAAGGAAGGAAGGAAGAGAAAGAAAGAAAGAAAGAAAGAAAGAAAGAAAGAAAGAAAGAAAGAAAGAAAGAAAGAAAGAAAGAAAGAAAGAAAGAAAGAAAGAAAGAAAGAAAGAAAAAGAAAACACTCCTCTAAACCTAGACTTTTTCATGTTTTGGGTTTTTTGGTTAGTGAAATCATTAGCTCTATGACTTTGGTTGATGTTTGACTTATGCCTAATAGTTTCTACCATGCAAGCAATTTTAGTGTTGCTGTAGGATTATACTAGAACTAGCTTTTAATTCTGGCTATTTAATATAGCTCATGAATTTAGCTCAAACCAAGAAGCATAAATTCAATAGTCATTCATTTAATAAGTATTTGAGAACCTACTGTGTGCTATGCACTGTTCTGGATGCTTAGGATACGTGGGTGAACATAACAACCACAGATATCTGCCCTTCTTGAGCTTACATTCTAGTGAGGGGAGACAAACAATAAATAAACCATATGATAAATAATTTCTATGGTAAGACAGAATGTGGTCAATGCTTTGGGGGAAAAAAAGGAGACTAAGGAGAATCAGAAAGGTCGGGATGGAATGAGGGTACGGAGGAAGGCTAAATAGCAATTTTAAATGGTGTGGCTGGGTAGACCTCTTTGAGAAGATGACATTTGAACAAGACTTGAAGAAAGTGAGGGAATCAAAGGAAGAACATTCTAAGCAGAAAGAACAGCTAGTGCAAAGGCCCAAGGAGAGAGCAAGCCTGGCATGTTGGAGGAACAATGTAATATGTACTTTAAAATCAATGCCAAAGAAGTCATCCTTGGCTATTTGGGAGTATTTATCTAGGGTGTTACTCAAGCCAGCTACCTGTCTTTGAGATTTCTAGAGCTCCTGTTATTATAGTTTGTCTTGGCTATAGGAATCAACTGTGATGTCCTTTACCTAGAAGCTACATGTGAAAATCAATTCCTAGTCTTACATTTGCAGTCCTTGGATCACTATGTCTTCTGCTGGTCCTGGTGTGGTCCTCCTGTTTCTAGAACTCTCTTAAGCATTTTTGAAAAATATTTTTATAGATGAATAGTCAGGGAAACCTAGTGGATATAATCTTGGAACTTCCATGATTACTCACTTAAAGATCCAAGGATTATATGCTATGTGTTTTTTAGTTGTTAGTGCAATGAAAACAAAAATGCTTTCTATATTGGCGCTCCTATTTTACTGGGCACCAATGAATGTGTGCTTATACTGGAAGCAGACTAAAGGGGATCCTTTTCTTGTAGAATGTTAAGTGTTTGTGCAGGTTTTCTTAAAATCCTTTCTGTATAAATCAGTTCATTAGATTTTGTGTTGGGCTAGAGACTCGGCAATTCCTTCTTCCTGTCAAGGTCTTCCTACCAAGACGGTGTTCTGTTGGTCTAGCTCAGCAGGAATGGGAGACAGAAAAAAGCTGTACTGGTCATCTGTCTGCTCTGATTCAGTACGTTGGCTTAGTACAATGTTTGATAGAACATTACTGACCAGAAAACATGGATATCACATCTCTAGAAAGAAGAAAAATATTCCCATTGTGTACCTTAGATTTTTTTTAGGTAAAAATAAGAATCTGTACTGATTTTTCACTTGGCAATTCTGGTTTTAAAGGATGATGAGCTCTAAGGCTATGTGTTTTCTGAACTGATGCGGCACTAGTTAAAAACTTTTTTATGGTAGAAAGAAATAAAAAAAGAAAGAAAGAAAGAAAGAAAGAAAGAAAGAAAGAAAGAAAGAAAGAAAGAAAGAAAGAAAGAAAGAAAGAAAGAAAGAAAGAAAGAAAGAAAGAAAAAGTCATCCTTGGATGATGCCTGTGTCTTCCTTTGAAGGGAATGATGATTTTCCAAAAATTGCTTTGGTCTTTTAAACCTAGAATGGAGCTTATTCTTTCTTAGGTTCTCTCAGAAAGTGTATTGACTGAACTTCTTGATGCTACACTCCCTCGGTTCCTATTGCAACTTCTCTGCAGAAGGGAGAAATCCCTTTCTTTTCCATAGGGTTTACTGACAATTTTCATGTCATTGCCTTAAATTGAATGATTTAAAAAAAAAAAAAAAAAAAAACTTCATGAGCATAAATGCACTGGCAGTAACTGTCTTCCTTTCCAACTGAAAATTTTCCCCATTTCGAAGGGAAGGCTCTTAACATTGCCATCAAGTATAAAAATTAATATGTCTCTTAATTTCTTTACTCAATGTGCCAGTGTCACCTAGACTGCCAACCTCTCCTGTGTGAAGAGTTTCTATAAATATTCCCCTACCTCCATTTTAGAACATTTTACAACATACTTAAAATAGATAAACTAGTCTTTAAACAGAGTTCACCGCATTTTTTTTTGCTACCCTATATTAATTACTTCTTATAGAAAAGTGTTACTAAGAGTTAAGCATTTTCCTTTTCTATTGTTTTGTCTTTGTTTTCAACAGATGTTGTTATCAAGGAAAGTTTTCGACTTTTTTTAAGTTCCATGCCCAATACTACATTTCCTGTTACAGTTCTTCAAAACTCTGTCAAGGTAATGCATGCACATAGTTGGAATGATGTGATGTGATTGCCTCAGAGTATTCACCCAGTGGGTCCACAGAGCTCAGGCCTGTAAAATCTACGCAGCCTAGATGGGGAGGTGGGAGTGTCTCTTCATCTGATAGCCAGCAGGGAAACAGTTTCCCAAGCCACTGCCCATCCTTCCGTGCCCTGGTCCTGTTGGTCATTCAACTCTTACCCTCTTACCTTCTACCAAAAAATGTCAAGGTTGCAGAGTGATGAGAGCAGAATCCCTCTAGAGTTAAAGGAATGTTTCAGCATTTGAGAGACAGGAGGACCTACAGGCTGCTGGATTTCAGAGAGGAAGTTTCCAGTACATGAGAAGCCTTTGCATACGTTCACCCAGGGATGATTATAAGGGATGCCCCTTCCCTCCCTGCCCCATGTCATCAAGGCAAAGTGTGAGATGATCCATATGTTGGGGTGACTGGAAAATCCAATGCAGAGGCCTGGGCATACTTTATGGCCCATGTTTAGAAAAATGGGCACCAAATGGAAGTATCTGAGGTTTGGTGCAGGTGGTATACCCACTAAGTCTGAGGACCCCACCAGGCCCCATTCTCTGAGGACTGAGGTTGATCAAGATATAGAGCAGGTATGAACAGGCCAGGAATGCCCCGTGGCACTGGTTATCTACATTTTCTTAGTGGCTTCAATTTACATGTGTTATTCAGAAATCTATAAAATCACTCTCTCTACCACATATGTTTCATCTAAATCCAGGTAACCAATGAGCCTCCGAAAGGCTTACGTGCAAATATCAGAAGAGCATTTACTGAAATGACGCCTTCATTTTTTGAAGAAAATATACTTGGAAGGAAATGGAGACAAATAATATTTGGCATTTGTTTCTTCCATGCAATTATTCAGGTACAATCAATCCTGCTTTTTAATAGAAACAAGAAAGTGCATTTTGTTTTTAAAAAGTAAATAAAAAGTAAGAATTAAATGGAAGCTTATAGGGCCGGCCAAGTGGCGCGGTGGTTAAGCGCTGGCTTAGGAAGGCAGCGGCCCCGGTTCAGGTCCCACATATGAGGGCCAGTGACACTGCCCTCAAAAAAAAATAAAAAATTAAAGCTTATAAATGACATTGCGAAACACTGAGAGCCCCATTCAGTGTCTGAGCCCAAGGACTTTTAACTCAGTTGCTGATCTTTGTGCTCCCTTTGCCTCAGTATCTCACAGTCTCACCTCCCAGCTCTAGTCTGATCTGACTAAGAACACCATCACCTGGATGAATGCAATACATCAAATTTAATAGTACAAAACTGATCTCCTCAGCTATGCCTCACTCCCCAAAATTTGCTTCCCCTCCAGAATCTACTTCTGAAATAGTGCCCCATTCTGTCAATCACCTCCAACCAAAATTTCAGGATTATTTTTGTTCTTCCCTCTTACCAATATACATCATGTCAGTCATCAAGTTCTCATTTTCCTTGCCATCATTTCACTCTTACCAGGTCCTATTTGAATAGGTATACCACCCTTCACAGCTTCCTCCCTGTAACGGAACCCCAAATCCCCTGAAAAATGACCTTTAACTCAGCACTACTCTCTCCTTCCCTCTGTTCAAACCTCACTGCTATGGTTTGGTATCTGAGGCCTTGTACTTGAGTCCCGACTCTTCAATTACCTATCTCTAGATGGTCTTGATTAGATTGGCTGCCGGTTTTCAAACATGTGTCATGTGCTATCTACAAAGAAAGAATCAGTACAGGAAAAAACAAAGATTAAAGATGCAAGATATGGGATAAGTAAACAAGGTCCTACAGGAAGGAGATCTGAAGAGGTTGGGATTAGGGGCACCAGGTGTGAGGTCCTTGTCCTGATAAAAGCAGCTGTGATGAGGAAGTAATGGAAGATTTAGAGAAATTCTGATATTAAGGAGAACATAGGATGGATCCTCCAGTGTAATCATCAGTTTAGAATTAACAAATTAAGGTGGGATAGAGAGAAAACAGAGAGAAAGATTTCATTATGGGAAGTCATGAAGCAAAACTGTGATTCTGTTTACCAGTTTTTTTTAAAAAAAGTCACTATAGAGAAGTCAGTACGTAGTCAGCACAGTATGGCATGATCGAAGAGCCTAGGTGATGGATAGTCTCCTTAGAACAGTAGGGGGGAGATCTCACCATCAGATGGATGATTAGTGTCATACATAGATGCTTACAGAAAATAACAGAAAACTTGGACCTTGGGGGGGGGGGGCGGGGAGCCTCCACAACTAGATTGAAAACAGCGACTGGACTTGGAGCTGAGCTGCGCCCTCCACAACTGGATTGAAACAACGACTTGACTTGGAGCTGATGGGTCCTGGAAAAACACACTGTTCCCCAATAAAAAAACAATTTTTAAGCCAAAAGACTCTAAGTGGGATTTTCTTTTCCTGCTCTAATGGGGAAATATTTTATTTTCCCATGAAAAATAAATGTTCTTTGACAGGTCTATTACATTTCCGTTAATATCAAATTACCTTTTACAAATATTGGAGAAGGGCCTGGACTGGAGGAAGAGGTGTCTCCTTCTTTGGTGGGAGCCGAACAGAAAGTCTAGCTGAAGTGGAACTGCATGATTTTAACTGATTTTAACTGATGCCCAACTTCAATAGACACCTCTTAGTTTTCAAAAGTTTACACAAAATTAATGTTATCAAATTTTATTTAAGACTGTTTTCATTTTCCATTCTAGGAGAGAAAAAAGTTTGGCCCTCTTGGTTGGAATATCTGCTATGAATTTAATGACAGTGACAGGGAATGTGCTTTCCTGAATCTCAACCTTTACTGTCAAGAAGGAAAGATTCCCTGGGATGCACTGATTTATATTACTGGTCAGTATGCCCCATGGCCAGAGTGCCCAGCTATGCGCCACACACAGCTGTTGGTTTACACCCACCTGGCCCATACAAAGATGGTGTCTTCCCCAGTGTTTGACGGTGGTAGTGATGACTTCGGATATTCCCTCTGTGAAGATAAGACCATGATCATAACATCACATGAATATTTAAACATAGAAAAATGGGGTGGATATTTCACCCAAATAATAAAAGCAAAAACTTATATAGCTCTTACTACATGCTAAGCATTAGTTTAAGCACTTCCCATAATTAGCAGATTTAATCCTCACATGAGCCCTTTAGGTGAGGACTATTATTGGGTTGTCAGAAAAGTCATGACATATTTTGTCTATGCTTTTCAAAGAGCATTTATTTATATAAAGAACAAAGCTCAATCAATGATACATGGCTTGTTTTGTTCGATAACCTTTTGCCATCTTTCAGTGAGCTTCACAATTCCTCGTTCATAGAAGGACCTGTCTTTATTTGCGAAAAACTGAACAACGTGCTGATTTATAACCTCATCTGAATTGAACATTATACCACACAAGGAGTTTTGAAGAGAGCAAAACAAGTGGAGGTCTGATGGCACAAGATCAGGCAACTATGGTGGGTGTGACAACACATCCCATCCAAGCTCCAAAAATTTTTGACGGGTGATCAAACATGTGTGTGGTCTCACGTTGTCGTGATGGAACACAACTCCTTTACAATTAACAAGCTCTGGACGTTTCTAGATGATGGATTCATTCAAACTGTCCAATTGCCGACAGTACACATTCGAATTGATTGTTGGGTTCCTGGGTAGGAGCTCAAAAAACACAACACCTTTAAAATCCCACCACACTGAGAGCATAACTTTCCTCTGATGAGTGTCTGCTTTCGATGTCATTTGAGGCGAACCATCATGTCAAGACCAAGACTGTTTACACATCACAATTGTAAACAATACACTTCCCATCACCAGTTATCAGTTGCTTCAAAAAAAAGGGTCATTTTCCTCACGTTTAATGAGCATATTGCAGATGTTTAAACATGCTGTCAAATGAACTTCTTTGAGTTCATGCGGAACCCAAATATTGAGCTTGCTTATGTATCCAGCTTCTTCAGGTGGTTGTGAACGCTTGAATGATGGATGTTCAATGTTTCTACAATGTGTTGTGTAATGTGGGTGACTCGATCAATGCCTTTATTTTGTTGTCATCAACCTCGGTAGGCCTCCCTGACTGAGGAGCATCGTTGAGATCAAAATCACCAACACGGAATTTCGGGAACCATCGTTGGCACTGACGTTCTTGTAAAGCATTGTCACCGTGAACTTAATGCAACTTTTCACAAGCTTGACACATGTTTATCCCTTTATGGAAGTAATTAGTAAAATATGGCAAAAATGCACAGTTTGGTCTTCCATCTTCAACTTGTAAAAGCTTCCAAACTTAACCAAATCTCTCAAGGCTTTTTTTTTAGAATAAAGCTAGAAGGGCGGGCCGAGTGGCTCAGTTGGTTAAGAGCTCGCTCAAGAGTGCAAGCTGAGCTCTGAGCAACAGCGGTTCGATGCCAGCCCGAGCTGAGTTGCCATTGAGCTGCCAACAGGTGGCAGGATGGCTCAGCTAAAAAAAAAATTTAAAAAAATCCCACAAAACCTAGAATAAAGCTAGAACTGTCAGCTGTCAAATGACAAGCAATAACATAGATGCGAATGACTCTAGTACTTCCAAAAATGAACCAGTGCCATCTGTTGCAAACATGCGTCATGACTTTTCTGACAATGCAATATATACCTATTTTCCACATAAGAAAACTGAGGCACACTGTTTACAAGTGGTGGAGCCAAGATTTAAACCCAGACACTTAGCCTCGAGAGTCTGTGCTGTGTTCTTCAATTCAAAAGAATCTGAATACAAATTGAGTAGTAGAAAGCTGTTGAGTCAGGTATACCTGTGAAAAGGGGGAAAATATATCAAGAATTACAATTTTCAGCAAATATTAATTATGGCCACATGGGATCTCATTGCCAAAATCAGATCCAGTTTGGACCATGTAGTCCAAATAATGCAGAAGAGATTTGCACCGGGAAGTGGGGCAAGGAGAGAGCTCTGGAAGACGGAATGGGAATGGATAGTTTTTAATGGTGAGTAAGGAAATGTGGGACAGCAGAAACCTATCAGGTGATCCAGAGCCTTGAAAGGCGAATAAAACCTTGGAACATGTTTGAGCAGAGGGTAATAAAACGGTGAACCATGGATGAGGACTGGCCCTCAGGGTAGACCAAGAGAGGTGAGAGGGGTAGTCATGGAATCTGGGAGGCTACTGTACACTTCTGCCCCAGCCACTCAATGGGGCCAAGCTGCTTAACAAAATGCTGATGTAGGCAGCTTTGTTCTCTGGCACCTTCTATTTACCCCGAATTTTCCACTTCCTAGTTTTTCTCTCCCTTTCCCCACTCCTAGAACCCTTGAACTTTCAGGTTACATCAATCTCTCATGCTGTGGAAGTAACTATGTTTTTGAGAGGATATGAAGGAACAAGAGAAAGATATATCTGTTATCAATACTTCCATTCAACATTGTTATTAGAGGTTCTAACCAGGGAAATTAGACAAAGAAAAGAAATAAAAGTCATCCAGGTTAGAATGGAAGAAGTAAACCTGTCTTAATTTGCAGATGACATGATCTTGTATGTAGAAAATTTTAAGAAATTTACACACACATAAAAAAAAAGAAGTAACAAATCAGTTCAGCAAGGATACAAGATCAATATATACAAATCAACTGCATTTCCATACATTAGCAATGAACAATTAGAAACTATTAATTTTCATTTACAATAACATCAAAAAGAATAACATTCTAAGGAATAAATTTATCAAAACAAGTGCAGACTTGTGCACTGAAAACTGAAAAGCATTGACAACAAATATTAAAGATTATCTAAATAAAATGGAGAGACATGCTCATGAATTGAGGGCATAATATTGCTAAAATGGCAATATTCCCCAGATTCAACTATAGGTTTAACACAAACCCTATCAAAATCTCATCTGGCATTTTTGTAGAAATTAGCAAGCTGATCATAAAATTTGTATGGAAATGCAAAGAGCTCCAAAGGAACTGGAGTATGCTGAAAGTAAATAGCTTCTTTTTGGAAAGAGATGGGATACCAGTAAGTTTAATTCCCTATACATAATTTCTGTTTGTCTCTTTTACCTTGAATCTACCTTTCCTCCCTAGCTGAATATCAATAATTTGTAAGGTATGCATAGAGTTTGGACACCTTCTTGTAAATGTTTTAATTTCATTTTACTTACTCATTGCCCCCCGCCCCAAAAAAAGCAATGTTTCTTGGAAAGTGTGTATGTTTTAGAATGCTACAGTCCATGGTGGAATAATGAGACCCAAAATCAATATTCTGAAAGAAAAAACAAAGAAAGGAAGAAGGAATATGTAAACAGAGCTCAGTGGGTTTAGTTTCAGTTATTTGGAAAAAGCAAAATAATTAGGTTAGAGTACATATACTAGATTTGTTTCCTGCTTTTTAAAAATTGACTTTTATTCCTTTTGGGGGGTAGCGGAAGGAAACTATTGTGCTACTTCCACATTCAGTATCAAATAAATGTGTATACGACATTCATAAACCTACTAAAATTGGAAGATGTGTATCAATAAAAAAAACACAGTAATATGTTTTAAACAATATTATGTTTCTCTTTCTCAGGTGAAATTACATATGGTGGTAGAGTTACAGACACCTGGGACCAAAGATGCCTTCGTACAGTCTTGAAAAGATTTTTTTCTCCAGAAACATTAGAAGAGAATTATAAATATTCTGAATCAGGTGAATGACTTTTCAACATTATAGGAAAGTCCTTTTCTGAGAAGTCGTTGGCAGCATCTGTCAGTTTTCCTCCCAGGAGTTCTCCCTGTGTCCACTCCTCACAATCCAGTCCACTCTATCCCCATGTTTGGTCACCTTCAAAACTGGTTTGGTTATAGCAGCACAAAGATATCTATTTCTAAAATGGTGTGTATTCTGTCGAAATGTATTTTCAAAGTTACATAAATTTGGAGTCTTTAATAGGGCATACTTCTCAGCAACACATCCCTAGATTCTAGAATCTTGAAATGTTCTGGAGGAGACACCCTGAAAGGTTAGGACACTAATCAGATGCTCAGGGCCTCAAGAAAAGGTAAAGGAACTAGACACCACATGGAGGCTTGGGAAGAGCAGTCCTTGTTTCTAGGTGAGGCAGCTGATTATAGTACCATCTGAACCAGGCAGAGAAGTGCCAAACTTGGCAGTACAAAGTGAATCCATCTCAGACATATTTGCCTTCTGTGTCTTCAATAACAGGGATCTATTTTGCACCTTTGGCTGACAGCCTACAAGAGTTTAAAGACTACATTGAAAATCTGCCTTTGATAGATGACCCAGAAATATTTGGAATGCATGAAAACGCCAACCTAGTTTTTCAGGTATGTGGCCATTCAACTTAAAATATATATTCATGTTGTATATGTAAATAGAAACATCAATAATCGCCTCACTAGCTCTGTAAATTATAATATTCTTAAATAAAAAAAGTAAATATTTCATCTTAACTTCAATATTTGGTTCCAATTTAGCCTCTTCCCTCTGAATCCTTCAGAGAATCTTAAAATCATCATGTAATCACCCCCCATAACCTATCACTCTCCTCCCATGAAACGCGCAACCCCTTATTGTCTGGCCTGCTGTTTCATGGTCAGCTGATAAAGCATTCTTTCCTATGACCTACAGGCGCCTGTCTAGAGACAGGCACCCTAAGCCTAGTAAGTATGAAGACTAATAACATAGTTTTACATTACCCTCTGGTTCCTTGATATTCAGTGTCCTTGTTTTCACAGGGGACATGGATATGAGTGCATCATGCCTAATGCATGTATTTCATTGTATTGATTGATTCCCAGAGATCAGCATGAAAGGCCTATAAAAAAGACTTAAGTTCAAGGCTATGTACTTCAGGTTAAAATTCATAAATAGTAATGTAGTCTTTTCCAGAAGACTCAAATAACTAACTATTATAAACCAAAAATAATAGGCTGTTTGTACACATCCTTGATCCTCTGATATATGGCATGTCCTGAGTTTTAACATAATTTGATTTGTAATTTTACCGCAGTATGTAATGTCTCGGGTTAATCTCAGAGTCCCAGAGACTTAGTTATTCCTAGTATGGATTCTTGACTGTGTGGTCGGTTGTGAGACTTGTTTAAAAATTTTACTACATTCAGTACATTTGTAAGGATTTTGCCCAGTATGAAATCTTGAATGAACCCTAAGGACATAGTTTCTTAGAAGTATTTCCATGTTCAGAATATTAGAGCAGGTTCTCTCCTGCATGAATTCTGTCATTACTCCAAAGGCATAGATACTTGGTGAGGAGCCTGTGACATTCACTACATTTGTAAGGTTGCTCTCCAGTATGAATCCTCTGAAGTCCCACACTTTTGATCTTTGGGTAAAAGCATTATTACGCTAATCACTTTTGTGAGGCTTCTCTCAAAGATGTACATTCTGATGTTCAGTGAATTGTGAGACCTGGAAACAGGCTCTGCCACACACATTCGCATAATTTCTCTTCACTATGGCGTCTCTGTTGTTGCATAATACTTGAACTCACAGTAATGGCTTTGCCACACTCAATGTACATACATGTAAGGTATTCCTCCAATGGTTCCCAACTGTTCTTTGGGTAAAAACCTTGCCACACATTAATTTGCGTAGTATATCTCTAGGATGTATATTCTTATGTCTAGTAAAGATTGAGTTCAAATTTAAACTTTTGCCATATTCAGTACATTTGCAAGTATGAATTACTAGGTGAATCCTGAGTTGAAGGTGACACCTAAAAGCCTGGCCACACCTAGTACATTTATAAGGTTTCTCACCAGTATGGAGTCTCATTAGAAGTTGGGCTTGAAGTCACACTAAAGGTTTTGCCACACTCATTACATTTTTAAGGATTCTCTCCACTGTGAGTTACCTGATGTTTAGTTAGATGCAAATGCATACTAAGGGCTCTGCCACACTCACTACATGACTTTTGTGACTTTTTACTGTGATTTTTCACTGAAAACATTGCCACGGTCATTACATACTTAAGGTTTCTCTCCAGGATTAATCTCTGGTGATCTGTTAGGTGTGATTTCTGAGTAAAGACTTTGCCACACTCATTACATTTATAAGGGTTCTCTCCAGCATGGATTACCCGATGTCTAGTTATGCTCATTACATTTTCATTGTTTGGCTCCTGTATGAAAGCTCCAGTGAGTTTCAAGGTATGATTTTCTTTAGGAAACATTGCCACATTCACACCATCTGTAAAGTCTCTTACCAGTATGGATTATCTCATGTCTAGTTAGGTGTAAACACACTCTAAAGGCTTTGCCACACTCAATACATTTGTAAAGCTTCTATTCACTATGAATAACCTGATGTCTAGTCAGGTATGAATTCACATTAAAGGCTTGGTCACACTCCATTTTGTTACGTCCTTTTTCTGGAGTTTTGTTCTTTTATTTGGGACATGTTTCTTTGTCTCCTCATTTTGACTGCCTGCCTGTGTTTGTTTCTATGTACTAGTAGAGCTGCTATGTCTTTCAGTGTTAGCAGAGTGGCTTTATGTAGTGTCTCAGGGGACCCACTGCTGCAGTCTACCTGGTTACCTGAGCTGGGTGTGCCAGATGTGTCCCTTGTGTGGGCTGTGTGCCCTTCTTTTGTAGTTGAGCCTTGGTTGCTATTGACACATCAGTAGGAGGGATTGATCCTCAGGCTGATTAGTTGTGAGTACTAGCCGTGACTACAGAGGAGAAGTGTGGTGCAGGGGCTGACCCTACAAATCAGGGTTCACTTTTGTAGAGCTCTGGTGCCTGCCAAGACTGCCCTTTGGGTGTGACATTTGTGGAGATAGTTGGTTGGTGCTCTGGCATCTGAAATTGGCCACTGGGTGTGTTGGTTTTGGGGCTTCTTGGGAGATGATCTGGTGCTAGCCAAGGTCAGCTGCTGCCTGTGCCCTGGCCAGGGTCACATGGTATAAGCCCTGCAGATGGTTGCCCTTTATGCTGGGCTTGGAGGTACCTAGGAGAGGCTAGGCTGTGAACTGAGGCAAGCTGTCTCTAGTGCCAGGCTTGGGGATGCTTAGCAAGAGGTACAGAGCACACCAAGGTTTGGGTTTTGTAAACCTTTGAGAGATTTTTAGGAAACTCTGCAGCATGAGCCAAGACAGGCCATTTGTATGGAAAGGTCACTGGAAGCAGCTGGGGTGGGCCCACAAATTGGATGGGGTGGGGCCTCAGGGACTCACCAGGCCTGGGAAAATAATGTTAGCCAGGTTGATGGAAACTCAGACATGGTGCCCGACCTGTGTATGCAGGCTGGGTGGGGGGAGGGCTCAACAGAGGAACAATGGCTTCTGCCAGCAGTTTTGTCTGGGAGAAAGCTGCCCCTCCAGCCCTTGCTCTGAAGTGAGACAATTCAGTTTCTCCCTGTATGTCCCAGGCAACTTTCAAGGTGCTGCCCCAACACTGAAGCTCAGAGCTAGTGAGTCCGTCAGCAAGTAAGTCAGTGTGCAGGCCCTTTAAGAGGAACACCTGGTTTTCACAGACAAAAACTCTGGGGACTTCTCTTTCCAGCACTGGAACGCTGTTCTGGGGATGCTAATGAGGGGCTGGGATGCCTCGCTCCTCAGGAGGGACCTCTGTAGCTGAGATGTTCCTCCCAATTTTTAACAACCAAACGTGGGTGTGGGGCCAGTCCATTCAGTGTTTCCACCCCTCTTACCAGTCTGAAAGTGGTTTCTTCTGTATGTCCGTAGTTGTAGAGCTTCTGTTCAGCTAGGTTTTAGGCAATTCTCAATGATGGTTTTTCTGTAGTTTAGTTGTAATTTTGATGTGGTCTTGGGAATTGACAAGCACATCACCTACCAACTCTGCCATCCTGACCAGAAACCAGAAACTACTTTTTACCTATTAAATTGGAAAAGTTTTTTACACAATGATATCAATCCTTGTAAAGACACAGAAAGATAGGTCCTCTCATAGACTATTGTTGTGCATGCAAATTGGTACAATGTTTTCATAAATCAATGCAGTAAATACAGTTTTAAAATATTCTTTTGGTAAAATGTAATTTAAAGAACTTAAAAGTTAGTGGATGAAATTCATATACAGATATTATATTCACAGAGTTCTATAAAATCTAAAAACTGGAAATGTCCAAAAAGTAAACAACTGGTGCAGTCATACCACCGTGTATCATAAAGTCACTTAAATCATGATTCATGAAGATTTTTCAGTGATATAAGAAAATGTTTATGAAAATTTTAAAAAATGAATACTACATAAGTTGTATAGACTTAAAATTTTAACTATATACATACATGTAGAGAAAATTTCCAAGATGGGGAGAAGGGGAGGTTAAACTAATTTATAAATATCTCTAGAAAGCAGGATCATGAAAATTTTATTCTTTATACTTTTCTGTGTTTTCTAAATTTTCTATAATAAGCCATAATACTTTTCTAATTGAGCAAATGTTATTTAAATAAAAGTGCATTTTAAAACTCAATTCTCATTATTTCTTCTTTGCTTTCATAACTGCCTTTTAAATGATTATCTAAAAAATTTTAACCATTTTTTATTGTGGTAAAATATATATAACTTAAAATTTATTTTATACATTTTAAGTATAAAGTTCAGTGGCATTAAGTATGTTCACATTGTTGGTCAACAAAAATATTTTTCAATATAACACTGGCAGCTATGTACTGTGTATTTCCAATGAGCACAATTTACCAACTCTTTTTCAACATAAAAGATAAAAATTCCTTGTTTTTGATAACTACCATTATTTCTATAAGTGAATCATATGTGCTGCAAAATTATATTTTGAGGATTTGAGTCTTCACTGTCCTACCTCTTCCCTCCATTACAGTACAAAGAGACCAACACTTTAATCAATACGATACTTGAGGTTCAGCCAAGGTCATCTTCTGGTGGAGAGGGAAAAAGCAATGATGAAATTGTCCAAGAACTTGTTGCTTCTGTCCGGACCAGAATTCCAGGTAATAAAAAATCCTTGGAATCTGTATATAATAGGACTTTAAGGAATAAACTCAGAGAGCTGAGTATAACAGGTATCCAAATCTGCTTATTATGTAGACGACTTTTCTTTACATAGACAGCTCTTCTGATGTGGCACCCTCCATTTATAGACTAGAAACCTATGACATCTCAACTGCCAGAAGCATAAGGAGCAAGGTGGTTTTTAGCCCACTCTAACTTTAACCAGATTTTTTTCCTGTGCTTCCTAATGTCTCTAGATCTGTGCCATCCAAGAGGGAAGCCACTAGCCACATGTAGTTACTTAAACTTAAATTTAAATTAAATGAAACTTAAAATTCATTTTCTTTCTTGTATTAGCCACACTTCTATGTGGAGCCACATTAACTCCCATATTGAATAATGCAGATAAAAAAAACATTTCCGTTATCATAAAATACTCTATTAGAGAGCCCTACTCTTAAATCTGTCATTTTTTTCTCCATTCAAGAGAAATAGCTAAATGAATTTCACCTTGTTTTCTGGTGAGTTAAAAAAACTTCCTGAATGATCACAGAGATCCACTTTCACTCTTTTCTTAGAATGACTATAGATTTAGATTAATCTATTGTTCCTGGTTGGAAAAGATGTAATTATAGGAAAAAAAAAATTGAGGCACACACACAAAAAAACTGACTTGTAAAAGTAAACTATGTTTTTCTCTCTACTCACAATAATTCTGACACCAAATGTATGGCTCTTTCCCTCACATTAAATAGCTCTCCAACTCTCTGGACACCAACTGGTGTCCAATTATGACACTAACTATCCAGAGTTAGCACAGACCCCACAGATTAAAGTCTCAGTCCCATAAAACTGTCCCCGACTTTAGATGCCAATTCCAAGTCCCAGCTTGTGACCTGTAATTCTGACCAACCAGCTATAAGTCGAGAGTTCCACACTCCCTTCTTGGGTTCAGTAATTTTCTAGAACAGCCCATAGAACTCAGGGAAAGTTAGTTTAAATTTACCAGTTTATTTTAAAGGATATCATAAAGGATAAAGATAAACAACCAGATGAAAAGGTCCACCGGGCAAGGTCCAGAAGATTCCTGAGCCCACAAGTTTCTGTTCCCATGGAGTCAGGGTGTACCACCCTCCTGACGCTGACGCGTCGATGTGTTCAACCTAGAAGCTCTCCAGGCCCTTTCACTTCCGGTTTTTATGGAGGCTTTATTACATAGGCATGGCTGATTGAATCATTGGCCTTTGGTGATTAACTCAACCTCCAGGCGCCTCCTCTCCCAGGAGGTCAGAGAGTGAAGCTGAAAGTTCCAGTCCTCTAATCACATGGTTGGTTCTGCTGACAACCAGGCCTGCCCCCCCCCCCCGCCATGCTTAAGGATTTTCCAAAAGTCAATTCATTAACATAAACTCAGATGTGGTTGAAAGGGGGTTGTTATGAATAACGAAAGATGCTCCTTTTTTTCTTTTTTCTTTTTTTTTGCTTTTAAAGATTTTTATTGGGCAATTGGGGAGGGGAACAGCATTGGGGAACCAGGGAAGGGGAATAGACAAGTTGATGTCCTTTTGTTCTTCAGTCTAGTTGTGGAGGACATTGCTTCACTGGCCCATGTTGGTATCAACATTGCACTCTTCTCCGGTGAGGCAGATGGGTCACCGGCCTCTGGACAGCCGCTCACTGCAGCTCTTGGCAGCTCACACCAGCTGCTAGCCGATCATGCTGGCTGCCAGCCACTCACTGTAGCTTATGGCAGCCCACTACAACAAGGGCTGCAGCTATGCCATCCCGGGGACTCACAGCAGCCCAGCTCCAAGTGGAGCTGTTGTTCACCATCTTAGCTATAGAGGGCAGTGTCACTGGCCCTCATATGTGGGATCCGAACCGGGGCTGCTGGCATCCCAAGCCAGCTGTTAACCAACGCGCCACTCGGCCAGCCCTCAAAAGATGCTCCTTTTACCTTTACCACCCAAGAGCTATTTCAAGAGCCAGGGTCAAAAACCAAATATTATTAAAAATGATGCCCCTATCTCTCTTTATCAGTTAGAAAATTACAATGGTTTTAGGAGCTCTGGCCAGGAGCTGGGGATGAAGACCAAAATTTATATTTCTTATTATATCACAGTATCACAGACTGAGTCTTGCCAATACTCCTTAAGGCCCCCAGAAAAAGGGGGGGGGGCTGTGTGACCTCAGAAACCAATTATCTGCCTCCTAAGACAGGCCTTAAAAGAATCTCTTCTTGAGTAGAGTTCTGAGGATTTGAAGCAAGTTTGCTTCAAGTCTGTTATTTTAGAAAGCAATTTTTAATAAATCTAAGATGGCAGACTGAGTGGAAAAGGGATGAAGATGGATGGATGGATGGATGGATGGATGGATGGATGGATGGATGGATGGAACACTTGTCTCATAGAGTTCCATTGACACCTAAGAGGTTTCTCTCCAAGCTTCATAAAACTTACACTTTTACTGTGAAATGATAAGCGAAGCCATCTGCTGAGACTCAGGACAGGGATGCAACTGGCTCAACAAGGGAACAGAGGGTTTGGAATAGCACCTGAGGGGAATGATAGAAGACCAAGGACATGTAACCACAGCACTTAGACCCAAGAGATTGGACTAACCATGCTACTGTGTGATTTTTCTATAGCAGCCAAAATGTGAGAGGTTTAGAAAGATTTTGAAACCTGTATCTCAGAGCTACTCATTTACTCTCACTTTACTCAGATATGCAAGGAAATGCAGTTTCTTCATTTTTTTAGAGCTTATATGAGCCTCCATTTGCTGGACTGTAGGGAAAAAGAAGAGCAAAATTTTCGATCCAGCTTCAACCATGGGCTTGTTTCATAATCCAGTTGGTCCCTTGGAATTATACTCAGTAACGGGATAAATGCTAATTCTCTCTTATCCCTCAGTCCCCATCCCCAACCCCTCCTCTCCTAGATGCAATGCAGGTGCAGGGAAGAGTGAGGCTTATGTACCTGCATGGCAGAGAAGACCCGGGGTCCCTAGCATCTCTGCTTCAGGGATGTCCCTTGTCTATCATGTGCATTTGTCCTGCTAGCATTTGCCACTGACATCTGCATAGCCTCACTCCCATTCAGTCTACGCCCAGGCACAGAGATTGGCTTTAAGAAAGGTTAAGAAAAGTGAATTACAACAGCAATGTTATGAGGACAGAAATCAATGATAACTGATCTGAGGAACTAGTTCTGTGTGTTTCAGAAATACTGGACATGGAGACTGCTTCTGAGAGCCTTTTCATCAAGGATCCTCAAGGGCGCCTTAACTCCTTGACTACTGTTCTTGGACAAGAAGTGGACCGGTTTAACACTCTGCTGAAGTTAATACACGTATGAGCACTCGCTGCCATCACTGCTATGGGCTATCACAGCTGTGTAGAGAATTATATAGTAACTCGATGGTGCTAAAAGTTTTTCATTCCTATCACTTCAACATTTCCATATGAATATGCTAACAACTCTAAAACCCCAACTTGTTTAAAATTGAATTTACCCTCCCCTAACAAGCCCGCATTCCCTCTAATAATCGCTTCGTGAATATGGGACAGTACAAATCTTTGGTCTCCTCATTATCCTAACTTAGAATTTTCATTGACAGACTAGAAATTGATCAGGGGCCTAAGCATGCAATAGAGAGATGTCTATTTCTGATGTCTAGTTTGCATTTAATAACAGTCTTTATGAAGACTATGAAAACCAGAGTCAATGGAAGTGTGGTCCACAAAAGGCATGTGTTACAATCGCTGTGCTGCATATTCAAAATGCAGACTCCCAATCCCACTCCAGACCTTAGGGGGAATTCCTGGATGATTTCCTGGGAACATGAATTTTAAATAAACTCCCCAGATGATTTCACTGCACTTACAGCTTGAGAACACCTGTTTGGTCCTTTGCCTTATGCTCAGGAATATTTTCTCTCTAGATGGCCTTGGATTTATAATGGTGGCTTAACACCTTCCTGGTTTCCCTGTGCATGACTTTGGTAAAGGAAACGTAAAAATATATTAGAGACCAAATATTGAGCATTAACAGGAAAAGTTTTATCACCATGCATGGAATGAAATACCTAGCAGAGAGTCAAAGCTCAATGAGGAGATTGGGGAGCACAGGTGGGGTAAATCTTTTGAAGCCAAAGACGATCTGTCCCCTATTAGGAAAATAAAGTATCCAAATGTTGCTGGTTGGCTGACAATGCCTAGGCTTGTGGGTTGGGGGACATTGAGGCAGCTGAATATATGAAGTCCTCACCTTGGGACTATGGCATCTAGTCAGGAATGAAGAATGGCTAGCCTTGTCTTGCCCACATGTTGCCTATCTCTAGAACTATGTGCATGTGGTCCTAGGCCTTATTTCCTTTTCTAATCAACATAAATTTGGCCTCTGACACATTCCTACAGTATTTTCTCAATATATGACAATTTTCACAAAACTGGAACCTGTGAGGGCCATTCCAATCTATCTGTCCTGCCTTCAGCTTTAGCCAGGTGGCAGCAACTATTACCTTGTATATGCATGGCTGCTGCTGGCCTCTGTCTTCTACTGAAGCATGGGGGGTGGGGAGGGATTAGGGATATTTCATAAGGAAGTGTTCCTAGTACAAAGAGACTCTCAAGTGTTCCTAGTACAAAGAGACTCTCTGGTATCTGCTGAAAGATTGGTCTTATCTAAGAATCTCCCCTTTCTGTGATAAGTCCTGGGGCTATGGGCACCCCCTAGGCAGAATTGGCCTGTGGCATGAGGTTCTTCCCACATCCTCTCCCCTCTTCCATGGTTCCCAAACCACTAACCATCAGGCCTGTTCTTCCTTCAGCCTGGAGGAGAGCTGGACAGTGGCATTTCTCAAATGCATTTCTCTAGGCTTCTGGGGACATTTCTCCTCTTCTTTCCACTTCATTGGATTCTGCTATTAACTGCCTGAAATGCCCCCCACCCCCAGATTTTGCACCCCATAGTCGCATGTTGTAAAAATGCATGAAAGATGGGAAGATCTGACCCAACAGACAGTGTGCAGAGAAGATGGAACCCAGTAAGAGAGTCTTTCAGCCCAAGGCAGCACCTGCCACCAAGAATGGGTGTCATTCCCACTTGATAATTCTATCTGTGAAGGACACCAACCCTTTTGTGTTCTTTCAGACTTCTCTAGAAACACTCAACAAAGCCATTGCTGGACTTGTGGTGATGTCTGAAGAAATGGAAAAGGTGTATAACAGTTTCCTCAACAACCAGGTTCCCTCTCTGTGGTCCAACACAGCCTACCCGTCCCTAAAACCACTAGGATCGTGGGTCAAAGACCTTACTCTGAGGACCTCATTTGTGGACGTAAGAAAATGCTCTTCTTTTGGGTTTGATGAATCTAGTGACACAGTTGGACCTAAGGTCCTTAGGAAGCCCTAGCTAACTGAAATATCGACAACACTTGAGGGATTGCCTGAACCCAAAGAAACAAAAACTTCCAAAAGGGCCTCACTTTAAATATCTTATGCTGATTATAATGTGGTTTGCCCTAGGCCCTTTCAACATCCCATTTTAATTTCATTCCATCCTTGGAGTTTCAAATCTAGTTCTTAGGGCACCCCCTGTGAGGTACAGAACCAATCTGAAATGGGTCCAAAGTGCCAGGTATGACCTTGCCGCCATCTCCCTCTTCTGTACCTTCCGTAATAACCAGGCCTGGGTTTGTGGTCAGGCTGGTGAGTGAGAAAGAGGGACAGGGAGGGCAGTAGGAATGGGGCTGGTAACTCAGACCTGGTTTAGATTCTGCCTCCTGAGAGCCCCTCCAGAATATCACTTAGATTTAAATAACAAACTCCATCTCAGACAAACAGTACATTATGGTGTAATGCTTCTTCTTTAGCTGTGGCTCAAAAGAGGACAGCCTAAGTCCTTCTGGATCTCTGGTTTCTTCTTTCCTCAAGGATTTCTAACAGGTACGAGTGCTTTCCCTACAAAAATCCCACAGAAAAAATCATGATTTGTTATACACTGGGTTTCTAAGACCTGGAAAAATGGCATGGCTGCCAATAGCCTACCCATGGGGCTACTGATTATAGAGGGAAGTCCAACAAGGCCCTGCTCTTCCTTGCTTGCCAGGGAAAAGGATGGCAGCAATAGCAGATTCTCCTCAACTAATCCCAGCCCCTCTTGGGTTATGCAAATGCAAGCACCTCTGCCCCTGGGAGCCACACCATGTGCCCCAATTCCCCATGCAACCCGTGCTGGAGGGCACCATGTGCTCTTGGCCAGCTCTGGCTCCAACTCTGAGCAACTTTCTTCCCTGTAAAAATACTCTTTTTAAAAAAATTTTATTTTTAATTATAGTTGACTAAAAAATACTCTTGATGTCCTCCCAGCAGCCCGGGGGTACAGGGTGAGTGGGGGGAAATTCCAGGGATGTCTGCTAGGGAGCCCCAGAATGGGCCAGGGCTTCTGGGATACTAGATGCTAACTAGCCAAGCCCTCAATTGCTCTCATTCTGAATCCCTAATAAACAGCCCACACAAGACAAGCTGAGCAAGGCTGTAAAGTTGGGGAGACAGGGCTCTGAAACTCCCTCCCTGTTTGTCTCCCTCATGGGACAGTACTTCAGACTTAGTCTGCTCTGGCTTGCCAACCATGACCAAAATTTGTACACGTTTGGCTCTGCCCCTCCCAACATCACCCACAGACTTCCTGTTTCAATGCACTAATTCAGGATAAGATGTTAATGGTTGGGTCTTCTGGATGGAAAGGAAGCTCTCTAATGCTAGAGCAGCCTGGTTGGCAAAACTGGGGGCCCCGTTTGGGCGGTAGTGGTCTTGTTTGAAGGATCCATTTTTCTGTTTTTTTTTATATTCATAGGAACTCTTCAAAATCACGCTCGGAAATACAATTTGCCTATAGATGAGCTGAGTTTCAAGTACACCATGATTCCTACCTATCGGGATCAAGCTGCAGTTATAGAAGCTGCCAAGACAGTGCTGTTTGGACAAGAACTGCCCATGGACATGGAGGTACTGTCCCCCTCACTGCTGTTACAGCAAAGCAGCTTCTGTCCCACTGTCATTCATTATCTTGGCCAACCTTCCCTGTCTCTACTGCCTCCCATATGCAGGAGCAGGAGAGTCAGGATGGGGCTCACACCCCCGAGACAGCTCCCTGATTAGCAATGACTAGGTAGGAACTAACTAAATTAGTCTAACTTGTAGAATTATTTTTTAAAGCAATGTTTCATTTCTTCAGATACTAATTTGGTTCTGAACCCAATTTCAACATGGGCGGTTGAAACCAACAAGCAATTCTCAAATACCAGCTGGGCATCTTACATGTCAACTCAATTCTGACTCTATCTACCCCGAGATAGCATCAGATCCCACAGGTGAAGGGTTCAGTCCCACAGGGCTATCCCACTCACCCCATTTCAAATGCCAGTTGCAAGCCCAGGTTGTCACCTGTGCTTCTGACCAACAGGTTATAAATCAGATTTCCACAACCCCCACCTGGGACACGATTAATTTGCTAGAGTGGCTCACAGAAACTTTTTATTTAACTAGGTTATTGATTTATTATAAAAGTATATAACTCAGGAACAGCCAGGTAGAAAAGATGAAGAGGGCAAGGATGGGGAAAGAGCACGGTGCTTCCATGCCCTCCCTAGGTGTGCCATTCTCCCCAAATCTCCACCTGTTCACCCACCTGAAGCTCGTCAAACCCAGTCCTTTGGGGTTTTTAATGGAGGCTTTATTACACAGGCATGATGGATTAAATCACTGGTCATAGGTGACTGAGCTCAATCTCTGGCTCTTCTCCCCTCCCATAGGTGGGGGGTGTGGAAACACGCTGAAAGTTCAAACTCTAATCACTCGGTTGACTCCACTGGCAACCAGCCCCCATACTTAAGTGCCTTCCAAAACCCCTCATTAACATAACAAAAGATACCCTTATCACTCTCAACATTTAGGAGATTCCATTTTGGAAGCTGTGGCTCAGAACCAAGGAAGGAGCAAGACCAACCCTATGAGAAAAAAATTTGGGGTATCTGAATGGCCAAATATATATTTTTCTTAGAAATCACAGATATCTACAGTTAACTTTCTCCTTGTGGAAGCAATATAGCAAGAGGTTAAAAGCAAGAGTTTCAGAATCAGGTAGGCTTGAATTTTAGTTCTGCCTTTCCCTGTCACCACCCGTGTGTACTAGAGCAATTACTAACATGCCTGCACCTCAGTGTTCCAGTCTGTAAAATGGGGCTGATGCCACCACCTTCAGAGTTGTAGTGCAGTGTAAATGAAACTGCAGATGTCATATGACCCACACATAGTACGCACACAATAAATAACAATTATTACTGGCTGAATTATCTGCATCATTCATTCAGCTGTCTCCTAGCAGAACTGATATGTTAGCTTCCTATATTATATAACTACATTACAGAAAAGGAATGCACTAAGGATGCAGTTTAAACTCAGACTCTCATAGTTTACTCTCTCTAGAGCAGAGGCTCTCAAAGTAGGTTCCCCAAACCATAGCATTACCATCACCTGGGAACTTAGAAATGCAAATTCCAAGGGCTCATTCCAGACCTGCTGAATCAGGAACTCTGGGCTGGGGCCCAGAAATCTGTATATTTTAACAAATCCTACATGGGTCGTTAGCCCCATGTAGGATTTATTAAAATATACAGATTGTCAACCTTGACTGCAAGCTAATATCGCCTACAGCACTTTTAATAAATTCCAGTGCCCAGGCCACATCCCAATTACATCAGAATCACCCCCAATTACATCAGGCATCATTACTTTTTAAAGCTCCCCTGGTGATTCCAGTATACAGCCAGGGATGAAAACTAGTGCTGCCACTCAGAGCTGCCCAGCTCACATGAACTGAGCTATTGATGGCAGAAGGGAGCCTCCGCCTCAAAGCACCTGTCCACCCCAGCGGGCCTCATAATTTTCTATATGCACCATAAAATCAAAGATTTGCTCCAGAGCGCTCTTGCCAATAAAGTACTCACTAACCAATCAGTGGGGTTCGGGTGAATGGCTTAAAGTAACTAAACGTTCCTTAGAATATCATGGTATTAGTTAGCAGGGACTGCTCCTAGGTAATTCTATCAGTGTCCACTCTACTCCCATCTGATCAATCTATTCTTTGCCCCGATTAGCAAACACACACACAGATCAGATTGATTCCATGCTCATGGTTTACTCCATGAAATATTATCCCCATGCCTTTTAATTGCCTGGATCTTCAAATGATAATAAAAAGGCTTACATATTTAAGAAAATTTTGTTTTAGCATCCAAATATATTTAAAAGTAAGGGGAAAATAAATTTAGAGATGCACTCCTCGTTGTTTTGAGACTCTTCCTACTCGGGAGGGTGTCTCGGGCCTGTCAGGAGTCACAGAGGCTGCAGGAGGGCAGAACTACACCCAGGAACAAACCTCACTGAGGCCTTCCGGGATGCTGCCTGGCAGGGTCTGCCACACAGATTGGCTCTGATGGACAGAAGTTCACAGTGACACCGGGCTTCTGTCCCTATACCCTCCCCAGTCCACACCACATCTCCACTAGGGTCATGTGCATCAAGCCATCACGGTGCCTTAGAATCGAGCATAATTTGTGTTTTTTTTTTAAAAAGGAACTTTCCATAGGCACTCTGCAAATATTACTGAAGATATATAATCTGTCTGCTAAAAGGCACCCAAATCCCTGAGAGACCTTGCTACAAAAATAACAGATGATAATCACAGCCCTCTGATTCCCCTCTGCTACCCATGAGAAGGGGAAAGTCATAACGTGATATCAGATGGTCTGAAGCCCATGAATGGGTTTTCCAGGGTTGTCCCCTATTAGACATGTTGGTGGAGGATGAGATTCAGTGTCAAGCTGAGAAGCTTCAGTATTCTCTGTAGAGTGTGAGTAGAACAGCAATCTACAGAGCGGTCCATGGAATTAACTGAGGAGGATGTGAGACAGAGCAGACGGCCTGCAGCTGCTGATCTCCTTCTCCTCTTCTCTCCTTTAAACTTCTGGGTGCATTTCAGTTGCCCTCTCCTAAGGATGGCGTTCTCGTTCACGGCATGTTCATGGATGCTTTTCGATGGGACAATAATGAGATGGTGATAGAAGATGCATTGCCCGGACAGATGAATCCAGTGCTGCCTGTAGTGCATTTTGAACCTCAACAAAATTATGAGCCAAGCCCAACACTTTACCACTCTCCACTTTATAAAACAGGGGCCCGGGCAGGAACACTCTCAACCACAGGTAAGGATGTACTAACATCACTACAAATAATGACCAAGTGCAAACCGCAATCAAAGCCCAAACACTAAGCTATAAGGGAGATCTTGTGCCAATTAGCTGGACTTAAAATGAGGCCACTTAGAACATACAAACTTATAAATGTTGTAAATTCTGTTTATTTTAATACAAGAGTGTGGACTGATATTTTAAAACTAATGCTTGCTTCTATTATTGGGTTGTCAGAAAACTCATGACATATTTTTACTTTGTTTTTCGTTGCAAAAATGCGTCATGACTTTTCTGACAACCCAATAGTCTAATGAGTAAAAAACAAAGTTTATTGAGTAGTGACTTCTAATTTTAAAATGATGGACCAAGCAGACATTAAAATCTCCCTATCTCTCACCAAATCCATTGCAACTCATCAAAGAGATTTAAAAATAAATTATAAAATGGAATGTCATGCTGCAAAAAGGGAAATCTGAGTAGACCTGAAACTCAGATACAGCCCTGAAAAAGAGAACCAGATAGAAAAGAGGTCCTATCAACAGATAAGCTGAAAAATTGAACGTACACAGCTAAAGGTAGGCAGGGAGAATGAGCTGAGGAAATCCCTCAAAATACTTCACAATGCAATTTCTTAAAAATGGGATGCTATGGAAAAGGCCAAAATTTCCAACATTCATCTCTTAGGCAATATAGGAGAAAGTAGATTGTAAGAGTGGTAATATTTTTAAATTATGGCTAATAATTTCCCAGAAAAGAAGAAACACTTGAGTCCTCAGATTAAGAGATTTCATAAATTCCTGTTAGGTTTAATTTTTAAAAACATAAACAAGCGGGCCGGCCGAGTGGCGCATTGGTTAAGCGCTGGTTTTGGGATGCCAGCGGCCCCGGTTCGGATCCCACATGAGGGCCAGTGACACTGCCCTCTACAGCTAACAACAGCTCCACCTGGAGCTGGGCTGTGCGAGCCCCGGTGATGGTGTGGGCTGCCATAGGCTATAGTGAGTGGCCCGCAGCCAGCGTGAGCAGCTGGCAGCCAAGAGTGAGCTGCCAATAGCCGCAGTGAGCGACATCCAGAGGCCAGCGACCGATCTGCCTCATCCGGGAAGAGCGCAATGACGATACCAACAGTGAAGCAACATCCTCCGCAACTAAACTGAAGAACAAAAAGACAGCAACTTGTCTGTTCCCCTTCCCCGATTTCCCAACGCTGTTCTCCTCCGCCAATTTCCCAATAAAAAATCTTTAAAAAAAAAATAAAAAAAAAACATAAACAAGCAAATAATAAAATTTTAACAAGAAACAGATATATCAAAGTGATACTTAAGATTATTAGAGATAAAGAAAATCCTTAAAGAGATACAATGTATTAACATGCTGAAATTAAAATTCCAGACTCCAGGGCCGGCCGAGTGGCGCATTGGTTAAGAGCTGGCTTGGGATGCCAGTGGCCCCGGTTCGGATCCCACATATGAGGGCCAGTGACACTGCCCTCTACAGCTAACAACAGCTCCACCTGGAGCTGGGCTGCACAAGTCCCAGCAACGGTGTAGGCTGCAGCCCTGCTGCAGTGGGCTGCCATAGGCTACAGTGAGTGGCTGGCAGCCAGTGTGAGCGGCTGGCAGCTAGCATGAGCTGCAGATAGCCACGGTGAGTTACCATCCAGAGGCCAGAGAACAATCTGCCTCATCCAGGAAGAGCGCAATGAGGATACCAACATGGGCCAGTGAAGCAACGTCCTCTGCAACTAGACTGAAGAACAAAAAGACAGCAACTTGTCTGTTCCCCTCCCCCAATTCCCCAACACTGTTCCCCTGCCCCAAATCCCCAATTAAAATCCTTAAACAAAAAAAAAAATTTCCCGACTCCACAGTGCATATAAAAAGATAATAGAAAAACATCTTCAAAGGCCTGAAGAAAAACAACTCTGAATCAAAATTGCAAATGCAGCCAAATTATCATCCAAAAAGGGAGGTAGGTATAAAGACAGCTGTGGACATGCAAAGGCTCTGAATTAATCACCACTGACCCTCTATTACACACATACAAATATTTAAAAGTTTGACCATAATAATGATTTTAGTAATAATTCAGAACTAAATTTCCATACAATAGAAATATGGGGTGGGAGATGAGTCAGATCAGAAAGAACTAAAAATTGTTTCTCTTTTGAATGGAGAATATAGATACTGATGATATTTATTTTTCTAATAAAATCTTCAGTTAAAGTATGTTCTCTAAAGGTAACACAGAATAGAAGTAAAATAGTTCTATGCCTTGATCTCCCACTCCTATTACAAATCTAAAAAAATATTAAAAGGTGTTTTTTAAAATTAATAATGGTATGTATAAGCTTTTGTGTGGACATATACTTTTATTTATCTTAAATAAATATCTAGGATGGAATGACTGGATCATGTGGTAGGTTAACTTTTTAAGAAACTGCTGAACTGTTTTTCAAAGTAATCGATGATGGTTCCAGTTTAACATTTAACATTCCCACTAGTGGCTGATGAGGGTTCCAGTTCTCCATACTCTCATCACCACTTAGTATGATTACTCTTTTATAAGATAGATAGATGATAGATGATGATGATAGATAGATAGATAGATGATAGATAATAGTGGTATCTCACTGTGGTTTTAATTTACATTTCCCTAATGACTAATGATATTAACCATCTTTTCTTATGTGTATTTACTTATATCTTCTCTGGTGAAGTGTCTATTGAAAGCTTTTGCCCATTTTTAATTGAGTTATTTGTCTTATTATTGGCTACAATACTAACAAGAACTCTTTTTGGCAAGAGGAACCAAGATAAGGTGGTAATTAAAATGTTGCACCAGCACAAGACTCGACAAATAGATCAAATATACTAGATAAAGAGACTGGCAACACACTGTGCATATTTAGGAACTTGACACAGAATAGGAGCATCATTTAAAATTGGTCAGGAACAGAGAAATTATTCCACAAATGGTTCTGGGACAATTGGTTATACCAAACTGAGATCCGTAGCTCATACTACAAACAAAACTTAAATCACTGGTAGATTCTATAGACTTAATCATCACTAAATTTTTTTATTTTTTTTTGAGGGCAGTGTCATTGGCCCTCATATGTGGGACCGAACTGGGGCCGCTGGCTTCCCAAGCCAGCGCTTAACCACCGCACCACTCAGCCACCACTCAGCCGGCCCAATCATCACTAAATTTTAAAATCAACTCATGAAGTAATGGCGCTAAGTTATAATCATCAATGGCTGCTAATATCCCAAAAAAGAAAAGCTATCAGACATCAGGTGCTTCCTAATGGAAGTACACACCACCTATGAAGTATTCTGGCCAAAAATCTCAAACATGAATGTGATCACACCTCTGGATTTAACCACCCCTTTACAAAAATAAAGGGATATTTTAAATCACCACAGGGATGCTGTTGGCAAAACCGACTCGGGGAAACATTACAGGATAAACAGCCTGGTTTCAGGAAATATATTACAAAGAGGTGGCAAAAGGAACGGGGTAACCTACCAACTGAAAGAGATTTAAGAGATATATTACTGTTGCAAGGTCTGAACCTTATTTGAATCCTCAATCAAACTAATGGTTAAACATATAGAGACTGCATATGTACTATAAAATGTCACTCAAGCATCTGCCAACATACCATACAGGGGATGGCATACAAAGGTAAGGAGAGGGAAGATATAGTGGTCCTCTCCTGGGAACACTGCCTTTCCCAGATTCCACACAGATGGGTTTGCTATGAACACAGTGCCAGAAATAGCAACTCCCATCTTGAGGGCAGGACTGTCTTCTCACCCTGGTTCTGGCCCCCTCCCATGGGCCCAGAATGAAGAAACTGCAAAAGTGACCTCTTACTTCAGATGTCCCAGAGCTGAGGATAAAATTCTTGACTGTGCTTAGCAAGGGATGGATGGATGGATGGATGGATGGATGGATGGATGGATGGATGGACAAATAAATGGATGCCATCCCCTGAGTGCCACAAAAAGCTCAGTCCTGAACTCTAATCCAATGCTCCCAGTCCAGACTGCAGAGAATCTGACACATAGTTCATAAGGTTATATAAAGTCTAAGTTGGGCAGGTCCTAAAGGATCATTTATTCTATCATCTTCATTTTATAGAACATAAAACTGAAATCCATAGAGGACTGTTTTCTCGTCCTCTTGGAGGCAGAGTCAAGTCTGAAACCCAGGTGTCTTGACACCTACTACTGTGCTCTTTGTACTAAGAAGTTATTCTTTAAGTGATGAACCTTTCTTTCCTTACCTAGGTCATTCAACCAACTTTGTGGTGACCGTCTTTTTACCCTCCAAGCGGTCCAACGATTACTGGATTGCCAAGGGATCTGCTCTGCTCTGCCAGCTCAGTGAGTGAAAAGGTGCCATCTCAGTGCTGAAAAAGAGGCAGGCCAGAGATCGCTCCTGAACGGGGTCAAAGAGTCTGCATAACTTATGTGCAAAACAGTGTTCCTTCTGATCTGATTTAAGGGTAGGAAGTGTGGCTTTTATTTCTCTTATAACCTAAAATAAAGTGTTTGAGTTTTCCTTTCTGTTGGCAATTCAAGCTTTGATGTGAAAGCAGTGGGCTCAGCACCCATCACTTATACCTGTTCCCCTCCCCCAAGTAAGAGCCAGGCAGCTTCCCATTAGTAACCTGGGAGGTCCCCCAGCAGTCAGAACTCAGCCTGCTTTATCCACACGGGCTTCCTTCCTCTTCACACATGTGACAGGCCTGGTACACACTTGAGTCACATGGCCCCAGGTGTTTCCATTTCTAGACCACATTAAGGCTCAGAGCCTTTATCATGGGAGGGGGATGCAGTGACCATACAACTGGTAGAGCAAATGAGGATAACAAGATCTTGGCCCATGGTGCCAGTCCCTCCACTCTATGTGGCTATTACAATCCTTAGAAGAGCCTGGGGCCGGCCGAGTGGCGCATTGGTTAAGCGCTGGTTTTGGGATGCCAGCGGCCCCGGTTCGGATCCCACATGAGGGCCAGTGACACTGCCCTCTACAGCTAACAACAGCTCCACCTGGAGCTGGGCTGTGCGAGCCCCGGTGATGGTGTGGGCTGCAGCCCCTGCTGCAGTGGGCTGCCATAGGCTGCAGTGAGTGGCCCACAGCCAGCGTGAGCGGCTGGCAGCCAGCGTGAGCTGCCAATAGCCGCGATGAGCGACATCCAAAGGCCAGCGACCGATCTGATCTGCCTCATCCGGGAAGAGCAATGACGATACCAACCGTGAAGCAACATCCTCCGCAACTAAAACTGAAGAACAAGAAGACGGCAACTTGTCTGTTCCCCTTCCCCGATTCCCCAACGCTGTTCCCCTCCACCAATTCCCCAATAAAATCTTTAAAAAAAAAAAAAAAAAAAAAAAAAAAAAAGAAGAGCCTGTGCTTTCACCAAAGTGCAGGTCAGTTCTCCCCAGTGCAGAGGAGTTTTCCCCTTCCACTTTAGGATGAACCTGTGTGAACACTGGCCAAGTACCACTCAGGTCCATTTGAGCCCCTGCCACCTCAAAAGCAGAGTTAGTTGGGCCAGTACCGAGATGGAGTATGGCGAACCATTTTGTATCAATCCTGCCAGTAGGGGTCTGTTTGCTTCATTGGTAGTAACATGTGACAAGAAACTAGGAACTCCCAGCTAGGATGTGAGTGTCTGGAGAAAGCCATACCACCCACTTACAGAAAGTTGGGAGAACTGGGTCAGTCATAGTAATCCAACCCTCCCATTTTACCTCCACCTCCCCACGTTTATCCCCATAACTATCAAAGTTAAGAACAGACTCAAGTCGCAGAGAAACAGAGAGCATGACTTCTATCCATTCCGCAGAGTTCAGTGCAGAAATCAGAAACTACTCTTGGTGTTTCAAGCAGGAACAGGTGCTCGCTAAGCCTTGGGAATGCTGCAGCTGCAAAAGTCAGAGGGTTGACATTAGTCATTACAGCAGCTGTAACCCGAGGTCAGAAAGCTGCAGGAAACCATACAACTCACAAATACACCAGGCTAGTGAAGCAGGTGACTAAACAGTGGGATGCAGAGCCTGGCTACTGCACAAACTTGTGGCTGCTGGAACCTGTACATAACTGCCACCACTACTGAAGAAACAGGTCTTCTACCCCGTCTGCCTTCCAATCTCACATACGAGGTCAGGCAATTAAGTTCACAAACTGATCCTAGAAAAAGAGCTACATACCTCATTGCTGAATATAAATACGGTCACCTTCAAAGTGCTCCCCTTGGGGGGCCATCACTGACACCAGTGCCTAGTTCACGCTTCAAAGCAATTTTGGAACTCTTTTTCTGGAATGACCATCAATTACCCTTGCTGTCCTGAATGTCATCGAAATGTCTTCCTTTCAATGTTTCCTTTGTCTTCAGATAAAGAAAGAAGCCACTGGGGGCCAGATCAGGTGAGTAGGGAGGGTGTTCCAATACAGTTATTTGTTTACTGGCTAAAAACTCCCTCACAGACAGTGCCATGTATTGTCATGATGCAAGAGCCATGAATTGTTGGCAAAAAGTTCAGGTTGTCTAACTTTTTCACTAAGTCTTTTCAACACCTCCAAATAGTAAACTTGGTTAACTGTTTGTCCAGTTGGTACAAATTCATAATGAATAATTCCTCTGATATCAAATAAAGGTTGCAACATCATTGCATCAAGTTCGCAAACTTAATTGTCAGACCTCATAAGTATATCTCATGAGGAGACTCTCAGTCATAGCAACAAGGGAATCTGGGAAAGTTTAGCCCTCCTACCCTTGTAATACAGGGGATGCAAAAGGAAGCAAAGGTGGTGGACATGGACCCTGAGTGCCAACACACCACTCTTTCCATAAGACCCTCAAAGATCTTCTGGGCCGTGGAAATGACCAAGAATGAACCCACAAGAAAGTCTCTGGAAAGGAAAGAAAGACCACAGAGCTGCGAGTCCAGGCAATAAAGTTAACTCTAAATCAGGTTAGAAAGAAAAACATCTACTTCATATTGGTCCCACCCAAGTCCTAGGAAGACCCTCTGGGTTGTGAGCTACTAAGAGTCCCATGAAGAATAAGAAAACCTTGACACAGGTGGGAGACACTGGGCTGGAAATATGGTGGGAGCAGGGTAAGGGTGGGGAAGGGGGTTCTAGATCAGTTGGGCAGGGCTAAAAGTTCCCATTTCAGACTCAGCTCTGCTCTTACTCATTTCATGTGAAGATAACCCGTAAGATTTTATTTGGAAAAGACACGACATTTAAATAATAAATAAATAACAAGACAGGAGGAGGGAGTGTTTGCAAACCACTTTCTTGCACAGCATCTGATAGAACCTACCCGTCCACCCAGTCTTCAGCATGTCAGTGACACACTCACATATTACCCGTAGTGAAAGCACTTGTCAGAGTGTAGGAAGTGCCCTATTCACCAGACCTCGAATAAACAGAAGAACAAAGGCCCATGGCCTACTGACTCTCCCACAACTGGAACCGGGAGTGAATAGGGAGAGAAGCAGCAGAAAGGAAGGAAAAAAGGGTCAGGATCCAAAGATGGGGGCGGGCCCACGCGTAGGGCAAAGAAGTGAAGGAGTGACAATATTCAGAGGGTGTGAGCAAAAGAGCGGTTTGCCTGACATACACACATTGGGGGAAATGTCTACACAAAAAAGGTATTTATTTTCACATAATTCATTTACAATTATTTTCATACAGCTCATTATGTTACAAAACTGTACACCTACCCCGAGAATTGCTGGATAATCCAAGTCACTGCCTGGAAAGGGAAGAATCAACACTGGCTTTGATTCTGAGCCTCTCCTGGGTTGCGTCTATCAAGGCCAGACCAGAGCATGGAGGAGAGGAATGGTCCTCCTTCAAGTCCTAGGGGTCAGGGTCCTGGCCTGGCTCCTCCAGTCATTACAGAAGGGGTGTCTCTGTTTGGAATGCCAGAACCAGCAGCCAGAACACAGGAGTCCAGAGAGACAGGCAGGCACTGCTAGACACCATCTTGCTGTGGTGGGAGTACCCGGGGCGAGGGAGCCGCAGCTCAGCAGAGATGTGCCAGTCCAGAACTGGGACTTGGAGTGGTGGGACCACAGCACTAGGAGGCAAAAGAAACGAGTCTCAGGGCACAGCAGGAGTCACCGGATACTCCAGGGCGCGCAACACCAGCACAGCTTCATTTCATCTCCCTTCTTTAAAGACCAGAATAGATGTTAATAGGTGAATAAGTTTCTTGTGTCTTTGGCCCTCATTGCCACTGCTACAACAAAACCAAATAATACAGGTGCTAAGACTTACACATTGGGAGTCTCTCCCCTGGCTATCTGGTTCTTGACTCAAGGATTATTAACACTTTAGGTGTAAGAAGGCCCAGTGCAGATTGGCTTATCATTAGCCTCTAGGCAGTCTCAGGCAGGGACCCTCCTCACTGACATGCAGAGGCACCGCCAAGCTGGAAGCAGGCCTCCCTGGTTCTCTGGTTCTCTCTCCTACCCCAGCTCAGGTCTGGTATGAACACCACACAAGGCATCCCAGGTCAAGAAGCATGAGCTGGGGGGAGGGAGGAAGGCATGACCTCAGGCTCACCTGGTCCTTTTAGCTCAGTTCAGGTGCAAAGGGGCCAACTCATGGCCACCTTGAAAGGAAATGGCCCAGACTGAAAAAGTCCTAAACAGGTCAATTTATCCCTCCATCAATGAAGGATGGTTGAGAAGTCAGGCACCATGGGCAACACAAACACCAAAAGGATCCTTCCCTGCTCTCCCGGTCTCATTTGACTGCTAGCTTCTGTCCATTTAAAAATGCAAATTCCATAGCACACAGGATGCCTGCTTCAAAGCCTACAGTGGTTCCTTCCTTCCCTCACAGTCACTGCACCTGCTTACCTTTCTGGACCCATCTCACCCCCCGCCCCCTTGACCTCCCAGAATTACTTTCTCTGGGTTTCTTTAACATGCTCACTCTCTCCACACCAGGCTTCCACACTGTTCCCTTTGCTTGGAACTCCTTCCCTCTTCGTTCAGTTGTTTGTTCATTCATTCAGCATTTATTACTGTGCCTGTGCAGGCATTGGATCCCTGAATCACCTGATCTAGGCTCAGAAGCTCTATTCACTGGGCTCCACTTTGTCAGGCTTCTCCTCAGCAGCAGCCAAAAAGTCCCTTCCTGTGGGAGGCCTTTCCTGACCCCCCACCGGAAATTAAGTACTAACCTCCCACACACACACATGCACATTCCTACAGCACCCTACGCTTCGCTTATAATCAACTCAAAATCCAGCTTCTTCCCCAGACTGTGACCCAGGAAAGCAGAGGGCCAATGTCTATCTGGTTCACTCCAAAGCCCCAGCACCCAACACAACAGCAGGCACACACATGGGACACAATAAATTTAGGTTGACATGAATTCGATCCTGGATCCCAGGCCTCTCCCGTGCAGTTCTTCCATCAGCCTTATGCCCCACAGACCAGGCTGGGTCACCGCCTCTGGCTCCTCTATCCACCTCTGATCTACTTCCTAAGGCATCTCAGAGAGTGTACATTCTGCAGTCACCACCACGCTCCCCGGAAAATATAGGGGCTGAACAAGCTCACTCCCACAGAGTTGCTTCCATCTCTGCAAAACAATGAAATTCTCCCTGATCTGTGATGTAGGAAGGGCTAGCAAGTCAAGTCCCTTACAACCTTTATCTGTTTTTTTTTTGTTTTTTTTTTTTTTTGAGGGCAGTGTTACTAGCCCTCATATGTGGGACCGAACCGGGGCCGCTGGCTTCCAAGGCCAGCGCTTAACCACCGCGCCACTCAGCCGGCCCTTCTTACAACCTTTATTCCAGCCTCATTCTACTTTAATCTGTTAACTTTTAACAGATCTATCCATGACCCTGTCACCATCACCATTTGTTCTTTAACAAAGATAAACATATTGCTCTTCCCCTGACTCAATACAACTACCTTTTAATTTGGATTCATCTCTGTCACAATGGACAGAGGACCAGTGCCCAGGGCCCTGAGGGGAGGTGGGGGGAGACAGTCATTCTACCAGAGTATTGAACATCCACCCCTTAAGCTGTGTGATTGGCATTCCTGGGCTACTCTCCACCTGGACTTGGAAGGTGAGGATGGACGCAGGTGATGGGCTCTTGGCAGGCCTGCCCCAGGCCTGCCCAAACCACCCACCTCGCCTCACCTCACCTCTCCTCCAGTCGGACCCACAGATCACTGAACTGCCGGAGCCGCTGCCTCCGCTGCAGCCGCCTCCACTTCTTCCGGAACTTCCTCCCAGCCTCACCCGGCAGGTTGGCACTTCTGGTCATGGACACGTGGGTTGGCCACAGTGAGTACACCTTAGACCCAGCTTCTGGTATCAGTGCTTCCAGAGCAGGCACTTCCGGAGCAAATATGGCAGAGGAGGTGGGCTTCCATGAGGGACTTTTACTCTCTCTGTAAACAGGGATGGAAGGAAGAAGGATTTGAAAGGTCACACAGAGTGGCGCCCTCCCTCCACCGTAAGGCTCAGGACCTCACAGGTAATGCTAAAGTTCAAGCCAGCGAGGGAGGCCAGGGTTCTCGAAGCCACTTCGAGAAGTAATCACTTTGACACCTTTATTTCTCCCTCACATACCCTCACCGTATTCTCTCCAAATCTCCCAGCCCTGGAGAGGAAATATAAGATTTCTTTTTAGCTGCATATAATCACTGCTTTTCCCTAAATGTGTCACCGGTGTCTAGAAAAGCACTGAAGATTACATTTAAAGAGAGGTGAAAAGCCTTTAAACGCCATTTATTTAGAACAATTGAAATCGCCCTTAGCCCTGTTAATCCCTCACATACTCCTTTTTGTTTGTTTGTTTGTTTCAATTTCCACTTTTTTTTTTAATTAAAGTTTATTGGGATGACAATGGTTAGTAAAGTTACATAGGTTTCAAGTGTACAAGTCTGTAATACATCATCTGTATATCACATTCCCAAAGTCAGTTCTCCTTCCATCGCTATATATTGGATCCTATTTACCTTCACCTACAACCCTCCTCCCCTCTTACCCTCTGGTAACCACTAAACTATTGTCTATGTCTATGAGTTTTTGTTCACCTGTCTTGTTCTTTTGTTGCTTTCAGTTTTATATACCATATATCAGTGAAATCATATGGTTCTTGACTTTTTCCTGTGTGACTTATTTTGCTTAGTATAATAATCTTAAGATCCATTCATGTTGTCACAAATGGCACTGTTTCATCTTTTCTTATGGCAGAGTAGTATTCCATTGTGTATATATATATATATATATATATATATATATATATATATATATATATATATATATACATCTTTATCCAATCATCTATCCAAAGGACACTTTGGTTGTTTCACGTACTCTTTTAAGGGCTACTCAGAAAGAGCCTCTTTGGCTGCTGGTAACCACCCTCTCACCAGGCAAGGGCCTGCTAGTGTTCACAGGGCTGGTTTCTAACCGCCTTACCCCAAATCTGACCATAAACCATCTTTCCCAAAGAAAATGTGTTTTGCACAACTGATGAGAAACTCAAGCTTGCTTCTAGTTTTCCCCTAAACTATAGTCCCCGAAAAAAAGTATTCCAGTGAGAAATAAGCCATTAGAAGGATGAAATTTCTTCCTAGGACCAAATTTTTGTCAAGCAGGGGAGAGACAGTAAGCCAAGAACCTTAGCCACTAGAGGTCAATCCCATTGTCTCCCAGTGTAGGCAGTGAGGAGCGGGGGAGGGGGAGCAGTGGACGTGCCACATGCATCCTCCAGCAGTGTGGGAGCAGCAGACCAGCAAATGAAAGAACTCAATCACCCTGCTCTGATGATTCAGCCTCTATGAACCCCCCAGCTGCCAGAAGCAGGCCTCCGTTCTGACCCACAACCTGACAGAACCTGAGACGTTAGTGTTCATGGACTTTTAAAAAGGAAAGACCCAGGTTGAGGGGGAAAAAAAAGGTGAAAGAAGGGAATTCCTCAAATGACAAAGAAAGAAAAAGGCCCCTACTGTGAACCGGAATCTGGAACCCCTGAAACAGTCAGTCATAGTTAAAAGGCCCCTGGAGGACAAAACCTGCCAGATTCATCACTGTCTCCAGAGCCTAGCACATAAGTGTCACACCGCTTAGATGAGCCTCTTCATTCTACCAACCAAGAAACAGGGGCCTAAAAAGGGAAAGTACCGAGCTGGCCGAGTGGCACATTGATTAAGAACTGGCTTGGGACGCCAGCAGCCCCGGTTCGGATCCCACATATGAGGGCCAGTGACACCGCCCTCTACAGCCAACAACAGCTCCACCTGGAGCTGGGCTGTGCGAGCCCAGGCGACGGTGTGGGCTGCAGCCCCTGCTGCAGTGGGCTGCCATAGGCTACAGTGAGTGGCCGGCAGCCAGCGTGAGCGGCCAGTAGCCGCGGTGAGCGACCATCCAGAGTCCAGCGACAGATCTGCCTCATCCTGGAAGAGCGCAGTGACGATACCAACATGGGCTAGTGAAGCAACGTCCTCCACAACTAGACTGAAGAGCGAAAGGACAGCAACTTGTCTGTTCCCCTTCCCCGATTCCCCAACGCTGTTCCCCTCCCCACAATTCCCCAATAAAATCTTTTAAAAAAAAAGGAAGTACAGCACCTAAAAAGGAAAGTATCCCACCTAAGACTCTCCAAGATTCTGGTGGCCTAGAGGACTTGGGAGAAGATGGTCAGGCAGCCCCATTCCCAGGACCTCCGCCATGGAAGAGATTAGTCTGTGTCGTCCTTGAACTCCATATAACCCAAACAGGCCCTGGCACACAGTACACTAAAAAAGAAGTCTGCTGCTTTTACTTAGCAAGGAACATGAACTCGAACTCACTAGGGCTGGTCTCTATGGCTTCAACCAGTGGATCCTCACAGTGGGGCAATTCACAGCTTTGGTTCTGTTCAACTCACAACAGACACAGAAGACCTCAGCCCAGTTACTCCAGGGAGCCAAGGCTTGAGAACGAAGTTAATAATGGGTGCTGGGGGGAAGGGGGAGGTTAATTCAATAAAAATTAGCTTTACTCTTCCTGCTTTTTATCTTTCTCATATTTGATGTCCTTGGGTATCATAACACCCACTTTACAGTTGAGGAAACTGAGGACCAGGAAAATAAACTGACTTGCCCAAGGTCCCAACAAAGATTCAATGCCATTTTCAAATAACACTCATCACTGAGATATTTTTTCAGGTTATAAAGCTAATCCATTCTCACTGTAAAAAATACGAAGAGTATAGTTAGTGCCAGAGATCCTAGAGACACCTGCTCACACGGGCTCAGACACAGGCTTAGGGTGTGGTAGGGGTGCTGCTTCTCTGCTCGGAACAGAAAATTCCAGCTGCTGAACTCACCCCAATCCACCCCAGAGCTCTGGGCTGGCCTAAGCATCCCATCTCATGTTCAGGGTCTCAGTTCCCATGATTTGGTCCGTTTGAATTCCCAACGTTTAGCTAAACCTCCAGTTACTCATGAAGGTTTAGCCCATGGTCATTGTGGCCACAGTATAGGACGACTGTGCTGACAGACTGCTTGTCCCCTGCCTACATTTCACACAGCCTACTCACTCTATAGACATCTCCAAGAAAGAAGCACCCTGGGTGACAGGGCCTCTTCCTGGGCGCACACCCACAGGAGGATGTGGTATCTAGGAAAGAGCCAGGCTCAGAGCCTCTAAGCCTGTGCTGCTCCTATAGAGTGGATGTGTCTCACCTGGTTGCTGTGAGGATAAAATAGCCCAGGCGCCTGCTTTGCACAGGGCTGAGCACACACCATGCACTTTGCGCGCATTCCCCTTTCTCCCAGGCCTCTGCTGATGTACGTACTGCCAGCAGGGCCGCCCAGAACCTTGGAGGGCCCCACCATGTGCCAAAGGGTCATTTGCCAGATCCTCACTGGTATCTGTGGTAGGCAGAATAATGAACCCCTGAAGATGTCCACATCCTAATTCTTGGAACCTGTGAATATGCTACCTTACGTGGTAAAAAGGATTTTGTGAATCAGATTAAGGACCTTGAGATGGGAGATTATTCCAGATGATCTGGGTGGGACCAATCTAATCACATGGGCCCTTAAATCCAGAGAACCTGTCTGGGGTTGGTGAGCAATGTAACTACAGAAGACTACTCAGAGAGATGCAATGGTGCTGGCTTTGAAGATGGAGGAATGTGGGCCAAGGAATGTGGGCAGCTTCTATAAGCTTCAAAAAGCAAGTAAACACTCTCCACTAGAGCTTTCAGAAGGGAAGGCAGCTCTGCCAACACCTTGACTTCAGCCCAGTGAGACCTGTGTCAGCTTTCTGAGCCACATAAATGTAAGATAATAAATCTGTGTGGCTGGACGTCACTGAGTTTACAGTAATTTGTTATAGCATCCATTATCCTGGGAACAGATGGGGAGGAGGGACTGGCTAAACCCTCCACCCAACAGGGCCCCCATCCCTTCCACGTCTATGTCCAGGGAAGGGCAGCTCCACAGCCGGAGCACTGCCTGTATTGCTGACAGGTGAAGGGCAGTGGCTGCCAGGTGCTCCGCCTCTGTCTTCCCATCACTGGCCGACCCCAAGCCCGGGGGCTGGTGGGCCTGGAGTAAATGAGGTCACCATTTAGCAGCCTTGATGCCCCCACCCACACCCGCCTGCCCCAGATTCAGGTTCCATAGGATCAGAATCATCCTCAAGGATTGTCACATGGCTGCTGAGGAAGGGAATAAGGAAGCAGGCATCTCCATAGTCACTGCCCTGTCCTCCTCGGCCCCGCTTCACTTGGCCCCTCACCCGTCCTCCTCCCTGAACAGGAGCCCTGTGGAGACCATGTTCCCTCATGGTCTCCCTAGGAGCACTGCAGGCAAGTTCACCGCTAAAAGCTCTTAGACTCTACCCCAATGAAGCCATACTCTGTGCCAGGTGTCGGGATAGCTGCTGCGGAAGCGTACACCAGGTTCCTTGGGATCATGCAAGAGGGTGAACCCAGGCTGGAAGAGTGAGGAAGAGGTGGCATTTGCGCTGGATCTCCCAGGCTCTAATAGAATTAGAGGTGGGCAGTGAATGAAAAGTGGAAGAAGAAAGAGAAGGGTTGTGCAGGTGGAAGGATCCGAACTATATTCTGGCTCTGATTAGCCATGTGACCTTTCACAGCTTCCTCATCAGTAAAGGAGAAGAAACACCCACCTCACAGGCTGGTTTTGAAGATTAACTGAGAATCTGTGAGAACTTGGCTACCACCTGACAATCGATCAATAAGTGTTCTTTTCCTCCCCTGGGAAGTGTGAACAGGCTAGTTTGATGACAGCATTGGTTCTCAGCCTTCACTGTGCATCAGAATCTCATGGAGATATTTTTAATATATTGGTTCCTGAGCTCTGGTCCCCCAGGGACAGGTGTCAGGATGGAGGCAGAATTAGGGAGTCTGTTACAATCAACAAAACACAAACATACACACATGTGCACACACACATGCACACACACACGTGTACACACACACACACACACACACACACATCCCAGGCAGGACCCTGTCCAGCACCCCCAGTGATAGTGTCAAACCCCAGCTCAGTCAGTCAGCCTGGGGCTGGGGGCTGAGAATGGACCAGAGGACTCAGCCCTTGCTGCTTTCCAGGAGCACATAATCCAATGGGTGAGGAAAAACCCACAGTCCCTCCCAAAAAGAATCAGGGAATCACTAAGGGCTGGGCTCTCCCTCTAGAGCTGAAGACCAGGAGGGAGGGATGGGTGGAGACCCGAGCAGCCAGCAGAGCTGACCAAAGGAGGGACAGGATTTTCCCAGTCAGGGGGAGGCAGGGAGAGAAAAGAGCATCAGCAAAGGTGGAGAGGCAGCAAACAGGGCAGAAGGGTTTCTGATGCAAGGAGCTTATCTGTGCTGGGCAAAGGGAGAGCCTGAGTGCCACGACATCAGTATGAGGCAACTGGACTTGGAAAGAGAACAATAAGAAACCACTGACTGGGGATCGGCCGTGTGGCTCAGTTGGTTAAGAGCACGAGCTCTGAGCGATAGGGTCACCAGTTCGATTCCCACATGGGCCAGTGAGCTGCGCCAGAGCTGGGCTGCTGCTGAGCTGGTGAGAGCACGGGCTCTTAGCAGCAAGGTTGCCGGTTTGACATACCCTCCCCTCCCCCCGCAACTAGGATTGAACACGGCACCTTGAGCTGAGCAGGCCCAAGCTGCAGGCGCCTGGATGGCTCAGTGTGCAACAAGGTTGCCAGTTCGACTCCCGCATGGGATTGTGGACTATGCGCCCCCCACCCCCACCCTCACCCCCGCAACTAGATTGAAAGCAGCAACCGGACTTAGAGCTGAGTTTGTGCCTTCCACAACTAAGATTGCATTGAAGGACAACAACTTGACTTGGAGCTGATGGGTCCTGGAAAAACACAATGTTCCCCTTCCCCAATTCCCCAACACTGTTTCCCTCCCCAATTCCCCAATAAAAACCTTATGATAGAAAGAAAGAAAGAAAGAAAGAAAGAAAGAAAGAAAGAAAGAAAGAAAGAAAGAAAGAAAGAAAGAAAGAAGGAAAGAAGGAAGGAAGGAAGGAAGGAAGGAAGGAAGGAAGGAAGGAAGGAAGGAAGGAAGGAAGAAAAAGAAAGAGAAAGAAACCACTGACAGTTTCTGAGTAAGGGACACTTGCAAGATTAATCCTAGATAAAGAATGGACCAGGAGGTGATGGCCATGAAAGTGGAGAAGAGGAACAAATCCCAGAGAGGCTTCGACGAAGGAAGCCAGAGAGGCCTGGTGAAGGTGAAAAATGACGAGTCTCAGGTGAGGGCATTTGGGTATATGTAGGGTATAAAGGGTAAGGCAAGCCCAGGGTGTATCCAAACTTTCCTGCAGAGAAGGAAAGTGAGAATCATGGCTCCTGGGATGGAAACGGGACTGCCAGGGAGACCCCTCTGGAGTGAGGACTTGGCTTGAGATGACGTTAGGTAAAGGTGGGTCTTCCAAAGAGAAAGAGGACACCTGGAGAAGGACAGCCATCAGGTAGACATGACAGCTGGACCCCCTGTCTATCCCCACAGCAGAGGGGACAGGCACTTTCCTCCTGGAATATTCTCACTACAGCTGAGATCTCTGCCAGGAGGGGTGCTGGTGACCACAATCTGGAGGGAGTGGGCACAAGAGGAATGAAGGGTGCGCTGAATTCATAAGTTGAAGCCCTAACACCCAGTTCCTCAGAATGTGACTGTATTTGTAGATGGAGCCTTTAAAGAAGTGATTAAGTTAAAATGAGACCATTAGAGTTGGCCCTAGTCCAGTATGACTGGTGTCCTTATAAGAGGAGATTTGGACACAGAGACACGAGAATTGTGTGCACATCGAGGAGGGGCAATGTGAGGACAGTGAGAAGGTGGCCATCTGCAAACCAAAGAAAGAGGCCTCGGGAGAAACCAACCCTGCCAACACCTTGATCTCGGACTTCTGGCCTCCAGAGCTGTGAGAAAATAAACTTCCGTTGTTTAAGCTATCCAGCCTGTGATATTTTGTTATGGCAGCCCTAGCAAACTAGTACAGAGAGGGAGGGAAAGACCACCTTGTGCCCCCAGGACAGGAAATGGGGTGGGAGGCTAGTAGGGAGGCCAGTCGGTGTCAGCATTGCGGAGGGGTGGGAGGCTGGGCCCCCTGAGTTCTTTCCAGAAAGGTCCACAGGGCCAGGAGGGTGGCTCTGCATAAAACCAAGAAGTAAACAGACCTGGAGGGAGGCAACAGCTCAGAGAAAAGAAAGGGGCTTTGCTCCAGCCCCTGGGTTGGGTCTGCAGGCAATCCCTGTGCCTACAGCCCCTCTGACCTTATGTTTATGATAGATTCTACCACTTGGCTCCCTAAAACTTCCTAAAAGCCCAGGTAGAAGGACACTAAGCATGAAGTGTCATCACCCCTCCAGGGGCCCCCAGGACCATGGAGCAACCTTCCCTTCACCTTCTTTCCTGCACTGCTGAGGAGAAGGCCTGTGTGGTCTCTGCTGCCCACAGTGCCCAGCCAGTCAACCCATGTCGGTCACAGCCCCGGCCACCAGAGAACACCAGCTCAGGCAGGTGCCAAATGTCCATTCAGTGGCCATTTCTCCCAGCCCAGCAGGTCATGCCATGAGAGGGCGCTCGGGAACCTCTCAGGATACAGTCCATCCTGGCACCCAGGCAGCCCTGTGGGGGGTCTCCCCACACTCCCCGCCCCCAGAGGCTCCCCAGCCAGCACAGAAGCACAGTAAGTTACTTGTTGATGGGTCTTCCAGCAGGGGCGTGTTCTACCTCATAACCTTCACGCCGCAAAACATCCAGCACTGTGTTGTTGCCCATGAAATGACCTGCATTAAGAAAAATAATCAGAAATGAGGCAGCTCTCCTGACCACCAAACATACCCCTGAACCCACACCCTCCGGAACAGAGAAATAGCCCTGCCAACCCCCCTTCCGTGTGTCCAGCCCAGTACAGTTCCAGGAAGTTTCTGCAACCAGGCCTCCCCAGAGCCCTGCCAGGGAGGCAGACAGGAGAGCAGTGTTTCAGAGATGAGGACACTGAGGACCAGGACAGTGCAGTGCACTGCTCCAGCCACACAGCTAAGGGGAGAGCCTGGACACCAAAGCCCAGCCTCCCACCTCTGAATCCAGTGCTAACCGTCCTGACCATTCTCATCTGTATAAACCATCTCCGAGCCCCGAGCCACTGTCCTACATATAATTATAAATGCACAATAAAAACCTCCACTGATCAGAAGCCACCATAGCTGAAGCCTCAACCTGAATTTCATTTCACATCTTTTCTTTTTAATAGAAAGTAGCAAAAATCACCAGATAAGATTACATTGGCATTTTAAATATTTTGAAGGCCAAATGTAGGTCCTGGGATTCGTCTTCTTTCATTTCAGGTTTTGATGTTCAAAACTGACATGGTCCTCTGGGGTCACAGTGTTCCTTTATGTGACAGTTTATGGGGCTTTAATGTCCTAAATGGCTAATCAACTTGCAGCACTCTGTCCTCTGCTTCTGCAGACGGTATCAGTATTACCTCCACTTTAAAATGCAACACTGAGGGCTGACCGAGTGGCGCGGTGGTTGGGAGCTGGCTTGGGACGCCGGCGGCCCCGGTTCGGATCCCACATGTGAGGGCCAGTGACACTGCCCCCTCCCCAAAAAAAAAAAAAAAAGTAAAATGCAACACTGAGAGCAGGCCGAGTGGCGCGGTGGTTAAGTGCTGGCTTGGGAAACCAGCGGCCCAGGTTCGGGTCCCACATATGAGGGCCAGTGACACTGCCTCAAAAAAAAAAAAAAAATAGAAAAAAATAAATAAATAAAATGGAACACTGAGTTAAAATAGGTTCAGGGCTTCACACACTAAGAAGCGGCAGAGGAGAATCTAAACCATGCAAATTTGGCTCCGGAGTCTATGCAATTTTGACAACTGACTAAACAGCCAGAGACTCAGAAAGGAAATAAAGGTACCTCCATGGCTCTAAGCAACTTGGAGCAGCCTTTGGGAGCCTGAGGGACCGAGGGTGGTGTTTGTGGCAAGGGTACTGGGCTCTACTATGTTCTTGAGTCCAACTGTAGAGTCTATGACCTAAGATTGATAAAGGGCAACTGCTCAGATGAAAGGGACATTGGCAAGGCCCCAATTAGCCCCAGCGTAGAAGTACAGCAAACTCATATGTGGATTATACCCGGACAGGAGAGACAGGTGCCGGAGAACCTGCAGAGTGCTCCTGCCACCCTCACTCTCCCAGCCATTACCAAGTCCGCATGGCAGACAGTAATCACAATAATAAAAAGGGCTGGGATGGCCGTGTGGCGCTTTGGTTAAGAGTTAGCTTGGGTCACCAGCTCTAAGCAGCAAGACCTCAGTTCAGATCCCACATGAGGGCCAGTGACACTGTGCCCTCTACAGCTAAGATGGTGAACAACAGCTCAACCTGGAGCTGGGCTGCTGTTAGTCACGGGCGACAGAGTAAGCTACAGCGGGGCTGCAGTGGGCTGCCATTGAGTGGCTGACAGCCAGCGGGAGTGGCGGCAGCTGCCATGAGCCGCTGTGAGTGGCCGTCCAATGGCCAGCAAGTGACTGCCTCACCCGGGAAGAGCACAATAATAATAATACCAACATGGGCCAGTGAAGCAACATCCTCCACAACTAGACTGAAGAACAAAAAGGACAGCAACTTGTCTGTTTCCCTTCCCCGATTCCTCAACACTGTTCCCCTTCGCCAATTCTCCCCCAACCGAAAAAAAGAGCTAACATTTACCAAGTGTTACAAGGTGTGGGGCCCTATTCTTGGTGCTTTACACATCATTCAACAACCCGCCACCCAATGACCCTGTAAGGTAAGTGTATATTACCCCCATTTTACAGATGAGAAAGAAGCACAGAGAAATTAAGCAAATTGCAACCTGGACCCAGGTGGTCTGGCTCATAGCCCACACTCTCAGCCAATTAGGAATGAAAAAGATATTTGTCAAGTGAATAAATAGCCCCTATGAGCAATGCTTTATCATTACAAAACCAAACTATTCTGTTTGACTTTAATTTTCCTCCTACTCCAAAGGTAAGCTGCATTTCTCATTTTGAAATTTTCTCTCTAGGTTGCCATGGCAAAAGTCGCTGTTTGATTTTAAATCTTCAGAGCTTTCAGCTTTTTGTTATCCCCACTTTGCAATTAAAAGTTGGCTCTGGGCTAATGAAGTGGCACGTTGCTTAAGAGTTGGCTTGGTACGCCAGCTCTGAGCATCAGAACCCCGGTTCGGATCCCACCTGAGGGCCAATAACACTGCGTCCTCTAAGCTAAGATGGTGAACAACAGCTCCACCTAGAGCTGGGCTCCTGTGAGTAGCTGGTGATGGCATAGGCTGCAGCCCCTGCTGCAGCGGGCTGCCATGAGCTGCCGTGAGTGGCTGGCAACCAGTGTGAGCAGCCGGCAGCTGGCATGAGCTGCTGTGAGCCTCCATGAGCAGCCATCGAATGACTGCCTCACCCAGGAAGAGCACAATGGCCAGCGAGTGACTGCCTCACCTGGGAAGAGCACAATGATCACAATATCAACATGCGCCAATGAAGCGACATCCTCCACAACCAGACTGAAGAACAAAAAGGACAGCAACTTATCTGTTCCCTTTCCCCAATTCCCCAATGCTGCTCCTCTCACCAATTCCCCAATTTAAAAAAACAAAAAACAAACAACAAAAAAACAAGTTGGCTCAACACATGGATTTCAAAATGCTACACTGCCAAGGCTGTTTGGGAGCAATCTGAATTTCTGTGATTCCCTGTTGTCAGCTCAGCCTTCAGAAGGCACAGGGAGAAATGGACTCAAGCAGTGGAGAAAGCAGCCCCAGGAGGAAAACCTGGCCCTAACAGCTATCCAGCCACTCCTGACACCCACAAGTGCCCAGAGACTGTGAAGTCTCTATCCAGCGCTACAGCAATATGAAGAATTGTGCCCTGCAAACCAGGCAAGCCCAGTGTGGCAGTGTCACCTGTGCCATCCCTCCAACACAATCCCCATCCAGTGGGCCTCCTCAGACCCAGCCTGCCCACCGGCTGCCAGCCAACCGGCTGCCCAGCGTTGCTCTGGCCCAGAATGCACCTGGCACAGCAGTGCACCACAGGGCAGGCCACACTGTCATCTCAGCACTCACCTTTCCCCTGAGCTCAGGGCCCCATTATTCCAACACTGGACTTAAAGGAAGCTCTTGAGAGATCAGCTGAGTCTGGCAGGAGTGAAGGCGGCTGGCTGCCTGCCATGCATGCCTAGCTTTTACATTCTCAAGCACTAGGCACGTTCGTTCCATCCTTGCAGACCCAGCACGGCCACTGGGACAAAGCAACGGGTCTGTGTCCAAACTGAGGGGGACCATCACCCCTACCAGGGGAGGAGCCAGAGGGACATCTGTGGCCTGGCCCCTGTCGGGCTGCCTGCAGGGTGAGGCCCTGGCTAACAGCTTTGTTAGAGAAAAACATTTGTTCAGGCAGGCCACACATGGCACAGAGCTACACAGCACAATGAATAATCTAAACGTGGAACATGAGACAGAGGAGGAAATGCACTTACACGCTTCCAGGGATCACTGAAAGCAGAAACTGCAATTTGTTTTGGGTAACATTTTTCAATGAACAAGATATAGAAACCCAACCCCCCGTTTTTTATACAACAGCTTCATTTGAGCATAATCCACATAACATAAAACTCATCCTTTTAAAGTGTGCTGATTTTTGGAATATTCACAAAGTTGGGCAACCATCACCACTATCTAATTTTAGAACATTTTTATCAGCTGAGATTTTGATAGGGCTTGCATTGAACTGGTTGCATTGAACCAGTATTTGGGGAATACTGTCATCTTAACAATAGTTATTCTGTCTTCCAATCCATGAACATGAGATGTCTTTCCATTCGCTTAGGTCATTAATTCCTTTCAATGGTGTTTTGAGTTTTCATTGTACAAGTTGCAGTTCACTTGTTAAATTTAGTGGTATTTTTTACACTCTTGTAAATGGCACTGGTTTCTTAATTGCATTTTTTTTTTTACTATACAAAAAATATTTTATTGTTTTTCTCAATTAATTTATTAAGTTTTAATACTATCTTATATCTTTTTTTTCTTTTTTTTTTCTTAATTGCATTTTTAGATTATTCATTGCTAGGGTATACAAATACAACTGATTTTGTAAATTGATCTTGTATCCTGCATTATTGTAATCTGAACTCAGTTATTTGTTCTAATAGGGTTTTTTTTTTTTTAGTGGATTACTTAGGATTTTCTATACACAGGATTATGTTATCTGAGAAAAGGTACAGTTTACTTTTACTTCCTCTTTCCAATCTGAATGCCTTTTATTTCTTTTCCGTGTCTAATTTCCCAGGCTAGACCCTTCAGCACAATGTTAAAGAGAAGTGGTGAGAGCAGCCATCCTTGTCTCGTTCCTCTCCTGAAGGGGAAAGCATTCAGTCTTTCATCATTAAATATGATGTTCATGTGGGTATTTCATAGCAAATCTTTAACAGGTTGATGAAGTTCCCCTCTATTCCTATTTGGATGAGTGTTTTTTATCATGAAAGAGTATTACGGGCCGGCCAAGTGGCTCAGTTGGTTAAGAGCTTGCTCAAGAGTGTGAGCTGAGCTCTTGAACAACAGCAGTTCGATGCCCAGCCTGAGCTGAGCTGCTGCTGAGCTGCCAACAAGTGGCAGGATGGCTTAGCTAAAAAAAAAAAAAAAAAAAAAAAATGTTTTTAAAAAGTATTGCATGTTATCAAATGCTTTGTCTGCATCTATAGAGAAGACCATGTAGTCCTGATCCTTTAGTCTATTAATATGAAAATTGATTAATGTCCATGGGTAACCTACAACTTACCAGCTCCAAAGGCAAAGAAAAATCCTTTGTTGGGGAACTCCTCCAGAAGGGCCTTCACCCGCTTCCCCATTCTCTCATTCCGCTTGTAGATAAGCTCCTGGCGGAAGTAGCTGTCAATCTCCTGAGCGGTGATGCGTTCCTGGGGTGGTAGCGTGGCATTAATAAAATTGGGAACCTCCGCCAAAATAAAGAGAAACAAAATTAAGGGCAACAGAGTTATGAATGAAGTTGCTTAATTTGAGCATCACATCACCCATCTTAGAGGGCCAAGATGCTGTCAAGAGAAGGAGGAAGTGACACACCATTCTTGGCATCTCCCACCTACTACTTTTCAAACTGTAGTGTCAGTCTTTGTAACTCAAGCTAAAAAATTGTAAATGAAGTGCACTGAAAAAACTCTTCGCTTTTTAAAACAGTATTTCTGTTCTATTTAAATGAGTCTGCTTGATGCCATGTGTTTATATAAGGGGACCATATCTTTGCATAGCACATCCATAGTTTTAATTTGTTTAATTGTACATAGCTAAATATTTTAGAATCAATAATTACAATTCTACTACCAAATACATGGAATTTCTATAAACATTCAACTGTTTTACAAATTCCATAGATTTAAATTTTCATTATTTCTCCTTCTTGTTTTCTCCAATGTTCTTTGCCCTCCTGGCAAATATTTCACCTGACTCTGATACACAGTTATCCAATTTTGATATTTTAGCTAACATTAGGATGCTATTACACCAAAATTTTGACAATCAGAATCAGGGGCGATTCTTCCAACAGTGACTGTAGGTGTGGTTGACACACTCTGTTCTCTCCCCACCCTTTTGGTTATCTGGCTTCCCAATCCTTGGCCTCCCCACCCCTTTCCCTTGGCACATGCTCTCCTTACCCAGGAATTTAACAAGGTTAACCATTATCTTAGTCAAATACAGAAGAGGATATCTTCCTTGCCTGCTTCTCCTATTTCTAGTAGCCCCTCAAAGACCTTCCACACATCCTTATATTCCTCTATCATGCAGCCATCAATTTCCATTTATGGATAATAGATCTCCTTTGCTAGTCTCTTAAAATGATATATTTTTGTCTTCAAATCAAAAGCTTCATCTTCTCCTTTATCATCTTTCTTTTTAAATCATGTCATTTATGTAAGATCCTCCTGTCTGTTTCCCCAAATCCCTTCTCTTCGGCACACAGCTCTCTTTGTACCACCGCTTCAGACAGGCTCCCAGAATGTGCGGGGAGACGTCCTACTGCCATCCTGCTCCACCTTCTAACCTACAACCTGCAGCACTCAGCCTTGGCCAGACTGGCCCTCATTCCCCAGTGGCAGGTACTTTCCCTTACCCCATACCACCTGCAAGGCCCCAAGCAGGACAGGTATGGAGGACAAAGAAATGTGTAAGACACCTGTGCCCTAATTGCTCCATCCACCTTATCATTTGTTCCTATAACTTCCAAATCTCCCACCCATGTTAACTTTTTTCCACTGCTTCAAATTCAATTTCCCAATTGATCTTGACCTTTCTCCCCACTTTCCCCACCCTCACCAAGAGCACACATAAGAATTATCACCACCACAAACTCGACTATTACTTCTTTAGTATATTTCTTCTTTTTCCTTTCCTCTTGCTTGCTTTCCCTTGGTTTTACTTCCTCCCCTGGAAGTAAAGTCTCTGGAAAGCTCATGTCTTTATCGCTTGTAGGGCAATGCTGAACTCAGCCTCTCTTGTCCCTCTTCCCAATGCTGTCATTTCTTTTTCACCTCTTATATTCACTCACATTTCTTATGACAGACTCCCCAGACCTAACAGGCCTGGATAGCATCACTCACACCTACCAGCTCCCCTCTCTCTTTCCCCAGTATCCTCTTGTATAAACACACTGGTCCTGGTAGGAGAAGGCAGCTAAGCCAGAAGCTTAGCTGGCACTTTGCCATTTCCACATGGAGGGGGCGGGGCAGGAGGGAGGCAGGGAGGTTGTCCCATGGAAAGCTTGTTGATAAAAGCATAACAAATATCTACCCCACCTCCCTCTTATAGGGAGGCTGCAATCCTCTGAGCCCTGACCAGCTGCTTCCTTCCTATCCTTTGTGTACACCCACTGAACAGGCGGGCCACACCCTGCACTACTGCAGGATGGAATCCATGTGTGCGAAGGCTTCCCAGCCTCTTATGTGCCACCCCTGTAAGAATCCATGGACACTTCAGTTGCATTATGCGCACATATTCCTAGAAGCCCCTAAAAGCTGCAGGAACAGTTTGCTCCATCATTTCTCAAAAGTGTTATCTAAGTCATCCAGGAAGATTTCAGGCTAAGATCCCTTCCCCTTTCTGAGGGCTGGTTCATGCTGCCTGCAGCCTAAGCCATGAGGCCTGCTACTGAATTCCTTGAAGCTTCATCCTTTGACTGGGATCCTGAAATTAACTTGAATCAATGCCCCTCTCAGTTCTTAAGTTTCATAAAAAATACCTCTGTTAGCTGCAGCATCTCATTCAACATCTAACCCTGCTCAATTTTATTTTTAGAGTCCTTTATGACCTTGATCCTTCGTACACAGGATGACCAGGTGTCAGCAGATAATGTCTTTATTCTTCTATTTAAATGCATGCTGGGCAGAGGACAAGGGCCCTCACCTGGGAGCTGTCATGGCTGAAGATGACGGAGCTGAGGTCCCCACAGTTATAGTGTTTGATGAGATCCTCCGTTGTGTAGGGGATCTGAAGACTGCCTGCTCGTAGGCTCTCCTGCTGCAGGAGGGTCTGGTTCAAAGCAAAGATGACCTGAAAGAGAGTGGAGGAAACACAGGTCTCTTTAAGTTCATGGACTCAAAGTAGCTGTCGTCTTATTTCTTTTGTCCATGTTTGAAAATAGTAGCACCTCTGTAACACTGCTGTTAAAAAAAAAGGAACACGAATTCCTGGTTGGTGTCCAAAGAAAAGAAGGACAGTCCTGACCAAGTCAGCCCCAATTCGATCACACCTGGGGACATGTCTTAAGAGGGACAGAGACAACCTAGAACTCTCCCACAAGAGTGACCAAGAAGTAAGGAGACCCAAAGAGCAAGCTTGTGAGGAACGGGAGGTGTTCTTGATATTAGAGAAGATTGAGCCATTCATTTTAATGAACATGCCAGTCTGCAAACCAGGAACACTGGATGGCCACATCACAGATTAAATAAGAACTTTGTTTATTCAGTTCCTTCTCAACATATTCAAATGTCACTCACCTTAAAGGCGGTTCACCTGTGCAGGAGAAGTTTGCAAAGCCTTGCTAGGATGTTTGTCTTTCCTTTGTATGTTTACTCTTGATGATTAAGCTTTTAAAAAGTTTGCATACCAAAACTAAGCCAATAACATCAGTGATTTTTGAGTGCTTGTTATGTACCAGGCCTCCTGTTAAATGCTTTGCTTCTGTTCTCATTTAAGCTTCCCAACATCCTAAGATAGTAACTATTGTTATATCTATTTTAAAGATGAAGACAGTGAGGCAAATAGTAGTTAAATAACTTGTTTATTAAATAGTAGTTAAATAACTTGTTTATTAAATAGTAGTTAAATAACTTGTTTAGTAAACCAAGATAGGGATTTGAACCCAGTCTACTACCAGAGCCTAAGATCTTCACCATTATTCTGTATCTGAGTACCTGAGGTATGCTGCTACCAAGTACCAATAATTGGCTTTTGTCATGTGGTCTAATTTAAATTATTAGGCTTAAGTGAAAGAATTAGGAATCTGAAATTGGGAAGAAAAAAAGGAGGAAGGATGGAAAAAAGGAGGGAGGTAGAGAGAGAGAGAGAGAGAGAGAGAGAGAGAGAGAGAGACAGAGACAGAGACAGAGACAGAGAGAGAGAATAGGGAGAAGAGAGAGAAAAAGGAAGACAGAAAGGGAGTCAGAAGGAAAGATATGCTAAAGCTTTTTGTTTAAACCAGATTAGGAGTAACACACATTGTAGGTAATCTAGAAAACAGAAAAGTATAAAAAATAAATTGTAGAGCCGGCCGAGTGGCGCATTGGTTAAGAGCTGGCTTGGGATGCCAGCAGCCCCGGTTTGGATCCCACATATGAGGGCCAGTGACACTGCCCTCTACAGCTAACAACAGCTCCATCTGGAGCTGGGCTGCGCAAGCCCCAGCAACGGTGTAGGCTGCAGCCCCTGCTGCAGTGGGCTGCCATAGGCTACAGTGAGTGACCAGCAGCCAGTGTGAGTGGTCGGCAGCCAGCGTGAGCTGCCAATAGCTGCAGTGAGCGACCATCCAGAGGCCGGCGACCGATCTGCCTCATCCAGGAAGAGCACAATGACAATACCAACATGGGCCAGTGAAGCAACGTCCTCCACAACTAGACTGAAAAACAAAAAGACAGCAACTTGTCTGTTCCCCTTCCCCGATTCCCCAATGCTGTTCCTCTCCCTCAATTCCCCAATAAAATCTTTAAAAAGGAAAAAAAGAAATTGTAAATTGCCTATAATTTCAACATTCAGGTTTTAACTGCATTTAACAACTTGTGAGTATAGTGTGTAAATTTCCTTTCCTTTTATTCTATACATTTTATACAATTGATTGTATTTTATATAAAATTTAGCATCCTGCATTTTTTGCTTGTTAGTGTAGGCATTTCCTCACATGACTGAAGTCTTGCTTAGCTTCAAGTATTATGTGATATGCCATAATTTAGCTAAACTTTCTATTGTCAAATATTAAGGTCTTCATTAAGAAAAAAAAAAAAGAAAAAAAAAGATCATGAACAACACACCATCAGGAGCCATCTGCAAGCCGAAAGTTTTTTTCCATTTTTGAATATTTCCTTAGTATAGATTCATAAGACCAGGACTGCTGAGTCAATGGGCATGAATCATTCAAAAATTTTTAGAAACACTTTATTTACTTTTGCTTTTCTGTTTTCTTTTTTTTCTAAATTTATCTTTTTTAATAATTATTTTTAAATTACAGTTGACATACAATATTATGTTGTTTTTGGGTTTTCAGCATAGTGATGAACATTTATATAACTTATGAAGTGATCACCCAAGACGTCTAGTACCCATCTGACACTGCACATAGTTATTACAATATTATTGACTATATTCCATATGCTGTACTTTACATCCCCGTGACTGTTTTTATAACTCTCAATTTGCACATCGTAATCCCTTCCCCTTTTTCTCCTATATCCGCAACCCGTTTCCCATCTGGCAACCATCAAAATATTTTCTGTATCTATGAGTTTGTTTCTGTTTTGTTTATTTTGTTATTTAGATTCCATATATAAGTGAAATCATATGGTATGTCTATCTCTGTCTGACTTATTCACTTATTTTTTTCTCCATTAAAATACAAATTCAATAATAATTAAGCAGTAACGCAGACAATCTCCCAGAGCCAATTTTATAAAGAAGCCCCATCTCGGGTACACTCTGTCCCTTCTCAAGGAGGCAGCCCCTGCAGAGGCTTGGGAAACCCTGCTGCTGTCACTGCAGACCCATTATTTCCTCTGCCTGGAAGGCTCTTCATACCCGTCTCCATACGGCAAATACACACTTGTCCTTTGAAATCGCAGCAGGAGGGTCTCCTCCTAGGTGAAGCCCCTGTCACTAACTCCCAGGCATAGTGCATCCCATCCCCTGTGGCCCAGGACATGCTGTGACTACTCTAACACACCCTGTTTTGTCACTTCAAGAGCAGCAGTTGTGTCCTACTCCCCTCTGTATCTTTACCATCTGGTGCACAGGACTTGCTATGCTATAAACATTCAATAAATGTTGACTGAATTAATAAATTTTAATAAAATGACTCTGTGAAGACCTGAAGTCTGAGGCAAGATACATACTCATAAAAGAAGCCTGGCAAAACTTCCCCTGCCGGGGCCGGCCGAGTGGCGCATTGGTTAAGCGCTGGTTTTGGGATGCCAGCGGCCCTGGTTCGGATCCCACATGAGGGCCAGTGACACTGCCCTCTACAGCTAACAACAGCTCCACCTGGAGCTGGGCTGTGCGAGCCCCGGTGATGGTGTGGGCTGCAGCCCCTGCTGCAGTGGGCTGCCGTGGGCTGCAGTGAGTGGCCCGCAGCCAGCGTGAGCGGCTGGCAGCCAAGCGTGAGCTGCCAATAGCCGCGATGAGCGACATCCAGAGGCCAGCGACCGATCTGCCTCATCCGGGAAGAGCGCAATGACGATACCAACAGTGAAGCAACATCCTCCGCAACTAAACTGAAGAACAAGAAGACGGCAACTTGTCTGTTCCCCTTCCCCGATTCCCCAACGCTGTTCCCCTCCACCAATTCCCCAATAAAATCTTTAAAAAAAAAAAAAAAAAAAAAAAAAAATTCCCCTGCCAAACCAAGTAAGGAAGCATTTCCAGTAAAGCCAGAGGCAACAAACTTCTCAGGAAAGTAAAAATGAGGGGGCGGGGTGCCTGAGCCTGGGAAATTACCAGCACTGCCTAATAGGGGAGCTGACTCTTAGCCCCAGAGACCCACATTTTATTTGAGCTCATCCCTCAGCCACTATGGGAGGTGTACGTTAGGGCTTATCACTTACATGACCCAGCCTCCATTCTCTTAAGCTTCCATAGTCTTCCTTCGTATTAATCAGAATACAATAAGCCATGTCACAAAAACAAATTAAACCTGAAAACTCAATGGCTCAGCACATGTGTACAGCTTGTTCACACAAAGTCTGAGTGTGTCAGTGGTTCTTTTATCCATCTAGTTCCTTAGGAATCCAGTTCTGTTTACCATGTGATACTGCCCTCCCAATATCAAGTGAAAGGAGTGAACATGGAGGTGGCATACCAACTCTTTACTGCCTCAGCCTGGAATGCCCACATTTCATTGGCTAGAAGTAGTCATATGATCTTGCTTAATCCTCAAGGGGGCTGGCTGGGAAATGTTGTCTTTCCATTTGCCTTGGAAGGAACAGAGGCCTAAAAGAGGTGAGCACGAATAGTTTTGACTGCGACCCTCTAACCTGAAGGAAACTCCCACCCCTTGAAATAAACCCAAGAAAAATACAAGACCCCTCAATTCTTCCTCATCACCATAGCCACAAAAGGTTAACTGGCATAAATGGGTCATTTCTCATATTTGTCCTATGAAAGTATAAACCTAAGAGCTTTGGTTAATATCTCACAGACCATCTAAAATGTGCTGCCCAATCGTGGGCAATCCCAGCCCTCTGTCTGCCTCAGGAGCTTTGCACTTGCCATTCCCTCCATTTGGCACACTTGACCCATGCAGCATCTGGCCACAAACCTTCGCTCTGCATTAGCAGTCAGGGCAGCTTTCTTTGACCTCTATCGAAGGTCACCATTGCCCCACCCTGGTTACTCTCTATCTCCTTACCCTGCTTTACTTTCTCCATAGCACTTATCCCTGGCCGAAATTATCTTCTTCAAGATACCATCCAAGCCTGAACTTGTCATACTGTTGGGAAACCACCTGCCAATCTTCCTTCCCTTGTGCACCTGTACCATTCTATTCCTTGAGACAGTAAAATGGTTAGGGGAGTTTAGTACATTACAGTGATTCAAGATATCAGACACTTCCCAATTCAGAACTACACCTGGTCCCTGGGGGAAGACGGACATCAGGGCGGTGACCTGGCCAATGATGCTCATCCAATACAGACTGTCAGCCTGTGGTCTTCAAGCATCAGAAGGCCTGGGAACAGCAGAGGTTGGGAGTGGGAGACACAGTGGGAATGAAGGCAGGAAGGGGAGCAAAATGCCAATTGTGATCTGGGTTACCCTAGAATTCTGGAAACTGAGTTGTTGACCAACCCAGCATCATCAAGAATGAGTAAGATGATGAAAGGTATCATGAGAGCTCATTCTTATGTCAATTAATAAAGAACAGTAAGTATCAAAGCAAGTACAGTACCAAATGTTCCTGAAGTTCATTCATTTATTCCTTCTTCCTTCCTTTCATTAATTCACCCAATAAATAGTTACTGTATGCCTACTAATCCAAGCACTGAAGATGAAAGAGTGAATAAGAAAGACAAGACTTTTGCCCTTGTGGGTTTTCATTTTACCTGGAAGGGGAGGTGAGGCCAAGAAGAATCTGGGAGAGGGCCAGCCGAATGGCTCGTTGGTTAAGAGTTGGCTTGGGAGCATGAGCTCTGAGCATAGGGACACCATTTCGGATCCCATATGGGCCAGTAACACTATACCCTCTACAGCTAAGATGGTGAACAACAGCTCGACCTGGAGCTGGGCTGCCATGAGTGGACAGCAAGGTGTAGGCCACAGTGGGGCTGCAGTGGGCTGCTGTGAGTTACCCTAAGTGGGTGGCAGCCAGCCTGAGCGGCCATCAGCCAGTGTAAGCTGTCGTGAGCCACTGTGAGCAGCCATCCAATGACCGGCAATCGACTGCCTCATCCGGGAAGAATGCAATGATCACTATATCAACATGGGCCAGTGAAGCGACATCATGCACAACTAGATTGAAGAATAAAAGGACAGCAACTTGTCTGTTCCCCTTCCCTGACTCCCAGCACTGTTCCCCTCTCCCAATTCCCCAATAAAATCTTTTAAAAAAAAGAAGAAGAAGAATCTGGGAGAAAGGAGTGGGGAGAGGTCTGGTGTCTCACAGAAAGATCTCCTCCTCTGAGGGGAGGATGAGGTAGAGGCCCGAAGTTCAACTTTCGCTCTGTGATTTCAGGCTTGTAGGACTGCCCATACACAAGCAAATCAAACCCTTCCCAGGATCGTCCTTTTGCTGCTTTGTTTCCGGGGGAAGGAGGTTATCTTGTGTCACCAGCACCTCAGAAGAGGCCATACAATAACCACAAATCTTTTAAGGAAGTTGGAACAGTGAACTGTGAGTCTGAGTTGCAGTTACATCTTTCTTTCGTTGCTAAAAAACACAGAAATTCACTTTTTAAAATCTCTAACACAACTTCCTATAATCACCCTGTCTTTCCTTCTAGAGCTGCTACAACTGCTCTAACTAGGGGCTTTAATGTGGTGCCTATTTGTATGCTAACTAATTCTGAAAGACCTTAAGCATCTTGCAGATTAAAAGCCTGAACAAGAAAAGACATTGACTACTGTGCCTCAAGTGGCCACCTAAGAAATGAGGAGGAAAGGACTAGGTTTTCTTGGACAAACACGGTGCTCACTGTCTGTCCAATGAAATACGTTCCATAAAAGCCAGAAAAGGCTCAGAGAAGTACCTCAAGGGACAGATTGGCACAGGGTCATCCAAGGAGGCAGCCGCCCCAAACTCATCCCTCAGGGGCTTAGTAGGGATCTGCGGAAGCCTGTAGTACACTGTGTATATTTAAGGAGGGAAAGCTCTCACTGATACCACTAAGACTATTGGAGAAAAACCACAGACGGCTCCCTGAGGAAGAAGTCTCTGAGAAAGAAAGGGCACTTATGGGATTTCCTTGAAGCCGTAACACTCCTGTTGACTCTGAGCACTTGTTAGCATGCCACCTACCACACCACCAAGATGCAGGTCACTGCCATCTAGCTCTGTCTCCTCCAGACAGCAGCCCTTGATCATCTATGCTGCCCAGATTTCAGCTAAATATCCATGCCTGGGGCCACCCAGAGCTCCATCCAACCAGGGGTAGGGCCCTGCAGGCACTGCTAGAGGTGCTTTGCTTCGAGGGGCGAACCAGGGGTGGCCATCCTGTCTGTCCTGACAGCTAGAGGAGGTAACTACCCCCTGGTGCTCTGGGGGTCAGGAGTCAGGAAGCATAGGAAGGCTCCACAAAACAACACACAGCCCCAAACCTGCCCCGACTAAAAACCCTGAGGTCCAGATCCAGCTTCCTCAGGACCTATTGTGGCATCTCTTACAGGCCCACACTCTGACAGGAATCATGACTATGAGTCGTTCCTGTGTAATTTACTCTCCCTGCTGTGCATGGCAAAGTTATTACCAATCTGAAAAATCTGGGATTTTAGAATGTGACTCACAGATCAGCAAATTCTTCAGAAACTACTCTATTCGATTAAGTTGACCTCAGTCCTCATCCTGGTGGTTCATGCTGATGGCGCATTGTCACTGACCTAGCCTCCCAGCATTACTGCAGGATCAGTAACAGGAAACTACAATTGGGTACAAGTACTGTTCCTGAACAGCCCAAAAGCTCAGGTGCAGCAGGCAGTTTGTCCAATGGGGAGCTGGGGGCAGGTGGCCCGGAGGGGAATTGGGGCAAAGGAGGAGGTACACGGAACAGGCTGAGTGCCCCCATCCATGCTCACTGCCCCCTCATCTCCTCCCTGACTAACTCCCAGCTGTCGACTGCCTCCTTGTCTCTATTCAATTCCTTTCATTGGAGTTTCTGCTACCATTTTCTCACAGGTTGTATAACAAAGTACCACAAACTGGATGGCTTAAACAGCAGAAATGCATTGTCTCGCAGTTTTGGAGGTTTCAAGTCTGAAATCAAAGCGTCGACAGGGTCATGCTCCCTCTAAAGGCATTAGGGAAGGATCTGTTTCAAGCCTTTCTCCTAGCTTCTGGTAGTTTCTTGGCTGGTGGTTGCATAACTCCAACCTTCATATGGCATTCTTCCTGTGTGTCCGAATTTGCCCTTTTTATTAGGACACAGTCATATTGGATTAGTGTCCACTCTAATGACGTCACCTTAACTTGATCATCTGCAAAGACCCTATTTTCAGATAAGGTCATATTCACAGTTCCTGGGGGTTGGGAATTCAGCGTAAGAATTTTGGGACACTAGTTAAGCCATAAAACATGTCAGTCTCAGCTCTACTGTTTTTTTATTTTTTTGTGTTTTTTTTTTAGCTGAGCCATCCTGCCACCTGTTGGCAGCTCAGCGGCTGCTCAGCTCAGGCCGGGAATCCAATCCGGCAACCCTGTTGCTTAGAGCTTGCACTCTTTTTTTTTTTTTTGAGGGCAGTGTCACTGGCCCTCATATGTGGGACTGAACCGGGGCTACTGGCTTCCTAAGCCAGCGCTTAACCACCGCGCCACTCAGCCGACCCTCTACTGTTTTTTAATAGTTAATATTCATATGATAAAAAATTTCAAACCATACAAATAAATAGATTTCCTTCCCAATCATCATCCCTAAGAACAATCTTTATCTCTTTCAATGGACAGTCTCTACATGTAAAATCAGATAGAGAGGTAGAGGATGGATGGATGAATGGATGGATGGATGGATGGATGGATGGATGGATGGATGGATGGACAGATCCTCAACTTTTTGGGTTTTTTCTCCTTTGGCCTTTAAGCAATCAAATAAAAGCCTTTCCATGAACAAATACTGAAGCTACACATTATAATGTAAGGTAAAACAATCAAAGAACAAAAGCCAAGGTTTGGCAAACAAGGATATGCTCCATTGTTTTTGAAGTAAATGCAGCCTGAGACCTTCTCCACAAGACAACATCAGTAAGGAAGGCAAATCATGGAAAAAGAGAAGGGGTAAAATTAAGGCTACTTACAACTTTACCACTGAAAAGGCAGGTTGGGTGCCAAAACCCCTTGGAGGCACCCTAGGGGTGTCCCCACTAACCCCACTCCAGGGCTGCCTTGGGGCCTCTGCTCTGGTCTCAGGCTGATTCAGGAGAAGTCAGGCAGAATTCTACAGTTGAAGATTTCAGACAGTCCCACAAGGATTCGGGTTCATTTCTCCAAGATCTCAGGTCAGCCTCCTCTTCCAGACACCCAGATGGCTTGGTTTTCCCAGAAACCTTCTGAACCACAGATGGCAACTCATTATCCGCTACCTCACTGTTGACAGGAGTCTTGGCATGCTCTACCCACTGCTCTATAGCAGGCTTATTTGCTTTTATCTTGGGTATCAGTCCACACAGTGCATCCAGAGCTGCTCCATGCTTTACAAACCATGACAAGCACAAGCATCAGCCATCTTTGATTATTATCTAATTACAGCTGTGCTAGTATGAATCACCTCCTACATTCACCCCCAGGCACAGTTGGCAACCGATGATTGAATTAAGTCAGGGTTAGAGCTCTAAGAACCTGTAGAAATGAATGCCTAACACAGCCAACTCTTTCAAATATAAAATGTCTCCAGAGAGCCGCTGGCATGTGCTGCCCTGCAGTCAATTCCTGACTCAGTTTTCCAACTGTGAATGACAATTCTTGGCACCATACTTTTCGGAGTCTGACTTATATCCCTGCCATGAAGGATGTGGACTATCAGAGCATTTGCATATGGGGCCAGTATGCTTCTGAAGCCATATTGCTTCTACAGTTTTTCCACACAACCATGAACCTTCCAGTAGACTAACCTAGAAACCACCATCTAAAATATCATTTCACAAGAAATACACATTCTAAGTTCCCATGTCTAGCTTTTGTAATGTACCAGAAAGCTCCAAGAATTATGCCTCCATGTGGTTACTATCTTGCCAAGCCTGAAGCAACAAGTTCTCTTAAAGAAAAATTGCCAAGTAGCAGGTGCCCTCACACAGGTCGTTGTCACTCATTGTCAATCTTTTTTTTTTTTTTAATTGGGGAATTGGGGAGGGAACAGCGTTGGGGAATTGGGGAAGAGGAACAGACAAGTTGCTGTCCTTTTGTTTTTCAGTCTAGTTGTGGAGGATGTCACTTCACTGGCCCATGTTGGTATTGTGATCATTGAGCTCTTCCCGGCTGAGGCAGATTGGTCACCGGCCATTGGACTGCCGCTTACAGCAGCTCACGCCAGCTGCCGGCCACTCACGCTGGCTGCCGGCCACTCATGGTAGCTTACGGCAGCCCACCGCAGCCCCACTGCAGCCTACACCAGGGCCGACAACTCACGACAGCCCAGCTCCAGATCGAGCCATTGTTCACCATCTTAGCTGTAGAGGGCACAGCATCACTGGCCCATGTGGGATCCAAACCAGCGGCCTTGCATTCCCAAGCCAACTCTTAACCAATGAGCCACTCAGCCGGCCCATTGTCAATCTTTGAACAGCACCTGAGGGCAAAGCAAGATGCATTAGGGAAGAGAGGACAAAAGATGGAAGTGATGGAATATTAGAATTCTGAGCAACCTGGAGGGGTAGAGAAAAGTTGTTAGCATGATGCATTTACAATTATAATAATAATAATAATAATAATAATAATAATAATAATAATAGCAGCTGCCACTCTTCCACCCCCACCCCACCTCCCAGAGAGTTAGCATGTCCTCTGGGAGGTAGAGCTATATTTGCATAAAAAGATGGGTTCCCTCTTCTGAGAGGTGATTGTTGGGAAGGTACAGGACAAAATGGTGTGTGATGACAACAAGTCACAGAGGGCAGTGGAGGATAAACACAAATATTCAGTGGGAGTTTATGCCGAGGTAGAGGCAGCAGTGACCGATGAGCCATCACAGTTACAGCCTCACTCTAGAGCTACAGTTTGGCCCACACCCCACTCCTTCATCAAAACACAGGTGGTGCCAAGAGCAGTGAATCTATATGACAGCATTACTTGGCCCACAGAAGCCACACAATGTACATTCTCAATCTCATGGAGATTGAGACACACAGCTACAAGACACAAGCAGGAAGAGTATAATTTCAAGGACACACCAATGTCTGAGAGCAGCGTTATTCTGATAAGCAAAAGAGAAGTGACTTATGTGCACAACCACATCCAAATGGGGACCAGGAGCATTGCACCCACTAGTCCGTCCTCCACCACCTGATGCCAGGCCACTGGCCTGACCAGTCACAGACTGTGAAGAACATACTACACATGGCTGGGTCACCAGGGGAAGAGGCCACAGGCCTCTGTGGAGGAGGAAGTAACTACTGTTTTAGGTTCCTTCAGATGGTCTAATAATCAAATAGACATGAGACAGATTAACAAGAAAAAAATGGCCAAATTTAATTACATACATATGTCTGGGAACCCCACATACATGTGCAAGTCAGATACAGAAAGGGAAAATTAGATATATATGACATCCAGAGCTAAGGATGAGGTAAGGCACCTGAAGTTTCAGAGGGAAGGAAGGTCATTCACAAGATCATAAGAGCAAATGCTCAGAAATTAGAAATTTTGCCCTGCTCTGTAGATAGCTCAGAACTTTTAGTTTGGACAAGGCCTCTAACTGAAATTCTTTAAGGGGGAGGTAAGAGTTTCTGATGAGCCTGTAGGGTCTTATTTTGCCTTCAGTTCAAAATAATTCACATGCCAAAGCAGCACACCTTGGGGAGGCCTGTTCTGAATCCCTTCACCTCCAATACTTTAGAGCTAACCAAGTGACTTCCCTTGAAACCCTTAGAAATCTCTGTCCTCAACCATATGAAATAGCAGCTATGCCTGAAGCTTGCGGCCAGTTATTCCTGCTACCTTCAGTATGCCCAGTTAGATGTATATGAAGATGTCCTACTATTGGGAAAAATTCATTTGTCTCTTGAGGCCACCAGAGGAGAGTGTAGGCAGAACCCAGGCCATCCCAGCTGGGGATACAGTGGGCATGCCTGTGTCTATGGCAGAAGACAAGCACAATGCAAACACACATGGAGATGGACTCAATTGTGCTTCACCAGGTCCTACAACACCTGCATTGTTCTCTGAGGTTCATGCAATGCATTTGGAAGGGCTCAGGGTCCACTAAGCCACCCCTGGGGGAGTTGTCACCTTGGAGAAATTTCCAGTGCTTCTCCCAAGTATACCAAGCTCTTCATTTTGCACACTTGCTATCCCAAGTCAGGCACTCTGGTCTATTGTGGGACATTTTTAACTATTAAAAATTCATTTCTTTTTGAGGTCTCTATCTCCCCATGATTATCTTATACTCATTTTTGTAGATATCAACACAATGTGTGTTGCCACGCATGCACAATCTGTGATCAGGTATCGAAATGGAAAATGTGTGTGTCCTACTTCTAGGGATCTCTCCTATAGAAACACTAGCACAGTGTGTAATATGTAAGCGTATGGGGAACCATAATAGCGCTCTCCCTGGACTCTTTGATAAAAATTGGAATGACTATATAGAGAGGACTACTACATTAACAGAAGATTAAACATGATGATCTCAAACATTCTTCCACTTAGAAACCCTTGGTTTGTTCCATCTCAAGAAGCAAGGAAAGCAGATCCACTGGTCTCACTTTCTGCCCTCTCTGCCTCACTTGTTTCTACTCCTCTTGGCATAAGCCTTGGCATTCCATGGGAAAGGGGATCAGAATCAGGTGTCCATTAGGACCCTCTAAGTGGTCCCTGAGGTGCCTGAGCCACCTCCTCTGGTTATGCTGGGGGAGGGAATAAAATACCACCCCCAAAAAAAATTAAAAATAAAAAAATAAAACTCTCTTCAGGGCCGGCCAAGTGGCGCATTCATTAAGAGCTGGTTTTGGGATGCCAGTGGCCCTGGTTCGGATCCCACACATGAGGGCCAGTGACACTGCCCTCTACAGCTAACAACAGCTCCACCTGGAGCTGGGCTGTGCGAGCCCCGGCGATGGTGTGGGCTGCAGCCCCTGCTGCAGTGGGCTGCCATAGGCTACAGTGAGTGGCTGGCAGCCAGCGTGAGCTGCCGGCAGCCGATGTGAGCTGCCAATAGCCATGGTGAGCGACCAGCCAGAGGCCGGCGACCGATCTGCCTCACGCAGGAAGAGCGCAATGACGATACCAACATGGGCCAGTGAAGCAATGTCCTCCACAACTAGACTGAAGAACAAAAAGACAGCAACTTGTCTGTTCCCCTTCCCCGGTTCCCCAATGCTGTTCCCCTCCCCCAATTCCCCAATAAATAAATAAAATCTAAAAAAAAATTCTCATGGAAGGTCCAGTGTAGCCATCCAAGCACACACTCTTCTGTAGTCATGAAAACTATAGGGCCTGACAAAGGGCAACAACAGGAGGAGCCACATAGACTGTAGCAAGTGCTCAGAGTGTCACAGCAACCAAGTCTAGAGGCCCAGAACAGACAAACACAGCAATGACAGGAGCAGCCAGCAGGGGTCCAGGAAAGAGGACAGCCAGCACAACCATGGAAGGGAGGGGATGCTGCCAACATATCCTCACAGAGTGTGACCAGGATGGAGAAGGTGCCACAAACTTGTCCGAGGAGGGTGCTTCTAGCATGTCACCAGGAGCCAGCCTTCAGAGGGCAGGAGGAGTATGGCAGCTGCTAAGATGACAGGGATGCCCAGTGAAGAAGCAAATGTCTGGTGCTGGGACTCCTCGCCAGTCCCATGGCTCTGCGGACACCTTGAAGCAGGAAGACCGGAGATCAGAGAAGTGTTTTTAGAGCGTCATTCCAGCTTTCCCCACTACAGTTCAATTAGAGAGGAAAACTATAGCATCTGAGAATGAAACGTGTTTTAGGAGACAACTACAATAATGTTCATAGCAAAATAATTTGAGACAACAAAACACCAGAAACAGCCCAAATGTCCATCAAAAAGAGAACCGATAAACGGTGGTAAATGCATCAGTGAGGTGCCATAGAACAGTGAAAATAAACAGTGGCCATTAGCATGGGTGAATATTGCATAATATTGAATAAAACAGCAAGACACAGAAGAATGTAAGTCATGTAGTTCTATTTATAGAACAATTAAAAAACAAGACCAAACAACATACTGTTTAGGATATATATTTGGTAAAACTGTAAAGAAAAACAGTAACTGCTGATAAGGAATGAGGAGCTTCTATGGAGCAGTTACGGAAACAGTGGGAATCAGAATGAATGGAGCCTTAAATTGGTTTAAACCATAAGGAAACAGTCTCACAGGGTGGAAAGCCCAAAGCAGAGGACCTGAGGAAGATCAGGATTCCCTTGGTCCACGTAACTGCTTTATTCATGATCTGCCCTTATAACTGAAAAATTCCAGCTCAGCTAAAGCAAAAGGAAGGCTCCATTCCAATCTCTCTTCTGTCCATGTGATTGAGCCAGTGTAGGACACATGTTCACACTCCCACCACTACAAGTAGCCAGAGGAATGCTGGGTGCTGATTCCCTTAACCCAGGTTCCTGAACCAATTCTTCCAAGATGGATACTTAGAGTAAAGTTAAGTAAGGTGGCAAACTCCTGCATTCAGAAATAGAATTCAACCCCAACCCTGTCCCAGTTTCTCCTGCTAGGCTGAAAAGAACTGGAATGAGGCAAGAGGAACCAGGGGAATCAAATGTGTCAGCAGGATGGGGTGTCAGCAGGTAGGCCCATCCATTTAGGGTGGTCAGAGCAAAGGTAATGGCAAACTTGTATCAAATGTCTGCCATTCACTGGGCACTTTACAAAGGTTCTCTTTTTCACTACAATCCTACGACGTTTCCTTCATCACTCCCATTTTACAGATGAGAAACAGACTCAGAAAGGTTCTCTATCTTGCCCAAGGTCCCAATGCTAGGAAATGGGGAAGCCAGCATTCAAACCAGATGGACACTCACCAAAGCTCATGCTCTTTCTACCAAGAGGCTGAATAGAACAGTGGGATGGGCAGCAAGACTTGCCTTGACCTCTCCACGGTGTGTAAAGCAGCTTCTCCTAAGGCAAGACTTAACTGCTCAGGACCCACGTACCTCTAAGACGAGGACTGGCAGTACACCTACTTCTGAATGCCCTAGCCTGGTTATAACAGTGTCACTCAGGTAAAAATATTCAGACAGCCTGAAATTCACCCTCCATGTCTGTTAACTAATAATGCCCCTCACCCAGAGCTCACTATCTGGTCAATTCCCACCTCTGGGGGTAAAAATCTACAAAACCATCCTCGTATTCCAGACCTTTCTCTCCTAGTAGGTATACCAGAAATACGAATCACTGTGCTCTCTTCTCTCCCAACACCCAACCCAAAACACAGCCCTACACAAGACATGATTCTGCCTGTTCCCTCCTCCCCCAAGCCATACCAATTACACGTAGGTGGACACCTGATTCAATGACAGAGCATGCCTGAACCACCAGGTTTACATCCAAAGAGTATATCTACCCCACAGAAGAGACTCAAAAATCACCCACAAAATTCTCATCTCTAGGCCAAATGCCACTTGCTTTGTTTGGAGTCTCTTAATTTGCATTGGTTGAGATTCCAAAAAGGGTAAAAGACAACAAGAAATGAAGAACTATTGGAAATTAGTACAACTATGATAAAACTCCAGTTATCATGGAGTTTTCTAACAATGCAAAGGCTTAAAGGGGCTTACTTTTCCCCTTCAAAAACACAGCAAGATAGATGGATTACTGCTTGTCTTGTATTATACAATCTTTTTTTTAAAAAATCACATATTAGCTGAATACTCTTTTCCTTCCTTACAAGGACACATAACCACCCCATCTGCACTGTCTTCTGACTGGTTGTGTTCACTGGGAAAAGTAACAAGCTGATTACCAGAGACTTCACTTCTCAAATTCCACCCTTCCTTCCTCACCCCCTCCTCTCATGTCCCCTTTCCACCCTCCCCTTGTCTTGCCACAGCACCTTCTCCCTGCCTTACTTTATGGGCTGTGGAAAGAATCGATTAAGCTCTCTGTCCAACATTTGCAGTGGACTTCTTTCTCTTTCCTGAGACTTCTTCAGCTGTGGGGAGACCCAGGTCCCAGTTGGGGCATTGTTGTGGGAGCCCATGGGCCGAAGGGGCGGGTGAGGGGGTTGGAATCCAGCAGATGCCTTTTTTGTCAAAGACAAAGCCCCCCCATGGAGCTTCTCCACTTCCCAGCACTTTCATCCCTCACAGATCAAAGGGCTGCTCTGCATATGAAAGGCACCGCCCATTATGAGGCGCACATTAGCCCCGCACCACTCCACCAGCCTCCCAGCTCCCTGAACAAAGGGCCTCGCATCTGTTCAGGCCCAGGCCTAACCTTCTGGGCCACTGGGCTGTTGAGTCTTCTTTTTTCTTAGTTCACTTTTGAGAGCCATTCAGGCCCTTGTAGTACAGTTGGGAGGCATAAGGGGAAAGTCTCCCTTGTCCTCAGACCTTTTGGCCCAGATAATTTTTAAGACACCTTGAGTATTCCCGGTGTTTGCCTCTCCCACCTCATCTGGCTATCCAGGCAGTGGAGACTTCCTCCTCAAGCTCATTTATTTTCTCCCTTCCCAGCCACTCTTTAAAATCCCTCCCCCTTCTTTACCTGAAAGGGGACTATTCCCTAGACTGCCCTTCAAAACAAGATGGTGATAAAATCCCTGCTCCTGGCCGGCCGAGTGGCTTGGTGGTTAAGAGCTGGCTTGGGACGCCAGCAGCCCCGGTTCGGATCCCACATATGAGGGCCAGTGACACTGCCCTCAAAAAAAAAAAAAAAAAAACCCTGCTCCTGGGCCGGCTGAGTGGCACATTGGTTAAGAGCTGGTTTTGGGATACCTGCAGCCCTGGTTCAGATTCCACATGAAGGCCAGTGACACTGCCCTCTACAGCTTACAACAGCTCTATTTGGAGCTGGGCTGTGCAAGCCCCGGTGATGGTGTAGGCTGTAGCCCCTGCTGCAGTGGGCTGCCATAGGCTACAGTGAGTGGCCGGCAGCCAGTGTGAGTGGATGGCAGCCACCGTGAGCTGCCAATAGCCACGGTGAGCGACCATCCAGAGGCCGGCGACCGATCTGCCTCATCCGGGAAGAGCACAATGACGATACCAACATGGGCCAGTGAAGCAACGTCCTCTGCAACTAGACTGAAGAACAAAAAGACAGCAACTTGTCTGTTCCCCTTCCCCGATTCCCCAACGCTGTTCCTCTCCCCCAATTCCCCAATAAAATATTAAAAAAAAAAAAAAAAAAGTTGGCTTGGGACACCAGGTCTGAGCAGCAGGGCCGGGGTTCAGGTCCCACGTGAAAGCCAGTGACACTGTGCCCTCTACAGCTAAAATGGTGAACAACAGCTCGACCTGGAGCTGGGCTGCAATTAGTTGCTGGCAATGGCATAGGCTGCAGCCCCTGCTGCAGTGGGCTGCTGTGAGCTACTGTGAGTGGCTGGCATCCAGAGTGAGTGGCTGGCAGCCAGCATGAGTTGCCATGAGCCACCGTGAGCAGCCGTCCAATGGCCGGTGAGCAACTGCCTCACCTGGAAAGAGCACAATGATATTACCAACATGGGCCAGTGAAGCCAAGTCTTCCACAACTAGACTGAAGAACAAAAGGACAGCAACTTTTCTGTTCCCCTCCCCCAATTCCCAATAAAATCTTCAAAAAAAAAAAAAAAAGAAAAAGAGAAAACCCTGCTCCTTTTTTTGTCATTTGAATGGATGCTGCCAGACTTAGGAGCTAAAGCATCCACACACTTTTTGGACATTAGATTTGCTTTTTAGGGTGGTGAAAGTGATTCTCAAAACTTGGACCTGAGGGCTGGCCTAGTTGCTCAGTTGGTTAAGAGTGCAAGCTCAGAGCAATAGGATTGCCGGTTTGATTCTCACATGGGCCAGTGAGCTGCGGCTGAGCTGAGTTGCAGTTAAGCTGGTGAGAGTATGTGCTCTTGGCAGCAAGGTTGCTGGTTCCACAATGCCTACATGGTGGGCTGCCTATAATTAAAATTGAACACAGCACCTCGAACTGAGCACCTGCGAGCTGCTGATGGGAGGCCAGATGGCTCAGTGTGCAACAAGGTTGCTGGTTCGACTCCCGCATGGGATGGTGGGCTGCACCCGTCCCCAGCAACTAAATTGAAAGTGGTACTGGACTTTGAGCTGAGTTTGCGCCCTCCACAATGGAGATTAAAGGACAACAAATTGCCTGGGAGCTGGTGAGTTCTGGAAAAACACAATGTTCCCCTTCCCCAATTCCCCAACACTGTTGCCCCCGCAATTCCCCAATAAAAATATTTAAAAAAAAAAAAAAAAAACTTGGACCTGAGCTCTTCTCAGCAAAAGAACTCAAGTTTGAGGACCAGAATTACAGATCTTCAGCAACCCTCCTTCCTGAAGTGCCATTTTGTAAATGATGACAGTTCCTGAATATCAGGAAAACACAGGAGAAAACTTGGAAGAATGCATCAGGCAGACTGGACCTTCCTTCTCTTCTCTTCCTGTCACCTGAACACTCTCCAAGACTTCTCCTTTCCTTCTTCTCTCCTTGCTCAGGTCTCCTGACCACTCTCTCTCTCCTTCCCATCAGTCCACATACTATCCTGATGTCACATGGTTAACTGAGCACATCCGTCTTGTTATGGACTGAACTGTGTCCCCACCACCCAAAATCACATGTTGAAGCCCTAACCCCAATGTGTCTGTATTTGGACACAGGACCTCCAAGGAAGTAATTAAGGTTAAATAAGATCATAAGTGTGGGGCGCTGATCCCATAGGACTGGAGTCCTTATAAGGGGAAGAGAGTCCAGAGCTCTCTCTTGCCAGGCACGCATGTTGGAAAGGCCATGTGAGGGCACAGTAAGAAGGCAGCCATTTGCAAGCTGAGGAGAGAGGCCTCATCAGAAACCAGCCCTGCCAGCACCTTGTGTTGTACTTTGAGTCTCTGGAACTGTGGAAAAGTAATTTCTGTTGTTTAAGCCACCCAGTCTGTGGTATTCTGTGATGGCAACCTGAGCTGACTAATGCACCTCTTCCCCCAATTCCCACACAGTGTTGGGGTAACGAGAACAAATACCAATCTCGGGGCCGGCCGAGTGGCTCAGTTGGTTAAGAGTTGGCTTAGAGCGTGTGCTCTGAGCAACAGGGCCGCCGGTTTGATTCCCACATGGGCCAGTGAATGCTGCACCCTAGCTGAGCTGCCAGATGGCTCAGCTGGTGTAACAACAAAATTGCCTGTTTAATGGTGGGCTACACCCACCCGCAACTAAAGATTGAACTGGGCACCTTGAGCTGAGCTGCTGCCCGGATGGCTCAGTGGATAGGGCGTGCACTCTTAACAACAAGGCTTCCAGGTTCGACTCCCACATAGGATGGTGGCTATGCCCACCTGGAACTAAGACTGGACTCAGCACCTTGTGCTGAGCTGCCACCTGGATGGCTCAGTGAATAGAGCGGGCGCTCTTATCAACAAGGCTGCTGGTTTGACTCCTGCATGCAATGTTGGCTATGCCTACCCGCAACTAAGATTGAACACAGCACCTTGAGCTTAGAGACCACAAACTGCCATCGGGAAACCAGAGGGCAACTGGCGCCCACCACAACGAAGACTGAAGAACAAGAGTCTGGCTGGTCCCCTCCCCCCATTCCCCAACACTGTTCCCCTCCCCCAGTTCCCCAATTAAAAAAAAAAAAAAAGAAGAAAAAAAAAAAAACCTAATCTCTCCATCGCCAAAACCTTGAAAGTTACAACCTCTGCTAAGGACACCTGGACTGTCTCAGCCCCTCCCTAGAAAACGCCACTCTTTTAACTTCTACAGCCCTGAAAATTAATTTTCCTTTAAATTGTTTAAAGTTCTAACAAGACTAGCAAGCTTCAGGAACAGTAAACTACGAAGAATCATATGAAGAGCTAAATGAAAAGTACATAAAGCTAATTACACACACAGCCATCTTCAGCTGTTACTGGGGCTAATTATGCATAAGCAGTAAGCAGCTTATCTAAACGGCTACACACTGTATTACTTTTAGAGTCCAACCTTTTTTCTGGCCTTTCTCTTATTTTGAATTTTCTCTACTATCCAAGATCAGCATTCACGTCAGGTTTTCCCTTGTATAACAGATTACAGGATGTTCACAGTCAAGTCTACCCAGAGAGCAACCCTAGAAGTCAAACATCTCTCTCTCCAGCTGTCTCAGTTCCCAGACTCCAGTGATCTCCCTCCCGATGGCCCAGGGTACTGGGCTACACGACTGAAGCTCTTCGCCAAGAGGCTAACTCCAATATCCCTGCAGTAGTGGCCAGTGTCTTGGCGCCCATGCAACCCACACTCAGCCACCAGGTGCATTTCCTGCAACATTGCTCTTCATGCTCTCACTTCCCCCTGAAAACAGCTGTGTTACCCCTCTGCCCACAGAGCACACTGAGATTCCCCAGCCTCAAACTCGAGCCCTCTCCACACTCACCTCCCATTTTACCCCGACACAAATGCTCAGGTAGTCAGCCCAGACTGCCTCCTTTCGGCCAGCACAGCACATGTGCACCAGAATCACCAGGAGGGCTGGTTATTAGACCAAAGATTGCTGAATCCACCCCCAGAGTTCCCAATTCAAGAAGCCTGGGATGGTCCCCCAAATTCTGCATTACTAACAAGTTCCCAGGTGATGCTGATGCTGCCAGTCCAGGGGCACACTTTTGAGAACCACTGGTTTGGCCTAAAAATCAGAGATGGGAAACCAGTGGCCATAATGGCCCATCTGGCTCACAGCTAAGTCTTATATGTATGACACAATGTGTTAATTTTTTTAGGTAGTTATAAACACTTAAAACCCAGGACATCTCCCAGAAAACTTCAGACTTCTGACTTCTTTAAACAAAAAAAAAAATTTTTTAAATAGGAAGGCCTGGGAATTGCATGAAGATGATCAAAAGTACAAACTTCCAGTTATAAGACAAATAATAGGGATGTAACATACAACAAGAGGGCTATAACTAACACTGCCGTAGGAGATACGGGAAAGTTGTTAAGAGATTAAATCCTAAGAGTTCTCATCACAAGGAAAAAAACACATTTTTTTCTATGTTTTATATTTATACGAGATGATGGATATTAACTAAACTTATTGTGGTAATAATTTCACAATATATGAATGTCAAATCATTATGCCATATCCCTTAAACGTATACAGTGCTGTTATATATACAGTTATATATCAATAAAATGGGGCGGAAAGAGTAAACTATATAATGTACTTCAAATTATTAATTTAAAATCAGGAAGTTCTGGCCACACTAGGCACATATTTCCACACAGCCAATAATTGACTAGAACCAAGTAGCCACTGCCCTCTTGACATTTTCACCCCCAAACACCCCCTGTCACTCCCCACTCCCAACACAGGCCAGCTTCATTAATTCATGATGTCTACTCAGCTTCATATTGGGTAGGTAACATAAACATATTCAAGTTTATGACCCATGATCTTTGTCACTTGCCCAGTCATTTTATGGGATCAACCCATAGAAACTGGATTGCTGGATCACTTTGATGTGTAGTACACTCTGCAAATAGACAAATTTTAAATTAATAATAACACAATGGGCCAGCCAAGTGGCGCGCGGTGGTTAAGCGCTGGCTTGGGAAGCCAGTGGCCCTGGTTCGGGTCCCACATATGAGGGCCAGTGACACTGCCCTCAAAAAAATAATAATAATAATAAAATAAATTTTTAAAAAATAATAATAATAATAACAACAGAAAATGGGAAATATCAGCTAACTAGGTGACATACTTTTTTTTTTTTTCTGAGGGTAGTGTCACTGGCCCTCATATGTGGGACCGAACCGGGGCCGCTGGCTTCCCAGGCCAGCGCTTAACCACCATGCTACTCGGCCGGCCCGTGACATACTTTTTAACCCTCCGTCGGGCACAACTGATCTCACAGGTTCATTGCACACAAATTTCCAAATATCTAACAGTTAAGTACCATGACTCATCACTTCTGTATCTTCCCCTCTACCATAACCAATCTCTAGTTGTGTTTCTGACTTACAACAGTAAAGACATATTTCATAGCGGCATCTTTGTATGCAATGAATCTGTGAGATCAGTTGCGCCTGATGGAGGGTTAATTTGGACATTTTAAATTAACCAATAGCAGCCCTCACATCTCTTTCCCTTTTGGCTTTACCCTAAGTTCTCTATCTTAAATAAATATCAAGCCAAACCTGCCATTTTCTTCCCTAACTTCTGGTACCTAAAGTCCTGTGACAACATCCTTTAGTGACATTCTCAAAAACTACTTTGCTACAAGAAAATTCACCACAATATAAGTGCCTACTGTATACTCAGGACTGCTGGATATCCTCATATCTCTCTCTCTCTCTCTCTCTCTCTCTCTCTCTCTCTCTCTCTCTCACACACACACACACACACACACACACACATACACACACACCTTGTACACACAGGATTGCACCTTGAATTGGATACCTACAATGAAACACCTTTGAAATGATGCCAAGATCTACCCCTTCTCCAAATTCTGCAATTTTACTCTGGGTACCTGTTATAAGCTGAATTGTGTTGCCCAAAAATTCATTTGTTGAAGTCCTAACCCCGCAATACCTCAGACTGTGACCATATTTGGAAATACGGCCTTTAAAGAGGTGATTGAGTTAAAATGAGTTCACTAGGGTGGACCCTAATTCAATATGACAGATGTCCTTACAAAAAGAATAAAGACACAGGCATATAGAATGGGAAGATCACATGAAGACATGAAGAAGACAGCCATCTACAAGCCAAGGAGTGAAGACTCAGGAGAAAACAACTCTAAAGATATCTTGACCTCAAACTTCCAGAGACTTCCAGAGATTTCCTCTTTCTCTAGAATTGTGAGAAAATAAATTTCTGTTGTTTAAGTCACCTAGTCTGTGGTACTTTGTTATGGCATTTCCAGCAAATTAATACAGTCCCTTATGTCTGCTAAGGGTGTTTAACTGTGATTTCTACTTCATCTCCTAAATGATAGACTAGAAAATCAAGAAGAAAATTCCAGTCCTGTGCTATCAGGACCTCCCTTCTTCTGTTGATTTCCTCCTCTCTCACTGTCAACTCTGTTTCTCTTTGTCTTCTAGCCAATGGCACCTATATTCTGAATTATCCCACCCCACAGCAAAGCAGGGAAAGGAGCAGGGGAGAGGGTGGGCAGAGGTGGAGAAGGTTTGTAGTGGGAAAGGGAGGGCCAGAACAGGAGCCCAAGGAGGGGCTGACAAAGATCTTGGAAGTTCCAAATGCAGGAAGGCAGGTAGGAGCAACAGGGCAAGTTGGGGATGGGAAGCACAGGCCGGTATCAGGATCCTGAGATTGGATTTAGTCACAGATTGTCTCAACACTTTTTCTGCCCAGCACTAGAGTTACGGGGCCACCCAATAGGAGTTTTCACCCTACAGCATCTCACAATCACTTCTGGTCCTGGGTTGGGTCAACAACTTCAGCATTCTCGTCAGACAGGGTCCAGTCTCTGACCATTGCAAATACAAACATGGCTGCCAGGCCACAAGCAAACTGGGGACTCACTGAAGCCCCAGGCAGCACTGAGTGCCCCCAGAGAGTCCTCTCCCTGAGCAATCAGTCAGCATCACCCCACCTGCTGATATTCTACTCAGTGATAACCAACGTCCCTACCAGGGCAGAGGCTCAGTATAAGCCTTGGTCATCTCCCGGGGTGGAGTCAGGGAGGCAGGGATGGGGTCTGTTGTATTAGGATTCCACATTTTATGATTCCGCAGGCTTTGCTGAGCTGGCATCAAAGCCCCACTCACTCCCCTTTAAGGTCTGAATGACTGTGAATGGAAAGGGAAAGGCCTCAGGGAAGAATGTGGGAGGAAAGACAGCACAAATGTGTCAGGAGGGATAGAGGGAAAGACAACAGAGAAGAGGTGCCACAATGCTCAGAGGTGACATTCTACAATGGCACCAACACCCACCTCCAGAGTCCAGGGCGGCCTCGCTCTATCCTGGAGCATGGAGGACCTAGTCCTGCTGAGAGTTTCACCACCAGCTGCTGGGAAGATCCCAGGTAAGAGCTGACCCCAGTCCCACCTGTCTTCTTCCCCTTCCCTTTCCCCATCTCCTCCTAGTTGGATAGACTTTGCCTCATGCATCCCTGCTAGGGAGGAGGAGTAGAAAGGGGATGGAGAGTTCTCTCTCCCCTCTGAAGAGACACTGGGAGTTATTCCTGGAGTCCAGGAGTGTCTTGGGGCTGACCCACCAAGGAAGAGATAGCTGCAGGGGTTCTAAGCAGCTCTCTACTCCCAGCCTAGTTCACCACGGTAGGCAGCAGGGACATGGGGCAGAAATGAGGCTGCAGCGTTCCTTTAAGTGCTTCTCTTATGATCCCAAAGGCTGCCAAGCAGGCCCAAATCCAGCTGAGGTCAGAATCCCAGCAGCAAGTGTGGTAGCCATGTAGGTGGACAAAAACATCTAATTTTTTTTTAAGTTCACTTTGGATTTCAGAGGGACAGCCCAGAGCCAAGGAAGGCAGAATCAGTGCTTGCTTTGTCCCTGAGTCCATTAAACGAGAAACAGAGTGCTGAGCCTATGTTGAGTGCCTAAGAATTGTGTCCCAAGGACTAGCAATAAAAGGAAAGGCTACTCAAGGTCCAAAGCAGACCTGTTCTCAGCCAGAAACAGGGCTTACATCTGCTCTGGAAGCTCGTGGACATCACAGCCAGCCATAGGGACACTGTGGATTAGATTGCTCATTTCTGGTCAAAAAGTTAGAAGTTAAAGGGATGGCCAAGGAGAAGAAATGCTGTGGGAGACCCTCCTGGGAGAGCTAATCACCTACCCAGACTTCCAATCCATGAAAACAGAGACAGTATGAGATGAAAGCAAGAATGAGACAAAAGCAAAAAGATTGGACTTAATATGAATTTCGAGATGCCAGTGTTCACATAACTGTTAGAAAGACCATATTCAACTTTTTAAGATAGCACACAACCATGCTGTGTCCCTTTTAGCCAAGTTCACTGGCCTCCCATTGGTCCTTCCAAGCGCTGCCCATTGAAATCTGACTTCCGCATGTCCTGCCTGGCTGACACACTCAACAGAGGCCCACTCATTATCCAACAACCACTCATGAGCCCCTCCCACGTGCAGACACTGTGTTTGGAGCTAGGGTACAAGGACCAAGAAAGCACGGCCGAGCCTTCAAGGACCTTCATCTTTGGGGGAGGCAGTCATCAGAACCCCAGCAGAGGCTTCCACTGGGATACTGAGGGGACAGCGGCGAGTAACCTCCAGGCTTGCAAAGCCTTCGCACAGGAAATAATGTGTAAGCTGAATCAGCCACCAGCCAAGGGGACAGCATGGGAAAGGGTTCCCAGCAGAAGGGACAGCATGTGCCTATGAGGCTCACCTGCCTCAAAGAGGTCACTATTAAGGGAGTCTGTGTTCACAAATAAACCTGCCATATTTTAGGAACTAGTTCCCTTTCAGAGAGTTCACATATTTTTTTCTAGGCCTTCATTTTAAACCAAACCTACCAAAGAAGAACAAAATGTCAAGATCTTCATCTTCAAGCACATTCCATTTCGATTATGGAAATGTGGAAAAGTCACCCACCAGCAGCACTGTGGTCAATTTCAAAGATGAGACCACCTGCTATTATGGAGATTTATGTCAAGGGAACAGGAACTCCCTCAGCAAATCAGACTGGTGAATTTGGCAGGTGGCAGCACTCAGAAGCAGAACTAGATGAGGAAACTGGGGACCAGGGAGCCCAGCCAGCCCTACACAGTCTCTCTGCAACCCCAGGCTGTCCACCAGGGTTACTCGAACAGGAACCATGCCCTGCGGCCTCTGCTTGCTGACCTGCCTGCACTTGCACTCTTGCCATAGCCTCTGGGAACAGAGACTTGCCAGCTTTGTGGGGTTGTTCTTAAGATCCAACACACTGATGGGAGAACATGTGGAGAGACCTGCCAAGTATACAGCACAAGGCACCTTTGGTCTCCCCTGGGCTTGACAAGTCCACCCACTCCTCAGAAAATCCCACCCTCTCCTCAGGAAGCTATCTCAGGCTGGACAGAACCTCCTGGCTCCCACTCCTGCAACATTCACCAACAACAGCCAGTGGCAGAAAGATGTGGCATCTTTGTAGGATTTGCCCTGCCTCGCCAGCCAGACCCCGAGCTCCTGGGGACAGGGCTGCCACCACCACTCTGCCCTACCGCAGATCTCTCCAGTGTCCCGGCCTCAAGTAGGTTGTTCCTTCTACTAAGTGACTAATCCAACTAAAGAGAACTGGTTCCAAAGAAGAAAGATTCCCCATCTTCCCCAACAGCCCAAAACTGCTTCTCAAGAAATGTACTTTTTCATAAGACCCAAAAGTATGTCCACTGGGCCCAAAGCACTGTCTAAGGTTTCACTTTGAGGGGCGGGAGTGACTTTTCAGCAGAGACAGTGAGATGTTAGGATCCTAAGGGTAAAGAGGGCAAGAAGTGGTAGTGACACTGATGCTGGAGAGTACAGAAGAGTGACAGCTGAAAAGGTAAATATGAAATATGTTAGTGCCATCTATTGGCAAAAGTAAACAATAACAAACAAACAAAAAAAACAACAACCCGATTCTTTGCCAACAGCAATTCAGGTAATAAGAACACTTAGGCATCATCTAAAGAGCACTTTGGGTTTGCAAAGCACTTTTACATCCAGGTAACTGCCTGCTGGGATACAGAAAGTCCGAGATGCTGGCCGCGCAAGTGGAAAGCACAGGGCAGCCCCAGACCTGTTGGCTGCAATGATGTTAGCTTTCAAATTCCATGACTCAAACCCCAAAACTAGATGTGACTGGGTCCCAAAGGACAGTTCCCAATGCTGAGGAGACTGAGGCTGTCTCAAATCTCCACCCCACTCTACCCTGGCATCAAAGTGGGCAGAAAAATCCTGTCCTCCTGGTCAGCCCACCAGGGACAGTAAACAGACAGTGCCCCGTGCCTGGAATCTGTGCACAGATCCTTCGTATGGTATGACCATGGGAATGGGATTTAGGAAGATCATTTCTGCAGGGAACCCTAAATATTTAATGGGAACCCACCTGTGTGGATGGGGAAGCAGTGAGAGGACTCACAGGTGAGCCCTGCATCCCTGAGCCTGCAGCTCTGAGCTCATGTGCTTTGTTCACAGGTAATTGCAAGGCAGCTGGCAGAGCCAAGCAGGCATGAACTTCGTGTGAAAGAGAACGGGAGTCATAACCTGATCCCACCCTGGAGGAGAAAAGATGGTGTCTGCCCAGAGATGGCAAGATCAAATCCACACACAGGGAGTAGGCATGCTTTCCCTCATGTCAAATCAAGATAGCCCGAGGGAACAATTAGCTCTCAGGTAGCAGAGGAGAGGTAAAGGGAAAGAGAGAAGAGGGCACAATAATGAATCATGAGGGAACTGGAACAGAGGGAGGCCTTCTGTTCCCTCTCCAGGCAGAGTTACAGACTCCTTCCATCATTTACCCCCACAGAAGCTTACTGAGCACCTACTATGTGCCATCACTGTTTTCCTATGACCTAGCTCCATATCTCGCCCTTGAAGTTCAGGGCCAGCTGGGCAAGGATGGTTTAATACTGAAAAATCTACAGAGAAAGCCATAAGATCAACATATCACTGAAAGTTACTAAGAGAATAGATCTTAAAAGTTCTCATCACCAGAAAAAAAAATTTTTGTAACTATATATGGCAACGGATGCTAACTAGACTTACCGTGCTTATCATTTCACAATATATACAAACATCAAATCATTATGTTGTACCTCCAAAACTAATATAACTTATATTATAGTTATTATAATAAAATGTTTTATGTCAATTATATCTCCATAAAAAAAAAAAAGACATCACAACAGAGACCAAATTTTAAAAGTTGTCATAAAACTCAATGACTGGAACCTCTCCGGCATGTGGGGTCCCTGACTCTCTCATGCATGCAGGGTTACCACACGTATTAAATTTGGTTATTTTCTCTTGTTAATCTGTCTCATGTCTATTTGATTATTAGACTAGCCAGAAGAACCTTGAGGGTAGAGGAAAGTTTCTCCTCTCCCACAGTTGGCACTGTGAGGAGGATAAACTCGCTGGCTAGAGCCACACTTTCCCCCTGAGGTTGCTGCAGATGAGGAGGTCCTGGGGCATCTGACAGGCTGGCAGAAGGCAAGGGTTCTTACATGTCAGCACACTCCCCAGATCTCTCCCTGCAAGATCCAGTGGAAGCGAAAGTGCTGAGACTTTTTTTCTCGTTTTTAGATTTAGATTGGCAGGAGAAAATATTTGTGAAACTAGCTTCTTGGGCTAGTGACTCTTGTTCACTTGGTATGAATACTCATGGATTTTGTGTTTCTCTCTCAGCCTGGTTTTTCTCCTTTCATCTTGTTATATGTCCTCAGAGCATGACCATCTTGTCTATTATCTCTACCAGATGGGTGGATATATATGTAGCTGGAGGGCAGCTGAACAGGCTGAGGATCCAAGCTTAGGGAATCTTAAACTTTATTCTGTTCAAGGGGGGAAAGCATGTGATTCACTGTGTTAGGGAACAGCTGTTTAAAGACAGGGTTCCCCACCTTTCTTAGGCTAATTCTGGGAATAACCTTCACTCTCCTTTGGGGATACCTCTTGCATCCACAGTATTGGTTGGAGTTGCTATAGAGCCTACCATCGAGGCCAGATGATGGATCCTTTTCACTGTAAAAGCTAAATTGAAAAGAAAGAAAAGAAAGAAAACATTTTTGAGAGCTTTCATACTGTTATAATAGCACTGAGGTTCTCTTAATTAGATGGGAGAACAGACATTAGATTAAAAATCAAAGTCCACTCAGATTCCTTCCTATTTGCCTTCAGACATTTACAGATACTGTAAAAAATAATAATAATCAGGACACTGGAAGTACAATTGTCCTGTACTGAAGTAGAAAAATGAAACAAAAAGAATGGCAAAACCCAGGCAGCCAGTTAGCTCAGTTGGTTAGAGTGCAGAGCTCATAACACCAAGGTTGCCGGTTCAATCCCCACATGGGCACTGAGCTGCGCCCTCCACAACTAGATTGAAACAACTACTTGACTTGGAGCTGATGAGTTCTAGAAAATCACACTGTCCCCCAATAAAATTTTTTTAAAAAAATGGCAAAACCTTACTAATGACAACCTAAAATTTTTATGTCCTAGGAGCCTGGCTTGGTAACTGTCAGGTTGGAAGCTTCAAAATATGGCCAGACAGAAATGAGGGCTAAACTCCATTTACGACTAGGGTCCTGCCAAGCTGCTGCCAGCCCTCAAGGAAATTATAATCTCAAATTACAATGGCTATTATGAGGAATGTGCCAATTAGGAAAAAAAACTGGGCTAAATAAAGTGGATAGTGATGGGGTTAAAACAAAGGCTTAGTACAGCACTAATAAAGCTTCAATGGGCCAGTTGACTCCCCTTTAACCGCCCCACCACCACCACCACCAAGATTAAAGGGCCCCAAACAAGTCTACTCTGTTGACCCCAGTGTGGAGAAATTTAAAAGACTGGAAGGAAGAGATCACAATGAGAAATCAGACTAGCAGTTGCTAGAGGCCATGGTCAGGCTGGTTGAGTCAAGTTAAAGATTGAGAATAGGGCCTGGGTCCCTGGGCTTGACCCCTTGCTGGGGACCCAAAGTCTTTTACTCAAAAGTGGGTAAAAGGGTCAGGAGATACAAAAGAGCCATTTCCAAGACTCTTTAATATGGGAATTCATGAACTGTTCTAACAAAACCCATTGGTGAAGAAGCCCTGACTCAGTCTACAATTAGATTTAAAGAATATGGAAATGTAAGAATATATGATTATGAAAATTGGAATGTTTAAACAGGCTTTATATTAAAAAAAAAAAACAGTCATGTCTACTTTAATTGATTGTTTCTCTTTTACCTGATTGTATTGTGGAAACAGACATTGTGTCTCACTGGGGAGCTAGTGCATGAAGGCTGTCAGTTCTTCCTTGTGGTATCAGAGGGAAAGACTAGAAAGTAGTAACCTTTTTAGCCCTCTTGAGTCCATAGAATTGTTTAATAATGCCAGAAATATTTACTGTTTGTCCCAGGTAAAACATGACAAGATATTTGAAAGGATTTAATAACTTTTTGATGAAGAATTTAGCCAAATTGGAAACTAATGTCAGAAACTGATAGGAATTTTTTTTTTAGCCCCCTCCCTAAGCTAAAACAAAACTATATACCCAGAGGAAAAGGAGCAAATGAGAAAATAAATAATTAAATAACAAAAAAAAATAAAGAAGCAAATGAGAGATTACATAGTTAGACATGTAGGTCAACCTATGATGTCACATAAGTTTCAACCCTAATTTTGAGAGCAACTGTTATCTTACAAATCTTTGTGAAATAAGAAATGCAGCTCTAGAGGCTGGCTGAGTGGCGTGGTGGTTAAGCGCTGGCTTGGGAGCCAGCAGCCCCGGTTCAGGTCCCACATATGAGGGCCAGTGACCCTGCCCTCAAAAAAAAAAAAAAAAAAAAAAAACAGAAATGCAGCTCTAGAAGCAGTTCAAGCCCATCTATCTTTATCAACCCCGATTCCTAAGACAAGAAAAAAAAATGGGAGACTAGGGTGTTTCTGAAACTACTGACTGCTTCTATGCCTCCCTGGCTTTTTGGCCAAGGACATATACAAATCTTAAGTGCTTTCTCCACAAATATTAGTAAGAAAAGGTTTTAGCCATCTAAACATGTAATCTTAATTTACATGTTACCAAACATGTAAACTGTTCCGCCAGAAATAGTTTGGATCCAACTGTTCCTTTATGTTATCTATGGCAGTAATTTTTAAATGAAGGCTAGGGGGTTTCTGTTCATATCTGTTTGTCTGTTCAAGTGTGTTTTATGGTATTTTTCTACCTCTGGATGGTACTCTTATTTATAAAAAAGGAGCTCTATTAAATTGGCTTAAACAAACAAGTGTTTACATGAGAATTCTCAAAAAAAGAACAGAAACTAATCCAAATGCTTTTCAGAATCACATGATCTGGGAAAATATTTGACATGAAAGCTTATTTGAGTTTGGTTCGGTTAAATAGGCATATCTTTGGAATAATCAATATTAAATAACAATTTTATTCTACGTGGGTTTATTAGTCAAATAAGTTCATGTTATCTCTGCTGCAAAATTTGTCAGCAAGAAAAGCAACTTGGTATGATAAAATTTTCATAAGTAATCTAAATTTAATTATTAGGGACAAGTAAATTAAATAAATGTAAGTAGGATAAAAGGCTTCTTTTTACATGAATTCTTTAGCAATAATTATATTGTTAAAAATGGTTTCCTAAATCTCTTTGGTAACTTGAAACTTTAAAGTTTTGCTACATAAATTAAATGATGGATATTCATGGAATGTTTAGACCATTTCCAAATAGATCATTTTGTAAGATAAAATAATGAAACATTAATTATTGAGCATAGGTTTATCTATTTTTTGATTATAGAGGAACAAAAGATATTTGGGTCAATTAGTAAACATGTCTTGTGCCACATTTAAAAAAATTGTGCTATGAGGAAATTTCTAGAAATTATTAAATGTGTTCATAAATGTATAAATCTAAAGAATACTGGTGTAGCAGTCACAATCGTTTATTTCTTCATTTTCACTAATTAAGGTTTTTAAAGGTTAACATTTCTATATGCAATCAAAGCTATAAAAATTAATAATATTAGGGGAAACAAGAAAAGCATATACATGAAAAATAGGATATGTTTTGGCTTTTTCTTAAAAAGCCTATGAGAGGGGCCAGCCGAGTGGCTCAGTTGGTTAAGATCTCGCTCAGTACTGTGAATTCTGAGCAACAGGGTCGCTAGTTCAATTCCTAGCCCGAGCTGAGCTGTTGCCGAGCTGCCGCCGAGCTGCCAACAGGTGGCAGGGTGTCTCAGCTAAAAAAATTAAAAATAAATAAAAAGGGTATGAGATATGGAGATGTATTTTTGAGGGAAAGGAAATTAATTTTGTCCTAAAGTCAGACTGGCTGTTTCAGAATGGGAAAGAGGAAAAATAAAACAAAAATCTGAATGTAAAAAGAAGTTATAGAAGGTTTGTGAGAAAGGAATCTTGAAAAAGGAAATTTTCTCATCAAGAGAGTGAATTTAAATGTCAAAGGAAATGCAAAATTAGAGTTTGGCTTTTTCTCTCTGCTAAAATGACTATTGGTTTGCTACTAATATTGTGAAAACTTTTGCTGCCTAGAAAACAAAGATTCTGTGTGTTACCAAAATAATTTTCTGTGTTTTATATTGTCTTAATCAGGTCCTTGATTACCTAAGAAAACTGAATCTCCTCAATAGTAAGAACTAAGTTTTGCTAACAATTATGTAAGCTTCTGCATTTTTTTTTGAAATCTTCTATTGCCACTTTTGTTCAATGGATAATTAAGTGTTGCTTCATAACTAATTATGATCCTATTTAGTCAAATGTCCAAACCTCTTGATATATTTTGTCAAACTTCCCAAAGTTTAAGTGATAGAGTTTTGACTTGAGAATAACTTTGAGGTGTTCCAGAAGGGCCTTTGGAACACCTCAAGAGATTAGCTTTCTCTCCTTACAAAAGAGAAACATTAAACTAATTAGGCTTATTTTGGTGTGTTGAAATTACAAGGGAAGCACTGTCAAATAAAAAATAGCATTGGGTAGGAGCAGCAGAGTGGCTCAGGTAGTTAAGAGCTCACTCAAGAATGCAAACTGAGCAACAGGGGTCACCAGTTCGATTCCCGGCCCAAGCTGAGCTGCTGCTAAGCTGCCCACAGGTGGCAGGATGGCTCACCTAAAAAAAAAAAAAATAGCATTTGGGCTTCTTTACATTTTATTTGTATAAGTATATATTATAAATGTTCCAGAAATATATGTGAAATTGCTGGAATCTCCAAGTCCTGACATAAGATGTCAGCCATCAAAATTGAGAGACACACTAAAATGACTGAACCTGAGTATTATATTGTGGCACATGTGGATGAAGTCTATTCTGTTTTTGTAAAAATGACCCCTCGTTGCCAAACTTTTGCCATCCTGATGTTTTTGTAACATGCCAACAGTCTGTTTCTGAACCAGAGAAATTAAGATGGGTAAACAATGACTGTAAATTAAATTAATAGTCAGGGCTATGGGGAACCCAACATGGCCGCTTGGTTCTTCCCGGCTTCCTTCCATTTTTTCAGTTTTTGCATTTCTTCATTCATCATAGTACATTTAAGCTGGATTTCATTCAGCCGCCACTTAGTATGGGTTATCAATGTGTTTTTGTTGTGTGTTTTAGTGGGTTGTTTTTTGGGGGGTTTTTTGGGTGAGTTGAAGCTTTCCCCGCCCACAAGGCTGATGCTCTCACAGTGGCAAAGAAACTGTTAGAAAATGTGTTTCTAACTTGGGATACACCTTCCAAAATCTCTAGGCACCCATTTCGCTGAGCAAAACATACATGCCTTGATGGGCAGACTTGCAAACTTCTTGGAATTATCACTGACCTTATCGCCCTCAATTATCAGGCAAGGTCAAGAGAACTAATGGGAAAATTGAGTTCAAGCAGAACAAGTTTAATTACATAGGACTGTATGAACTGATGAGAAAGGTTACAATATTATGACTTTTTATTTGAAATATTCCTGATTTTTAAAATCTTCTGTTTTCTAGATATAAGGAATTTTTTTCTTTTTTGTAAACTAGAGCAATTTGGTAAATTACACTTTTGAAAGCAGTATTGAAACATCTATTTTTTTCTCTCTCTCTGATTGATCCCTCCAGACTTTGGAAACTCTTGATGACTATTTTTATTTTCATGGCAATATGTTTGTTTACATAAGTTCAATAAGAATATGTTCTCTTTAAAACAGGCCACAATTAGAAACTAATCATATTACAAGGCTTTGACTGGAATGTCATATCTGAGACATACATAGACTCAGATATGACCAGAAAACTTTAAAGAATTAAGATTGATATGTGATTTATAAAACTGAAAACAACAAAAGAACAAGACAAACAAATGAAGAAACAAAAACTCATAGACACAGACAATAGTTTGGTGGCTACCAGAGATAAAGGGGGTGCGGGTGGTGGTAGATGAGGGTAAAAGGGATCAAATATATGGTGATGGAAAGAGAGCGGCCTCTGGGTGGTAAACACACAATGTGATATATAGATGATGTATTACAGAATTGTACACCTGAAACCTATGTAACTTTACTAACAATTGTTACCCCAACAAGCTTCAATTAAAAAAAAAAAAAGATTGACTTTGGAAGCCAATAAAAAAGCCCCTTGGAAAAATAGCCTAGTATCCTGCTTACATGGTTCACAGTAGTCTTTCCAGGTAAGGAACAAAGGTTGCTTAGTGGGAGATGCAAAGAAAAACCTCAGAATATGTCGGGGACCTCAAGAAGAGAGGAATTAACCCCAAATCTGTAGGTATTGCAGGCAAAGTCTGATGGCAAATATGTGGGTTGGCTTCTTAACCTCAAGAGGACTTTTTAAGTTCAGCCTGAATATTCTTTACGAAAAATTCCAGCAAAGCAGATTTAAAAGAGCCTATGTGGTAAATTATTATTCTTGCTGGGCTTATACAAATAATTAAGCCAAGTTTATTAGAATTAGACTTATTTGTCAAATATATTTGTCTTAATTTGGTAAAGATGTGGGTGATTTTAGACAGAAAAATTGTTTTAATAGAAACTATAATATACCTTTGTGGATATTAGATTCTAGTGTTGTTTATTGGCTTTTGAGGTTTGTTTTTTGTTGTTGTTGTTTTATTTGTACCCGTAAACCTACTGGATCCTGAAATTTTCTAGTTTTCTTAAATATTTGGCTGCAACTCTCAAACTAACATTTTCCTTTTCCCATCCTTTGACTTGGAATAATTGAGAACTAAAACTGCCCATTTCCTAAGGCCATGCAAACTAAAGTGGGACAACTTGATATAGACTTCAGGGAAATCACAACAGCTGATATACAAACAATCTTCATGCCTATTGCTGAAAGATCACCAGATATGCAAACTGCAGACCAGGAGAATCTATCAGACTATAACTGTGTAACTCCACTCCATCTGAAGATGATTCAAGACAGACATCTAGACGTCTTCTTGGCTGCCTATCCTCAGAACTCACAAACCAGGATTATAATAACCGTTTTGTTTTGTTTCCATAGAGATGCCTCTTATTAAATACTTGATGGCTTACACCATAGGCTTAACTTTGGGACCCTCACTGCATCACTGCCTTCTGAAATGAGACACAGCTATTTAACTGAACTGAGCTTTTCTCAAGACTGAGATGGGTTTAATGAGATATAGAAAATCTATCAACTCAACTTCCCTGAAAGTTTCAGAAGAGGGAGCTTGGCAGTGGTGCTCCAGAACTAGTCTCTAGATTATTTTTGAGCTACAGACAATTTTAGCCACAGGTTCAAAAGAAATTTCTTCCCTTCCTCCTTAACTACCTAGAAGAATTTGAATTAGAGATAACTTCCTTTGACCTATCTATAGGACATGGCGAACTTCTATTTACTAAAGGTCTGCTCTTCCTATCATCCTGCAATGACATTTTGAAGCCACCAAGGCATCATGCATCATCCCTAGCACAGAATGTCTCATATTCCCATGTCCCCTTTCTATCTCTGAACCTCTCCTGCATGTGGGGTCTCCGACTCTCTCATGTATATGGGGTTCCCATACATATGTATATATTAAATTTGGTTATTTTCCCTTGCTTTAAAAAAACAAAGAAACAAAAAGAAACACTCAATGACTGCTTCCACTAATAGCAACAACTGCTTCTGATAAAATTCCTAGTAAAACAGAAATTCAAGCACATTTCATTCACATCATAAAGACTAATCAACTACCAGCATCATATTTAATGGTGAAATATCAAAGGAATTCTCATCCCAGTTAGGGAAAGGAAGGATGCCCTTTCTTACCACTACTACTTAAAGCTGTCCTAAGTATCCTAACCAACATGCTAAGGCAAGAAAAAAAGAAATGAGACAAACTGTGGAAAAGTAGAGACAAAATAATTATTTATCAATAGTTATTTTTGTCTGGTCACTAAAAAAGCAAGAGAATCAACTAGCATTATTAGAATACATGATTTCAATTAAATGGTTAAATGAATATATAAAACTTAGTAACCAGATGGAAAATATAATGAGAAAAGAGTCTTTACAGCAAAATTTATATTAAAAACAATGAAGAAACTTATGAATTGAGCAAAATCTAGATCAAGAACCCTACAACATAAAAAAGAGGATTAAAATTAAAATAAATGGAGAAGATAACATGTTCTTGGATTATAGGGCATAACCTTAGGAAAAATGTAAATTCATCTAGATAGTAACAAAGTCATAATCAACATAATGTTAAGAATCATTAAGGAAAGTGACGTCATCATCAAATTTTTAAATGTAAGCTAACAAACTTTAGGAATACGGTATTGTCACAGAAATAGGCAAACAAATTAGTGGAACGAAATGGAAAGTCCAGAAACCAAATGAATATGAGTGAGAGTGAGAGAGAAAGAGAGAGAGAGTGTGTGTGTGTGCTGCTGCTGCTGCTGCTGCTGATGATGATGATGTGCTAATGCAGAGAGCATTGCAAGTCAATGGAGAAAAACTGATGCCAGAAGGGGCAGTCATAGGCCTTAGAGGCTCCCCAGAGTTGAGCCCTGATGAGGCAAGTGGACAAAGGCTCCAGTGCTGGGACCCATCACAGGCAGCACAGCCTCCAAAGGGACCTGCCTCAGACACACTCGTCCAGGAAAAATCTGGGTCAATGCTGTTCAACAGAAATATAGTGTGAATCACATATCTAATTTTAAACTTTCTAGTAGCCACATTAAAAAGGAAAAAAAAAAAACAAGTGAAATTAAATTTAAAAACATATTCTATTTAACCCAATATATCCAAAGTATTACCATCTCAACATGTAATTAACATAAAACATTATTTATGATATATTTCACATTCTTTTTTCATACTTGGTCTTCAAATCTGTTGTATATTTTCCACTCACAACACATCTCAATTTGGACACGTTCATCATAAATACTTGATCTGTAGTTCAATTTCATAAAATTTATAGTTGAAAAAGGAGATTCACATTCCCAGGATTTTCTAAACATACTTAAAATGAATCAAGTTATCAGTTCTTAAACTTCCATTAGAATTAAGTAAAATTACAAATGTACTGCCTTGGTCACACTAGCCATGATCTAAGTACTTAATAGCCAGTCACATGTTGTCAATTAGACAGCAGACATCCAGAATCTTCTGTTGCAACTCAAAACACAGGGTCTCACACTGACCACCAAGATCTTGTTGGAGACTCAAAGTCACCATAGTTTTGAACACATCTGATATCAAACCCAAATTCCTCCATCTGTCAGCTATGCAATCACAGGCAAGGGTTCTAAACTCACTGGGCTTTAGTTTCCTCATCTATCAAATAGGGATGATACTGCCCATCTTGCAGAATTCTGAAGATTAAATGTAAAAAAATCAATGAGGCCTGGCTCATAGAAGACACTGTTAGTTCTCCTCCCCTTATATCTGTATAGTATTTATGAAGTGTTTTCCAATTTACTATTTTATTTGCTTCTGACAACAGGATGGTAGGGAAGTACTAGTATTCCCATTTGAAAGATGAGAAAACAAAGTTCAAAGAAGTTAAATGAACAGTTCAAAGTCATACCCTGGTGACAGTGCAGGAATTCCAACCCCAGTACATCTGACTCTAGATCCAGTGCTCCTTTCAGTACCTGGAGTGTGTCAGCCTCAGCTGTGTCTCAATCTCTTACCTCCACCCCACAATCCAAGAGGTGGCTGGGGATCTCTGGAGCGTAGACCCTCAGGGCTCTTCCCAGGCAGGCTGCCCAGGCTGGCTCTCTGGTCTCCTCTGCCCTCTGCCTCTTTCAGGCAGCTGATGGAATTCTACACAAATGAGAGTGAATGATGGACAACTACACACAGCATCATAGGTGAATCACAAAGGTAATGCTGATCAAAGGACACCAAGCCCTTAAGGGGACATGCTGGATAATTCCATGTATGTGAAGTTCTAAAAGTCAAATAATTTATGCTCAACGATGTTCAGGACAGTGGTTATCTTTGTGGGCAAGGGGATGGGAAAGAGGGACTTCTGGGGAACTGGTGCTGTTCTGTTTCCTGCCCTGAGTGTTGGGCACATGGCTGTGTTTGTGAAAATTCATCAAGCGCACGTTTCTGTGTAGTTATGCTTTAATTAAAACTTTACGCGGGGGCCGGCCGAGTGGCGCATTGGTTAAGCGCTGGTTTTGGGATGCCAGCGGCCCCCGTTCGGATCCCACATGAGGGCCAGTGACACTGCCCTCTACAGCTAACAACAGCTCCACCTGGAGCTGGGCTGTGCGAGCCCCAGTGATGGTGTGGGCTGCAGCCCCTGCTGCAGTGGGCTGCCATCGGCTGCAGTGAGTGGCCCGCAGCCAGCGTGAGCGGCTGGCAGCCAAGCGTGAGCTGCCAATAGCTGCGATGAGCGACATCCAGAGGCCAGCGACCGATCTGCCTCATCCGGGAAGAGCGCAATGACGATACCAACAGTGAAGCAACATCCTCTGCAACTAAACTGAAGAACAAGAAGACGGCAACTTGTCTGTTCCCCTTCCCCGATTCCCCAACGCTGTTCCCCTCCACCAATTCCCCAATAAAATCTTTAAAAAAAAAAAAAAAAAGAAAAAAAAAAACTTTACGCGGGCCGGCCGAGTGGCGCATTGGTTAAGAACTGGCTTGGGATGCCAACGGCCCCGGTGCGGATCCTACATGTGAGGGCCAGTAACACTGCCCTCTACAGCTAAGATGGTGAACAACAGCTACACCTGAAGCTGGGCTGCGCGAGCCCCGACGACGGTGTAGGCTGCAGCCTCCACTGCAGTGGGCTGCCATAGGCTGCTGTGAGCGGCCAGCAGCCAGCATGAGCAGCTGGCAGCCAGCGTGAGCTGTCAATAGCCAGTGTGAGCTGCCAATAGTCGCGGTGAGCAGCCATCCAGAGGCCGGTGACAGAGCGCAATGACAATACCAACATGGGCCGGTGAAGCAACATCCTCTACAACTAGACTGAAGAACAAAAGGACAGAAACTTATCTGTTCCCCTTCCCCGATTCCTCAGTGCTGTTCCCTTCCCCCAATTCCCCAATAAAATCTTTAAAAAAAAAAAGAAAACTTTACGCTAACTTTCTAGGGTGATGGAAATGTTCAACAAATTGATCTGAGTGGTAGTTATATGGCTATATGTGTATGTTAAACATCATTGAGCTGTACCCGAAGGTTGTATTTTACTGTTTATGAATAAAACACAGGGAAGTTACACTAAAAAACATCTCAGGAGTAAGTCATAACTTTTTCCTCCTAAATTTAAACAACTCTAACCTCATTATCTTAACCTCAAGGTCTTCTAAAAATTTTAGTTTATAAATACTAAATGCCTATATAAGCCTTAAGAATTTGTCATGAAATCAACATGACACTCTAGTGTATAACTATAGTGTTCTAAAATGTCTCTTAAATGTATTATCTTAAGAGACAGTGCTACACATTTTCCTTCAAAGATATCTTACTGAAGATGATATTTTACTTCCAAGCCTATTTCCCCTCTCATTTGGAAATATAAAAGAAGGCATGGTTCAAGTAAAAATGCTTACAAATTTGAAACCTATAAAGTCAAAATCATTGAGCCTTTAAATCAAAGTGCCTTTCTTTTACAAAAAAATTATATTAAATACAGACATTGAAAAAGTTAGAATAGCGTCTCTTTGGGTTTCCAAAACAATGCCAGAAAATTCCCCCAGGACATCAATGTAGACAATTAGTGGTCCCTTATCTTGTCTATAAATCTCAGTTTAACAAATACTATATCTTAGCATCTGAGTATTTATTACTATTATAGATTTTTAGCAAGGTAAATTCCCTAAAAATTTCACTATCAATTCACCAACACAATTTTTAGACTGTTGAATGCCCTTAAACCTTTTAAATAACAATCTGAGTTCAGCATTTCAAGATCTGCTAAGCTCTAGATAGTTGGGTTTTATCCTGAGGACCAACATCCCAAGGCCGACCACTGAGAATATCTGCAAAACAACAATGCTTATCTCATATTCCCAAATTCCCATTGGCCCCCAGAGGTACCTAGTGCACTTTAAAGTATCAACAACAGGGCCAACCGAGTTGGCTCGTTGGTTAAGAGTTGATTTAACCAAACTCTGAGCAGCAGGGCCACTGGTTCGGATCCCACATAGGCCAGTGATGCTGCACCCTCTACAGCTAAGATGGTGAGCAGCTCAACCTGGAGCTGGGCTGCTGTGAGTGGAGGGCAATGGCGCAGACTGCAGTGGGGCTGCAACGGGCTGCCATAAGCTACCATGAGTGGCTGGCAGCCAGTGTCTATACATAAGAGGAGCATATCTCTCTGCCTTGGAAAGGAATGTCCTGGAGGAAATGTCCTGAAGAGAGACATCAATGATCCCAAAGAGACTGATGTTGCCTAAAACAGCCATGGGCAGAACCATTTTCAAACCAGGCCACACCCTGTGACAGCCAGTATGACATTCACATTTTCCACATCCTCTCAAAACAACTTCTTAATGAATGACCTGAATTAAAACGAGCAATTAAACCATGCAATACTTGTTGGGATGACAAGAAAAAATAACTTTTCATGCTTGGTAATACACAAATAAGTGATATAACTGATTACTAAGCTTACTTTTTAATCCCCAGAATAACATTTTTGAGCAAAGACATTTTTTAGATAAACTGAGCTCCTGGTCCATCTCCTATATTGTAATTCAGCAGATTCACTCACACAATCAAATGCCAAGTCCATCATGCTAAAAGGGTCTTACCTGTGAAAAGTTCAACCCATTTAGTGGGTGGCACTGCTCTTCCACCTTTTCCACCGCCCCAGTCTGTTTCCTTAGCCGTTCAGCCTCCTGGGCAAGGTACAGGTCTAAGACAGGCACCCCACGGGACTTAATGTCCACTTCGGTCAGGGAGTTGACCATGAGCATGACCCAGATCGGCCTCTTGCGCTCCCAGTTACCGGCGATGGCATTGAAGAGGTAGTCCGCATAAAGACCGTTACCATGCTGGTCTGGGGTCATCCATAAGGGCATCATGAGCTTGACATATTCTAGGTGGCGCTTGAGGCGGCAGTAGATGTCCCTAGGGAGTACATCCTGGAGGTTCTCGCCCTGTGGCAGCATCTGACAGCTAGTGAGGGCCGAGATAGTGTAGGGATCCGTGAGGTCCAGCTCAAAGTACACAATGCTGCTGTGCTGAAAAGCCTCCTTGGAATTATCTGGGATAAAGTCCCAAACGCGGGTGTATGGGACATGGATTGTGCCAAAGAAGTAAGATGGCGGGTCTCTCTTTATGGTCCACAAGAAGGAATTCAATTCACTTTGCTAAAAGAAAAAGAGACAACATCAAGGATGATATGGAGGGTTACACATCTATGTGGAAGAAATAAATTGAAGAGACAAGTCACATTGCAGGAGAAAAATTACCAAAATGAGGTTCAGACTTTTGAGTCCAGGTGAATTCACCTGCCAGGAGCAGGAGTCCTCAGTGCAGCCTGCATTTCAGCATCCTTTTCCCCTTTTCAATCAAAATGTTGATTAAAGACAAGAAGGCAATAGCAATATTTGACTTTGCTCCATACCTACCCTAGCAATGAACCGGGCAGGCGTTAAAGAAGGGATTCTCAAGGGACTTCAAGGATGCACCTGGTACAGGTAAGGACACCTGGGAAGCCCACTGTTACCGCCCAGGCAGGCCTGATGGTCTTCGCTTCTTCAGATCTCACATGAAATATTTCCAAAGGCTGATGCTCTTAATTCTGGCTGTGTTCTAGAATCAGCAGCAAAGCTTTCAAAATTCCAATATCTGGGGCCGGCTTAGTGACATGTTGGTTAAGAACTGGCTTTGGATAGCCAGCGGCCCTGGTTCAGATCCCACATGTGAGGGCCGGTGATGCTGCCCTCTACAGCTAAGATGGTGAACAACAGCTCCACCTGGAGCAGGGCTGCTGTGAGTCCCAAGGATGGCATAGCTGCAGCCCAGGCTGCAGTGGGCTTCCATAAGCTATAGTGAGTGGCCGGCAGCCAGTGTGAGCGGCTGGCAGTCAGAGTGAGTTGCCAATAGCTGCCGTGAGCAGCCATCCAGAGGCCGGTGACTGATCCACCTCACCCGAGAAGAGAGCAATGATGATACCAACATGGGCCGGTGAAGCAATGTCCTCTACAACTAGACAGAAAAACAAAAGGAAGCAACTTGTCTGTTCTCCTTCCCTGGTTCCCCAATGCTGTTCGCCTCCCCCAATTCCCCAATTAAAAAAAAAAAAAAGTCCAATGTCTGGATTTCCCAGCTAAGACCAGTCACATCAGGATCTCTGGAGGTAGAATCAGAGGGTATATTTGTTTTGTTTTGTTTTGCTTTTTGAGGGCAGTGTCACTGGCCCTCATATGTGGGACCTGAACCGGGACCGCTGGCTTCCCAAGCCAGCACTTAACCACCATGCCAATCAGCCAGTCCATAGAGGGGATATTTTTAAAGCTCCCTGGTGATTCCAATGTGCAGCCAAGGCTGCTATCATGGTGCTAATGAGTCCCTGATTTCACAGTTTGCTCCTATCCCTTTAGCACATGGGTTATCCTATAGCATTTCCTTCTTATAAAAGGTTCTGGTTCACGTCTACCCAAGGCCAGGCCACTGTGTGCCCTTTGACCCTGGATGCTTCTCAGTCTCAACAGCAGGCATTTATGAAGTGTCCTTTTATTAAGAGACACTGTACAAAGAAACCTACAAAGCAGCCCTGAAGGAGTTCAGTGCAAAGGTCAGACATTCTCATGAGGTGAACTACACATTCAACAACTCAGAAATGTGAAAATTCAGGTTTACAGGAAATATTTGGAAGGCATTCCCTTTACAAAAGGCTATAATGTCAGCAGGCTTTTAAGTAGCATGCTTTGCTGGATTGTGGGTTTTCAACATATGATCAATTCTCATTATTTGTCAGAGTTATGCTCTATGAAGTCACTATGGACACTGACTTACCGAATACGGGCCACTGCTCCTAGGGGAAACACAGGATTAGGTTCCTGCAAACTCCTGGTCACAACATTCATCCACAGATCAATACATGACCTTGTTTTATGTGTGTTTCTGTTGACAGTTCATCTAACACATATATTTCCTCTATAAGACATATCACAGCCTTGTGCTTAGAAACACCAGGCAGTCCCTCAGCACCACACTTGTGGCCATTTTAAACAGTGAAATCACCTACAAAAAGCACAAAAATGCAAAAAAGGTGGCACTCAGTAGACCACAAAAAGGACACATGTTTATTTGTTACTTGTTTGAGAGCCAAAACGATAAAACAGGGCATCAATTTATTCAGCCTCAGCTGGAAATGTGTGTGTGCATCAGGCAACTCCAATTTTTCACATGCTGGGCACATCTGCATATGACCGTGAAAGCAGCATTTGCACAAGGGGTTACATATCAATTTTAACAAGTAGGCAAATTCACAAATATGGGATCTACAAATAATGAGAATGGACTGCATTTGCATTTGTGTGTTATTGTTCAAGCAGCAGCAACCTGTTTTCAAATGAAATATCACCCAGAATCACAAAATAGAAGACAGTTCCTTTAACAGGAACTGGTTAAAGCAGGGGCCCTATTCTCACAACCCTCAACCTTCTCTTCTCTACCTGCCACTTTGCCACCTTCCACAAAAACACCCTCTGATCATTCAGATGAGGGCAGAGGCAGGCAGGTAAACATATGGGCACGAGATGAGAAATGGTGGGGGCAGGTCAGTGGCAACGGAGCCCACACCTCTCAATAAAGGATATTGGCTAAGCAGCAAAAGCCAGTGCTGGCCACACAGGAACAGGCCTGGTGCTCCAGAATGGACTTTTCAAAAAAAACTAGAAATTCTGACTTTAAATAAAATTTTCCAATTGAAAAATGTTGCCTCAATTATCTTAAATGCCCTGCAATCCAAGCAGAACTTATCTCACCAGCCCCCAGCCTATGACCTTATGTTTTTAAGTATTTAAAATTACAATTCTGCTCACACACACCTTTTCGTGAATACACTAACTGGGAAAAAAAAAAAAAAAAAAAAAAAAGCCTAAGGGCCAGCAGAGTGGCATGGTGGTTAAGCACTGGCTTGGGAAGCCAGCGGCCCTGGTTCCGTCACACATATGAGGACCAGTGACACTGCCCTGGAAAAAAAAAAAAAAAAAAAAAAAAGGCCTACATTCTGCTTCTGTCTCAGCTACCCCACTGAGAATTTCTAAAGCCACTTCATTTTTCTGTACCTCAGTTTCCTCATCTGTAGAAGTTAGATAACCCCTGTCATAGGTTATGGTAATAAACAAATTAGACAGTTGTTAAATGAATGAACAAATGAAAGAAAAAATGTATTTTAAAACCTATTAATGGTTAAGTAAATATTAAGAGAAGAATCATGTACAGAGTCTCCAGCCCATCATCAGACATCCTCTTATGGAATAATGAGGGTCCCCAGAGTTATTTAAATACTTGAAAAAGCCAAACGGAAATTGTACATCTACCAAAGAACAGTTGCCCAGGCTAATTAAGCAATCAAATGTCTGTTGATTAGAATTAGGTCAAGCTGTAAAAAAAAAAAAAAACACTAGTTAACTAGATGCTAATCAAAAGCTGAGACTGACAGTTACAGCTTTGGTTAATTTCAAATAGATAACAAAATAACTACAAAATTCAACTGGTTTGCTAGACGTGGCCTTCCAAGAATAGGTTTAGTTTAGTTATTTGTTCATTTTAGGGGGAAGAGCTGAAAATCAAAGGGTTCCTGGATGATGATACGACTAGGCACCACGGACTTATATAAGAAATCTGGGGCCAGCCGAGTGGCGTGGTGGTTAAACGCTGGCTTGGGAAGCCAGCGGCCCCGGTTCGGTCCCACATATGAGGGCCAGTGACACTGCCCTAAAAAAAAAAAAAAAAAAAACCTGGGCGCTCAAGTCCCATGCAGTCCACCAAAATACTACACGGTTTCCAACTGAGAGACGCAAAAGGGCCAAAATGTTATTATTAAACCCATGGGCATCTAATTCATTGTCATCTATCAGGAAACCATAATATTAAACAAATATGTTCCCAGGAAAACCAAACCCATATGGCAAGATCCTGGAGTGTACGAAGGGTGCAGAGGAGCAGGGGGAACGCTGCAAATTTTGGGTTGCTTTTGGTTTATTCTTACACAATTCACGTAATCTCCTGAAAGTCCCATCCTACCTCAAAATACCTGCTCTTCTACATAAACAAAGTCTGTTCAACTATATATACCCATTTTTATGTAATTACTTTATTGTTGCCTTTTTAATTGTTATTAGTCTAGAAATAGGGTCCTTGTGGGATCTTTTCACTGACAACTGCTCAGAATAAAAAAACAACACGACTCATGTTCTGGCATCCAGCCATGTGATAACAATAATGATGCTGAGAGCAGCTGGCTGTTATTAAATGTTCACTGTGTGCCAGGTACCACCCAAGCATTGCATGTGGATTGTCCTACTGCATTAGTTCAACATTCATTTGTTCCATAATTATTTATGCTGTGCCTACCATGTGCCAGGCACTGTTGTAGGCACTGGGCACTAGTATATTTTAGGACACTAGGAATACAGCAGTGAATGAAACAGTTCCCTGCGTCGAGTATGGTAGTGATAACTGCTGTGAAGAACACGAAAGTGGGGAAGGGAGCAGGGAATGCTGGGGGAGAAGGGATGTGGTCTTAAATAGGATGACCAGGAAAGTCATTGAATGTCTGCTAAGGCACTTAAGACTTGCCATGAAGGAGGTGAGAGGACAAACCAGGGTGATAACGGAGAGAAGGGCATTCCTTCCAGGATGAGGGAACAGTAGTGCAAAGGCCCTGAGGTGGGATGACTAAAGAGGAAAGCAGGAGCAAAGGTCAGAGAGGTGAGGGAAGCCAGGCCACACAGGGCCTGTGGGCTTCTGGAAGGGCTCCAGAGGAAGATGATGCTAGCACAGGTTTTTGTGAGAGGAGTGACAAGAGATGACTTAATGTGTTAATAGGATCATTCTGGCAGCTATGATGAATAGACTATTGAGAGATGAGGGCAGATGCAAGATCAGTTAGGAACCTGCTAAAGTAATCCAAGTGAGAGAAGAGAGTGGTAGTGATAGAATTGATGAGATGTAATCAGATTCTGGATATATTCTGGAAGCTAGACCCCACAGGATTTGCTGAAGTGGTTAATTAAAAGGACAAAGTTGCCATCAACTGAGACAAAGAAGATGGAGGGGGAACGGGATTTGAGGGGAAAATCAGAAGTGTGGTTTTGGTCCTGTTGAATTGAACAGTCCAGAGGACATCCAAGTGGAGAAATCAAGATGGTACGTGGATGCATGAGTTTGGAGTTGACAGAAGTCTGGGCCACAAATAAAAATGAGGGTATTGTCCATTTAGATGTCAATTAATGCCATGGGACTGGATGAGCTCCCCAAGGGAATAAGCATACATAGCAGAGAAAAGGCCTAGAAATGATCTAACCTTGCAAAGTCATGGGGAAAGGAAAGAAGCCAGCAAAAGAGAATGAGAAGTGGTCAGTGAGGCTGTTAGGAAAATCAGAAGTGTAAAAAGCCGATCAAAGGAAAGTGCTTCAAGGAGGGGACTGTAAGCAGGTAGGTTCAGTGTGGCTGATGGGTCAAAGTTGAGGATTTCAGAATTGACCTCTAGATGGAACAACACTGAGGTAGGTCACTGGGGACCTGGACAAGAAAAGTTTTGGTGTCATGGTGGGGTGAGAGCCTGCTCAGTGCCCATTCAGGAGAAAACGGGAAGGAAGGAAGTAGGACGACACACAACTAAATAAGACACTGGCCATTTCCAGATAGAGAAACTGGAGCCCTGAGAGGTTCCTGATGTTACCCAAGGTCTCCTGGCTGCTAAGGTGGATCCAGGATTTGAAGCCATACCAGCTGGCTCCTGAGCCCTGGGTTTTAAAAACTGCACTATGCGGCCTTAACCTGCAACAGACTTTACTCGAGATTCAGAGTCATATCTTTTTCAATTAATACCTTAGTAGCTGCACTGTTACTCAAGAGTGCTACCTGACTCGGAATCTAGAAAGGTCTATTCAGCTCCCCTTCCTGAGCCCTGATGGCCTGCCCAGATAAGTCCACACTGACATCTTAAAACGTTCAGGCTGCCACCTTTTCCCATTCTCTATTTTCAGGATAACACAATGGGAAGAGAGTGGGAAGGTCCACTTTTTTTAAGCCAGTGGTTTTAAAGTGTTTTTAAAGAAACAATCCTCATCTTATTGAGCTTCTTCAATAAACAGAGTTCCATTCTGACCAAGTAAGGCACCCTGTCTCCCACTCTGCACCAGCAACCGACCCTGCTGGCCACTGACACTGCTCTGCCATGTGGCTGAAAGAAGAGTCTTCAGGCCATCTGAACAGGAAACTGGGACCTTGACTCTGAACATGGGCAAGACCCCAGGTGGCCGCACTGATCTTACAGGCACAACTACCCCTGCCTCCCTCATACTGACATCCTCGGAGGAGGGCTGTTGGTCTCCACAAAAGAAAAAAAAAATTGATCTACTATCATATTTCACAGTCATTGAGGCCAACACATGCTACTAGAAGAAGCCATGTATTTTAACATTTTGATGATTTAAAAGAAGAAAAACTTAACACTTTTAAAATGCCCCTTCTAAACCTTGCTGCAACCATTCTAAAAGAAAAAGACATGGCCATGGACGATGGAGAAACAAGAAGCCACAAGTTCTGTCAATTGAATCACAGGAGATTTTAACACACACGTGTGTAATCCATACAATGAAACAAAGAAGCACAATGACAACTTGTGTAATGTGGGCTAAGTCCCTAAGCTGTTGCATCCCTCAGATCTCCCATCCCAGCTCCCTGGAACCTGTGATAACTGCACTTTTCCATGGGTACTCTTCAGCAGATGAGCTAGAATGATACTAAGTAAGCTGGCTCTAGTTTACCTTTTTCATTAAATACTTATTGAGCATCTACTATGGCCACACACTCCTCTAGGCACTGGAGATACAGCAGCAAACAAAGGTCCCTACCTTTATGATGATTACATAATTTTTGTTACAATAAACACAAAATTTTATCAGATGACAGTTAAGTGCTACAGGCAAAAATAAATCAGGGAAAGCAGAGAGGAGGGCAGGCAGGGTGAGAATTGGGGGTAGGGTTGACATAATCTTTAATAAGTCATCAGGAAGGATCTCATTGAGAGACATTTGAACAAAGACCAGATGGAATTACGGGGGCACGCATGTGGCTATTCAGGAAAAGAAACAGCAAATGTAAAAGAACACAGGCAGCAATAGTAAAGAACTCAAGAGTTTTGTTTGAGTATCTATAAGGAAGAGACACCGCCTATGTGGTGCTCAGAAAAGGCTGCAGTGTCTGTCAGACGTTTCTGCTAAGAACTCTCTAATGATTAACGAAAACCAATCCAGCTCTCAAGCCACAGTCCTTCCAGAAAGCAATAGTAAACTGCCGCACTGGATTCGAGGCTGGATTCCAGAGCTTCACTCTACAGTCTCAAGACCCCAATCCCCTGAGAGACTCAGGGCCCTACGGCATGCAGGTCAACCACTGACTGACCTTCTGACCTCTGCAGGGGATAAGACAGTTTGTCCACAGAATAGAACAGCAATTTTCAGTGTGATCCAGGGACCTGTTGGTGTCCCTACAACCCTTTCAAGAGGTCTGTAAGGTCAGAACTATCTTCATAATACTAAGATATTTTCCTCTTCCACTCTCATTCTCTCACAAGTGTACAAATAGAATTTTCTAGAGGCAAGAGGCATGTGATATCACCACTCTGATAGTTAATGGCACGCGTGCTTGTGTATTCTACTAATGTGTTTTCCTAATATTTCCGTTAGCCCACATAAATAAAAGTTCTTTGGAGACCTCAATACTTTTTTAGAGTGTAGAGGAGTCCTGAGACCAAAAAATTTGAGAACTGGTAAATAAAAGACCCATGAAAACAGGTTCAATCGAAGAGAAAGACCTCCCTGGTGCGGACATCTCTCTCCAGCCCCAGGGCCTCCCGCCTTCCTAGAGGGAGAGTCCGCGACACAGACGCCTTAGGAACACGCTGCGACTCTCTGGCCAAGCCCCATGCGCCAAGAACCAGTCGATTAGGTCACCCCCTCCTTCCATGCGCTTAGGTCGATGAATAAAATTAAAAATAGCCAGGGGTGGACGCGGCCCCGGATGCTGCGCAGGTGCCAGCCAGGATGCGCCGACCCTGAACTCCGGCCCCTGGCGTCCAGGGGCGCACAGGACACCGGAAGGAGAAGCCCAGGGTCACCCTCCCCAGCCACAGGTATCCAGAGACAGGACCCACTGATACAAACACAAAATTCAACCCCCACGGCGCAGAGACGAGAGGGACTTGAGAAAGACAGAAAATTCCGAGCGTAAGACTATTGATCAGTAGAAGGAAACATTCATCTCAAAAAAGGTCCAGCCTTGCTCGGTGTCCTCTCGGCTTCTGCTCCTATAGGGCTGAAGGACCCCGGCAGTTCACTGGCCTTTGCTCGCCTCGATTGCCCTCCTCCGCACAACCCAGATGCGAACAGGTAAGGAAGCGCCGGGTGCGTGAACACGAGGCTGTCAGACGTGGTCCTCCGCGAATGTGCTGTCCGCACCTCTCTAAGCTTCAGTTTCCCAGATAGGTAAAATAAGGGGAATGGGCTTCAGCTCCCCAAAATCCCTTCTAACTCAGAACTGAATAATACGAAGGTTAACTCAAGCAGCTGCAGGGTGCTTTCTTTCACCATTTCGATAAGAGCAGGAGAAATTAAACACTAGGGAGGAGAGCGCGGAACAAAGTTCCAAAGTAAAGGTGCCCAAGTCTCTGCCCCACACGGTCTTGGCCGACTCTTCCCCCAAATGTCCCCCGACTCAGGCTGGCAAGAACCAGGAGACCCCGGCGGGAGGCGGGGCTGACGAATGGCGAGGGCTGGGGGGCAGGGTCTCCTGCGGCTGCAGGGCTGCGCCCCCGCCTAAGAGGGGGCCAGGGGCGCGGCGGTCCGCGCGAGCAAGAAGGCGCCGCCGTGGGAGGTGGAGCCCCGCCCGCAGAGTCGGCTCTGGGACTGAGTGCGCGGTGCTTCGCGGGGTTCGGAAGGTAGCCATCCGGGAGGTGCCGGGAGGCCGGCCGGCCGCCCGCGCCGGAGGCGCCTTACCTGGGGCTTGAGCTCGCAGTCGGCGGAGGCGGGCGCGCGGCGCCGCGGTGCTGCGCCGCTGAGCAAGAGGTAGAGGGTCTGCAGCAGCAACCAGCTCAAGGGACTCATCCTCCTCACCGAGTCTCCCAGGCCTGGCACGGCTGCACGGAGTGAGGCGACAGGGCCCGCCCGGCCAGGCTAGTGGGTGGCCGCGAGGCTGCAGACTGGCCGGGCGCCCGCCATGGGACGCCGGGCTCGGGGGCCGGGCCTCGCCGGCTGCCCCGCGCCTCTCGCCTGCTCCTCCCGGCGGGGCCCAGCGAACCTGGTGGCGGCGGCCACGTGGGGCCCAGCCCGACCCCTCCCAAACCCCGCCGTTAGTCAGCCCAGCGCGGAGGCTACAGGGGAGCCTCGACCCCGGATTCTCCCGCACAAACCGCGCCAGGGCTGCGGGCCACCTGGAGAGCCCGCGAGATGGGAAAAAGTGAGGTTCCAGCACTATCTAAGTTCAACCTAAAATCGTATTGGCTCCTGCCTTACGTCTGTGTTTATGCTGCCAGTCTGAGGGTGCCTCTTGACTGAGAGCGATAGACCAAAGAAACAAACGACAGGTTATTTTTAAAGGCAAGTTCATTTAAACAAAGAAAATTGCATGGCATTTTTGTCTGTAAAAGAGGGGAATAGTCAATGTGTGCATTCACTTAAAGTCCGGAACCACAATAGCCGGCACTCCATTAAGGCCCTCTTAAGGGATTTTGGGGAATAATATTAAGGATGTGAACACCAAACACGAAGGATTACTGCAAAGATTAAATGAGGACATTTGTGAAAACCACCTCGTTTGTAATCCTGCAAAATGGGGTCCCTCCCTTTCCGCTCCGAACGACCCTTCAGTAAGAAAAAATTATAAAAGCAGCTGTGCACAGCCACTCCCACCTAAGGCCTGAGTTCTCTTTACCACCTCTCTTCACAGCCCAGACTTAAGCGTGATTAACTTCTCAGTGGTGTTTAATGGAGCATTTACAGCGGGACATCTTAACTGTTTTAAATCCCTGTCCATTTTGAGACTTATAGAAACCATCCATAAAGAAACCATCCTGTGAAGAACCACTGGCTTTAATTAGCAAGGTTTTCAAGCATCGATTCCACGGGCGTTTAGTTTTCAGGGGTTTTTGTGACATCGCTAATTTTTTCCTGTCCTAAGTGTGAGGATTTGCTTTCTGGAGTTGACTCTCTTCCTGTCTTCAATTAACCCCCTTACAGCCCAGCGGCAATCAGTAGTCCCCAAGCCGACCCAGAGCGCAGCCTGTTGGGGTTTTCAAGGTGTCAGCGCTGCCACCTACTGGCAAAAACGTTCTCTCTGGATGTGAAGTGAAAATATCAAGAACTCAAGAGGAAGTAATTAACTATTATTTCATACTCTTTGCCCAATTACAAATGAATTACAAACCAATCAGCTGTGGCTAGAAGAGGGGAAGGAATATCACAAAACATGACAAGTTTGTTAATTTTCCCCTCTTGTTTCTCTCATTTATATTTCGTTGATTTCTGCTTTTATTATTTCCTTCTTTCTAGTTGCTAGTAACTTCTACTTACTTCCTTCTTTTTCTAGTTTCTTCAGGTGGGATCTGAGGTCTAACTTTGAATATGTCTTTTTCTCTAATATAAGCATTTAAAGCTATAAACTTCCCTCCAAGCACTGCTTTTGCTGCATCACACCTTTTAAAAGTTGTATTTCCATTATCACTCAGGTGGGCAATTTTCTAATATCCCTGATGATTTTTTTTTCTGATCATGGATAGTGTAGAAGTATGTCGCTTGATTTCCAAACTATGGATTTTTTGTACATATTGTCATTGATTTTTTTTTTTTTTTTTTTTGTCCTTCAATCTTAGTTGTGGAGGGCGCAGCTAGCTCAGCTCCAAGTCCAGTCACCATCTGGATGCCCGTGCAGCTCAGGGCAGCTCAACTCAAGGTGCGGTGTTCAATCTTAGTTGCAGTTGGGCATAGCTCGCCATCCCATGTGGGAGTCCAACTGGAAACCTTGTTGTTAAGAGCCCATGTTCTAACGACTGAGCCATCCAGCCACCTGTTGGCAGCTCAGCAGCAGCTCAACTCCCGTGGCAGCTCACCAGCCCATGTGGGAATCGAACCAGCAACTCTGTTGCTCAGAGCTCTCGCTCTTAACCAACTGAGCCACTTGGCCAGCACTTGTTATTGATTTCTAATCTAATTCTATTGTATTCAGAGACCACCCTCTGTTTGATTTCAATCATTTTAAATTTATTGGGACTTGTTTTATGGCCCAGGATATAGTCAGACACTGGGTTTGAAATGTCTACTGCATATATAACATTGTTTGATTCTAACATTTTTTGTTTGTTTGTTTTGTTTTGTTTTTTGTTTTTGTTTTGTTTTTCTGAGGGCAGTGTCACTGGCCCTCATATGTGGAACCGAACCGGGGCCGCTGGCTTCCCAAGCCAGCACTTAACCACCGCGCCACTCGGCCAGCCCGATTCTAACATTTTTTTAAGTGGGGTTTCTTGCCTTAGCCAGACCTATCCTTAAGTGGATTTATTCTGTAACACAGTGTTCAAATATTCAGTAAAATCACATCCACTCTACATACATGTCTCTATAGACATCCCTGAGTCCCCTATCACTGCACTGTACTGCCCCAGATCTGGTAACAGACACGCTGGCATGGCCTGGTCCTCGTTTGCCTTTTAAAGACATTTTAGGCTGAAGGCCTTCCTGGCTTCCCCTTCCTGGTCAGGAAGGAAATGCTAAATGTACCAGTTGCCCCTCTCTGCCTATCTACAGAGTTTCTGTATCTAGTTCAGCTCCCTCACTGGAGTATTGTACTTGGTCCATACCTCTTGCATCCCATTGCCAGAGGCCTAGGTGTTTCTAAACCTTTTCCTGCTCCTTTCTGTTTCTCTTTCCTGTACAGATGATAACCTTGGCAATCTTCCTAAGTCCTCCTACTCTTAAGTTCTTCCTCTGTGTCCCTTCCAACGGCTTCCTGAATTTACACACACCTGTAAAGCTTGTCCCCTTCATAGCAGTCACCTGAGGAAATTCTACCTGGAAGCCTTTTTGCTCTTTCTCAAAAATCAGATATTCCTTCAAAAACAAAGTTTTCAGGGTCTGCAGAGGATTTGCCATGGCTTCTGCCACACCTCTGTACCTTTGCCCTGCCTTGCCCTGCCTGGTGTGGCTGACTTGAGGCCGTCCGAATCCTGAGTCACTTACCACACCACATATTTCCCAAAATGGTTGGACAGGTGAGTAGGTTGGACAGGTATGGTAAGCAGACCCCCTTGATCCTGGTATTCACACTTTTGTTTAATCCCCTCCCCTTGAGTGTAAGCAGCACCCGTGACTTGCTTCTCACCAATGGATACGACAAAGGTGATGGGATGTATGTGATTGCTGTACATAATTATACAAGAGTGCAGCGCCAATCCTTGCTAGAGTCTCTCCGTTGCAATTTTTGAAAAGCAAGTTGCCATGAGTCCTACAGCCATGGGACTCTGTCAGGAAACAAAGAGAAGTGGAGTGACATTAAGGAAATAAAGTCCGCCTCACTTGCTTGTTGATTGGATGTGGGAAAGAAAACAAACCAGAAACTTCTGGAAATTAACTCTCAGAAAGGGCCTCCAGACCACACCCTCTGACCTCCACTTCGCAGCCACAGTGGTGAAGAGGGGAGTGAACACCCCCAAGACCCCAATTTCAAAAGTGCTTCAATGGTCATTCACGCAGCAAGAGCTGTAGGGGGCACGGGGAGCCAACGTCTTGTTTCTGCCATACTTAGAAACACCAATTTCTTCTAGATTCTCCCAAAACTCATTTACCCCAGCCTCCCCCTGAAGTCTGTTGAACTCCCTGCCCTTGCAAACACCCTTGCTAGTCTTGCCCAGCCTTAACAGAGTCTGAACTGTCTCAGGCACTTTCCCTGAGACTGGGAAAAAGCCAGACTGAGCTGACAGCTGAGCTTGCATCTTCTTTCCAAGAGATGCAACATGCTGCCAACACCCCACAGCCACCATCTCTCCGTTGTCTGACTGCTGTGACCCCCATCTAACCCCCAAAGACCTCACCAGCCTTTGTAATGCCCCCCTGGTATCTGGCATCTGATATTTGTATGACAGGGGGAGGCGTCTCTGTTCCTGCTTCTCCCATTCCCTGCCAGAGGTCTGCTAGTTCTCAGGATAACAGGTTCTTTTTGCCCCATGAATGGTGATCAATACAGGGCCCAGCCTCTTGTTAGTAGCCTAAAGTTAGTAGTCTTAGTGAGGGAGACTCTCTGCCCAGACCCCCTCCCACCTGCAGGCCAGAAGCTGTCCTAACCAAAGGAGCTGAGATCTGCTTTCCTTCTTCCTAAAGATGCTGTGGAACTTCCTTGTGGGCCCAGAATTCCTGCCCAAGCAGCACCTTCTCTCCAAGTGTGTGCATGGACACACTCCAAGGACAGATCTATGTCTACAGAGAAAAATATGTTTTGTTTTGTTTAACTTTTATTAAATTTATTGGGGTGACATGATATAGGTTAGTAAAATTATATAGGTTTCAAGCATACATTTCTATAATACATCATCTATATATTGCATTGCGTGTTCACCACCCAGAGTCAGTTCTCCTTCCATCACCATATATTTGATGCCTTATCCTCATTTACCATCCCCACTCCCCCTTACCCTCTGGTAACCACTAAACTGTTGTCTGTGTCTGTGAGTTTTTGTTTCAATGTTTGTCTTGTTCCTTTGTTGCTTCACTCATATGAGTGAAGTCATATGGTTCTCGATTTTTCTGTCTGATTTGTTTTGCCTAGCATGATAATCTCAAGATCCATCCATGTTGCAAATGGCAGTATTTCATCTTTTCTTATGGCCAAGTAATATTCCATGGTATATATGTACCACATTTTCTTTATCCAATCATCTATCGATGGACAGTCTTGGCCACCGTGCATAATGCTGCAATGAACATAGGGGTACGGATAAGTGTAAGAAAAATATCTTTACAGATAAGTGTAAGATAAATATGTTTTACAATATCCCAAAAATAAGGCATCAGTAAAATTATTTTTTCCAGTTGGTCCATATACACATACATGCACAACTTTTTAAAATACATCTTTGGGCTTCATACTTGATATTTTTCCATAAAATAACTGCATTGGACATGCCAGTCACTCAGTATCCCCATCTATCAGGAGTCACCCTGCCCTTGTTCAGGGGAGCAAAGCTAGCATAGGGAGGTTAAGTCACTTACCCAAGGTCATGCATCTAGTAGGTGCTGGATTCAAACTCACACACTCTAACTTCAGAATCCAGACTTTTACCCACTTCCCTATGCTACCTCCTCTCGTTTCCAGCTTATATTTCCATAAAAAGGAGATATATTTACTTATATTTTCTATTATGAAGATTTTTAAAACATGCACAGAAGGGTAAAGATTACAATGAACCTGCATGTACACATTACACAGCTTTTGAAGGACATTTTCACATACATAGAACCAGTGTTCCTTGGAACAGTTTGGGGATCTTAGACCAAGGTCAATGTGAATAGCTCATCCAGAACTTGATTAGGAGAATGTGGGAAGGCCCACCGAAGTGATGCCCAAGAGGAAGCAGACCAGACCCATAGAAGAAGCAGACAGTATATAAGACGGAATCATGGGAGTCATGAAAACCAAGGGGAATGGGAGAGAAACTGAGTTCCTGGGGGGGGCCACTGGCAGCAGATAGTGTCATACCCTTTGGTGTTGTCTCAGCTACAGAAAGCCATCTCTCCCTTCTGATTGTCCTCTCAACCCATCTTGGCACAATTTTAGCTCCAGAGTTCCCCCTGGGTGTCATGGGCACTGAGGCTGTCACAGTTGGACTTCTCCCTCTGCCCAGTCTCACTTCCATCTCCCCTTCAACAGGAGGTCATTAATCCAAGGCCACTCCTTTATAACCATCCTGCATATTAAATCATCTCAAAGTCTGCTTCCCTGGAAACCCAACCTGCAACACTCCCTTTCCCTTAAGGAAGTCCCAATGAGTCTCTGTTCCTTGCAATCCAAAGAGCATAATTAACAGAGTCACCCAGCGAGCCACCACCATAGTGGAGCTGGGATGACTACTGGATCCCATGTTTGCAGAAAACATACAGACATCAGGATAGGATAAGAGCAAGACAAAGCAAATGGAAAACACTGTTATACTACATGTGTCCAGGGAATATGTGACCCATATTTGGGGGGAAATGCAGCTTTCTTTATTTCTCTGGGAGTGCTTGGGAGCCCATTCCAGCAGATGGGGAGAAGGTGAGCCACTTAAAGGTAACTAAGTCTGTGTAGTCTCCCTGGGCTTCATTTAGCATGCTCTAGGAGAAATGCTGAGTCTTTAAGAGTTCCTTCTCTTTTCCTCCTCTCCAAGGAGACCCAAGGCCCAAGGGCTAACCAGCCTCTGTCTGTGCTACACCTGCTCTAAAGCACCTGCTGCTGTCACTCAGGGTCTGTTTTCTTGGCTGACCTCCTGATTTTGCGGATTACCTGAGATCTACTGCCACTTTCCCTAGATCCCTGGAGCCCTCTTCACAAGGCCAGTTCACCCCTGCAGTGGTGACACCCTCACCCCTACAGACAGCTGGGCACCTTCCATACCTACCCCTGGGGCCCCAGAGGGATTCCTGGATGCCATGAGCAGGTCATAAGGAGCTGGGCACTCTCTAAGGCCAGACTGCCTCATTTTTGTGATGGCACTTTTTTTTTTTAATATTCATATCTTCTTGTTTTTCTAAATGTCAGAGTTCTCGGTCAGACTTGAAAACATTTTAAAACAAATCCTTGGCAACCTCCAAATTATTCCTGGTGACCTTGATATCCCTCTGACCATAATCTTGGGACCAGAAGGGCATACAAAAAGTCACCTTTTGTAATGGGTTGTTGTTGTTTTTTAAAGATTTTATTGGGGAATTGGGGGAGGGGAACAGCGTTGGGGAATCGGGGAAGGGGAACAGAGAAGTTGCTGTCCTTTTATTCTTCAGTCTAGTTCTGGAGGACGTTGCTTCACTGGCCCATGTTGGTATCGTCATTGCGCTCTTCCCGGGTGAGGCAGATCGGTCGCCGGCCTCTGGATGGTCGCTCACCGCGGCTATTGGCAGCTCACGTTGGCTGCCAGCCACTCACACTGGCTGCCGGCCACTCACTGTAGCCCATGGCAGCCCACTGCAGCAGGGGCTGCAGCCTACACCATCGCCGGGGCTCACAGCCCAGCTCCAGGTGGAGCTGTTGTTAGCTGTAGAGGGCAGTGTCACTGGCCCTCATATGTGGGATCCGAACCGGGGCCGCTGGCGTCCCAAACCAGCTCTTAACCAATGCGCCACTCGGCCAGCCCTGTGATGGGTTTTTTGATGTGTCAACTACTTACACATTATATTAAACACACACACACACACACACACACACGACAGGTGGTATGATAAATGTCATAGAAGAATTATTAAGATGGGTGAGGCTCTGGATACATAAGGGGAGATATTTAGCACAGAGCCTCGCACATTGTGTTAGTTATTTCTGTTAATGTCACTATGTCACCCAAGCTAGCTGGAGACCTCTCTGTTTCACCTACTACATCCCATCCACAACTGTTTATTTTCTATGGTGACTAACTCTCAAATTCTTCAGTTTTTTATCCCCGCTGACACTCTGTGAGACTGACTCTCATTATCACTTACCCGTATCATAGCAATCATTTTCTACCCTCCCTACACCCATCAAATCCGTCGACATCATGATAACCGCAAACACATCCATAGCCTTCACTATGTGCCAGATGCTGTTCCAAGCACTTTGCAACCACAGGAAGTGCATACTATGGTTGTCATCACCATTGTACAGATGAGGACACTGAGGCACAGACCAGCCTCTACTACCCCTCTTTGCCTACTTCCTTGTTCCTCCATGCCTCACTTCTGTTGAGATTTATACCAACATAGCTTTAAATCCCAACTCTGTCACTTAGGACTGTAAGATCTTGGGCAAATTCCTTCAGTTCTGTCTTAGTTTGGACGCCATAAGAAAACACCATAGACTTGAGGGGCTTAAACAACAGAAATTTATTTCTCATAGTTCTGGAGGCTGGGAAATCCAAGATCAAGGTTTCCACTTTTGGTGAGGCCCCTTTTGCTGGCTTACCAACTGCCCCCTTCTCACTGTGTGCTCAACATGGTTTTTCCTCTGTGTGCATGTGGAGAGAGAGAAAGAGAACTCTCATATCTCTTCCTCTTCTTGAAAGGGCACTAAACCCATCATAAGAGCTTCACCCTCATCTAAACCTAATTACCTCCCAATGGCCCCACCATCTAATAGCATCACATTGGGAGTTAGGGCTTCACCATATGTATTTTTCAGGAATGCAAACGTTCAGTCTATAACAAACTCCCCTTGTTTCTACGGCAATAAATGGGACTAATAGTACTTTCTCCCAGAGTTATCATAAGAGCTCCACAACCTGGGAGTAGTTGTCATTATTGAAATAGCACAAGTAAAACATATAAGACCAACCCTGCCACATTGTAATGATCCCATAAATAGCTATTGTTACTAGTGGCATTACACATTCTTTAACTCAACTCAGCATCCACAGCCATGTGGATCAGCGAACACCACCACTGAATCTGGTGTAGACTTGTCCTGTTGGACCCGTCACACATCATCACATCTATTTATTTGTGTCTGTTTCCCATTACAGACCATGAATATCTCAAGTCACAAGGTCACAGGCCAAGATACCTTGGAATTCCCTGCACTTGGCCTTGTGTCCAGCATCTGATAGGCACCCAGGAAATGTTTGTTGCATAAATACATGAGCAAATGAAAGAATGAACCAGGTCAAGTGAAACTCAAGACTCCCTGGTGAGAACTCCCTAGTTTACTCAACTGGTTACTATATTGTTACGTGCTTTGGGGACAAGAACTCATATGTTTTTGTACCAGTTTACAGAGGGCTGAATCAGAGTTCCTGTTCCAGGCCAAATTCACTACCTGCACTGTCATCTGATTTAAATGTTAATGGGTGTTATGGGATGAATTGTATCCCCTCAAAATTCATGTTAAAATCCTAACCCTCAGTACCTCAAAATGTAACCATATTTGGAGATAAGGCCTTTAAAGTGGTGATTAAGTTAAAAGGAAACTGTTACGGTGGGGCATACTCCAGACTGACTGCTGTCTTTATAAGAAGAGGCAGTTTGGACACAGAGAGACAAGCAGGGATGTGCGTGCACAGGACAACCATGTGACACAGCAAGAAGGCAGCCATCTGCAAGCCAAGGAGAGAGGCCTCAGGAGAAACCAAACCTGCTGACACCTTGCTTTTGGAGTTCTAGCCTCCAAAGCTGTGAAAAATAAATTTCTGTTGTTTAAGCCACCCAGCCTGTGGTATTTTGTTAGGCAGCCCAAGCTGACTAATAATACTGTGGGCGAGGCCTCATCCCTGCCACTTCTGTACCTGGAAGCTTCTCCCAACTCCTTGGCAAAACTTTTCCAATCAATTCCAGATATTATCTGATCTTAATTTCAGGATTCGGACATTTTCCTCCACCCATCATCACCACCTTTAAAACGACCCTGTCCTTCAACATTTCCAGAAACTTCTTTGGAAACATTAACATTAATCGCGGGAGCATTTGTTGGGTGGCCTGAAATAACAATAGAACAATACTGAGGCTAGCTTAGAAAATACTACAGTGGAGTAGTAGCATAGCGTAGGGAAATTATAAAAGCCCAAGTAGTTGAATGGCTCCCCTCACATAATACATCTCACCTACAAAATGCTTTCACACGCCTATCTCACTGATCCTCGTGACAGCTCAATTATTATCCCCATGTCTTAGATGAGGAAATTGAAGTTCAGAGATGTGAAGTGACTGCTGGGGCCCCAGAGCTGCTAGGTAATGGTGCCAGCATGTGGGCCCAGGTCCCCCCACCCCATGAGCTTTCCGAGGTGCTTCAAAAATATGTCCACATTTTAATTAGAAAAGGGGGCTTTCGGTGGTTAAGCGCTGGCTTACGAAGCCAGCGGCCCTGGTTCGGTCCCACATATGAGGGCCAGTAACACCGCCCTCAAAAAAAAAAAGAAAGAAAATGGGGCTTTGCCTGAGACCACAGTTACTACACACTCCTTCCTGAAGATGCAATGATAGTAAGTAAAACCCTTTTTCTACTAGGCTGTTGTAAATTAATACACCCTCCCCAATGAGTTGGTGATTGTCTGTTCATAAGGCTTAACTGGAGGGAAGCATAGAAATTTGGCTCCAAGCCAAAGAGCAACACATTGCATAAATGAGGCAGAAAAAGAATACGATTTCTGAAATGAGCAAATTAACTAAAAATAACATGGCAATTTTACATATTCTTTAAGAAAGAGGATTTTAAAAATGTAGTATGCAGGAGCCATTTAATTTTATGCAAATTAAAAAGAAGTCAGAAATGAATGAAAATTGGTGAAAACTACAAAAATCACTAAAGAAACAGTGAGAACATACACTACACAGACACTTGCACAGGTTTTGTTTAATTCCTTTGCAGCATTGTTTGTAGTGGTCCCTTCCACAGACCCAGGCAAGAGAGACTGGCACTTTAGAGGACCTCCCTCCATAAAGAAGCACCATGCAGGCCCTGGGCACAGGCTTCCTCTGCTCCATATCCTGGAAGCAAGGGGTGATGCACCTCAGTGGCAGAGAGGTCCATGGGCTGTGCTGCTGCCAGCACCAACGATGATATGCTTCTGTGTTTAGGGGAGGTTGGAGGGACAAAGCACTTAGCTAAGCACATCTGTCACTCAACCCTTTTCTCTCATAGATTTTTTTTTTTTTTTTTTTTTTTTAGGGCAGTGTCACTGGCCCTCATATGTGGGACCTGAACCGGGGCCGCTGGCTTCCCAAGCCAGCGCTTAACCACCGTGTCACTCGGCCAGCCCTCTCATAGATTTTTGCATAGCCAGAATCCCCAGTTGTACCAGGTGCCAGTGTTCTTGCTCCTTTTTCTGTTGCAGCCTGTACCTCCAGAAATTAGCACAGGAATTCCTATAGCTACAGTCATTACTTACAGATTAGCACAGTATTCCCAACAGTTGCGTAAGACAGCTAAAGCCTATTTTGCAGTCATAAATAGCTCATATTATTCTTTAATTTGCGCTCGTCAGTCTGAACATAACATACACGAAGCAAAATGCATAGTATTTACATTAGCCATGAGATGGACACTAAATGATAGAACTGCAGAGTTTAATTTTTCTAAAATCATTCATTGAATTTAATTACATCTACAAAAGGTTTAAATATTTTGTTTTTAAATAATGTTGGTTTACAATTTTGAAATTCATTAATATTTATATTTTGCTTTATAATACTAGATAATGTGAATATTTTAGAAGAAAATAGCTTTCTCAAAATATGTGAAATTTATTTTAACTTTTTTTACATAATTGAATTCACACTTTTTTATGAAAATACAGTTGATTCCCCATTATTCTTAGATTCCATATTTGCTAATTTGCCTACTTGCTGAAATTTACTTTTAACCCCATAATCAATAATCACAGGTATTTTGTGGTCACTTGAGGACATGCACAAAGTGCCCAAAAATTTGAGTCTCAACACACATTCCCAGCTGAGGCCAAACAACGCAACGTTCTACCTTCACATTTCAGATCTCATGCTACAAACAAGCGTCTTTTTGCAGTCTATTTAATATCCTGTTTTTCTCACTTTTATCGGTGATGTCACTGTTTAAAATGGCCCCAGGTGTTGTGCAAAGTGCTATTTACTGTTCCTAAGCGCAAAAAGACTGTGATGTGCCTTACAGAGAAAATGCATTTGATAAGCTTTGTTCAGGCATTTTATAATGTTGGTTGTATGGTTTCAATGTTAATGGACCAACAATACATCTAAATAAGGTGTCTTTCAACTTTCAATAGAAACACACATAGAACAACGTTATGTATTGATCAGCTGAAGAAAATGTTGTGACCAGATGCTCTCAGGAACCTAATTTTGTATTTCCCCAAGGAGCAATGGTTTAGGATTTGCTAATTCAGCATTGGCGGAGACTTAATAGAACATAACTACCCTGAATAACAAAAATCGACTGCATAATCAAATTGTGTACACATTGAATACAAGTACACTTTATTTTTTAATTATTTAGATCATTACGATCCATAGAACAGAAGTTTTGTGAAAATATTGATAACACAATTATTAATTATGTTTAAGTGAAAGCAAAAAAAAAATTGTGGAACAAATTTCTAATAATTTATGAAGCATGTATGTCTTTATTGATCGTTCTTTCAAACATTCCCAGCTCATCAGTAGAACACCCAGACCTGCAGAATACTTACAAAATTCAGTCATCTGTGTTATTTTGCCCACTTTCACTCATACAAAAACCATCTCTTCACATTTTTTAAATGTGTTATGAAACTGGATCTGTTATGCAGAAGGTTAGAATGTGTTTCATTTAACAATATGCTAGCTAGCTTTATAACTTAAATATTTAGACATGTGGTATGTGAATCTCCATTTGTACTCTTGTCCTGAAGCCTGCAAACATTAGGGGTGGTAGTTTGTGGTCGCAAACTGCTGAAAACAATAGCAGTGTAGATCAATATAATATTAATAACATATGACACATCTGTATAATAGAATCACTTGCAACCTTTAAGAAGAAAAAGAAAATATAGTGGACTTGGAACTAAATGGCTGAGATTCAAATCCTATCTCTACTACATACTAGATATGTGACCATAAGTTATTTAACCTCTCTGTGCCTCAGTTTCTTCATCTGTAAATAGGGAAATACTAGTACTTTGCTCATAGGGTTGTTATGAGATTAGAGTCAATACATGTAAAGTGCTTAGAATAGTGAGGGACACACAGTAATTGTATATAAATTTTGCTATCAGTATTATTATGTTCATTATTTGCATTGATATGATATAATCACCAAGATGTAGTAAGAAAAAAGTACAGTGCAGTGTGTATTCATACACTATCATTTGTAAAAATAAATTTTAAAAATGTGTATCTACATATATGCTTGTATCTCACATATGCTTTCAAGCACATATACCTGAAAGAGTACACAAGAAATTGGTCACAGTGATTGCTTCCAGGAAGGGAAATGGGAGATCTGGGGCTTGGAGATAGGTGAGAGATTTTATACTGTGTGTTCCAATTACTCTGCATAACAAATCACCCCGAAAAACTCAGTGGCTTAAAACGACAATCACGTGTAAGATTCGCCGTTGCTGTGGGCTAGGAAAGCTGACAGAGCCCAACAGAAATGGCTCATCTCTGTTCCACAAATGTCTGTGGTCTTTACTCTCTCATTGCTCTTCTTTTTTAATTTTTTTTATTTTTTTAAGATTTTATTGAGGAATTGGGGAAGGGGAACAGTGTCAGGGAATTGGGGAAGGGGAACAACCAAGTTGTTGTCCTTCAATCTTAGCTGTGGATGGCACAGCTAGCTCAGCTCCAAGTCCAGTCACCATCCAGCAGCCTGTCGGCAGTTCAGGGCCACTCAGCTCAAGGTGCCGTGTTCAATCTTAGTTGCAGGTAGGCACAGCCCACCATCCCATGTGGGAGTCAACCAGTAACCTTGTTGTTAGGAGCAAGTGATGCTCCTAACTGGTGATGGCTCTCACCAGCTGAGCCATCCTGCTAGCTTGGGTGCAGCTCACTGGTCCATGTAGGAATCAAACCGGCGACACTGTTGCTCAGAGCTCGCACTCTTAACCAACTGAGCCACTCAGCTGGCCCTCATTGCTCTTATTTCATTTGGCCACTATCTTAGGTTGAGTTTTCAGGTCGGTGTCCCCCACTTAACTGTATGAGCCTTCGGAAGAGGAACCACAGCTTATCCATCTCGGTATCACTAACAGGGCATAGCATAGGCACTCAGAAAAATCCTGGTAGAAGAATGAAGAAGGAAGAATATATGTCCTAATTTTCCCTAGAGTCCTTTTATTCTTCATTTCTTAATCCCAGGTATGCCCCCCACCTCTTCATTGGCTAATAGCATGCCACAGAGATTTAAATTACAATCCAAGAAACAAAGCCTTATTTGTTCTTAGGTAGACATATCTTGTATCTGACCAACTTTTCAAAGAATTTTATCAACTCAGAGCACTAGTGGTATAAGCTGAATGTTTGTGTCCCCCGAAATTCATGTGTTGAAATCCTGACCCTGAAATTTGTCAGGTATTAGGAAGTGGGGCCTTTGGGAGGTGATTAGGTCACAGAGTGGAGCCCTCCTGAATGGGGTTGGTGCCCTATAAAAGAGACCCCAGAGAGCTCCCTAGGACTTCCACCATGTGAGAATACAGTGAGAAAACGGCCATCTATAAACCAGAAAGCAGCTCTTCACCAGACACTGAATCTGTCTTGACCTTGTCTTGGACTTCCCAGCCTCTGGAACCATGAAAGATAAGCTTCTGTTTATAAGTCACTCAGTCTATAGGATTCTGTTATAGCAGGCTGAATGGACTAAGACAACTAGGGAATACAGGACTGAAGCCCACCCACTGGCAAGCATGGTTCAGAGGGCAGACTTCACATATACATCAGGGGCAGTCAAGATCTCCAGGCTTTCTGTTGAAGTACACGCAAGCAGGGAGGGAAGAATGATAGTCAATTGGGAAAAATATACTTCTTAACATTAATATGAAAGAAATACACAGAGGACAGACTATTCTGTCAAAAGATATAAGTAGTAGTATCTTAACAGCTAACACCAAAATTCCACTAAGGAAAAGAATTATCTTTGGGGAAAGAGCTCCATCAGTTACTTATGGTAGAAAAGGAAGCCTGAAAACCTCCTTTCAGCAAGAACCAGGGTAGCAAAACAGAATGTTCTGCTGGAAAGAAAGAAAGGAGTTGGTGTTTCTCAGGGGATGAATGAAGAGAGTAAGGAGTAAATCAGAAAAGGAAGGAGGAGATAGAGAGACCAGTGTGGGTTTGGGGCTACCTAGGAGAACCACAGGAGGTCAATCACCCAAGGCACCAAAAGGGATTTTAAATTAAAAATACAGATTTACTCCTCCCCTTAACTCACAAACCTCTGGTAAAAGTTGTGCTGCACACAACAGTCTTACAGTTGCTGTAAAGAAGAAAGTCAAGACCAAAAGCTGTTCATGTTTGACTATGCATCAATATAGAGACACAACAATCCAGAGAGGCCAGAAGTAAACCTAAGAACAAGATATTCCTGAAAATTCAGAGTGGCCAAGACCATGGGAATGCATCAAATAGGAGTTGTAATCATTTTCATCCAGATCTTTGTCAGATCCCAGGAAGTCTGGGATCTGACAAAAGATTTCAGAAACATCTGTCTGATGGAGGTGAAAGGAGAATTTGGAAGTTAACAGGATGATTTCTGAATAACAGACACTAAGCCACTGATTGAAATGCCCTGTTAGAGCAGTGTGTAAACTGTTGGTCACAACCAATTAGTGGTTCATAAAAACAAACTAGCAGATCACAATCAGTATTTTTAACAAAATAATAAAATGGAAAGAAATAGTTCAACACTGCTAGCCATTAGGGAAATGAAATTAAAACCTATGGCTCTACATCTATTAGGAAAGCTAAAATTAAGGATAGTGACAATATCAGATACGGTGAGGATGCTAAGAAACTGTATCTTTTATACATTGCTGGTGGGAATATAAAATAGTACAGTCACTCTGACAAACTATTTGGCAGTTACTTATAAAACAAATATATACTTACCATATGGCCCAGCAATCACTCCCCTGGACATTTATCCCAGAGAAATGAAAAGTTATGTGCACAGACAGGAAAAAGAAAGAAAGAAATGTACAAAAATGTTCACAGCAGCGTTATTTTTGATAGCTAGGCTAAAGGCCAGAAATAGTAAAAATAACTATTCATACCATGGAAATATTCAGAAATTAAAATGAATGAACTACTGATACACTCAACAACTTGAATGGATCTCAAGGGTATTGCTGAGTATGAAGCCAATTTCAGACAAAATTTTAGAGATGGAGAACAGAATAGTGGTTGCCAGGGGTTCTAGGTGGGGGTGGAGCGGTAGTAGGTGATGCTCTAAAGGAATCCCTTTTGTGGTGATGGGGTAGGTCTGTATCTGGGTTGTGGTGGTTGCACAACTTTATACATGTTATAAAATTGCATAGAACTATACATACGTGCACGCACGCACACAAGTACATGTAATAATTGTGAAATCTTGAAATGGTTTACAGATTGCACCAATGTCAGTGTCCTGATTTGGATACTGCATTATAGTTATGTAAGATGTCACCACTGAGTACACAGGGGACCTCAGAATAAGTACCTTCTTTGCAACTTCTTTTGAGTCCATAATTATTTCAAAATAAAAAGGTCTTTAAAACGATAAGGACTAGAACAAAGGTTAGAGTGCATCACTCACAGTAAGAGGGTATTGTTCCGGTGAAACTTTTGTTTCATTTATGTATGTTCACATGAGCACTGAGTCACAATGTGTAATGTATTTTTAATGTACTTCTTTGGGAGTGTGGGGGGGAGTGGTCATCAAGGTCAAAAACAATTTGAAAACCACTACTTTATAGCAAGCTTGGGAAACTCAGACCTAGAAGGGCTGTCTAAACAAGTAAAACAAGCCTGGTTCATTAAGATTGTCATCACTCGTGGGCCAGCCGAGTGGCGCATTGGTTAAGAGCTGGTTTTGGGATGCTAGCGGCCCCGGTTCGGATCCCACATATGAGGGCCAGTGACACTGCCCTCTACAGCTAACAACAGCTCCACCTGGAGCTGGTCTGTGTGAGCCCCGGTGACGGTGTAAGCTGCAGCCCCTGCTGCAGTGGGCTGCCATAGGCTACAGTGAGTGGCCAGCAGCCAGCGTGAGCGGCTGGCAGCCAGCGTGAGCTGCTAATAGCCGCAGTAAGCGATCATCTAGAGGCCGGTGACCGATCTGCCTCATCTGGGAAGAGCGCAATGATGATACCAACATGGGCCAGTGAAGCAACATCCCCCGCAACTAGACTGAAGAACAGAAAGACAGCAACTTGTCTATTCCCCTTCCCAGATTCCCCAACGCTGTTCAAATTCCCCAATAAAAAATCTTAAAAAAAAAAAAACTATCCATGGGATTGGATGAAACTAATAATTTGACCATTGTTCTTTTTTTATTATTGAGATATAATTGACATATAACATGATATTAGTTTCAGGTATAAACAAAATGATTGGGTAATTGCATGTACTGAGAAATGATCACAATAAGTCTAGTTAACATCCAGCACCATACATAGTTACAAAATTTTTTTCCTATGACCATTGTTCTCAAGCAACAAATGCCAAAGAGGCTACCTGCTTCCTTAGAGATGGGCCACAGAGATGCACTGAGTGAGAATAAAGAATGTCTAGTCTACAGCCATATCACCCTGAACGCGTCCGATCTCGTCTGATCTCAGAAGCTAAGCAGGGTCAGGCCTGGTTAGTACTTGGATGGGAGAATGTCTATAAGTCCACTTAAAGTTCCTTTGTTTGGGAATTCTGCATGCTTGATATGTTTGAAATGTGTGTCTCCATAGCTAAATCTAGAAGAAATACATTCCTTTGTTCCCCAAATAAAAGTTGGAATTGGAGTTCACCATGGGTCCAAATTGGAACAACTGAATATTCCCACACTTGGGAAAAAAGTGGTACCCAGGAAGGTAACGCCTAATTAATGCTCGGCATGGCATCTGTAAAGGAATCATGTGCCAGTGAGACCTTCCATAGAGTCGATGTCTCTAGATGTCTGGATATTTTCATGCTCAAGTTTGGCAGATCCTTCAATAGTATATGACAAAGACTGTTCTAAGTCCATCCAACCCTGCTTTCTTTTAACTCCTGAACACACAACTTGCCTACATTTCCCAGCCTCCCTTGCAGTTAGGTGAGACCCTGTGACTGAGTCTTGGCCAAAGAAATGAGGGCAGAAGTAATGGGGACTACTTCCAAGCCTGGACCATAAAAACTAGAAAAGTCCTCATCTTCTCCCCTTTTCCTATCCACTAGCTGGATGGAGTAAACTTCCAGGACCTAGAAAAGGGCAGAGTGATAAGAGAAAAAGGGCCTGGGTGCCTAAGTCAATGCATGGAGGAGATCTGCCTGACCAGAAACATCAGCATATAATATTTTGCTGTACGAACTGGAAATACTCTCTTATTGCATTAAGCCACTTTGGGGGCTTGTTACAGTTGTTTGTGAAGTCAGGGAATGTTCATTGTCCTCCCTCTCCCACCATAGGTAGAATATACTTCCCCACTCCACTGATGATGGGTTTGGCCAATGGGATGTTAACAGACATGACGTGACATGACATGCTTTTACAAAAACTTCAACACTTCTACACTCTCTTGCGCTACAGCCCTCTTGCTGTTTTGCCATCACCTTAGCAGGAACAAGCTCTAACTAAATCTTTGTCCAGAGGAGGACACAGCTGAGGAGCAAACCTGGATTCAACCAGCAGCTAGGAGCCATGCCCAGCCTAGCCCAACCCAGCAGCAGCTGACCTACAGGTGAATGAGCAACAATAAACGATTGTTCTTTTAAGCAGAGTTTTGTGGTAGTTTGTTACACAGCATGTTGTGGCAATAGTTGACTGATACACTAATAAAATGTGAGTGTGGCCTACCAACAGAGCTGCCATACTAAGCTCCCACTTGATGCCTGTTCTTTATCTCATTTAAACTTTTTATACCAAAACTGTTTTACAGATTAAAAAACTGAGGTGCAGGAAAAGACTTGCCCAAGGTCACACAGGGAGTTTGGTATATCAAATTCCTCACTTTATTTCCTTCTGCTCCAAACACACTGAGGGAATGTGAGAAAAGCAAATAAAATCAGGAAGGGACCACACAGAATTTAGGATGTTTCCATCGAGTGCCACTTTAAAAGAGCTTGGTAAAACTCCTTGAAAAAAGGAAAGTTCAGGACACATCAATCACCAGCTTCAAAAGGAAAGTTCAGGACACATCAATCACCAGCTTCACCCCCACTGGATTGTTAATTTATGGAACTTATCATCTAAAGACGTTGCACAGGCTGAAAATACAGATTTTCTCAGAAAGATATAATTATACCACTTACAATGGGTTAATAAGGAAAACAAGGTTTGTAGGGATATCTTCAAGGTTAACTTCAGGGAGGAAAACTGCACCCTCGGACATAGCACCAACACCAGAGTGCCCTCTAAAGACTGCCTGCTCCCACCACCGCCCGTCAGACAGTGTTTGCAACAGGCACTTAGGGAGAACCCGCCACGACTCCTGCAGGAGCTGCCCAGCTCAGGGAAGGGAGACGACGACGAGAGGGCAACCGACCCCCAATCCGAGCACAGAGCCATGGAACGCCATCTGCTCCTCCACCCCAAGTCTCTTCACCTCTGGGATCCCCTTGGATTCTTTTGGTGGGAGACCACGCAAGGGCTCAGCCTCCAGGAAGAAAGGAAATGCAAGGAGGGACGTTCTGGGGGGGCAAAGGCAAGAAATCTGGGACGGAAGAGGGGTGTCTCCTGCAAGCAGGGGCTGCTGCAGAGCGCGCGTGCACGCCCGCACACCCACAACTACACACACACACACACACACACACCCTCCCCCGTTAGCCCACCCCACGCCCATTCTGCGGGTGAGCATCAAAGTCCCAGAGAGGGCAGTGCAGCCCCAAAAGAAAACCGAGGAGCCAGCACCCACCCCGGCGGCGCCTGCGGTCTCCACACCGGTGGAGCAAGGCGATCGGGGGACACGGCGTGCAAGGGCCGCTAGCGCCGGAAGAGCCGCACCCAGCCCGGCGGGGAGCGGGCGGAGGGCGAGGCGGGAAGCGAGCGGCTGGAGCAGCGCCCGCCCCTGGCTGCCGGCGCCGCCCCCGCTGCGGCGGGCGAGAGGCGGGGCGCGGCGCGATGTATATAAGGCGAGGGGCAGGCCCCGCTCTTTTGTCTCTTGCTGCAGCGACGCGAGCGGTGTCCCGCAACCTCGGCTCGGAGCAAAGACCCAGGTGAGCGCTGTGCTGGGTGGAGAGGCCCTTCGGGGTGGCACCGGAGCGGGGTCCCGGGCCAGCGCGCCGCCACCCAGGCGCCCTTTCCAGGCCCGGACGGGATGCCTGGCAGGCTGGCCACACCCTGGGGCTGCGGGGAGGGTTGTGCGGGACACGCCTGGGTTCGGGGCCTCGAGGCTGCTGGGAACGCCCGGCTTCAGCGCCACGTCCGGAGGCGCGGGCGGGGCGAGGAAAGGGGTTCGCCGGCCCCCCAGCCTCGGCCAATCGCCTCGGTTTGCCCACTAGGATTGTCTTAAGAAAATGGCAGACAAACCCGACATGGGGGAAATTGCCAGCTTTGACAAGGCCAAACTGAAGAAGACGGAGACGCAGGAGAAGAACACCCTGCCGACCAAAGAGAGTGAGTGCCCCACCCCCACCGCGGGCCGCAGCCCAGCTCCCCAGCCCTCCCTTCACCCCACCCTACGGATGCCTACTCCCCGGGCGGTCCCGGGCCCCGTGTCTGTTCCACAAAGCGCCTGTCTCCCCAGCCTCAAGCCTGTTTCTTAGTCCCCCAGACCTCGTGGGTCCTCACCCACTCCGGGTTTGTAAGCGCCCCGATTTGGGGGATTGCAAGGTGTTCTCACCCCCCCCCCATACCTGTTTACTGCTCTCCACCAGCCATTGAGCAGGAGAAGCGGAGTGAGATTTCTTAAGAACCTGGAGGACTCCCCACCCCCGTCATCTTGGAGACTCCAGTCGTGATGTGAAGAAGGAGCCACCTGCAAGATGGACACGAGCGACAAGCTACACTGTGAACCCGGGCACTCCGCGCCCATGCCACCGGCTTGTGGGTCTCTGAAGGGACCCCTCCCCCCCCAATCGGACTGCCAAATTCTCCGGTTTGCCCGGGGATATTATAGAAAATTATTTGTATGATTAATGAAAATAAAACACACCTCGTGGCATGGCTGGCGTGGTCTGAGTCTTAGTTGAGTATTCGTGGGCAGTGCAACTGCAGCAAGGCCCCAGGCGCAGGATTTGGAGTTCCTGCTGCAGGGAGGGGAGGAGGGCACAGATGGGCTCGCTTGGCAGGACCTTTTTTAATTTTTACCTGCTTCTCCAGAAGATCTCACGATTATTAGCTGCTTAGCTCTTCCAGTGCAATCCACGTAAAATAAAAGCCCACTTTGTCATTCCTGGAAGCTGTTTTGAAAAATGCTTTTTCAAGAAGAGCAAGGTTTACACTTGATAAGCTTTTCTGGTCCCACTGTTTCTCTCTGGCTTCAAAGATCAGGTTCACACCAGGAGAGAACAGTGATTTAAAGTCAGAAGAAAGGGGGAACAGACTAAATCTGGAATGTTGGAATTGGGCGAGGTCACAAAATCTCCAAGGGGCTTACTCTTACAACTTAAAGAGGGGGTATTAAAACAAAAACATGGGTGGGATCCAGAGGAACATCAGAACTAGAAAGAGGAGCTGTGGCCCCACAGCCTAGTTATTAACCCTAGCTCAGAACCTTCCACAAAAGCGTTAGCCATTAAAGGAAGTGGGGGCTGAGCCACCTCCTGTGCTGTCATCAGCCGGATGGGTGGGAGTGTGGAGGGTGGGAGGGGGCGGGCCCTTCCCTGGTAGCAGAACCCGGCAGGGTCACACCCTCTGGACCCCCTGGGAAGAGGGGGGATGGGCCCAGAGGGGCCTATCCTAGAGGAAGGGGAGTTCCGGGAGCTGCAGGGCATACTGGAGCAGAAGAAACGCTGGTGATTCCAGGGGTGGAATTTCCTTCTAAGGAGGGAGGAGCAGAAAGTAATTTGTCACACATTTTTGTCTGACCATAAGGATCTGGACACTGGGTGAAGGTAATTTGAATGAGGTGCAGTCCCTGCCCACAGCTACTTAAAATCCAGTGGGTGAAATTGGCAGCCACAGCAGATTAGAGCCTGGGGACACAGGCTGAGGGAGCCACTGCCTTGTTTTGCATGAAGGAGTGAGCTGTGCCATGGAGGGTAAGTGATGGGTCTGGGGAGAAGATTAAGGAAGGGAAAGACGTAAGGAGACTGCCGGGGAGGGACACTAACTTTTTACTGAGTGCTGTGAAACAGGCACTGTGTGAGGAGCTTTAATTCTCAGAAACTATTAAGTCAGTGTGGCTGTTATCCCATTTTACAGATGGGGCAACAGGCTCAAATAGACTAGGGATTTACTAAAGTCAGTGAGTAGTGAAGCCAGAATTTGGGGCCAATGGTGTGTTTTGGGGATCCTATTGCCCAAGGTCTGGGACATCTGTTGTGTCAAATGTTTCATGAAAGTTCATTACTCCAAGCATATTTATAATTGACCCTGTTGGGATCTATTGTTGAGAGGTTAAAGAAAAGGAAACAAACGACTACTGCCTTCAAACAGTAATAGTATGTTGGTGAACTAGGGCTTTAGAGGAAGATAAAGCTGGGTAGGGGGCCTGTAATATTGGGTTGTTGGAAAAGTCATGACGCGTTTTTGCAACGAACAACAGAAAAAATACATCATGACTTTTCCGACAACCCAATAAAATACAATCAGGCTTTCTGATTCCATCTTGCTCAAGCCTGCCCAGTTCACAGAACATATCGGTTAGCAACTTCTTAGCCCTGCACATAAGTATGCTAATCATTAAAGGAATCTTAACCTGCAGCCTAAGAATTACTGAAACAACCTCCTGCTTGAAACTACTTCTTCAAGGAGATAAGGGAGGTTTGTACAAAAATAATGATTGTTTATCCAAAGATTTACAGGAACCTTGTGACTGGGACCAGGACAGCTGGAGTTGGTTAACCAAAAGAGAAGTTTCACGATAGCCCCACGGACCCTTGCTGGTGTCCAGGTGTTCTGCAGTTATCAATCACCTGACCTCAATCCCCTCCTGTTTCCCCCTTCCCCTGACATAAAAGAAACCTGAATTCTGATCTCTCTCAAAATGGTTCTTGAGGACACTAGTCCACCATCTTGTCTGCTGGCTGGCTTTCCAAGTAAAATCACTTTCCTTGCCCCAACTCCTTGTCTCTCGACTTAACTGTTGTCGTGAGCAGCTTGCACTTTTACTCAATTACAAGCTAAGTGTGTTGACGTAGGGGAAGGATTGGAAATGCCACTGCAGTTTGCAATCTGATGGTCAAGAAGGATGGTCAAGAAGGGCCTGGGAGAAGGGGGCCTTGGAGCAAAGACCTAAAGAATAAAGACTATGAGGAAAAGAACATGGACACCAGGAGGCAGGAGGGAAGAGGTGCAAGGTCTTGAGGTAAGAAAGGAAGAACAAAAAGCTGGAGTGGAGTTAGCAAGGAGTAGGGAGATGAGATATGACAGGGCAGGAGATGGAGGAGGCAGATTTGAAGTCCTTGAAACTATTGCAAAGTTGGTTGATGAGGGGTCCTCTCCCCTCCCTCCTCACCCCAAGACACTTCATAGGCACCCCTCATGGTCCCGCAGTGTCCTGCCTGGGCATACCACACACAAAACCTCTTCTAGACCCAGCCTCCTCTCCAGGGTTCCATCTGGGATGCAAATCCCAGGCCTTCTTCCCTCAGATCCTACATACTTCTCACCCTCAATGGGCTCACCCCTGAGAGTAGCTTCAGAGCCCCATCTCCTGGGACCCCCATACCCTCTAGATTCCCATGACTTTCTCACCCCCTCCCCAGGAAATCATCTCTATTATGAGGTCTTGGGTGCTGATGAGAGCCTTGTTCTTCTTAAGAATTTAAGAAAAGTCTAGGTCCTAGGCTAAGAGGAGACTTGAGGATACTAACTTTTCCACTCTAAGACAAAAAGCCAATTGGATAGGGCCAGGAGAAGCTCGGGAAAGAGGATGTGGCTAGGCAAGTGTGGTGTGTTATCATTTCAAAAATCTTATCCCCCTACATTGGTTTATAAAGTAAGGCCAGCCTTCCCCAACCCACCCTGGCTCCAGAAATGTGCACATCTAGACATCTTGGCCTGACGTTAAAACCCCTGGAAGTCAGGCCCAGAAGGCCAAGCATTCTTTGCCTCCCTCTTCCCTCGCTTATCACACCTTTTCTATTCCTTGCTACCTGGGAATACTGACATTCTTAGAATGAGAGTTGTATTGAATTTGCTGATTTATGCCCTTTTTCTCTTATCTAAGAATCCAGGAACCAATCAGTCCAATCACAAAATGACTGAGGCTTTCTCTGAAGCTAAATAAAATGGTAGACTTTCTTGGGCCTGCCGAGTGGCGCGGTGGTTAAGCACTGGCTTGGGAAGCCAGCGGCCCTGGTTCAAGTCCCACTTATGAGGGCCAGTGACACTGCCCTCAAAAAAAAAAAAAAGAATAAAATGGTAGAATTTCTTTGTAAAGACGCTGTGAATTTTTGTTTTCTGATTTCATTCCTAAGGCAAGCTTTAACAATTAGGCCTCTGTGTTGTGAACAGGGCTCAGGGCTTGGGACTTTCCACTGTCTTTCTTAGGGTGGACCAGAGGGCTCAGAACCACAGAGGGTCCCCCTCCCAGTACTCCACCTCCTATTCAATAAGCATGCTGAGTGCCTGGTATGGACCACATGCTGCTCAAGGGAAAATGGATGGATGACACCTCAGGGAGCACATGGATGAAAGGAGAAGGATCACCCAACCTCTCTTCCCAATCACCCAGATGCTCTCTCACCCTTCCTCTCACCCTCAGGCAGACACCTCCTCTTCTCAGACAGTATCAGGTGCTTCGGTTCCCAGCCTTCCCTCACCTTCTCCAGTCCTTTCCCCTGAATGGGAAAAACATGCCTGTGTTTCTCCTGTCTACCCTTACTACACTCCTCAGATGTGCAGGAAAAGCTCTTCTGTTTCTCCTTTGCAACCTCATTCCACTCACAGAAGACTTGAGAAAGTGAACTGGCATCTTAAGATGCTTACCCATAGAGTTGGGAGGACTATGGGTGGAGCTGGGCCCCTTGTTAACTCTACAATCCTGACTCCCTGTTTATCCTTATGGTAATTTCTGGGAGAGGGATCATAATAAAGGGATTAGCCATCTTGGAACTGGAGTATTTTGCTGCTCGTGGCTGCCGGTAGGAGTTCTATGTAAGACATGTGCTTTCTCGAAAGGCGATGGTCGTCTTGCTGCTTTTTCTTTTACTGAATAAACCTTTTCTTTTGTGGATTACTTGGAGAGTTGTTTTTCGCCAGTCAACAGACTCTACTTCAGGTCACGAAATATGTGGGTTTTCCACAGCAAGCAATTATCTGATTCTCCAGACACCAACTGGATGTACTGCTTTGGAAAGAGATTTTACAGTCTCTAAATAAGTATTGTAAATTAATTTCATGGCCAACATATTGTACGGAGAGGCAATAAAGCAAGGCCATGATGAAGTAGGTGTCTCTGGCATCGAGTCCTGGGAAGGGTAAGATGAACTTGAAAGACATCACAGTTTGGGCCGGCCGAGTGGCGCATTGGTTAAGCGCTGGTTTTGGGATGCCAGCGGCCCCAGTTCGGATCCCACATGAGGGCCAGTGACACTGCCCTCTACAGCTAACAACAGCTCCACCTGGAGCTGGGCTGTGCTAGCCCCGGTGATGGTGTGGGCTGCAGCCCCTGCTGCAGTGGGCTGCCATAGGCTACAGTGAGTGGCCCGCAGCCAGCGTGAGCTGCTGGCAGCCAAGCGTGAGCTGCCAATAGCCGCGGTGAGCGACATCCAGAGGCCAGCGACCGATCTGCCTCATCCGGGAAGAGCGCAATGACGATACCAACAGTGAAGCAACATCTTCCGCAACTAAACTGAAGAACAAAAAGACAGCAACTTGTCTGTTCCCCTTCCCCGATTCCCCAACGCTGTTCCCCTCTGCCAATTCCCCAATAAAATCTTTAAAAAAAAAAAAAAAAGACATCACAGTTTAATAGAACCTGCGTTAGGCAAAACTTTAGAGCTAACACTAGTAGGAGCCTGAATGGAAGTACATGGGAGAAAAGCAGCTGGGCTGGCCAGGATCAACAGGATAGTTAGGATCAGCCAAAATGGAGAAGCTTCAGTTACTTATTGATTCATTGCTGTCTCCATTTATTCAACCACAATTTATTAAGAGTCTTCTAGGTCCTAGGCTAGGTAGTTCTTCAAGACAAACAAAATAGATTCTCCTGGACCTCATTCTCTCACAGGTAAGATGAACAAGTAACCTAGAGTAATGACAAAATATGGGATCATGGAATTCTGTATTCTGATTTAAAATTGAAAGGGCACTAATCTTACCTATAACCTCAGGGAAATTTCAGAACACTGAGCTCTTACCATTGGGAAATGGTACCATTGGCTTAGCCCTCGCTTTTTTTTTCAGCATTTACCCTGAATTTCCATGGCAGGCATGTCTAGTTCTGTAATGTTAAATTGATGGGTTTCACAGAAGTCAACAAGATCAGAAGGACTTGACTATTGATTAGAAGATAAAAACTGTTGGCCCATGAATGCTGTTTAAGGTTTTCAAGCATCCAAACCATAGCTAGATCCTTTGTATACATTGTGGAGAAATCCTGTTTTCTAGGAAGGCAAGATTCTGCTGAGAAAAACTCTCACTCCTGCATCAGTATAACCCCAAGACCTTCCTCTGAGGCATTTGTGGCTAAAAAGAACCTATTCTTTGAGTCACTTTTTTGTCCAAATGTTATCTTCCTGCCATGCTGTCCCTTATTTTATTTCCTGCTACTCGAATGCCAGATGATTTGATCTGACTAGTTCTTAGAAAAAAAAATTAGTAAATTGCATAATTGTATCATGAGGATTCTTTGGTTTTTGATTTTTGAAAATCTTCCCAACCCAGCTTAAGCAAAAAAAATTTTTTTCCTCATGTAAATGAGAAATCCAGAGAGTACGTTTTGTTTCAGGCATGGCTGATGGAGACAGTCAATTGATGTCACAGGGACCTAGTTTTTCTTTCCCAATCTCTCAACTCTGCTTCTTCATTCTCAGGCTGACCTTTCCCCATCATGGTGACAATACAGCTGCTGCAGCTCAAAGAATACATTCCTCCCAGGTATAAAAACAGCAGAAAAGAGAACTTCTCTTCACCTAGTTCAAACAAAACCCTGGACCTAACTGTCACTGGCCTGAATGGGGTCAGGTGCCCATACCTGACCCCAGTCTTATTGGCTAGGACAATGGTGTTAAACCTAGGTCATATGTTACCCCTGGAGTTAAGATGTGAGTCAGCCTCGCTGGGCTCACAGGGACATTGAGTGGAGAAGGAGTAAATTTCTGACTGAAAATCAGGGACTGTTATTAAGAACAGAGTAAATGGATATTAAGCACCCAAATCCATCAATGTCCACCACAGTCATGAGCTAAACTGGTATATAAAGGTCCCATCTTAACCTCTTAACCCCTGGGATCTACATGGGTTACTCTGAGTCTGACCCTGGAGTATTCATACAGACTTGAACTGATGGAGAAGAGCTAAATTCTTTGTCATCTCAGCCCTATTTTCAATGTCTTTGCCAAAAGCCAAGGCTGGGCAAGGGTCCTGAGATTAAAGACAGACAGGCAGGCAAGTAGGCAGGCAGACAGACACAGTGTGTGTGCGTGTGTGTGTGTGTGTGTGTGTGTGTGTCAGTGTTTGTATAGAAAGAGAGATTTTTAAGAAATTGACTCACACGATTGTGGGGGGTGGTGAGTCCCAAATCCATAGAACAGGTTAGCAGGCTGGAAACTCAGGCAGTTCCTCTATGTTGCAGTTTTCAGACAGAATTCCTTCAGGAAACCTCAATTTTTGCTCTTGAGGTCTTCAACTGATTAGATAAGTACCACCCACATTATGGAGTGTAATCTTTACTTGAAGTCAGCTGACTATAAATGTTAATCACATCTACAAAATACCTCCACAGCAACATCTAGGCTATTTTTGACCAAATAATTGGACACCCTAATCTAGCCAAGTTGACACATAAAATTGACCATCACAGTGTTTGAGGTTGATTTTCCATTTCATCCTCACAGACACCTGAATTCCAGCAGAATCCAGGCAACAGTCCATGCCATACCGGATCTGGCCAGCAGCAGGGAACACAGAATGCCAGCTCCCACCATCACCCAGGACCAGTGTAGAAACTATTGGGTATTCGGAAAAGTCATGACACACTTTTGCAACAGATAGCACTAGTTCATTTTTGGAAGTACTAGAGTCATTTGCATCTATGTTATTCCTATGTCATCTGACAGCTGACAGTTCTAGCTTCATTCTAAAAAAAAATTGAGCAATTAGGTTGAGTTTTGGAGATTTTACAACAAGTTGAAGATGGAAGACCAAACTGCATTTTTGCCATATTTTACTGTTTTATTCCATAAAGGGAAAAATGCGTGTCAAGCTTGTGAAAAGTTTGCATAAAGTTTATGATGACAATGTTCTACAAGAACGTCAGTGCCAATGATGGTTCACGAAATTCAGTGCTGGTGATTTTCATCTCAACAATGCTCCTCGGTCAGGGAGGCCCACCAAGGTTGATGACGACAAAATGAAGGCATTGATCAAGTCAAACCCATGTTACATGACACCAGAGATTGCAGAAACATTGAACATCCATCATTCAAGCGTTCATGACCCCCTGAAGAAGCTGGGATATGTAAGCAAGCTCCATATTTGGGTTCCGCATGAACTCAAAGAAGTTCATTTGACGGCACATGTAAACATCTGCAATGTGCTCATTAAAAGTGAGGAAAATGATCCTTTTTTGAAGCGACTGATAACTGGTGATGAGAAGTGGATTGTTTACAACAATGTGGTGTGCAAACAGTCTTGGTCCTGAGGTGATGATTCACCTCAAACGACATCGAAAGCAGAAATTCATCAGAGAAAGGTTATGCTTTCAGTGTTGTGGGATTTTAAAGGTATTGTGTTTTTCGAGTTCCTATCAGGGAACCAATCAATTCAAATGTATACTGTCAGCAATTGGACAGTTTGAACGAATCCATCATCCAGAAACATCCAGAGCTTGTTAATTGTAAAGGAGTTGTGTTCCATCGCAACAACGCGAGGCCACATACAAGTTTAATCACCCGTCAAAAATTATTGGAACTTGGATGGGATGTGTTGTCACACCCACCATACTCCCCTGGACTTGCGCCGTCAGACTTCCACCTGTTTCGCTCTCTTCAAAATTCCTTGCGTGGTCTAACGTTCAATTTAGATGAGGCTGTAAATCAGCACCTTGTTCAGTTTTTTGCAAATAAAGACAGGTCCTTCTATGAACAAGAAATTATGAAGCTCACTGAAAGATGGCAAAATGTTATCGAACAAAAAGGACAATATATCATTGATTAATCTTTGTTCTTTATGTAAATAAATTACCTTTGAAAAACATAGACAAAATATGTCATGACTTTTCCGAAGACCCAATTTTTGTCGGATGGTAGAGCAGAGAGCTGGGAGGAGACTCAGTTCTGAGCACGTGACCTCAGAGTCACTATACCAGTCCTGAGTTGCCAACTTTCAGACAACTTTATTGGGGAGAGAAATAAGTTTCTATGAGATTTAAGTCACTGGGTTTTAGAGAGTTCTCTGTTATGTGCAGCTGAGTCCAATTCTATGTAATACAAAAAAAAAAACAACACACACACACAAAGAAAATGCAACTTATTTAAGAAAAGAAGATTAACAAAGGACTAAACAATTTTTCAAAAAGAAAGCATAATTCAAGAAGATAGAAATAAAACTAGAGAGTTTTGTTTTGTTTTTGTTTTTTTTGAGGGCAGTGTCACTGGCCCTCATATGTGAGACCAGAACCAGGGCCGCTGGCTTCCCAAGCCAGCGCTTAACCACCACACCACGCGGCCGGCCCAAGAGAGAATTTTTTAACCATAAATATGAATTAGTGTTTTTTTAATCCTTGTAAAAAACTCTCAGACTGGGTCAAAACCATTTTCAATCATGTTTTTTTCAGGAAAGGTACATTTGCAACAGTTTCAGAAACGTAAGAGTAAGGTGTTAATGTCAAAGTAAAATTCAAGCCAGAAAACCGTAAACAATTAAAGAGCATTGTTTTCTATGGGCAACCCACTATTTTTAAAACATCCATAAACTTTTATATGCTGAATAACGTTACACATTTATCATATGCATGAGCATTTGCACACTGTTATCACTTACAGAGTGCCAGGCCCAGATGGTTTCACAGATTATTTCTTTCAAAACAGCAAGAAAACAATAACTTCAATACCTCACAATTTGTTTCAGTAGCTAGAAAAGGACATATGCCTACCACTACATTTTACAAAGCCAAAATGATCTTGCAAATAAAATCTACTGTCAATGCTGTTGCAAAGTTCTCAATAAAATACCAGCAAATTCAATTAGGAAGTACATTAGAATACTACTACTACTACAATCCTGCTAATTAAAGCTTGATACAGGAGGGCCAGCCGAGTGGCATGGTGGTTAAGAGCTGGCTTGATATGCCAGCGGCCCCGGTTCAGATCCCACATATGAGGGCCGGTGACACTCCCCTCTACAGCTAAGATGATGAACAACAGCTCCACCTGAAGCTGGGCTGCTGTGAGTCCCTGAGACGGCATAGCTGCAGCCCCTGCTGCAGTGGGCTGCCATAGGCTACAGTGAGTGGCCAACAGCCAGTGTTAGCGGCTGGCAGCTGGTGTGAGCTGCCAAGAGCCGCTGTGAGCGGCCGTCCAGAGGCCGGTGACCAATCTGCCTCACCCAAGAAGAGCGCAATGATGGTACCAACATGGGCCAGTGAAGCAATGTCCTCTACAACTAGACTGAAGAACAAAAGAACAGCAACTTGTCTGTTCCCCTTCCCCGCTTCCCCAATGCTGTTCCCCTCCCCCAATTTCCCAATAAAATCTTAAAAAAAAAAAAAGCTTAATACAGGAATGCAAAGATATCTCAATATCAGGAAATTTATTGTCATAATTCAACACATCAATTGGTAAAAGGAGAACATATATATATAAAAGAAAAAATATGTATCATCTTGATATGTCCAAAAGTTTGTTTTTTATGAATTTCAACAGCTATATCTGATTTTTAAAAAGCCTTGGTAGGGCAGCTGGTTAACTCAGGTGGTTAGAGTGCAATGCTCATAACACCATGGTTGCTGGTTCTATCCCCACATGGGCCACTGAGATGTGCCCTCCACAACTAGCTTGAAATAACTACTTGACATGGAGCTGATGGGTACTGGAAAAACACACTGTTCCCCAATAAAATCCTTTAAAAGTTCTTGGTAAACCAATAATACAGAAATTCTTTCTTAACAGAATATAAAAATATCTGCCCACATAAATAATGCTGAAATCCCAGAGTAATTCCCATTAAAATCAGAAAAGAAATAACGTTATGAATTAGCCTTTTAATGCAATTTAATGTTGTTCTAGCAGTCGTATCACTATAAGGCAACAAAAGGAAATAAGACATTATTACTGGAAAGAAAGGAGAAAAATATCATTATTACAGATAATTTAATCTAAATGAAGATACAGCAAATTAATGTTAGAATTATTAAGAGAGTTTGGTTAGATTATTTAGATCACAAAATCAACATAAATCAATTGCAGCAATAATCAGACTACATAAAGAAAAACAATGTCATTCATAAAGTAAAAAAACAAAAAGCCTAGCAGATTATATTGCCAATAAACTCTGGTAAACGTATTTTTCAAATTCTTAGCAACAGTATATCCCATCCTACATGCTCTTCCTCAGTGTGTCTTTGTCATTCTCCCATAAGAGGTGGAGTCCAAGTTCCTGTCCCTAGAACCTGACCTGGCCTTGTGACTTGCTTGGAACCAACAGAATTCGGAAGACTTCTGAGGCTAAATCATGTATCTCCTGCCTGATTCCCTTGGGGTACTTGTTACCATCCATATGCCATGTAAGAAGTCCAATCCCCTGAGGCTGCCAGGCTTAGCACTCCAGCCCACAGCCTCACCCCTCACTCCCCACAAGTGGGGCCCAGCCATCCAGCTTCCCCACCAAGGGGCCAGGTATGTGAGGAAGCCATATTCTAGTTGAGTACCATGGAGTGACCTCAGCTGGAGCCACAAGGAGCAGGATTGCCCAGTTAAACCTGACCAAATTCCTGACCTACAGGGTGCAAAGTGGTGCAGCCACAATGTGAAGGCTTTTCAAAAGGTTAAACATAGAACTACTATATGACCCAGTAATTCCACTCGTAGGTATGTGTATATATCCAAAAGCATTGAAAGCAGAATTTGACCAGATATTTACACTCCCATGGTCACAGCAGCATTATTCACAATAGTGTCCATTGATAGATATATGGATAAGTAAAATGGAATATTACCCAGCCATAAAAAAGGAATGAGGGCTGGCCGAGTGGCACAGTGGTTAAGCACTGGCTTAGGAAGCCAGCGGCCCCGGTTCAGGTTCCGCATATGAGGGCCAGTGACACTGCCTCAAAAAAAAAAAAAGGAATGAAATTGTGATACACGCTTCAACATGGATGGACCATGAGGGCCGGCCAAGTGGCACGGTGATTAAGCGCTGGCCTGGGAAGCCAGTGGCCCCGGTTCGGGTCCCACATATGAGGGCCAGTGACACTGCCCTCAAAAAAAAAAAAAATGGATGGACCATGAAAACATTATAGTTAGTGAAATAAACCAGACACAGAAGAACAAACATTATGTGATTCCATTTATGTGAGGTACCTAGAACAAGCAAATTCATAGTAGTACAATAGAAAATAAAACAGAGGTTACCAGGGTCTAGGGAGAAGGGATGGGAGGAGGGAGTAGTAGGTAGTTATTGTTTAATGGGTACAGAGTTTCTGTTGGGGATGATGAAAAGTGTTAGGTTTAGATAATGGTAATGGTTACACATTTTGAATGCATTTAATGCCGGTGGATTGCACAGTTCAAATGCTTAAATTTTATATTGTATACATTTTACCACAATAAAAAAGTTCCCTGATCCACAGAATACCTGAGATAGAATAAAATAGTTGTTGTTTTAAGCCACTAAATTTTGGAGTCATTTTAGGAATAAATTTAGCAAGAAATGTACAGAATACTACCAAAACTCGATAAGTGGAAATTGAGTAAGATTCTAATAAAATGAGAGATAAATTAGTCAGGGTTCTCTAGAGAAGCAGGTCTTGTTTCCTCCCCTAATTCTGTTTCTCTGGGGTCAATCCACAGAATCGCTCCTCCATTAGCTTTAGAAACCAGGTGCTGGCCCCTCCTTCCTGGGGTGGTCCAACAGGAGGATAGAATCCATCAGAATTTGCTCCCACCAGCATTGCTCACCAACACACCTGTCACCAGGACATGATTTGTACCAAGGGATGCCACTATACTTTTCATCCACCTTCTAAATAAAATAAGCAATATCTATATCAATATTTTCATGTAAATATGAGTGAACGCATCTCTCAAAAAATGTTGCCGCCTTTACTAAGCTGCAAAAACAATCTCCTTACTAGGCTCATAAATCCTCAAGGAAAATCTGTCAGTGCCTCCCTTATCGCCACCCCACAGAGCACCCTTTTCCAACTAGATTGCACCCACAGCCCCTTCTTTTTAGAACACTAGAGTTCCTACTGACAATAGAAACAAGGCACATGAATAGCCTGTTAGCCACAAATGTCCCATCATTTACTCCCAGCTTCTCTGGAGATGGATGTATCTGCTGCCATCCGAGGCCTTCCCATGGCTGCATCCCCACCTTTTACCCACAGACTCACGGTGCTGACGGGGTCTTCCCAGAACCTCCCGGTGACATTCTGAGAGGCTGTCTACCTGGTCCACCCAGACACCAGGCCTAGTCCATGACCCCCAGCCCCCTTCCCCCAAGCCAGGAGAGCAAAGAGGATCTAGGCAGCTCTAGGCAAGTGGGATTGCAGGACTATTATTTTACAGCCTAAACATCATGAAAGGGTCTGATAACTCGGGCAGCAATTTCTTGAGCCAACATCATCTATGTGGGAAGGTTTTGAGGCTGAAAGTGGCCCAGATCAGCTGTGGGCAAGAATGGGGTAGAAATGTACCTCAAGGTTGGCCTTTACTGGGCTCAAGAAGTCCAAGGGCCACGTGGAGCAAAGAGCAGTTTGAGAGCCAAGAGCGCCACAAACCTGTCCATAAACTGGCCTGCTTGTGAATGCGGCGCACCAGAAGGGTAGAGGAGCACCATGCAGTGCCTCCCCATGGGGATGTCCACAGAGAAGAGTGAACCCAGTAGCCCGCTCCATGGGAGAGCGATGACATTGCACAACTCCAGGACGAGAGGGAGCGCCATTCTCACTGAATCCAAATTGAAACTGCGTCTGTAAGTTGCGCGGTGTGGTGGTCCTGACTGTCTTAGTCTTTGAGGTCCCCACACCCAGTGGAGGAGAGGACCACACGTGAGCTGGATCTTGAATGATGTGGGGAAGGGGCGAAAGGGCCTTTTCTGGACAAAGAGCATGCGCCCTGGACAAAGGTTGTAGGGGGGCTTGGCATGTTGCGCCTGGCTAGGGCATAAGGGCATGGAGAGAGGTGGGAGATGAGGATGAAAAAAAAAAGGCAGGAATAGCTGTGAAGGTTCCCCAGAGCCATGCTAGGAGTTTGGGGTCATCATGAACCAGGCATTTTAAATAAGTCACTTACACATGTGTGCTGTTAGGCCAGCACAGTGTTTTAAGAAATTTTGAATTGGAATGCCTTCAAGAGGAGCTTGGCTCACACCAGACCCCATCACTCCCTGTAGTCTGTAATTACCCCTAGCTTCACCCATCTGCATCACATCTCCCGCCCCTGGAGCATGTGGGCTTATGACCTTGCAAGGTTATGGGGTGCTGGTTCCAGATAGCACACTTAGGAGCTGGCAGAATAGAGAGGCATGCTTGCCAACGACAAGGAGGCATGTGACATCAGTCTCCATTCCTTCCCACTGGATGATTTGGGGAGTGAGATCCCCTACCCCATAATCATCATCTGTATAATGGCATGAGGTGCCCAGGCCCCCAAAGGAAAGGACCCTTCCATGGCCCCAACACAGAGTACTACAGGGTCAGCTTTTCTATTCTTGCTTCAGATAAACACTGTCTGGGCTGCTCCTATTTCAAGGATTGCCTCTTCCTCCCTAGCACAGGAAGTCCATTCTCTGTGAGTCTGTCCTCTCTCAGAGGAACACTGGATATTTCAGAGGGAGAGCAGACTTCTCACATGCAGGATTAGAGGACACCAAGGAACTCAAACCACTAGCCTGCAGGCAGCCATACGCAGGTTCCAGATACAGGAAGGCACAGGTTGAAGCTACTTTGCCCAAGACCAGACCTTGGAAGGGGAAATAAGCGTCATCTGGTGGCCATTTCTGGTGTGGCAGCAGAGAACTAGAACGCATTTTATATTTTGTACTGACTCTGTTCCATGCCTTTGAACAAAGCAGAAAAAATCTGGAAAGTATTATAGTACCTAAGGGCCACATCAGACCTGGAACAAATTCAAAATACTCCCTCCTCTCTGGCCATAACTGACTTCCCCCCGTTCTCCAAACAGGTTGCACATTCCCCGCTAATATTCCTCTGTCTGAATTCCCTTTCCTCCCTCCTGGCAGAAGCCTGCTCATCTTTGGAGACAAAGCTCGAAGGCTATCTCTTGCCTGTTCCTATGTAGTAATGTCTTCCTCCTGTGCTCTCCCAGCCTCAGCCAAACCAGTCCTGCACTCATGGCTCTGTGGGGTCATGCCTTGGTTCTGTTACTGTCTCCTACACCATGTGTGGGCTGCTTAAGGAATTACTTACTTCCTTCTTTTGATATTAGAGTGAGCCCTGCAGGTCAAGTGCCACGAGGCACGGAGGAATGAGATGCCAAGTTCTTTTTGGTGTACCTTCTGGATTCAACCACTGAGGGATAGAAAGGGCCCAGGAATGCTGAGACTGGATCTTATTCCTGAGTCCTGCAAGCCTACCAGAGGTAGCAGGGCTGGGGGTGGAGGATCCTTTGTGAGTTCTTGACCACCATCTGTTCCTTCCCAGTTCTTGCAGAGCTTCCTCCTGCTTTGACTCAACTTTAGAGTTAAGTTTGGGCTCTCAGGAGGTCCCTTATTTTCCAGAGAGTCTCCCTACCAGCAGATCCTTGCACTCTACTCTCACAATTCTTGCTCAGCACGCTACAGCTTGTTTACAAAAGAACTGCCCTTTAGGCTCCAGAGTTCAGGATAAGTAAAAGGAGATACAGTGTTCCTAAACAAGATATTTAAAAGATCCTCTGGGGCTGACCGAGTGGCTCAGTTGGTTAAGAGTGCAAGCTCTGAGCAACACGGTTGCCAGTTCAATTCCCCTGAGGGCCAGTGAGCTGTTCCCGCACTGAGCTGCTGCTGAGCTGCCAACAGGTGGCAGGATGGCTCCGCTGGTGAGAGCATGTGCTTCTAACAACAAGGTTTCCAGCTGGACTCCGACATGGGATGGTGGGCTACGCCCACCCTCAACTAAGATTGAACACCGCACCTTGAGCTGAGCAGCTGCGAGCTGTCGACAGGAAGCCAGATGGAGACTGGACTTGGAGCTGAGCTAGCTGTACCCTCCACAACTAAGATTGAAGGACAAAAACTTGGCTGTTCCCCTTCCCCTATTCCCCAACACTGTTCCCCTTCCCCAATTCTCCAATAAAATATTTTTAAAAATCAAAATAAAATAAAAGATCCTCAAATTAAAGTGTCAGAGAAGCCTCCAGGGCGTCAGCTGGGTGTCCTGTGGGTCTGTTGTTCTCCTTTCCAAATTGCCTTTCCACCCACACTCACACATTTATATTGGGCACCTGTCAACACAAACCTGATTTGAATGGGTAAAATGTTTATGTGTCCCAGACACATGGGTCCATTACGTCGCCTTCCCTGCTTACCACCACTAGCAGGCAGACAGGAGGGCAGGTCTGAAGGCATGTTGGAAGCAGGTCTGAAGCCTATGATCACACCCCATGCTGCTTTAAGAGGACAAGATGCCATGGATATGTCTTAACTAAGGATTCTTATTTAAGGATTATAAAGTTTGCTTGGAATAATTGTGTTTGCTGGTGCTTGAAGTTTTCTCCCTGGCCAACGTTCTTTTTCTTACTTTTTTGTCTTGTTGTGTTGTATATATTTTTAAAAGTCACCTTAAATCTATTCTGGGACAAAATGGGTTATACATATATAGGTATGTGTACTCAGAGGCTTGCAAATCAGAGGTCTATGGAATTCAGTGAGGGAATGAAATCTTCAAGTTGAACAGGAGAGAGGGGCAGATGAGTAAGGAGAGTAGTGTTCAGGTCAGTGAGGCGGGCAAACAGAAGCAGCGCAGTCAGAACATAAGGCAGGCATTGCTGTTCAGAGGCTGCTTCAGCCAGGGCTAATGGCAAAATAGACAAACACTGATAAGGCACCAGTGGAAAGGAGGATACTGAGTCAGCTGCTGTTAAAAAGAAAAGAAAACATACCAGGTTGGTCCAAAGTCCACGGTCAAGTATGTCTCCAACTCACACATATTAAAAAATCTAAATGTGGAAACAATTGCCAGGTATAATGTTAGTGTTTTCTAAATAAACATTTTCATACATAATGTTTTGTGTAGAAAACTTGGTTTAGAAATATTTTAGTATTTAATACCAAAAACCACATTCCAATTTTTTAAAAAGAATGCTTTTGCCATCAAATTTGTTAGCAAAATGCACCTTGAGAATAACTCATACTAAAATAAAAGAATAACTACATACTAAAATAAAAAAGTTATACAAGCAAAACCAGTCAACAACAAAAACAAAAAAGCCCTCAATTTTCTTTTTTTTTTTAGAGCTGCACACTAATGTGTGTAGTAATAACATGATGTTTGGGATTTGCTTTAAACTACTTCCACAGAGACTAAAAGAAGAAAAATTAAAAGGAGGGGACAAGGCCAACCGAGTGGCGCATTGGTTAAGAGCTGGTTTTGGGATGCCAGCGGCCCTGGTTCGGATCCCACATATGAGGGCTAGTGACACTGCCCTCTACAGCTAACAACAGCTCCACCTGGAGCTGGGCTGCGAGCCCCAGCGATGGTGTAGGCTGCAGCCCCTGCTGCAGTGGGCTGCCATAGGCTACAGTGAGTGGGCGGCAGCCACCGTGAGCTGCCAATAGCCTCAGTGAGCGACCATCCAGAGGCTGGCGACTGATCTGAGTCATCCGGGAAGAGCGCAATGATGATACCAACATGGGCCAGTGAAGCAACGTCCTCCACAACTAGACTGAAGAACAAAAGGACAGCAACTTGTCTGTTCCCCTTCCCCGCTTCCCCAACACTGTTCCCCTCCCCCAATACCCCAATAAAAAATCTTTTAAAAAAAAGAAAGGAGGGGACAGACAGGCAAAACAAATGTGAGAAAATGTTCATATGCACTGAATCTGAGCAACAGGTAATGGGGATTCTTGTTCTAGTCTCTGAACTTTTGAATATGTTTGAATGTTTTCATTTAAAAATATGAAGATTTTGGGCCGGCCAAGTGGTGCAGTGGTTAGGAGTGGCTTGGGATACCAGTGGCCCGGGTTCGGATCCCACATGTGAGGGCCAGTGACACTGCCCTCTAAGAAAAAAAAAAATTTTTTTTTTAAATGAAAAATATGAAGACTTCCAGTTTCAGCTCCAACATATAAATAGCTTAGAAACTGTCATTGCCATCCTTACAGCAAGAAAAAAGTAAACAAACTGAAAATGAACATTTTTTTAGATTCATCAGAAATGAAGGTGACAGGGCAAATCTCCATGATGAAAACTGGCAAGAGGTGACTAGAGACCTCAAAGCCATGATCAGCTTAGCTGCAGCAGATGCTGTTGGAGCCATAAACTGGTAGGAACACCTAAGTTATTTTGATGAATAGCTCAAAGCTAGGTGTGGACTAGCTTGAGGGTGAGAAACCGCTGGGGGTTAAATCTTAGGGCCCTCACATTTTCATGAGTTTTACCACCAGGAACCCCATCCTGTTCTCACAGTAAAGATCCAAGAAAAATCTCCTCATGTTTCAGGTAGGGAGAGGGTCATTTTGAAATATGCCCAAAGTATTCTCCATTATTAAAACCTGCTCATGAATAGAACTTACTGTACCAGAGCCCAGCTGATTTGGTGGCGACAGGGTGGGGGGGGGGAAATTAGGCAACTCTATCCCCCTCGAGCCTTCCTGTTTCAAGTAAGGAGAGTAAAAAAGGCAGTGAAACACTTCTGAAAGTCACATTCCAGGTCCAATATAAAAAACTGAGATTTAATCAAAACATTACAGAATGCTTTTATTCCCAGTACCTTAATACCTCTTCAACAGGACTTCAGTATAATAATAGTAGATTACAGCTGAGATGGTTGCCACAGACAGACTCTATTTAAGAAGGACTTCTTGGAGGTAGAAGCAATTGAAATGTCCATCAACAGATGAATGAACAAAGACAAATGTGGCATATAGATACAGAGGGTGCCAAAAAAATGTATACACCTTTTAAGAAAGGAAAACTGTATTAAAATTGTAATACTCAATATATACCAATAACAAAAGATGAATACAAGTCACGTTTGACTTCTGCAATTACAATAAGTGCTCAAAGTAGTTACCATCAGCGTCCAAACACCTCTGATTACGGTGAACTACTGCTTGAGCAACGTTGACCGAGTGTCCACTTGTACACATTTTTTTGGCACCCCGATACATGCAGGAATTCCTGACATATGCTACAACATGGATAAACCTTGAGGAAATTATGTTAAGTGAAGTAAGTCCATCACAAAAAAACAAATACTGTATGATTTGACTTATATGTGGTATCTAAAGTAGTCGAACTCCAGGGCCGGCCGAGTGGCGCATTGGTTAAGCGCTGGTTTTGGGATGCCAGCGGCCCCGGTTCGGATCCCACATGAGGGCCAGTGACACTGCCCTCTACAGTTAACAACAGCTCCACCTGGAGCTGGGCTGTGCGAGCCCCGGTGATGGTGTGGGCTGCAGCCCCTGCTGCAGTGGGCTGCCATAGGCTGCAGTGAGTGGCCCACAGCCAGCGTGAGCGGCTGGCAGCCAGCGTGAGCTGCCAATAGCCGCAATGAGCGACATCCAGAGGCCAGCGACCGATCTGCCTCATCCGGGAAGAGCAATGACGATACCAACCGTGAAGCAACATCCTCCGCAACTAAAACTGAAGAACAAGAAGACGGCAACTTGTCTGTTCCGCTTCCCCGATTCCCCAACGCTGTTCCCCTCCACCAATTCCCCAATAAAATCTTTAAAAAAAAATAAAATAAAAAAAAAAAATAAAAAAATAAAGTAGTCGAACTCCAAATAAAATTTTAAAAAAATAAATAAATAAAAAGGGGCTGGACGAGTGGCACGGTGGTTAAGCGCTGGCTTGGAACGCCAGTGGCCCTGGTTCGGATCCCACATATGAGGACCAGTGGCACTGCCATCAAAAAATAAACAAATAAAATTAAAAAATTAAATAAATAAATAAATAAAATAAAGTAGTCAAACTTATAGAAATACAAAGTAGAATGGTGGTTACCAGGGATTGAGGGGCATGGGAGGTAGGAAGTTGTTGCTCAGTGGATGTAGTTTCAGGATGGGGAGGTTCAGGGGGTCAGTTGCATAACAATGTCTATGTGATTGACAATATTGTACTGTAGACTTGGAAATTGTTGGGAGGGTGAATTTTATATTATTTGGGGTTTTGCCAGATTTTTTAAAAAAGGAATTCTTGGAAAAACCTAAAGACAACAGGGAAGGAAAAAAATAAGAAAACTAGAGAAAATTGAAGACTATGGCACCTGCGGCTATAGAAGGAAAAAGAATCACAAACGAGAAGTCTGTATTGTGAGAGAAAACCACAGGTCCAAAATAGCATCACTGGTTCAAAAAGCTCATGATATCAAAGCTAGATTTAATACCTGATCTAATTGCAGTTTCAGCCTCTCCCAGAAACATAATCTTAATCAATCAGTCTAGAATTTTCTGGTCAGGCACCAGTAATCTGTTACCCCGGCCCTCTCCATCCCCATTAGAAAGAAGAGGAAGTTTGTTTGATAAAAACCCTTGCTAGTCTCTTTCCTCCCAAAGATGTCTTGGTCTAAAAATAATCCTGTCTTTTCTTTTGTTAATAGCTCCTTTGCCCCACCCCTCTTTCTATAAAAATCTTCCAATTTGCACAACCCTTGGGAGCACCTTCTAGTTACTAGATGGGACACTGCCCAATTCATGAATCGCTTAATAAAGCCAATTAAATCTCTAAATTTACTTGGCTGAAGTAATGTCCAATGAAATTATTCTTCAAAAGTGAAAGAGAAGGGCCGGCCTAGTGGCTCAGTTGGGTAAAATCTGGCTCAAGAGTGAGAGCTCTGAGCAACAGGGTCTCCGGTTCAATTCCCAGCCCAAGCTGAGCAGCCACTGAACTGCCAACAGGTGGCAGGATGGATCAGCTAAAAAAAAAAAAAAAAGTGAAAGAGAAATAAAAGATTTCTCAGACAAAACCTGAGAGAACCTGTCATTCATAGACCTGTTCCTTGTTTTAACAAGAAATGTTAAAGTTCTTAAGAGAGAAGGAAAATTACAGAAATCAGAAAATCAGGTCTAGGGCCAGCTGAGTGTCGTGTTGGTTTGGAATGCCAGCTCTGAGCAGCAGAGCCCCCTGTTGAGATCCCACATGAGGACCAGTGACTCTGTGGCCTCTACAGCTAAGATGGTGAACAACAGCTTAACCTGGAGCTGGGCTGCCATGAGTCACCTGTGACAGTGTAGCCTGCAGTGGGGCTGGCTGGCAGCTGGTGTGTGCTTTCATGAGCTGCCGTGAGCCACTGCGAGCAGCCACTGCGAGTGACTGCCTCAACCGGGAAGAGCGCAATGATAATATCAACATGCGCCAGTGAAGCGACGTACTCCACAACTAGACTGAAGAACAAAAGGACAGCAACTTGTCTGTTCCCCTTGCCTGATTCCCCAACACTGTTCCCCTCCCCCAATTCCCCAATAAAATCTTTTTTTAAAAAAATCAGGTCTAAATGAAGAAAAAGAGTGTTAAGGAATAAATTAAGGTAAAACAAGATCTTTTATTTTTCTTATTCTTTTTTTAAAATATTTTATTGGGGAATTGCGGGAGGGGAACAGTGTTGGGGAATTGGGGAAGGGGACCAGTCAAGTTGTTCTTCAATCTTTGTTGTGGAGGGCGCCAGTCGCCATCTGGCTACCCATCAGCAGCTCGTGGCCTCTAAGCTCAAGGTGCTGCATTCAATCTTAGTTGTGGGTGGGTGTAGCCACCATCCCATGTGGGAGTCGAACCAGCAGCCTTGTCGTTAAGAGTGCACACCCTATCCACTGAGCCATCTGGGCAGCAGCTTAGCTCAAGGTGCCGAGTTCAATCTTAGTTGCGTAGCCCACCATTGAACAGGCAATCTTGTTGTTACACCAGCTGAGCCATCCTGCCACCTGTTGGCAGCTCAGCGACAGCTCAGCTCGGTCTCAGCATTCACTGGCCCACGTGGGAATCAAACCGGCAGCCCTGTTGCTCAGAGCTCACGCTCTAAGCCAACTCTTAACCAACTGACACACTCTGCCGGCCCCTATTTTTCTTATTCTTTTTTTTTTTTATCTGAGCCATCCTGCCACCTGTTGGCAAGTCAGCTGCAGCGCAGCTCGGGCTGGGCATCGAACTGCTGTTGCTCAGAGCTCAGCCTGCATTCTTGAGCAAGCTCTTAACCAACTGAGCCACTCGGCTGGCTCTATGTTTCTTATTCTTAATTGATCTCATAGATAATTGTTCAAAGCCATAACATCAACAGCATATTTGGCGGGGGAGGGGGTAGTCACTTTGTAAGGGGTGAGAAAAGTACCTATTATATTGTTTTATACATCTGTAACTAATAATGAAATAATAATAAAAAGTTTAAAAAACAACAACAGTGTATTTGGCAATCATAGCATGTGGATAAGTGAAATGAATGACAGCAACGCTATAAGGGACCAAAGGGAGTAACTGGGAATACTCTGTTAGATGGCTCCTGCCCTACTTGTGATACTTGTAAAGCAGTATAGTATTATTTAAAAGTAGATTTTAGATTTAACGTAAATGTATATAGCAAACTCTAGGGTAACCACTACAATTTTTTTTTTAAGAAATACAATGGAGGGCCGGCCGAGTGGCGCATTGGTTAAGCGCTGGTTTTGGGATGCCAGCGGCCCCGGTTCGGATCCCACATGAGGGCCAGTGACACTGCCCTCTACAGCTAACAACAGCTCCACCTGGAGCTGGGCTGTGCCAGCCCCGTGATGGTGTGGGCTGCAGCTCCTGCTGCAGTGGGCTGCCATAGGCTACAGTAAGTGGCCCGCAGCCAGCGTGAGCGGCTGGCAGCCAAGCGTGAGCTGCCAATAGCCGCGATGAGCGACATCCAGAGGCCTGCGACGGATCTGCTTCATCCGGGAAGAACGCAATGACGATACCAACAGTGAAGCAACATCCTCCGCAACTAAACTGAAGAACAAAAAGACAGCAACTTGTCTGTTCCCCTTCCCCGATTCCCCAACGCTGTTCCCCTCCGCCAATTCCCCAATAAAATCTTTAAAAAAAAAAAAAAAGAAATATAATGGATATGCTGAGAGGAGAAAAATTAAAACTAATTAAAACCAGAAACTGTAGAAAAATCAGGGACAATAAAAAAAAAAAAAGAAGAGCAGCAGGAACTCAAACAGATACTGGTACACTGATGTTCATAGGTGTATTCTATCATATTCACAATTTATATTCATATCATACTGTGGACTAAAATGAGTTTCTGTGGAAAGTAACCTCACAGAGTGATGTGATCATAAATTCCTAACTGGGCAGGTCAGGGTGAGTAGTCCTGCCCCAGGCCAGTAACTTCTTTAGTAAAAGGCTTATCTTATCTTTGCCTTAAGCAACCCCAGTTCTGTGCATCTAGGTTAACACACCTTTGAAACTCCCCTTTTCAAACCCTACCTACTAAAGTGTGAGCACCCTCAAGAGAGCATGTAATCTTAACTATCCTGTAATCTGATCCCCACATTGCTTTCTCCCACCTTCATGCTATCTTATGTTCCCTCCTTAATTTCAAATGCATAAAAGAAACTTCAAACTGTCATTCTCGAAAGCATTTGTCTCAGTCTGTTGAGTGAGATCTTGCTTCCAGTCTATCCTTTATTTGGCCCAAAAACTTTTCTGTAAAAATTCTCTATAAGTTTGGATGTTTCTTACACTGATAATATTCACAATAGTCAAAGGTGAAATAATTTTTATCCAAACAATAAATGTCCACCAACAGATGAATGGATAAACAAAATGTGGTATACAATGGGTTATTATTCAGCCCTAAAAAGGAATGAAATTCTGTACATGCTGCAACATGGATGAAGCTCAAAACCATTATGCTAAGTGAAATAAGCCAGACACACACACAAAAAACAGATATTGTATTGTTCCATTTATATAAGGTACCTAGAATACACAAATTCGTAGAAACAGAAAGTAAAATAGAGCTTACCAGGGGCTAGGAGGAGAGGGGTGTGGGGAGTTATTTTTTATTACTGTTTGGGATAGTGAAAAGTTCTGGAAATAGATAATGTTGGTGGTTACACAACATTGTGAGTGTACTTAATGTCACTGATTTGTACACTTAAAATGGTAAAATGGTAATTTTTGTGATATGTACACAGTCATGAAACTTTGAGAAGGAGATATATTCTGAGAAATGTGTCTTTAGTTGATTTCATTGTTGTACAAACATCGTAGACTGCACTTACACAAACCTAGATGGTATAGTCTACTCAAACCTAGGATATATATATAGTATAGCCTATTGCTCTGTAGGGAAGGAAAAATAATTTTCTCTCTACCCTGCTGGGTTCTTGGCTGAGACATCCCTGAATAAAAGGTAAATTAACAGGAAAAAAAAAAAGTTTAATAACATAGATACCTCCTGTACCCAGGAAAACTGAGTGACTCACCCAAATGGCTGAAGCCACCACCTGAAATACCATCTTCAGCTGAAGACAAAAGAAGATATTGGGGGTGGGGGAATCGGTAATGGGAGGTTACCAGGAAACACAAAGTAAACAGGGTAAGGTTGTTATGCAGATTTAAGTCCTCACTTTCTGCAGTGATAAGAGTTTCTAGAGATAAGGTCATTACCGTCTTCCTGGTACAGCTGCGGAGGTAGCCTTGGGGATGAGAGAAAGGGGAAGGGATTAAGATGTACCGATTTGTTGTTATACAGTAATGATGGTGCCGTAGGGTACAGCATAAGGAATATAGTCAATAACTATGTATGGTGTCAGGTGGGTACTAGATTTTTTTGGGGGGGTGATAGGTGGGAAGGGGTTGGGTGCAGAGTATAAAAGGTGAAGGGATCAAAATGTACAAACTGAGGGTGGTGGGTAAGCTCGGTTGCTTAGAATGCAGTGCTTATAACACCAAGGTTGCTGGTTCTATCCCCATGTGGGCCATTGAGTTGCGCCCTCCACAACTAGATTTAAAAAACTACCTGGGGCCGGCCGAGTGGCGCATTGGTTAAGCGCTGGTTTTGGGATGCCAGCGGCCCCGGTTCGGATCCCACATGAGGGCCAGTGACACTGCCCTCTACAGCTAACAACAGCTCCACCTGGAGCTGGGCTGTGCCAGCCCCGGTGATGGTGTGGGCTGCAGCTCCTGCTGCAGTGGGCTGCCATAGGCTACAGTGAGTGGCCCGCAGCCAGCGTGAGCGGCTGGCAGCCAAGCGTGAGCTGCCAATAGCCGCGATGAGCGACATCCAGAGGCCAGCGACGGATCTGCCTCATCCGGGAGGAGCGCGATGACAATACCGACAGTGAGGCAACGTCCTCCTCAACTAGACTGAAGAACAAGAAGACGGCAACTTGTCTGTTCCCCTTCCCCAATTCCCCAACGCTGTTCCCCTCCGCCAATTCCCCAATAAAACCTTAAAAAAAACAACAACAACAACAACAAAAAACTACCTAATGTGGAGCTGATGGGTCCTGGAAAAACACTGTTCCCCAATAAAATAAAAATTAAAAAAGTACAAACTGATAGTTACAAAATAGACATGTGGATGTAGAGTAAAGCACAGGGAATATAATCAATAATATGGTAATAACTATGTATAGTACGAGGTGAATACTAGATTAGTCAGTATTTCTTAAATTATACGAATGTCTAACCTCTATGCTGTACCCCTGAAATTAATATAAAATAATATTGAGTGTCAACTGTAATTGAAAAATTTAAAAAGGGGGTGGGGATTAAGGTGAAGGAGAATAAGAGGCTCAAATTCCCAGGTATAAAACAAGTACATCATGGGGATGTAATGTACAGCATGGGGAATGTAGTCAATAATATTGTGATAGCATGGTACAGTGTCAGATGGTTGCTGGACTTAGGGTGATCACTTCTTTAGGTATATAAATGTTGGATAACTATGGTGTACACCTGAAATCAATATAATATTGTGTGTTAGCCACATGTTAATAAAAATCTTTTTTAAAAAAGGAAAAAGAAATAATACATTTTTTTAAAGTCATAAGCAATTTTAAATGATTTCAAAATGCTAGATGGTAGACATACAGATTAAATAGTAAAAATGACCAAAACAAACATTGAAACCATTCAAATCCAGGGATGACCTCTCCTTGAAAGACCATGTTGATCAAACAACCTTTAGTTCCACAGGGCTTGGGAGACTTATCTGCACAAGGTTGCTAAGGTCTGAATGTTTGTGTCCCCCCAAATCACATGTTGAAATACTAACCCACAAAGTGATGGTATTAAGAGGTGTGGCTGTGAGGTGGTTAGGTCACGATGATGGAGCCGATGATGGAGCCCTCATGAATGGGATTAGTGCCCTTATAAAAGAGACCGCACAGAGCTCTTGAGCACCTTCCATCATGTGAAGACACAGCCAAAAGACAGCTGTCTAGGAACCAGGAAGCAGGCCCTCAATAGACTCTGAATCTACCAGCTTCATGAACTTGGACTTCCCAACCTCCAGAATGGAGATAAATTTCCATTGTTTATAAGCTACCCAGTCTATGGTATTTTATTATAGCACCCAAAAGTACTAAGACAAGTTCAAGTATTATGCAACCACCCCAAGGCAGTTTCAACAGACTGAAGGCTTCCCACTGAGGGCCAGCCAGGAAAACTAATGGAAGTGCAGCCTTTTTCCTATGGAAGACTATGTACACAGGCCTGGGACACTCACAATGTTTTAAAGACACATACAATTTCACATCAAAATCTCATGTGCCTCCCCAACTCAAAAAAATAAAATAGGAGGCCGGCCGAGTGGTGCAGTGGTTAAGAACTGGCTTGAGACGCCAGTGGCCCCGGTTCGGATCCCACATATGAGGGCCAGTGACACTGCCCTCTAAAAAAATAAAATAAAAAATAAAATAAAATAGGGCCGGCCAAGTGGCTCAGTTGGTTAACGGTTGCCTTGAAGAGCGAGCTCTGAGCAACAGGGCCACCGGTTCCATTCCCACATGGGCCAGTGATGCTGAGCGTGAGCTGAGCTGAGCTGTCGCTGAGCTCAGGTGGCAGGATGGCAGGATGGCTCAGCTGGTGTAACAACAAGATTGCCTGTTCGATGGTGGGCTACACCCACCAGCAACTAAGACTGAACTCAGCACCTTGAGCTGAGCTGCCACCCAGATGGTTCAGCAGATAGAGTATGTGCTCTTAACAACAAGACTGCAGGGTTCAACTCCCACATGGGATGGTGGCTACACCCACCCACAACTAAGACTGAATACAGCACCTTGAGCTTAGAGGCCACAAGCTGCCAATGGAGCCCTCCACAACGAAGACTGAAGAACAACAACTTGGCTGGTCCCCTTCCCCAATTCCCCAACACTGTTCCCCTCCCCCAATTCCCCAATAAAAATCTTTAAAAAAATAAAATAAAATAAAATAAAATAAAATAAAATAAAATAAAACAAAATCTTGCATACCAATATAGGCTGGAGCAGAGTAGCATTGCTCCCTATATAAGGGAATGGATCTCGTAGCTCTCACCACCCCTATTACCTTACTCCCAGATGGCTACTCTGATTTGCTTTATCTGCCTGGCCCCTAAGATACACCCCAAACCCCCACTTAAGTTTCTAAGGATAATGGGGGAGTTGGCTCCTAAACCCTCCTCTTTGGTTTGATAAAGAAAAAGAGGGGATTACCCTATGACTTATTTTCACTTATAAAATGTTCTGGGGGGCGGCCGGTTAGCTCAGTTGGTTAGATCACAGTGCTCATGACACCATGGTTGCCAGTTCGATGCCCATATGGGCCACTGAGTTGCGCCCTCCACAACTAGATTGAAAAAACTACCTGATTTGGAACTGATGGGTCCTGGAAAAGCACACCGTTCCCCAATTAAAAAAAAAAAAAAAAAGTCTTCTGCAATTCTTGGCTAAATTTAAAATGGGAAGCATAAAATTAAAGGCATGATAGGGAGGAAGATGCCGGAGACAAAATCCCTCCCTGGAGGGTAAAACAAATCAAGCTTTTTGAAAGTACACAGGAGATGGATTCCTCCAGCCACCTTGGTCTTGAACTTCCTAAGAAGGACGTCAGCAAAGATTTAGGAGGTACTTGAGACCCTGTCTTTGCGGTGGCCCTGGCCGTTACTCTTTGGTTTCAGTTTTAAGCACATGGCTTTAAAAGGGACTTTCCCCATGGGAGCAGGAAGAGCCCACAATTGGAACAGCCCCAGAGCAAGGAACAAACTGAGCTGAAAACAGCTCAGCTGGCAAGCAATAAAGATGAGATGTGGGAGTGTCCACACAGCTGCCAGCAGCTGGAACCAACCAGGTGACCATCAAATTGGAGAGTTAGGACCTTACCCAGACCTAATCTTAAGGTTTGTGAAAGCACAAAACCTGTCATAGGGGGTGGAAAAAGAACTGAAAACTAATTCAGAGCTATTGGGAACACTAAAAGTTTATGCCAAGAGAATGTGAAGAAAAAAGTGCCCCCAAACTGCTTTTCTGGTGGAGGATAAAGCGATCATTGAGATGAAATCAGCCAACCTCGCCTCCCAGAGATGCAAACTCCATCCTGCTTCCAGTCCCCCCTAAGGAGAGTGGGGTGAGGGGTGTTTTTAAAAACATAGATAATACACTAAAAATTCAAATGGTAAAAAGTACACAATGAACTTTCCCTCTCGTCATCCCTCGGATACCCAATTCCTCTCCCTGAAGGAACTATATGTTTGTTTGTTTTTTGTTTTGTTTTGTTTTGTTTTTTACCTTCCAGAGCTATTTTATACTAGCTTATGCATGTATACTTTATATATACAAGCAATATTTTTTCCTCAAAAAGGCAACATATTATAACAGTTCAGGCACTTGCTTTTTCACTTCTCAGCATGTCTTGGAGAATGTTCCAGATCAATCAATACATAGTTTCCTCTTTGATTTTATACATTGAATCCTCACTTACCATTGTGGGTAGGTTCTGTGACTTTAAGTGAAACAACACATAATGAAAACAATTTTACCATAAGCTAACTGAGATAAACAGCACCTCAGCACCTGTTGCAAGGAACCGACTTTGAAGGAAACAATGTTATTTGAGGACCTGCTATAGTTGCATAGTCCACATTTCTTTGTGTGGTTGCACCATCTTTTTATTTTTTATTTTTTTAGCTGCACCATCCTGCCACCTGTTGGCAGCTCGGGCTGGGAATTGAACCAGCGACCCTGTTGCTCAGAGCTTACACTCTTGAGCAAGCTCTTAACCAACTGAGCCACTCAGCCGGCCCTCATCTTTTTGATTAATGTTGAGCATTAAGGTTATTTTTAGTCTTCGTTATTGCCAACAACAGCACTGCAGTATGAAACCCTGTACATAAGTGATTTCTTACAGGTGTGAGTAAAGGTACATTCCTGGAAGAGAAAATACTGGAAATTTTTGCTAGTTATTGGTGAATTTTCCTCCATAAAATTCATGCCAATTGTACCCTCCCATTTCTGATACAGGGCAATGCTCCAGGAGTGAATTCAGGTGATTTCAACCCCACTGTGCTGAGAAACCACCTGCAGACAGCATAGGTGCGAGTCCCAGGGCAAAAGGGCTGCTCCTTCCTTCCAAAATTATTCACCATCATCGATGGTCATTTGTTTAGTCTGTCTCCCCATTCTGGCCTGTGAGCACCTGAAGAGCTAAAACTGGGCCTTATTCACCTTTGTACTTCCAGGGTCTGGCCCAGAGTAGGTTATCAATAAATGCTTATTAGATGAGTGGACAAATTAATAAACTGGGCTCCTAGGTTCCATCTGGGAGAGAGAATTGGAAACTATAGAATACGGACTAAGGCTATAATCACCTTAAGAGATTTCTTGACTCTGCAACTTGCCCTTGTTTGGGGATTTTGTCTTTTCACCTGTATTTCCCTTGAGAGATTAGCAATTGAATATCAAAAACAAAAAGGGCCGGGCCGAGTGGCGCATTGGTTAAGACTTGGCATGGGACGCCAGCTCTGATCAACAGGGCCCCAGTTCGGATTCCTCATGAGGGCCAGTGACATTGCGCCCTCTACAGCTGGGATGGTGAGCAATGGCTTGACCTAGAGCTGGGCTGCTGTGAGTCGCCAGAGACTGCGTGGGCTGCAGTGGGGCTGGCTGGCAGAGGGGTGCACTTTTGTGAGCTGCCGTAAGCTGCCGTGAGAGGCCGTCCAATGGCCAGTGAGTGACTGCTTCAGCAGGGAAGAGCGCAACGATAATACCAACATGGGTCAGTGAGGCGACGTTCTCTATGTCTGGACTGAAGAGCAGAAGGACAGAGGCTTGTCTGTTCCCCTTCTCTGATTCCCCAAAGCTGTTCCCCTCCCCGAATTCCCCAATAAAATCTTAAAAAAAATTTTTTTTTTAAAAGGGGCCTGTGCCTCTCAGGCTTCTAGAGTATCTTGATTCAGCCAGCAGACATTTCACCCTTTGGGCCCACACTGATCATAAAGCTAGGTCATACCTTCTGTCCCAGAGACCCAGGTCATGGCTTGGTAGAGCCATATTTTCATGCAACATGGAAGAATATTTCCTGAGAGCTGCAAAGTGCCAGGCACAGTCCTAGCACTGTCTGATCTTTACCTTGGTAGGACTTCAGTGTTGCTCGCTACCCATGGTGAACATTCGTGGCTTCCCCCACCCACCAAGGACCCATCTTTATCCAGCACAAGCCCCTGCCACTGGCCTCTGACCCCAGAGATGGGCTCAGCTCCTGCAAACAGCCATACTGTCCTCATCAGAATGACTCTCAGGGCTGTTGCAGGTTCTTCTAGATGAGGCATGCCTTTTCTGGCTGGAACTGAGCTGGAAAGGAATGACATGGAACTACTGCAGCCTTTTTTTTTTAATTTTTTTTTTTTTTTTTGCCACTGCACAGGGTGAGCTTGCTGAGAATGGAGCTTAGAGATAGGAAGTGAGACTAAATCATCAGGGAGGGAAATCAAGGTCCAGACATCTGTATCCAGCCGTGGATACAGTTAGATCTACCCTCTGGGATTTTCAGTTATATGAGCCAATAAATTCCCTTAAACCTATACATGCCAGGTTTTCAGTTACATACAAGAAAGATCCCTAACATGTGGCGGCCTCCTGACTCTAGGCATTGGACCACATGAGAAACTTTATTTCACAAAGCTGCCAGAGACCTGGGTTATAGGTCGGGGTCCAGGTAAGAGGCCCCTTGTGAAGATTAGGAGAAAAGATTCCCAGAATACATGGCTAAAACAAGGACACTAAGGAAAGTCAATAAGAAGCATTCTGCACTTCACTGAGATACAAAAGATGTGTACAACATGGAAAAGAATGGGAATGGATCAGTCAAATGCCAAGTCTAGGATCTGGGGGTTGTCAGCTCAGTCCAGGAGTTGGAATGAGGATAGTCAACTCCTATTACCATGAAAGACAATAATAAATAATTGTTGTTTTGTGTCACTACACAATAAATAATTGAAACGATCTTCTTTCCCATATCTGCTTTTCTTCTCCTATCTCCTGCCTTGGTTAATGTCACTATCACCTTCTACGATAAACATATACTGTATTTGGTTTTTGTCCCTGGTTCCTGTACACAGCTTCTAAAACCATTGGAATCTCCAGAGTGATAAGAGTGTCTTTTGTATACAAGTTCAGACAATTCAGTTCATGAACTCATCCTAGAAAAAGTGCTACATACCTCATTGCTGAATATCACTGCAGTCACCTTCGAAATACTCCCCTTGGAAGGTATGTACTGACTCCAGTGTCTAGTCCACCCTTCAAAGCAATTTCAGAACTCTTTTCCTGGAATGGCCGTCAGAGCTGACATCGCATTATCCTTGATATCCTGAATGTCATCAAAATGTCTTCCTGTCAATATTTCCTTTATCTTCGAGTAAAGAAAGAAGTCATTGGAGGGCAGGGCAGGTGAGTAAGGAGGGTGTTCCAATACAATTATTTATGTACTGGCTAAAAACTCCCTCACAGGCAGTGCCGTGTGAGCTGGTGCATTGTCGTGATGCAAGAGCCATGAATTGTTGGTGAAAAGTTCAGTTTGTTTACGCCGTTTCCACGCAGCCTTTTCAGCACTTTCAAATAGTAAACTTGGTTAACAGTTTTTCCAGTGTTATGAATTCATAATGAATAATCCCTCTGATATCAAAAGAGTTTAGCAACATTAGTGCAACAAGTTTGTGAACTTAATTGTCAGACCTTCTTACTAATGAGATGATTGGTGGATGGGAGCCCCTAAATAGCTTCAGGATGGGTGCTGGTCACCTGAAAGACCAAAGCATAATTAGAGGGTTGGGACTTTCAGTTCACCTCCACCCCCCAATCTCTGGGGAAGGAAAAAGAGTTGGAGATTGAGTTAATCACCAACAGCTAATGATTTCATCAGCCATGCCTATGTAATGAAGCCTCCATTGAAGAATGGGGTTCAAAGAGCTTCTGAGTTGGTAAACACATTGAGGTGCTGGGAGGGTGGCACACCCAGAGAGGACATGGAAGCGCTATGCCACCCCCAATAGCCCCACACGTATCTTACACATGATTGTTCCTGAGTTGTATCCTTTACAATAAAATAGTAAATGTAAGTAAAGTGTTTCCCTGAGTTCTGTGAGCCATTCTAACAAATCACTGAACTTGAAGAGGAGGTTATGGAAACCCTGGATTTATAGCCGGGGTTAAATACAGGTGGCAACCTGGGACTTGTGATTGGTATTTGAAGTAGGGGCAGTCTTGTAAAACTGAGCCCTTAACCTGTGGGATTTGATGTTAACTCCAGGTAGACAGTGTGAGAATTGAATTGTTGGACATCCAGTTAGTGTTCAGAGAGTTGAGGAATTGCTTGGCGTAAGGAAACACACAAACACACACACACACACACACACACACACACACACACACACACACACACTGGGTGTCAGAAGTACTGTGAGTAAAAACAATTCAGACCACCCCTACTCACAAACCAGAAAACGTGGAGTCATCTTAGATGTCACTCTCTCATGGCCCACCAGCCCTTGCCCAGTTATCCTGATTCAACCTCTCAAATATCTCTCATCTCCCCTCTTTACTTTTTTTTTTTTTTTTTTTTTTAAGGGCAGTGTCACTGGCCCTCATATGTGGGACCCGAACCAGGGTCGCTGACTTCTCAAGCCAGCATTTAACCACTGCGCCACTCGGCCAGCTCCTTCCCCTGTTTACTTTTCATTCATCCATTTACTTATCTGTCACAATATTTAGTAATTTCCTTGTCATGCCAGGTTTTGTGCTAGGCATTAGAGACCTCAAGACTAATAAGGTCATGTCCTTACCCTAGGCTCATTCAGAAACCAAAGTACAATCATAGAGCAATGAGATTGACACAGAGATGGAGAAATGTATAGAGCCTCACGGAGCCCAGAGTAGGGTTCTGTGACCCAGCGGGAGTGGTGGGCAATGGGGTGAGGATATCAGTGAACTTTTCTTCATGGGGATGATGCCTGCGTTTTAAAAGTTTAAAGACTGAAGAAGAACTGGACATGCCAAGAGGAGAGGAGAGAGTATAGCAAGCAGAGTGGGCAGCTTCGAGAATGGCTCAGAGGTGAAGACTGCATGTTCTGAATCCACCAACTGGCTGAATGCAAGCTCACATCACTTCTCACCTGGACAAGAGAGCATTACCTGCTCTTGTCACCCATTCCCCTCCATTACCACCAGAAAAATCTCTCTAAAGCTCCAATTTGACGTCCTGTCTTTCCTGCTTATACCCTCTGCTAATTTCCCTTCCTGTTCATAAACTTTTTAGGGTGCCTTTGATAGTATTTCCTGTCTTATGCTCTTCTGTCTGCCAGGAATTTCTTGCCCTGCTTTGGTTGATGTGGCAAACTCCTATTCATACTTCAGAGTGACTCAGATGTGACTCATGTGACTTAGTGTACATAGGTCCTCTCCCACTTCGACTCACCTCTGTGGTGCATGTATTCCAGGGCCACGAACTTTACCTATTTACGAGTCTCCCTCCTGCTTGGGCTGTGAGGGTACAGATCTCCTGCAAGGACCAGGACTGGCTTGCAGTGGACCTTCTGCAAAATGAGGAAAGGAGGGCTCCCACGTAGGTGAAAATGCAGCTAATGACCCAGAAAGTAGAAGCTGCTGTCACATTTCTGAGACCCTTTAGACCTAGAAGGAGATGGAGTTAGGCGGTTGCTGACTAAAAGGCTGATGCATTGGGCCGGCCGAGTGGTATGTTGGTAAGAGTTGGTTTGGGACGCCAACTCTGAGCAGCATAGCTCTGGTTCAGATCCCACATGAGCCAGTGACTCTGTGCCCTCTACAGCTAAGATGGTGAACAACAGCTCAACCTGGAGATCGGCTGCCGTGAGTTGCCGGCGACGGCATAGGCTGTGGTGGGGCTGGCTGGCAGCTGGCATGTGCTTTCATGAGCTGCCGTGAGCAGTGGTCCAATGGCCGGTGAGCGACTGCCTCAGCCAGGAAGAGCACAATGATAATACTAACATCGGCCAGTGAAGTGACATCCTCTACAACTAGAATGAAGAACAAAAGGACAGCAACTTGTCTGTTCCCCTTCCCTGATTCCCCAATGCTGTTACCCTCCCCCAATTCCCCAATAAAATCTTTAAAAAATAAAAAAATAAAAGGCTCATGCCTCTGTCCTCAGCTCAGCCTCAGACCTTGGCTCCAGGACTGCCTCACGCTTCCCAACCAAGGCTGTGACCAGCCCATCCTGCCTCCCCTTTGTCCATGGATCCACCTAGACTTCCATTTATAACCATGCAATGGATGCTGTGGCTTAGAGGCACTGTGTGGTTATTATGATTGTAAAGCAGTTATATTTTATGTAGAATACAAGCTTATGTACTCTACAGTAAAACTCTTTTGAATTAAAAACCCCGGTTGAATTTTTCTCTTTTTTTTTTTTTTTTTTAAAGATTTTATTGGGGAAATGGGGGAGGGAAACAGACAAGTCGCTATCTTTTTGTTCTTCAGTCTACTTGCAGAGGATGTTGCTTCACTGGCGCATGTTGGTATCGTCATTGCGCTCTTCCCGGGTGAGACAGATCAGTTGCCGGCCTCTGGATGGTCGCTCACCGCGGCTATTGGCCACTCACGCTGGCTGCAGGCCACTCACTGCAGCCTATGGCAGCCCACTGCAGCAGGGGCTGCAGCCTACACCGTTGCCAGGGCTCGCACAGCCCAGCTCCAGGTGGAGCTGTTGTTAGCTGTAGAGGGCAGTGTCACTGGCCCTTATATGTGGGATCCGAACCGGGGCCGCTGGCATCCCAAAACCAGCTCTTAACCAATGCACCACTCGGCCAGCCCGAATTTTTCTTAATTACAAAAGCAAGGCTCTCTCAGTGAATATTTAAATAAGTTGAGGACCCACCGAGTGGCGTGGTGGTTAAGCGCTGGCTTGGGAAGCCAGCGGCCCTAGTTCAGGTCCCACATATGAGGGCCAGTGACACTGCCCTCAAAAAAAGGATAAATAACTTGAGGAAAAGCGCCCATTTGCCCCTACTTTCCACTTCCCCAATTCTAATCTCTTGGTGTGACTATTGTTAATAGGTGGGTGTGTGTCCTTTAAGACCTTTTCATGCCTGTACTAATGTGTGTATAATTTTGAACCACCCCCCAAAAACAATGTTTATTTAAGCACATGATGGACACCTTTGTCTATACACATAATTCTGTTTGATTCTTTTGTGTGGTTTTTTAACTTAGCTCTCCTACCACTTGTTGGCAGCTCATTGGCAGCTCAGCTTGGGCTGGGAATTGAACAGGCGACCCTGTTGCTCAGAACTCGCACTCTTTTTTTTTTTTTTAAAGATTTTATTGGGGAATTGGGGGAGGGGAACAGCGTTGGGGAATCAGGGAAGGCGAACAGACAAGTTGCTGTCCTTTTGTTCTTCAGTCTAGTTGTGGAGGACGTTGCTTCACTGGCCCATGTTGGTATCATCATTGCGCTCTTCCAGGATGAGGCAGATCTGTCGCTGGACTCTGGATGGTCACTCACCGCGGCTATTGGCAGCTCGTGCTGGCTGCCAGCCGCTCACGCTGGCTGCTGGCCACTCACTGTAGCTTATGGCAGCCCACTGCAGCAGGGGCTGCAGCCTACTCCATCACCGGGGCCGTGGCTCGCACAGCCCAGCTCCAGATGTTGCTGTTGTTAACTGTAGAGGGCAGTGTCACTGGCCTTCATAGGTGGGATCCGAACCGAGGCCTCTGGCATCCCAAAACCAGCTCTTAACCAATGTGCCACTCAGCCGGCCTGAGCTCACACTTTTGAGCGAGCTCTTAACCAACTGAGCCACTCAGCCAGCCCCTTATTTGATTCTTTTTAATAGCCAAATAGTAAAAGTTCATTATATCAGAGGTAAGCAAACTATGGCCTGCAGGCCAAAAATGGTCCAGCACCTCATGAAGTTTTCCTGGGAGACTGTGAAGCCCATTTGTTTACATATTGTGTATGTTTTGCATTACAACAGCTGAGCTGAATGGTTGTATCAGAGACTCTGTTCCCACAAAGACTAAAATGTTTCCAGCTGGCTCTTTGCAGCAAAAGCGTAGCAACCCCTGCAGTATATGGCTGTACCATGCTTTAGTTAACCAGTCCCCAATTTAAATAACATTTAAATTGCTTCAATTTGTTCAGCATTACAAACAGTCCCACGATTAACACTTTTTTTTTTTTTTTCAGGAGTCAGTGGCTACTGTCTGGGAGTAACAAACGTTCCTCTACCCTCAAGGTTCTTTTCACTAGTCCAATAATCAATAGGCATGAGACAGATTAGCAAGAGAAAATAACCAAATTTAATACATACAGTGTGTCCACACAGAGAGATTTCTTTTAAAAGAGGTCTTCAAGTTAACAGACCAAGTGGCTCATTGGGAGATTCTAGGATTATGAACAATTGCCAAAGTCATTGCTACAAAGGGTTGTATAGAAAGATCTTGTCTTCATGATAAAGAATCAGAACACCCATCAAAGATCATCAAAGCACACTCCTGGGCCCAAATGAGGTGAACATTCAGGGATGTAAAACAATAAAAAATAGGTGATGGCAAGATATAAAAGAGCCTCAAAGAGAAGGAAAGCAAAGGAAATTAATAATTACCAACCAACCATATGTCAGGCACATAAGCCAGATAATCTATATACAGTCATGGTATTTCAAATGTCAAGTAACCATTATGGCATGGGCATCAGCCAATCAGAACAGAGGCAGAACTTAAACAACCGGTATCACTGAAACTGTGTGAGCCACTGAATATCACAGTGCCCATATTTAAATACTCCATTTAATCCCCACAGTAAATAGGCCACCTGACAGCCAAAAAAAGCAACTCTGGACATACAGATGGCCAACAGGCATATGAAAAAAAGTTCAACCTCACTGGTTATTAGGGAAATGCAAATAAAAACTACCATGAGATACCACCTCACTCCAGTCAGAATGGCTATCATCAATAAATCAACAAACAACAAGTGCTGGTGGGGCTGTGGGGAAAAGGGGACCCTGCTGCACTGTTGGTGGGAGTGCAGATTGGTGCAGCCACTACGGAAGTCAGTATGGAGGTATCTCAAAGAACTGGAAATAGAGCTACCGTTTGACCCAGCAATTCCACTCCTAGGTATTTATCCTGAAAAAACCAAGACACTTATTCAAAAAAAGTTATGCACCCCTATGTTCATAGCAGCACAATTTACAATAGCTAAGACTTGGAAACAACCAAAATGCCCATCAGTAGATGACTGGATTAAGAAACTGTGATATATTTATACATTGAAGTATTACTCCGCTATAAAGAAGAATGAAATCGTACCATTTGCAATGATATGGATGGACCTAGAGACTATTATGTTAAGTGAAATAAGTCAATCAGAGAAAGACAAATACCATATGATCTCACTCATATGTGGAATCTGAAAAATTGTATGAATGAGCAAAGTAAACAGAAACTGTCTCATAGATATAGAGGAAAAATCAGGGTTGCTAATTGGGAGGGTGATGGGGATGAGGGAGAAGGGGAAGGGATTAGACAGCAAAAATAGGCAACTATAATATTGCCACTGGGATATGAAAAACAGTTTGGGGAATATAATTAATAATGTTGTAAATATTCTGTGGAATGTCAGATGGTCATAGGTCTTGTTAGGGAGACCATTACATGGATGGAGTAGAAGTTTGATCACTGCACTGTATAACTAAAGCGGAGGTTGTATACCTACTGTAATTGAATATATATAGGTAGTCACGGGATGTGGATTATACTGTGGAAGAGAGTCAGAGAAAGAGTAATAGATATATATGATATGGGGCGGGGAGTGGGGTGGTGAATTGGGGGTTGGGGCTTGTCACTGTGAGGGGTAAAATGTATAACTATTGCACTGTGTTGTACACCTGAAACTAATTAAAAATAAATTAATTAATTAAAAAAAGAAAAAAGAAAAGCAACTCTGTGAAGAGAAACATCAACCCACACAGCATTTGTCTTTCTTCAAGGAAGCATCAGGAAATTATTCCCTCCACTCTAATCACTGATGGTAGCTAATGAAGCAGTGGTCAGAGCTCATGCACAGTCTCAGGCTGTACTGGGGAATGTGAATATATGTGTCGGGAGTTACAATTATACGTTGTTAAATATATTTCTCCAAAGGAGACATACAAATGGCCAATACGTGTATGAAAAGATTCTCAACCTTATTAGTGATTAGTGAAGTACAATTCAAAGCCACAATGAGGTAGAGGTTCACACCCACTAGCATGACTATAAAAAGATGAACAGTAACAAGTGTTGACAAATATGTGGAGACACTGGAACCCTCATACATTGATGGTAAGAATATAAAACAGTGCAGCCACTGTGGAAAACAGTTGATAGTTCTCCAAAAAGATAAACATAGAGTTAGTTACCTGTCGTATGACCCAGCAACTCTCCCACTATCCAAAAGTATAATAGAACATTCCTATGAAACCTTTTGTAAGCTGAAAAAGCATAAAGTGAAGAAGCGATTACCATTAATTTATATGAAAAATTTTTTTGAGACTTCCCAGACCCAAAAAATAACCTGCAAAATCTTACCAAATAACACATAAAACCTAAAAATAATGCTAAGGTATAGGGAAAGCAAGGCCACTCTCACTGCTCAGCGTGTGCTGCCTCTATCACGGCTCACTGCAAACAAACACTGAATGCTATTTTCTGGTGTTTCACCTTTTTTCATAAAAGTGAAAAAAATCCTCTTTGGATTTCTTACTGTTAGCAAAAAAAAAAAAGAAGAAAAAGAAAACAATACAGGCACTAATGTAGGTCTTACGTGAAAATGAAGGGGCATAATGCAAGCTTTCAGAAAAGCAGGAGACACCTTATACTCAAGAGACAATGAAAACATGTCCACACAAAAACTTGTACACAATGTTCAAGCAGCAGTATTCATTTACAATAGCCAAAAAGTGGAAATAACACAAATAGTCATCAACTGATGAATGGATAAACAAAAGTGGCCCATACATACAGATTGAATATTACTCAGCCATAAAAAGGAATGAAGTACTGATACAAGCTACAACATAGGTAAGCCTTGAAAACATGCCAAGTGAAAGGGCAGACACAAACGGCCACATGCATATTATATGATGCCATTTATATGAAATGTCCAGAATAGGCAAATTCATTGGGACTAAAAGTGCATTTGTCATGACCAAGGCCTATGAGGGAGGGGACTAGGGAGTGACTCTTAATGAATACAACAGGGTGATGAAATGTTCTAGAATTAGATAGTGGGGGTGGTTGCACAACTCTGTGAATATACTAAAAACTGCTAGAGTCATCCTTTAGAAGGGTCAATTTCATGGCATGTGAATAAAATTCTTTTCACAGTTATACACTGTTATACCAATGAACTATATTCATTGGTGATTTGAAATTCATCCCAAAGATCTTCCTGTACAGGAGAGAACATTTGCTTCATTTTAACATCCCACAGAAGCCCTGTTCCAGCTAATCTTGCTAGTTCCTTTTTGAAACCAAGTCCTCTGCTCAGCCCTGCTGCTAATGGGCCTGCTTCAGACTGTGGTTCTCCCCTAGGCCCTGCAGGCCCCACACCACACTTCAGAGCCAGCCCACTGGCTTTCTTCCTACACACAGTGCTCTCCCTGCTCAGCCTGGCTGCCACTTTGGTGGGGACAGGAGTTAGCACTTCTTCCAGGGTGGAACATAGCCTCATTAGGAGGAGGGAGGGAGGGAGGGAGGAAGGGAGGGAGAGAGGGAGGGAGGGAGGGAGGGAGGGAAAGGAGGGAGGGAAAGGAGAGAGAGAGAGAGAGAAGGGGAGAAGGGAGAAGAGAGAAGAGAGGGAGGAAGGAAAAAAAAGAGGGAGACACTCAAGGAAGCTTCCAGGTTGCAGGAAGCCAAATCTTGCTCTTGACTCATTTATTTCTCAATTGGTTTGCCTGATAGTCTCTTTTTAAAATTTTCTTTCTCTTTCCTTCCCTCCTTGAATTAACTTATCCATTCATTTTTTCTTTCATACATTATTCTTATATATCAGGCATAGGACCAGGCCCTGAGGAAGCCACATATTTTCTGCCTTAGTTTTGTTCTCACCTTTGGTGAAGCTCCTCCTCCTTCTCCTCTATTATTGCCAGCTGACATCCTGGCAACTTTCTCTGCTGTTTGTGTGGCCTTGATGGTGGTTGTCCTCTGTTTTTGGAGCCTGTCAACAACAAGCCAGCAGCTTCCGACAACGTTGATTCTTCCTACTTCAGAGCCCATGTCCACTGGAGTCCAATTCCTTGACTCAAAGATGCCTCCTGCTCACAATCTATTTACAATGAAAGAAGGCCAGTGGGTCACCAATTGAGAGTGAAGCTACAGGAATAGACCAAGAGAAAGTCCTAGCTCATGAAAGGGCAAATTGAATCCTACATACCAGATACAGGGAGCACAGGTTGAAGCAATGTGGTAGGGGTAAGGGGGTATCCAACAATCTTTAAAATATGCCTTATTATTTTTAACTGTATACTTTCTGCTTCGGGGGGCCACACCTTGCCTACTTTAATTATAAGATGATAGCAATAATAGTAACAATAAATAACACTTATTGCTGACTCTGGGCCACACACTAAGTGCTGTACATGAGTGAATAAGCTTTATTGGGTTGGAGGAGTCACTGTTTGTACTTTTGGACCACTGGTCCCTGAGGTCTCATCATTAGAGTTCTGAAGAGGTGGATTCAACATTGGGATGGTGGGCAGCAGTTGTGTAGAGAGAGCACAGGGTACTGCATTCAAAGGTATCAAAAGGAAACTTAGAACCCTGGCAGAGGATAGCCTGGGACAGTGCTCCACAACAGAGGAACAATGTAAAGCTCAAAATCAGGAACCAGGTTGCAGGCTGGGGTTGGAAAAGAAATCAGGGGCCAGCCAAGTGGCGCATTGGCTAAGAGCTGGTTTTGGGATGCCAGTGGCCCTGGTTTGGATCCCACATATGAGGGCCAGTGACACTGCCCTCTACAGCTAACAACAGCTCCATCTGGAGCTGGGCTGTGAAAGCCCCGGAGATGGTGTAGGCTGCAGCCCCTGCTGCAGTGGGCTGCCATAGGCTACAGTGAGTGGCTGGCAGCCAGCACGAGCTGCCAATAGCTGCCGTGAGGGGCCGTCCAGAGGCCGGCGACCGATCTGCCTCATCTGGGAAAAGTGCGATGACGATACCAACATAGGCCAGTGAAGCAACGTCCTCCACAACTAGACTGAAGAACAAAAAGACAGCAACTTGTCTGTTCCCCTCCCCCAATTCCCCAATAAAATCTTAAAAAAAAAAAAAAAAGAAAGAAATCAGAGTGGGAGGTGGGTTCCCAGGGGAATAATCTTCAGCACCCTGTGGTGGGGCTGGTGCTATAAAACCTAATCCCAATTAACATGGTCAGTGTAATTCAGGTCTCCATCGAATAGTTGGATGGAGGCTGCTCATGAAATAAGACTGGGACATAGATTTGGACATGGAATGCAGGGGTGGTGCCAGGATAGATTTCCAAGTCTGGTTTCCCTATGGGTTCTGATAGGGCAGTGCCTGAGAGAACAAGGGAAGGCTCCAATGATATGGGTGGTGCTCGGAGTCAAAGATCCAACTCACGGGGAGGGTGAGGAAGTTAAGCAAGACAGACAGCAGGACCCCAAACAAAAGGCCAACCCCAGGCATGGGCATCATGGGCAGGGCAAGCAGTGCTTTCAGAAACAAGACATAGGCTCCGTGGGTGTCCCTGCGGGATCGAATCCTGGGGCCAGCATATAAAGCAAAAGTGTGGGAAACAGCAACACAGTTCATGGGTCAGCACAGTGGTAACAACTGAGTCTGTTCACAGTGTGCTTTCTGGAATGAAGGTGGGCTGATGGGCTGCAGAAAGTATGCTAAGGGAGACAACAGGACAGCATTGTAAACCAAAATTAATTTTAGACTGTAATAAGGAATAAAAAGCATTTATTTGATCAAAAGGAGCGGTAGCCAGGGAGACACAAATTCAGGTAGCAACCTTAATTGTATTCCTGCTGAGACAAAGGGGAGGCTGCCTTTTATATATGGCAAGCTCCCACCCAAGTTCCCAATTAGGTCCCATTTTATGTAAATGAGGTATCCAACTTGTGCAGCAGGATTGGTCGGTATAGATGCAAACAAGGATACAATTTGTGCAGTTCTGATTATTCGGGCAGGTCTCAGTCCGTTGGTAGAATAATGAAACCAGGGTTTCCAAGCAGTAGTTGACTCAGAGGCATAAACAAGCAGCGCCTGCAGGAGGCCTAGTTCAGTCTGAAGTTCCTAGAATACAGAGTATTTCAGGAGTCCCCATCAGCAAATGGCCACTAGACTCTTATTATTCATAACATTTGGGCCCTCGGTTGACCATGGGGTGTCCATCTCGGCAGAAAAATTCCTTCTTGGGGTTCACATCAAATGAATCTTCTCGGAGTCCACAGCATCCAAGGGAAAACTAAGGGCAACTCTCGCAGACTCTTCACAAAATGTCAGTCTTAAGGGGTGAGGCAGAAACGATCATGAGTCAGGACAAAAACTACACATCTCTGGGATGAGATGTGCAGGCTAGAGGAAGTGTGATCGGAATGGAGAGAGAAGACAGGCTTAGAGAAATGTCCTGGAGCCACTTGGAGCAAGGTGAAATGTGGTTTTATGCCCCCCTGGGAGAAGGGCACTGATAAAAGCACCTCTCTAGTTCAGACAGGCTGGGTCCTCTTCCCTCCTCACCCAACAGCCCCACCAGGGCTGAGGCTGCTCCCACCCCCACCCCCACCCCCACCCCACAAACTCCACCCCCCACTCGCCAGCCTCGCCTCCAGCAGGACTGGCTCAACAGCTAGTTAGAGAATGTAGCAGTGGGCCCAGCTGTAAGCCAGCATTGTTTTGTTTTGTTTTTTATGATATTTGTTGTTTTTGTTGTTTTTGTTGTTTTTTTAGCTGAACCATCCTGCCACCTGTTGGTAGCTTAGTGGCTGCTGAGCTTGGGTTGGGCATCGAATTGCTGTTGCTCAGAGCTCAACTCGCACTCTTGAGCCAGCTCTTAACCAACTAAGCCACTCGGCTGGCCCTTGTTTGTTTGTTTTTAATTTTTATTTTTCAATAACAGTTGACATTCAATATTATTTTATATTAGTTTCAGGTGTAAAGATCCAGCGTTTCTTGAGTGCTTACTGTGGCCAAAAGCTGTCCTAAGCATGACTCGGAGGGGGAACAAAGGTTTGCTAGCCCAAAATATGTCTTTTGTAATATTGATTTTAAGCTAGTTATTAAGAAACAAAAGACCCAGAAAAAAACCTTTGACTCTCCCCCTTACCTACCTAAAGGAATTTGGATAGAAAAACCTGCTTAAAGTAAGGGATAATCACCTTAGCATCATAATATAAACTAAATGTGGCAGATGAAGAGAAATGAGCAAAGCCTATTTGTTAGACTTCCCTCTGTGTTCTATTATTTTGGGGGGACCCAGCAAGAATTTGTTACCACGTGTTTGCATTCTCATCTACCTGTGAATTGCTGCTTTCCCTTTGAAATTCCAGGCCCATCCCCCTTCTCCTTTGTCCAAAATGGCACATAACCACAACTGCCCAATGTGGCTTTGGGTCTCATATTCTTCTGGCATCCCCACATGTATGATTGTAATAAATTTTGGACATTCCCCCTGTTAATCTGTCTCATGTTAATTTGATTCTTAGCCCAGTCAGAAGAGCTTAGGAGAAAAATTGTTTTTTGAGCCCCCACTCTTCAGTAACTTCAGTTACAGTTCATTGTCTCAGACTTTCCATTCTTTTTTCCTTAAGCGAAGTTCTCCTTTCATAATTATTTATCAACCACTTCTCCTGTAACAGTGAAATGCCGGGTCTCTCCGTCTCCATCTTGTTCAAGCCTGCATAGTTCCCATGGCCTCCAGGCTAATAGCTACTGCTTAATCTTGCATAAAGACATGCTAATTGGAGGAATTCTGTTGGTGGCTTGAGATCCACGAACACAGCCCCTCCCATTTCCCTTCCCCTGACCTAAAAGAAGCCTGGACTCTGTACTGTCTTAAGACAGATTTGAGGAACTAGTAGGAATCTCATCTTGTCTGTGGGCTTCTTCATCAATAAACCTTTCCTTACTCCAAACCCCTAAATTTTCTTTTGGCCTTTCAAAGTGTCAGGTGCACAGGTTTTGGACCAGTAACACTTCTACAAGAGCATTTGTTTTTAGCAAAATTATGTTATCAGCTAATAAGGTAATTAGTCACTGTGAGCATATTACAAAGAAAAGGTTAGGCTGTCTGTTTTTTGTTTTTCCTATTCTTGGGTAGAAGAAAAACATCATAGATGCTTGTTGAGCAAGCACTCCAGGAGTGGGGCCCTTGTATATATGTTGTTCTTTGTTTATTTGTAGTTGTAAGTAACTGAGATTTTTGCAGTTGTTTGTTATTGCAGTATAACTTACCTTATCCTGATTTATATGAGGGTACAGAGAAGGAGGATCAGGACAGGCTTCACAGAGAAATGTGGGAAGACAAAGCCGATTGGAGCAGCAGAGAACAGAAAAGAATATTCTAGAGAGGGTCTGGTGCAGAGTTACCCCAGAGCTGCATGAACCACTGACCCACTCTGTGAGCTGATGTGGCCAGTGTGCAGGACACAAAGGGGAGAGAGTGTGAAAAGAGATGAGGCTGCAGAGGAAGATTGGGGTCAGATGGTAACAAATCTTGAAAATATGTTAGAGAGTTGCAGAAAGTGAGCAGACAAAAAAACACAGGTTTTTGTTTTTTTGTGGTTTTTTTTGAGTAAAATCCTAATGGGTTATATATTTTAGGAAAACAAGTAGCTACAGGGCAGAGAGAGAACAGAATGGAGGCTAAGAGACCAGTTAGGAGTCCGCAATCTTAGAAGAAAGCGATGAAGCCCTATATCAGAGGTTGACAAACTTTCTGTAAAGGACCAGATGGTAAATATTTTAGACTTTGCTTACAATAGTTCTCTGTCACGACTGCTGAATTCTGCCACTGTAGCTTGAAAACAGCCATATGTAACAAATATGTATGGGTATGTTCCAATAAAACTTTATTTACAAAAAAGGGAATGGGGGCCCGACTTGGCCCATGGGCTACAGTTTGTCTAGCTCTGAATTACTTGTAAAGTAATAATAAGAATGCTACCATTACTGAGACCTACCACATACCATCCCCCATACCACATTACAGACAGTACTGCTGATTGTTACAGCCTTTTAGGGGAGGTATTATAGGCTCCGTTTTACAAATAAGAAAACTGAGGCTGAGATGTTGAGTAACTTGCTTAGGGTCTAGGGCTGGGATATGGCAAAGTCGGGATTCAGACTCAGGTCTGATTCTAGAGCTCATGTTTTTTTTTGTTATCTCAATGCTACCTCCTGAAGGCAATCAAGAAGGAAATTGGGCCCCCACCCCCCGTCTCCCCTGAAATAAAAAAAAAAAAAAGAAAGAAATTGGGGATATATAGGGCTCTCAGTCTCAGTGCCTGAGAAAATACACTAATTCATTCATCCATCCATCATTCATTCAACAAATATTTTGCTTATACTATGTGTGAAGTACTTGGGATTCAAAGATAAATAACATATGATTCCTGTCCTTGAGTAGCTGAGTCTAGCATTTAAACCTATCGTTGGATGTAGGGGATGAAGAAAAGGAAGTATGATTTATTAATAAGATCAAGGAAGTAAAACATTGAAGTTGTTCTCATTCCTGCCTCCTTTCCTCTAAGCATCCAGAGAGAGAGCTCTGATACTTTGGGGGTCACAGACACCCAATATTTTTATCCTCTAGCACTGAATGTGAAACTACTGAAGCTTAAGCTTCAGGGTCCCTTGATTTCCTGTCTAATTTCCTATTCCTAACAGTTGCCCCCAGGAACATGTTAAGCATTAGGCCCCAAAATCTGGATCTGCCCTTGAGTGAATGTTCTTCAGAGCCAAGTTTTTTAAACTCTGTTTTGGGGAATTACCAGGGGCTAAGGATACTGGTTTTGGCTCTCGGGGGAACTAAGAATGTGGGGGGTGCCTTCCAAGTCACAGAAGTGGCCAATCTAAAGTCTGTTCCCATTATGTCTACTCTCTTCTATTTACCATCAGCTGCCGCTGCTCCCTTTTCCTTTAAAATTAACCCTGGGCCCTGTGATTGCTGCTGACTCAAGCTCTTTGGAATTCAAGACACCCAGGAATTCAATGCTTCAAGAATCCTCTCAACAACCTCTCAGCGGTCCATTAGAGCAGAAGAGGACACACCCAGTCCTAATGAGGCTAGAAGCAGGACTGAGGTAGTACAGTAACTGAGCAGTGAAGGCAGGCCACTCATGGTTGGCAGCACTCCCCAGTGCAGAGGGAGGTCTGTCAAGCTCATTAGCAGGCCAACCTTTGTATCCATTTGTCTAGCGCAAATCAAACTCCACAGGATTGACTGTTAAAAAGAAGACAACAGGCCCCATATGGAGTCACTTATGCTAAGCCCTACATAACCAAACAGAAACTTACAGTATTGGCTCTCCCAGAAATGTAATCTAAAATCAGTCAATCAAGAATCACCTAGTCAGGGCCGGCCGAGTGGCGCATCTGTTAAGCGCTGGTTTTGGGATGCCAGCGGCCCCGGTTCGGATCCCACATGAGGGCCAGTGACACTGCCCTCTACAGCTAACAACAGCTCCACCTGGAGCTGGGCTGTGCGAGCCCGGTGATGGTGTGGGCTGCAGCCCCTGCTGCAGTGGGCTGCCATAGGCTGCAGTGAATGGCCCGCAGCCAGCGTGAGCGGCTGGCAGCCAAGCGTGAGCTGCCAATAGCCGCGATGAGCGACATCCAGAGGCCAGCGACCGATCTGCCTCATCCGGGAAGAGCGCAATGACGATACCAACAGTGAAGCAACATCCTCCGCAACTAAACTGAAGAACAAGAAGACGGCAACTTGTCTGTTCCCCTTCCCCGATTCCCCAACGCTGTTCCCCTCCACCAATTCCCCAATAAAATCTTTAAAAAAAAAAAAAAAAAAAAAAAAAAAAGAATCACCTAGTCAGAGGGTCGGCCGAGTGGCGCGGTGGTTAAGCGCTGGCCTGGGAAGCCAGCAGCCCCGGTTCGGTCCCACATATGAGGGCCAGTGACACTGCCCTCAAAAAAAAAAAAAAAAAAAAAAAAAGAATCACCTAGTCAGGGGCCGGCCGAGTGGCGTGGTGGTTAAGAGCTGGCTTGGGACGCCAGCGGCCCTGGTTCAGGTCCCACATGAAGGCCAGTAACACTGCCCTCAAAAAAAGAAAAAAAAGAATCACCTAGTCAGGCGCCGGCTGAGTGGCTCAGTTGGTTAAGAGCACGAGGTCTGAGCAACAGGGTAGCCGGTTCAATTCCCACATGGGCCAGTGAGCTGTGCCCGAGCTGAGCTGCCACTGAGCTGCCAACAGGTGGCAGGATGGCTCAGCTGGTGAGAGCACATGCTCCTAACAAGGTTGCCAGTTCTACTTGGGATGGTGGGCTATGCCCATCCACAACTAAGATTGAACACGGCACTTTGAAATGAGCTGCCCTGAGCTGCACGGGCATCCAGATGGTGACTGGACTTGGAGCTGAGCTAGCTGCGCCCTCCACAACTAAGATTGAAGGAACTTAGCCGTTTAGCCGTTCCCCTTCCCTTATTCCCCAACACTATTCCCCTTCCCCAATTCTCCAATAAAAGTCTTTAAAAAAAAAAAAAAGAAAAGAAAAAGAATTACCTAATCAGCTCTAATTAGGTCATCTATCTGATAGACCCCTGCCATCCCCTACAGGAAAGTGACCTTGCAATAACCAATCTGCTTTTTTGTCTAATAAAACGTCCTTGTTCCTTCTTCCTTGTGCCTATAAAAGTATTTCATTTTGTAGAGCTCCTTTCTATATGTTAGATACTTCCCAATTCATGAATCATTGAATAAAGCCAGTAAAATCTTTAAAATGTACTCAGTTGAATTTTGTTTAACAGCTGTTTTACACTCACCCAGGTTGTAAGTGACTTCAAACTAGAAAGTTATTAGTGGGAGGATAGGAGGTCTAACTAGCAAAATAATTGGTTCTGGTCATTTGCTCAGAGTCCAGTGCTCTGCCAGGGAAATCACAAAGCACACCGAATTACAAGCTGGGAACTGGGTGAGTGAATGGGAACAATACTGTGACTCCCTAGGCCAGGTACTGTACCTTTGTGCCACTGTCACATCCCCAGCAGCTAGTGCAGTCCCTGACCCATGGGAGGTGCTCAATAAAGATCTGATTAAAGGAGGTTAGCTGTTCTTAGGAGATATACCCATTTCTCCTAAGATAAACTGGCAGTCTTTTGGACTAGTTCTCTCTAAATTAACTGCACTAGCCAATAATAGTATCACAGCATTTTTACCCTTGGATAGTGTAGGGGATGCACTATAACTTCTCCATGCAAGCCACACACAAGCCTCCTGTTATGACTCATTACCTCCAAGCACCTACCTTATTGCTACTTTGCAGGGCTCTTTTCCACAGTAGGTTTTAACTGCTTGCTGGGTTTGGGAGAAACTTAGAATCTACACAGGCTGTGGGGACTTGCTCATCCATCTTGTGTTGATTCTACTCTCTTCACTTTCAGGGGGCCTCATTTTCTGACTTTCCTTAGAGCATACAATCTCCCATTAATCCCATTCTTCCCACAAACTTTCTTTGTGAGTTTGTGAAGATTTTAAATTGGTGTATGGTTTTTAGGTATAGTTGATGCAGGAAATGCTTTCATGAAGAATTCAGTGGCTTACGGAAAGAAAACATAATGTGATAGGGAAAATCGTAGATCTGGAAATCAGGACACCTGGGATCCAGGTTTGGAAACATCATCAATTTCACAGACAAGCACCCAAAGCCCACTGTGATAGCCAAGTGCAGGGCTGTACTAGAAATGTGTCAATGATGAGAGACACTCCCTCCCAAAGGCAGCACAGTGGGGAAGAGAATAGTTTAATTGTAATGATGGAGAATTGTAAAATGAATTGGGAGCACTTAGTGGGGTGGTTTTGCAACTTTTTGTACTCTCAGGATCCCCATGGGTGTTCTTTCAAATGCAGATCCTTGGGCCATACCCCTCAGAAATTCTAATCCAGTAAGTCTGAGTGTTCAAGGGCTCTGAAGTCTTAACAAGAGTCTCTCCCTCCCCAGTTCCCCATCAAGGTGATTCTGCTGGATATGGCCCCAGCACACTAGAAGAAAGGGGTCAGGAAATCGTTTACAAAGGCAGGGGTCTACAGCTGATTTTTTTTGTTTTTTAAGATTTTATTGGGGAATTGGAGGAGGGGAACAGCGAAGGGGAACAGAGAAGTTGCGGTCCTTTTTTGTTCTTCAGTCTAGTTGTGGAGGACATTGCCTCACTGGCCCATGTTAGCATTATCATTGCTCTCTTCCCGGGTGAGGCATATCGGTTGCTGGCCTCTGAACGGCTGCTCATGGTGGCTCTTGGCAGCTTACGCTGGCTGCCAGCCACTCATGCTGACTGCAGGCCACTCACTAGCCTTTGGCAGCCCACTGCAGCAGGGGCTGCAACCCACACCGTCGCCAGCCATCTTAGCTATAGAGGCAACCAGGTGGAGCTGTTGTTCACCACCTTAGCTATAGAGGGCAGTGTCATTGGCTCTCATATGTGGGATCCGAACTGGGGCCCCACTGCTCAGAGCTGGCATCCCAAGCCAGTTCCTAACCAATACGCCACTCGGCTGGCCCTACAGCTGATTTTTAAAGGGGGAACTTACCAGGCACAGAGGCACGAATAGCATGATCTTATCTTCTACTTTGAGAAAAATGAATGACATGAGATAAGAGTGCTCTAACTTTATTGAAGACTGTCAGCAGAGAATGAGGTGTTTTGCCTCCTGGTGAAAGCTAACTACATCTGGGCTCCTCACTCCTCTGTCCTCACCCCTGCCCCACTTGTACACAGACAGAAACACACACACACAGACACACACACACACACACACACACACACACTCCCCTAAGCTCCTAAACACATTTGAGTCTCTTTCCCATTCCAAAAACAATCAGAAACGTTCCTGTCACTCCGGGCCCTTCCACATACCACCTTTTACTTTCCATGTATCTCAATGCCAAGCTTCTTTAAACATAAAACAAAAGAAGGCCCGGCCGAGTGGCGCGTTGGTTAAGAGCTGGTTTGGGACACCAGCAGCCCCGGTTCGAATCCCACACATGAGGGCCAGTGACACTGCCCTCTACAACTAAGATGGTGAACAATAGCTCCACCTGGAGCTGGGCTGCTATGAGTCCCCAGGATGGCACAGCTGCAGCCCTGCTGCAGTGGGCTGCCATAGGCTACAGTCAGTGGCCGACAGTCAGCATGAGCGGCTAGCAGCTGGTGTGAACTGCCAAGAGCCGCTGTGAGCAGCCGTCCAGAGGCTGGCGACTGATCTGCCTCACCCGAGAAGAGCGCAATGATGATACCAACATGGGCCAGTGAAGCAATATCCTCCATAACTAGACTGAAAAATAAAAAAAGACAGCAACTTGTCTGTTCCCATTCCCTAGTTCCCCAACACTGTTCCCCTCCCCCAATTCCCCAATGAAATCTTTGAGAAAAAAAAAGGAAAAACTAAACAAAAGGGCTATGAAACTAGTACATGTTCATTATAGCAAATTTCAAAACTAAGGGGGAAGAGGTCCTTCACATCCACAACATAAGCTCTCAAGACACACTTAACACTTATCGGAATGGCAATTAAATTGGCTTTTTTTTTTCTTTAAGTTTTTTATTGGGGAACAGTGTTTTTTTCTAGGACCCATCAGCTCCAAGTCAAATAGCTGTTTCAATCTAATTGCAAAGGGTGCAGCTCCTTGGCCTATGTGGGGATCCAACTGGCAACCTTGGTGTTATGAATACTGTGCTCTAATCACCTGAGCTAACCGGCCGCCTCCACACCATGTTTTTGACAGAAATTGCTGTACCATAAGCAATGTGTGACATGGAGCATTGTCATGATGGAGAATGATGTAAGGACACTCAGGAAAGAGGACTTTCAGAACTGCTTCAGAGAGGGCATGAATGATGGGATGTGTTCAAAGTGAGGGGGAGTATTTTGAGGGAGATTAATGGCAACGTGTCTTTTACTGTAATTTTAACAATTTTGAACATTCACTGTATTATTTGATCACACCTCATATTAGAGCCCAAGTATGGTCAGGATAGGAGTGGTTGATTGAAGGGCAGGTACACATGGTTAGATTTGAAATCAAGGCATTGAAAGGCCATGCTTGAAAATACTCAGGGTGCTAGAATTTGAAATGAAAACTGTAATGTAACTTCAAGGCAAGTTGGGGGATGTGATTCTTGCATAGTGACTAGGAGGTTGGTGGAGCGCAAAGGGGTGAAGTAAGCAGGGAGCAGGAGTCTGACCCTTTCCAAGATTCCAGGGAGGCAGCAGAACTGGTTAGCAGCAGGACCTCTCGAACACTAGGCGGCTCAAATCCTGGCTCTACAAGTGACGAGGTGTGTAGCCAACTCAGTTAACTTCTCTGTGCGTTACTAATGAGTAAAATGAAGCTATAATATCACCCACAATAAAGTGCATATGACAAGGCCTGCCATATGTACCAGAGCACTTAAATGTCAGCATCATTATCATTTTTCATTTGAACAATGAGGGGGCTGTAACAGTCTCTAAGGCAGAGATTCTCAAACTTTTTGGTCTCAGAACTCCTTTACACTTCTTAAAAATTACTGAAGATTCAAAAGAACTTTTAAAAAAAAGATTTTATGGGGGAATTGGGGAAGGGGAACAGCCTTCAATCTTAGTTGTGGAGGGCGCAGCTAGCTCAGCGCCAAGTTCAGTCGCCATCCAGCCACCCATTAGCAGCTCAGTCTGGGCACAGCTCACTGGCCCATGTGGAATCGAACCAGCGACCCTGTTGCTCAGAGCTTGCACTTTTAACCAATTGCGCCACTTGGCTGGCCCCCAAAGAACTTTTTTTTTTTTTTAAAGATTTTTTTTTTTTTTAATTGGGGAATTGGCGGAGGGGAACAGCGTTGGGGAATCGGGGAAGGGGAACAGACAAGTTGCTGCCTTTTTGTTCTTCAGTCTAGTTGCGGAGGATGTTGCTTCACTGTTGGTATCGTCATTGCGCTCTTCCCGGATGAGGCAGATCGGTCGCTGGCCTCTGGATGTCGCTCACCGCGGCTATTGGCAGCTCACGCTGGCTGCGGGCCACTCACTGTAGCCTATGGCAGCCCACTGCAGCAGGGGTTGCAGCCTACACCATCACCGGGGCCTACACCATCACCGGGGCTCGCACAGCCCAGCTCCAGGTGGAGCTGCTGTTAGCTGTAGAGGGCAGTGTCACTGGCCCTCATGTGGGATCCGAACCGGGGCCGCTGGCATCCCAAAACCAATGCTTAACCAATGCGCCACTCGGCCGGCCCCCAAAGAACTTTTTAAAATGTGTATTATATCTATTGACTTCTTTTTTTTAATATTCATTTTAAATTGGGGAATTGGGGGAGGGGAACAGCGTTGGGGAATAAGGGAAGGGGAACAGACAAGTTGCTGTCCTTTGGTTCTTCAGTCTAGTTGTGGAGAATGTCGCTTCACTGGTCCATGTTGGTGTGATCATTGCGCTCTTCCTGGCTGAGGCAGTCAGTTGCTGGCCATTGGACAGCCATTCACGGCAGCTCATGCTGGCTGTAGGCCACTCATGGTAGCTTACAGCAGCCCACTGCAGTTTACACCGTCGCGGGAGACTCAGGGCAGCCCAGCTCCAGGTAGAGCTGTTGTTCACCATCTTAGCTGTAGAGGGGCGGAGTCACTGGCTCACTTGGGATCCCAACCCACGGCCCTGCTGCTCAGAGCTCACTCTCCCAAGGCAATTCTTAACCAACCAGCCACTTGGCCAGCCCTCTATTGACTTTTTTGTATTAGAAATTAAAACTGAGAAAATCTTTTAAAATAAAACTGTTTCTTAGTAACATATTTTTAAGAAAAGTAACTTTTTCAAAACAGAAGAATTCGAAAGTGACTTAACATTTTTGCAGATACCTTTAAATGTTTGGCTTAATTGAATACAACTGGGTTCTCTCATCTGTTTGTACATTCAATCTATTGAGATGTGCTGTTTGAAGCATATAAAAAAATCCCAAGTATCTCATTGACACTCTAAAAAGGGTCTTGAGGGACTTTCTTTCCATCCTAGAACCATGTCCCAATTTGTCCATAACCTTGCAAAGGACCCAGAGCTGGTAAATGTTGCTGACTTACTGTAAGCATTGAATCGCCACATTTTGGCACTATGCCAAGGTTGAGCTGGTTCCTCCAACCCCTGCTGAGATCCCTACAGTATTCAGAGCTTGGAAAAAAAAGAGTCCACAGTACTCAAACTTAGCTTCAAACATCTCACATTTAAGGAAGCTCTGCTGAATGGTCTGGAGGCCACTGAGGTGTGGTTTTGTTGGTGAGATCATAGGCAAGCGTAGCATCATTGCCTATGTTTGAAGACCAATCTTTAACATCTGTTTCTTTTGGGTTTATTATTTGAATGTTCTTGGGCCATGTGTGATCAGACTGGTTTTGAATAAAATATATCAAAAATCAATGTTCTCTATATCAAACGCTGCATGGAAGGTCACATAATCTCTTGATATTAGGTTGGATTGTCTTTTGCTTTAATAATATTAATATATCTCTGAATGCATGTTTTAGCTTGGCCTGAAATTGGAAAAGACATATGTAAATATACCAACCTCGTACATATAGTTATGAGGATAACATTTTAATTTGAAGGCTTGAAATGTTATTTTATTTCCAGAAAAGTTGGGGGAAAGGTTTTGCGAAAACTACTTGCTATAGGATAAGTAGTAATACCATGTACCAAAGTTAAATCATATCAATAGTACAAAGAATAAAATTTGGATAGTTTCTCTTTGCTAAAATCAGAGAAAGGCATTTTTTTTTTATAAAGTCCAATTTGCATGTTTGTTTTTTTTTTTGTTTGTTTTTTTTTAAAGATTTTATTGGGGAATTGGCGGAGGGGAACAGTGTTGGGGAATCGGGGAAGGGGAACAGACAAGTTGCTGTCTTTTTGTTCTTCAGTTTAGTTGCGGAGGATGTTGCTTCACTGTTGGTATCATCACTGCGCTCTTCCCGGATGAGGCAGTTCGGTCGCTGGCCTCTGGATGTCGCTCATTGCGGCTATTGGCAGCTCACACTTGGCTGCCAGCCGCTCACGCTGGCTGCGGGCCACTCACTGTAGCCTATGGCAACCCCCTGCAGCGGGGGCTGCAGCCCACACCATCACCGGGGCTCGCACAGCCCAGCTCCAGGTGGAGCTGTTGTTAGCTGTAGAGGGCAGTGTCACTGGCCCTCATGTGGGATCCGAACCGGGGCCGCTGGCATCCCAAAACCAGCGCTTAACCAATGCGCCACTCGGCCGGCCCAGAGAAAGGCATTTTTGACATCTATGTCTGTAAATGCTGGGACACTTGGTGGTATTCTATTATCCTTATAACATATTTAATGCTAGAACAGAGTGAATGAGAGCCATGACTCAATTTTTGATCTAATTTTGATATGTGTATATTATTAAACTATCTGATTTTATGCTTTTTTAGAACCTATCTTTGCAAAATAAAACACCCTATGGATATTTAAACAGGTTTATAACTCAGTATCATCCATGGGTCTAAAATGTATATTATGTCCTGAAAAAAACAGAAGTGACCTGGTAATAAATAAATAAAAAGGGCCTTGAGGACCCTGAACCACACTTTAAGAATGATTTCTTTAAGCTTTCTTCCAGCTTTAAATCATTCATTTATTCACTCACACATTCATCCATTTAACACCACTGGATCCCAGAGACAGAAAAGAATCATGGGTTGCCTGTTCAGCTGAGAGGAGATAAAAACTAATTAAAAATTACAGCAGAGGGCCGGCCGAGTGGCGCATTGGTTGAGCGCTGGTTTTGGGATGCCAGCGGCCCCGGTTCGGATCCCACATGAGGGCCAGTGACACTGCCCTCTACAGCTAACAACAGCTCCACCTGGAGCTGGGCTGTGCGAGCCCCGGTGATGGTGTGGGCTGCAGCCCCTGCTGCAGTGGGCTGCCATAGGCTGCAGTGAGTGGCCCGCAGCCAGCGTGAGCAGCTGGCAGCCAAGCGTGAGCTGCCAATAGCCGCGATGAGCGACATCCAGAGGCCAGCGACCGATCTGCCTCATCCGGGAAGAGCGCAATGACGATACCAACAGTGAAGCAACATCCTCCGCAACTAAACTGAAGAACAAGAAGACGGCAACTTGTCTGTTCCCCTTCCCCGATTCCTCAACGCTGTTCCCCTCCGCCAATTTCCCAATAAAATCTTTTAAAAAAAAAAAAAAAAAAAAAAAAAAAAAAAAAAAAAATTACAGCAGAGCATAACTGAACATAAAGGAGGAACTTAGTGGTATGCCTGAGAGGCAAGGAAAGTTTAAGAGTACAGAGAATTTGAATTTGGGTTGTATTTCCTAAGCTCCTTCTTAGCAGATGGAAGAGCATAGGCAAAGGCCCAGAGGCAGGAATCAATACTATATTAACAGTACAGGAAAGCACAGTATATTGGCAGAACGAAATGTCACTGTGCTGGAAAAGATTGTTGGGCCTTATATGATGTTAAGTTTTACCCTCTAGACTACAGGAGACTGGGGTGGCAAGAGTTTGCTTTAAAAAAAAAAAAAAAAAGATTTTATTGGGGAATTGAGGGAGGGGAACAGTGTTGGGGAATTGGGGAGAGGGAACAGACAAGCCGCCGAACCCTGTTCCTCACTCCAGCTGTAGAGGACATGGCCTCCCTGGCCCACGTTGGCATTATTACTGCATTCTTTCCGGGTGAGGCAGATGGGTTGCCAGCCTCTGGACAGCTGCTCACCAGCGGCTATTGGAAGCCCACGCTGGCCGCCCACACTGGCCACTGGCCACCTGTGGTAGCCCAGCAGCCCACTGCAGCAAGGGCCGCAGCCCACAACATCGCCGGCAACTCACAGGAGCCTAGCTCCAGAGGGCAGCGTCACTGGTCCTCATGTGGGATCCGAACCAGGGCCTTGCTGCTCAGAGCTGGTGTCCCAAGCCAACTCTTAACCACTGTGCCACTCGGCCGGCCCAGCTTTTCTTTTTTCTTAAAGTGAGGTTCACTGAAGTATAATTTACATAGAAGTAAAATCTACCCTTTTAAGCACACCATTCTAGAGTCATGACAAAGGTATACAGTCAACACAGAGACAATCAAGACATAAAATATTCTCAACACCTCTAAGTTCACTTTGTAGTCAATCCTCAACCTCTTCGCTTCAGCTAAAAGCAACTATTGATCTTATTTGTCTCAAGTTTAATTTTTTACTTTGAAATAATTATACAGTTACAGGAAGTTGCAGAGAGTGCCCATTGTAGACTTCCCCCAGCTCCCTCCAAGTGCTAACTAACATCTTACAAAACTACAGAAAAATATCAAAGCCAGGAAATTGACATTAGTACAATACATTTAATTAGACTACAGACCTTATTCAGATTTCACATTTCCATGCATTAGCTTGTTTTAAGGAACATAATGGGACCATAGTATGGAAGATGGGCTGCTGAGGCAGTACACAGAAGAAAGAAATCAAGGAGAGAAAAGGACTGAAGGAAACATTTCTGGAGAATAGAAATTATTTGATGGACAATTTGGTATGAGTATTTAATTTTTTTTTTTGGAAGTGAAATTTCCCACATGGCAGAAAGCAAACAGGTTGTTATAAACTGAAAGGGCCTGACGTTTAATAGAATTGAGGAAATGTTTTTCTTAGTCATGAAATCCCCCAAATAACTGTAATATTCCTGCTTACTCGTATTCAAACAGGAAAAAAATATTTTTAGTCACTTTCTCCATTTTCTTACTTTTGCCTGATTGAAAACAAATATCTGTGAAAGATCTAATATCCCCCTGAGATTTAGACAGTTATCTGTTGGCTCTCCTTAACAGGATTAGCTAACAACTCCCTACACCAAACAAACTAAACCTCTCTACTTTTATTACTTCCTGGAGTTCTGTATTTTTGTCAGCTCTCCTACCTGCTCCAGCTTTGTATCTGACTGTAGTATTACTAATGGCTGTAGCTTAATATATTTACAGAAATCATTTACTCATCACAAGAATGTGGGGTGTTGTCTTCACATTACAGCCCAAGAAATCAAGGCTCCAGTGTTTGGTACCCAGGACCACACACACCAATACTGTAAAATGCTTAGAAAGGCCCTGGCACAGGGTACGCATGCAGTAAAAGTTAGCTAGCCTTGCTTGACGCCTGGTTCTCTTTACTCCACTAAACCCCAATTACGGCCCAGATGGATTTCGTTCTTCAACAGCTGGACTGGACTGAATTTTGACAAAACTCCATACATGCAATAGAAATATTTCTGGTGACAAAAATCCTCATTTAAATCCCAGTTTAAACTTTAGTCTGGCTGCTATCTAGTTTATCACTAGTTACTACCAAATACAGCCCTTGAGTAGATTTGAGTGGCCTACTTAAGAGGAACTTATTTATTTATTTATTTATTTATTTATCTATTTTTTAAGGAGGGCGCAGCTCCCAGTGGCCAATGCAGTGATCGAACAGGCAACCTTGGTGTTATCAGCACCATGCTCTAATCAACTGAGCAAACTGGCCATCTCAAGATGAACTTTTTAATATTTTTTAAATCAATTAGTATCTTAAAACTAGATTGAATGACATATGGTAACAAACTGTGTTTTTACTGTGTCCTGGGTTACATTTTATATAATTTTAGTACTTAATCCTCCAAATAGCTACCGGTTAATATCATTATTACTATATCATCATCTGTAATCTTGCTCATTTTAAGGAAGGGGAAGTAAAGGCACTTTGAGGATAAGTCATTTGCATCGTCACACATTTGGTAATGGTGGACCTTAAGAGTAACCCTAAAGCAAGCAGTACCTTAGAATCCAATTTCAGAAGACTCCGCCTAGGGACACAGTTCTACAATATTTTTTACTTTTTTCTTTCTTTCTTTTTTTTTTTTTTTTTGAGGGCAGTGTCACTGGCCCTCATATGTGGGACCCGAACCGGGGCCGCTGGTGTCCCAAGCCAGCGCTTAACCACCGCGCCACTCGGCCGGCCCCCTACAATATTTTATACAAAAAGAGCAGAACAATTTCAAGTATCAACGGGTACATCAAAGTAACCAAAACCAAACCCAAGATAAGGAAACAGGCTCAGAAAGGTTCAATAACTTGTCCAAGGTTACACAGGTTACCAGAACCAGAATCCCAGGGCAGATGTCTCGACTGCAACGCGTAACCTATTTCTATCAAACCATGCTACCACCGACTGACACGTGGTAACGGGCCGTATGTCTGTGTTTTCAGGCATTGATTGTGAATTAGCGCCTAAAAACAAAGTCGACGGGGAAAAGGGTAAAAAATGTAAAAGATAAAAACGGGAAAGCAGTTCACGGGAAGGAAAAAAAAAAGAAAGAAACAGCACAGACAGACACACACCCCGCACAAGTTTTCAAAGCAGAGCCTTCCAAAGGAGCCAAGGGGCTGGAACAAACTTTGCGCGGGTCCCACGGCACCCCCGGGCGGGCCGGCGCGGCGTCTTCAGAGACGGTTCTCGCGTAGGCGGCCTTGGAGCGCAACGGCCAACCACGCCGCCCACGTCTTCTCCGGACCGCGAGTCCCCCGGCCGGGCAACGCCCGACCAAGACTGGAGGCCAGCTGCCTTGCCCCTTAGGGGTCTGCTGGACCACAGTATGGAAGATGGGCTGGTTCTTCAAAAGGAAACACAAGCACATGTCCCGCGGCGCTCCGCGGCCTCTCGTCGGGGTCCGGGGGTCGCAGCCGCTCCGCCGGGCAGCCATGCGCCCCTAGGGCGGAAGCCCACCGGAGTCACAGCTCACCGCGGGGAAGCACTGGCCGCCCGCGGCCAGCTCGGCCCAGACGCAAGGGAGCCTGCAGCCCGGACCCGACCCGGCCGGGCACCCCCCAGGCCGCGCAGGCAGGCCGCGCGGCGAGCAGCCGGTGCCCGCGGCCCGGCATTGCCTCTCCCTCCGCACACGCAGCGCGGCGGCCAGCGCGAGGCTGGGCTCGAGCGTCCGACCGCGGCCTGTTGGCAGGCGCGGGCCGCCGCCGCCGCCGCCGCTGCGCCGCCCCCGCCGCGCCCTCGGGCCGCAGGGCCTCGGGGCGGCAGGGCCCGGCGCGGACAGCGAGAGGCGGGGCCCGCGTGCGGGCGGCGGAAGGAGGCGGAGGAGGAAGAGGAGGAGGAGGAGGAGGAGGAGGCGGCGGCCGGGAGCCGGGGGAGAGGGGCGGGGGGTGGGCCCGGGGAGGGGAGGAGCGGGATTTGCGGAGCGCGGCGCCGCAGCCGGGAGCCGGCGGGCCCGAGAGTGACCGAGTCACGGCGGGCGCCGGCGGAGCCGCGGCGTCGGACCCGCCTCCTGGAGGAGCTCAGCCCCGGCCAGGCCCGGCCCCATTCCCGCCCCGCGCCGCCTCCCCGCCGCCGCCGCCGCCGCCGCCGCCGCGGGAGCGCTCCCCTGCCCACCCCGCCCCCGCGGCCGAGCCCGGGAGTCGAGTGGGAGTCGGCCGGCCGGCGCGGGTAGCGCCGGGACCCCGTGGGGGACACTGCAACCGGAGCCCGGGAGGGGCCGCGCCGCCAGCGTCTGAACTAGGATGTCCCGACATGAAGGTGAGAGCAGCCCCTGCCCCCACCCCCGCCGCCCGGGCCTCGGCCTACCCCGCCCGGGGCCGGGCTCCGCGGAGGGCGGCCGGGAGGCGGCAGAGACTTCGGCTGGGCCCGAGTTGGGCCCGAAGCGTCGGGCCCGAGAGCGAGCGAGAGACGGCGGAGAGCCGCGGCGCGGCCGCTGCAGCCGCCACGGCCGCGGCCCTGAGCTGGGCCTGGTGCCGGAGGCGGGGCGGCCGGGCCGGCCGGAGGGTTTGCACTGTCATGGGGCGGGGGAGGGGGAGGGGAGGCGGCGGGGCCCGTTACCGGCGGGAGCCCGGCCCTCGGGACGGATACCGGCCGCCGCGGCCCTCCCGGCAGCCCCGGGAGCCGCGGGCCCCGGCCGGGCCTAGCGCGCCCGCCTCCCCCGGAAGGGCCCGGCGCTGCCGCCGAGCGGGGCCGCAGGCGGCGGCAGGAGATCGAGGAGCCGGTCTGGGTCCCCACCCGGCGGGCGCGTCTGGTCGCGGGAAGACGACGCAAGTGCCCCTGCCCGCGGGGGGAACCGCAGGGCGGGCGGGCGTCTCTGCGGCCGGGGAACGGGAAGCCCTCGGTGCCCGGCCTCGCGGCTAGGCCTCGGCGCGTCCCTGGACTCGGGTAACCAAGTTCCCAGGGCGGATCCGGCCCGGCCGCAGCCAGCAAACTCGCTGCTGCGTCCCCTGGTCCGAGCGGACTCGCTCCCCGCCGGCCCGTCGTGTGGCGTGCACCACCCACCTAAATCAGGCTTTGGTAAATGACCACGGTGAGGTCTGTTAATGGTTAGGACTAGGTTTTGTGATTTAAAAACATGATTCGGATACTGTTGCACATAAGCAGACAGCCTAGCCCGGTCCCAAGGCACAAAGAGAGAAAAAATGTTTAGGAGCTGATGTATAGGCGGTGAGCTAGCCTGGTAACAAATAAGTTAACTTCAGTTCACTGCCATATGGTTTAGAAAAGGGGGGAGGGGGTTGTGTTTTCTTTGTTTCACTGCCCCAGGTCTTTAAAAAAGTATTGAGAGACTTGGCGAAAACTTTATCTTGGTAAGGTTAGCACAAGATTGTAGAAGTGGCTTCTAAGTATTGTGTACTATTGATTTTAAAATCCGGTGTAGGTGATCTAGGAGTGAAGAAAGTTTAGTGAGTCAGCTAAGTGTGTGCTTCACACCGTTGGAAGGATATTCTTAGGGAAATAACAGGCCTTAGAATTTCGAGGTTGAAAAACTCAGATGGATTAAAATTACATTTAGAGCAGATTTCAGAATTTGCATTGCTAATAGCAATGTTGAGATTTAACTATTTTGTATTCAAGCATTCTGTATCTTAAAAGTCACAAAATGAATAGGAAATATAATGTGTTTTTTTTCACTTGTGTACAGGTGTGGACATGTTGAAATAAGGTATTTAGGCCTATAGAAACATTTTATTTTGAAAAAAAAATGCCCATTTCCCCATTTTTTCTACTCAATGGAAATATATTTCCTATCTCTAAGAGAAATTGTAATTAAAATTATAAAATGTTAATTTGGAATATTAAAGTTTATCTGAGATTGTAGTTGTGGGTAAGTTGACCACCTTCAAGACAAAATGAATGTGAACAATAGTTGCAGACCCTCATAAGAACTGGGAGAGTTAAAATTACAGAAACAGCAATGGAAGAAGGGTGTTTGAGACCCATTCTCCTTGCTTCAAAGAAACATCCAGATAGATCCAGACTGTTTTCTTTTTTCTTTTTTTTTTTTTTGAGGGCAGTGTCACTGGCCCTCATATGTGGGACCCGAACCAGCGCCTAACCACCGCGCCACTCCACCAGCCCGACTGTTTTTTAATTAAATGGTATCCTAGGAAGATTCCTTTACCCTAAGTAATCTTTTAGAATAATTGAAATCCCACAGTGCCAGTACTCTGGAATGTAACAAATTCTGTAATTTAAGCCCATTTCTCCCTGCTTGGTCCTGTGAAAAGGCATGTGGTTTTGAAACTTACATTACTTTTTAGTTACTTCGATATTACTGAACCTTAGGACATTAATAGCACACCTTTTCTGGTAACTTACATAACGCCAGATATTTCTGAAAAAGGAACGTCCCTATAATACATCAGTTGAAGACTTAACTGCAATATTTGACAAGTGATTATCTTTTAAGGGTCTAGTTTATGGCTTACGTCAGAAATGGCAGTATCATTGAAAATCACGATTAATTCATTATATACATGTTTTGTGAAATTGTTCAGGCTGCCATTATTTTCACGAGTAGGAATTTAACCTATCAACAATTGGAGTTTGACTTCCTCAGTATTCTAGCTCTCTTCTCATCTTTTCTCTTTGGGCCAACTAATCCCATTTCTTTTAAGTGTTTCTTTAGTGGTATGATTTTTGAGCTCTTTTAATCATCTATCCACCTTCATATTCTCTGTAGTTCTTGTTCCTTTTCAGTAGTGTGACCCTGAACTGGATGTAGTAGTCTTAGGAAAAGATCTGAACTGTGCTGTCTACAATGCACTTGCATTGTGCTTCCTTTTCGGTGCCTTCTGTATGCATGTAATTTGTTACTTTGTCTCTTTGCCCACCTGAATGAGTTGCACCAAATGATGTAAATGTAACAATGTAACTTTGGACAACACAGCTCCAAGACGGACATCTGTCAAGCCTAGAGTCTCTAATTTGTGAAGCAGTGGACTGCACTTCTCAGAAAGGAGATGCAACCAGGACCATAGACAAGTCCTTTAGTTCTGGAGTCAGCATACTTTTTTTGTAAAGAACCAGGTAGTAAATATTGTAGGCTTGGTGAGCTATGAGGTCAGCTCTGTCACTGTAGTGTAAAAGCAGCTGTAGACAACATGTAAATGAATGAGCATGACTGCGTTCCAATTAAAACTTTGTTTATAGACACTGACATTTGAATTTCATATAATTTCTGTGTGTCATGAAATATTATTCTTAGCTTTACCATTTAAAAATGTAAAAATGATTCTTATCTTGCAGACCCCACAAACACAGAAGGTGGCTGAATCTGGCTCCAGTATGGTCCAGGGCTATAATTTGCCGACTTTTGCTCTACACTAGAGCTTTAGAGTTAATAGAACTGGAATTGTTAGGAGTCCAGAAAGGGTCCACTTTGTGTGGTATTCCTTTATTCCCTTGGGGTAATGGGGAATAAATCCATGGACTAAACCAGTTCTCTGCCTCAGTTTCCAGCACCATGTAGATTGGGAGACAAGTAGTTGTTTCCAAAGGGTGGGAAACAGGCTCCTCACCTTGCCAGACCCTGTCTGAGTAGGGATGGATAGCAGTACTCTACATTAAGTCTCCAGCTTGCCTCCTATCATGGCTCTCCCAGCCGGAATTCCAGGGTCTCTTTTAATTCACCTTGTAATGTTGTCATGTTAACAAACATTTTACATTAGTGCCTAATCACTTTATGTTCACCATACTAACACCATCTGGCTCCATGTTATACATAGTGAAAAGTTATTTCCTATTTTATTCGTTTATTAATATTTCACTACATACTTTCTTTTAAATACTTCTAAAATATGTTATTCACAGCTTAAAACCCATTTAATAGCTTTGCAGATTTTAATAAAACATCAAATTACTCAGTGCTTATTTATTAGCTAAAATGAAGTTATGAATGTTCTTGTATAAGTTGGAACCTAATCAATTACCTGGAATTAGGAATACATTTATTGCCTTAAATCATTCAACCTTTTTTCAGTTGCTACTGAGTATCAGGCACTCTGCTAGCTACCAAGGAATGTGATGATGAATAAATGAGACACAGCTCCTCACCATAAGTACAGCTTTTACAGCACAATGTGAGGCATTCCATGAGGAAGGGACAAACAAATTGATGACAAAATAATTACCAATTTTTTTGTTACTAAATTTGCCCAATTTCAGAGAGGGATTCTGTTGTGATTTCTAATGCTTTTTTCTTGAGTGCCTTCTTTTTGTGGGCTACTCTTGATTTTGGATATAATTATTTGACATTTAAAATAGAATGCTTATTTTACCTGATTTATATTTCCCTTAGCTGTTAGAAGCTTTTCATATATAAAACTGATGGTAAATAATTGGATACATGATCACCTTATTCTGTTATTCTTAGAAGCACCTGATACTGTTTATTTTCAAAATGTAAAGTACAAGATTAGGCAGGTCATTAATCTAGTTTTTGAAAGTTGTACCATTTTTTGAAGTTGTACCACTCTTTTGTTAGTAGATTTAAATGTTCTTTCTTCTGAAAATGCTATCTGACCCTAAAAACACACATACAGTTAATCTCAGAGTGAATTGCAATAATTTTGTTTTTAGGATTTCGGGATTGCAAAGTCAGGATAGGTAATTAGCATGTGATTATTAATGTGACTTTTGCTTTCCTGTAGCAAAAAGTAAATTAACTCCCACTGAAAAGATCTTTACCATCATGTCAGACAACTTACTTTAACTGTGATCTATTAAAAGATTATGACACTCTTACTTAGATTTTTTCAATTTCAATAAATTATGAATTACATTTACCTTGACTTTCAATAAAACAAAGATGAAAATGTAAATACTTTAATTTTGGGGGTCTTTGATTTCATAATTTCATATAAAGTTGATTTTGAAGCCCATTTTTCCCATAATTTGACATTCATGTTTAAGTTAAAATGTAATAAAATATAATTTTCCTTTTTTATTTTTTATTTTTTTTTAATGCCAGTATTTTTTTTTTTTTTTTAAAGATTTTATTGGGGAATTGCGGGAGGGAAACAGCTTTGGGGAATTGGGGAAGAGGAACAGACAAGTTGCTGTTTTTTTGTTCTTCAGTCTAGTTGTGGAGGACGTTGCTTCACTGGCCCATGTTGGTATCATCATTGCGCTCTTCCCGGATGAGGCAGATGGGTCGCTGGCCTCTGGATGGTCGCTCACCGCTCACCGCGGCTATTGGCAGCTCATGCTGGCTGCTGCCCACTCACTGTAGCCTATGGCAGCCCACTGCAGCAGGGGCTGCAGCCTACACCGTCCCAGGGGCTCGCACAGCCCAGCTCCAGGTGGAGCTGTTGTTAGCTGTAGAGGGCAGTGTCACTGGCCCTCATATATGGGGCCGCTGGCATCCCCAAACCAGATCTTAACCAATGCGCCACTTGGCCGGCCCTCATTTTCCTTTTTTAAATTGGAGATTTAATTTGGAAGATTCCTTTTAGTTTTAGAATCTTAAAATGTATTACCAGCAATCTTGTTTAAGGATTGAAAACTTTTTCACAGTAGAAACTTCTGAAGTGAAATGACTAAACAAATCTCTTCATATTAGACTTGCAGCATTTTAAAAAATAAATCCTTGTACTTAGTCATAATTTTCAAAATATCAGCTTAATAACATCTATATACATTTGCTGAGGCTTGGTGTTTGTTTGTTTAACTGGAGGTTCTAAAGTTGTTTTAATGATGGTTAAGACATCATTGGATTATCCTAGAAATAGATGTTTTTTATTACATTTTAAATATTGCTTTCGGGCAACTTTCATGAATATGGACTCAAAGGAAACATTTCCTGCACTTCATATTCATAAAAGTTAAAAGTAGAATGCTGTTCTTAATTAAAAATCTTTGTTTATAAAAGATTAATTTCAATGTGTGCTAGGAGCCATGATATTTTTCATTTCCTTAAAATGATAAGGTATGTACAGTTTTTTGTCACTCACCAAAGTTATTCATTAAAATTGAGGAGAGTCCCTAAGAAGTATACAGATCAGGGCTTTTTAAAAAGATTTTATTGGGGAATTGGGGGAGGGGACCAGCCAAGTTGTTTTTCAATTTTAGTTGTGGAAGGTGCCAGTCTCCATCTGGCTTCCCATTTGGCAGCTTGTGCCCTCTAAGCTCAAGGTACTGTGTTCAGTCTTAGTTGTGGGTGGGCATAGCCACCATTGAACAGGCAGTCTTGTTGTTACACCAGCTGAGCCATCCTGCAAATCGGCGGACCTGTTGCTCAGAGCTCGCGCTCTTAAGCCAACTCTTGACCAATTGAGCCACTCGGCTGGCCCCAGGGTATTTTTTAAATGTGGTAGTTTTAAAATATTATCCATGTCCTGATTCATGTTGAAGATAAGGGGATAAGGCAGACATGGGAACATATTACCTAGATCAGTTTGCAAACTGCAGCTCGTGAGCCACATGTGGCTCTTTGGGTACGTATGTGTGAGCAATTTTTTGTGTGAATTTTTCTTATTTTAATAGATATAATTAATACTATTAGTTATAATATTACTTTAAATTTTCCTTATTTGTATAAATATAGCAATGGCTCTCGAATAATTTTTAAATTGTTGTGAGGGACAGGATTGTCTCTTCCATCTCAAAAGTTTCCCGACCCCTGACCTAGATGCATGGTAAGGAAGGAAGTAGTGAAGAAAAGAGGGTGTTGTTTGGCTGGTGAGGACAAAAGGCCAGGATGGTGTTGGCAGAGAAAAGTTAGGCAAGGTGGACATGAAACTTGGAAATGGTCTGTAGCCATAGGGAGTCCAAAGCACTCTCATGCCTCATGAAACATCCTAAGAGCTAGGTACCAGGAGGTGAAAACTCAGTGTCCTGTGAAACTAGCAAGATGAATTGCCTTGTGAACCACCTTCCAGGGCACCATCCCTACTCTCTCTCACCGCCCTTCCACAAGCAGAGTGTGGATCCATCCGTTTCATGCATGTGGTCAATTTATCTCATCCATGACCACAGTCCCAACCTGTAGTCCAGTAGACTTTGGCCAGTGGCCACAAGTGGTGCCAGGAAGAAAGTATGCGTGGGTCCCTGCAAATCTAGCATTGCTGCTAGAAAAAACCAACTGAAATCACAAGAGGGGATCAGTGCAGTCACTTTCAGCTAGGAGGGACAAAATAAGTGGGTGAAGCCACTTGACATCTAACAAATTAGGTTTGCACATTATCTTCTACTGAATTGTCTGGGGCTTTTGCCTCTGGATAGCACTCAGTGCCAATGGCATGAACTTCAACTTTTGCTAGGGTTAAAAAAGGATTTCATTAGAAGAGTCACTTTAGAATGCTAACTCAGTGAGTTGACTTAGAATAGTCACAGGCATATTTGACTATTAATTTACTTTTTAGTTTTGACTTGTTTAAGACTGTCATCCCCCCTCTCACCCAGCAAAGTTAAAGGTCCCTCCAGTTGTACTACTGCTTTATTTATTCATTCTCCAAGCATTTTTTTCTGCTGTAATTGTTTACTTGTCTGCTTCTCCCACAAGCTACCTAAGGGCGGGGGGTGTCAGTATAGTGTTACACTTAACCTTTGTACGCTACCACCTAGCATAGCGTCTGACCTTTGGGAGGTCCACTGAACAATTGCAGGTGATTATTAGAGATGTTAATACTTGGTCTAAAAAATGGTGAGACTAGAAAATACTCTCCTCTGTTTTTATCTGGAGAAGCTGGTTAGAGAAAGGTAAATTGTGGGAAAGAAGGCTTGGAACTTTCATAAAAGTAAGAGGGGCTGAATAAATTACATGGAACAAAATAACTTGGGGGAGCTGGCTCCTGGTGGGGAGTGGTCTGGGACTAGATCCGGGGTACTGTTTTGTTATACTTCTGGCTCTGGTTTCAGATTAACTGGCCATGAGTTCTGCATATCAATTGCACTGTGTGCATGAGTTTTCTGGTTCATTCCGTCATTTATACAGTGAATATTTATGGACTGCCTACTTCAGTACCACTCAAAGTCATCTCCAGAGTTTGCCACAAATTGTTGACCCTGCAGGTTGATAACATTCAGTGGGTTTGAAACACATGTTTGGGAATTAAATGCTTTCCTGTTGCACAGGCTATGGCTCCTTTCCAGTGTGCTGGAATTAGTCCTTGAAGTTTATATTTTATGACAGGGTAATTAAATCATGTAAGTATTTTAATCTTGTGGCAATATTTGCAGCCCCCTCCTTTTTTTTTAAAGTTTATTTTCACTTAAGTTGCACAGTTGCTTCTAATTCTGCCCAGCAGTACATTGCTTTCCTTAGCAGCATGAGTACTGTCCTTCCTTAGACTGTGGAAGCCTCAACACACGGCCATCTGCGTATGTTAGTGTATGTGCAAATAGGTTATTCTCAGAAGTTTTTAAGCAGCTTTTTGATGGTTGGAGAGAAAAGAGCTCAAGGGATTAAATTTTTCTGTTCAGTATAATTTTATGCATATTCCTAATGGTTATATGGCAACTGTTGGGGTAACTAGACTCTACTTCCCTCTGTTACCCTTTTTCAACCAGTATCAGTATTCTCCTTTGTCCTGTATGGTTGTAGAAGTTAGGCGGTGCAAGCCATGAGAAGCTTTCTAAATTAGGAGTTAAAGGGATTACAGGAATTATTACAGATGTATTCCTTTTCTGTGAGGATGAAATACATGCTGGGGGCTGTGGATGGTTAGGTGTTGAGAGGCAGATAGTTTTCGTAATCAGAGATCTAACGCTCAACATTACGAACACTGCTAGGGACTCTAATACAGTTAATTGCAATTCAAAGTGTATGTAAACTGTACAGTATATTTGTACAACTATAGATATGGATATACATAGCAGTCAAAGAGGTGGAACAAATTTTCCCATCCCTAGGAAAGTGGTGATTAGAACCTCAAGTGACCGTGGATGAACTGCTTGACCCGTGGTGTTCCTATGTTAGGCCAGGAGCAAGGATCTTCACTCCATGTCAGACATACTGCATATCTTCATATTCATTCATTGCTCTCTATCTTTTTTTTTTTTAAAGATTTTATTGGGGAATTGGGAGAGCGGAACAGACAAGTTACTGTCCTTTTGTTCTTCAGTCTAGTTGTGGAGGACATTGCGTCACTGGCCCATCTTGGGATTGTCATTGCACTCTTCCTGGATGAGGCTGATCGGTTGCTGGCCTCTGGATGGCCGCTCACAGTGGCTCTTGGCAGCTCATACCAGCTGCCAGCCGCTCACGCTGGCTGCTGGCCACTCACTGTAGCCTATGGCAGCCCGCTGCAGCCATGCCATCCTGGGGACTCACAGCAACCCAGCTCCAGGTGGAGCTGTTGTTCACTATCTTAGCTGTAGAGGGCAGTGTCACTGGCCCTCATATGTGGGATCTGAACCAGGGACGCTGGCATCCCAAACCAGCTCTTAACCAACGCGCCACTCGGCCGGCCCGCTCTATGTAATTTTTTACAAGGTTTTTAGAAATCACCCAAAGGAGGAAGAGATAGCAAATCTATTTACAGAATTAGAGTAGATCATCACTGTCCAATAGAAATCTAGTGCAAGCCACATGAAATTTTAATTTTCTGGTTGCCACAGTAACAAAACTAAGGAGGCACAATTAATTTTAATAATTTAATTTTATTAACTTCATTAATTTTATTAACTTTAACCCAATATATCCAGAATAACATTTTAACAAGTAATCAACATAAAATTTGTTGAGATTTTTTTTTTTTTTTTTTTTTTTTTTTTTAGGGCAGTGTCACTGGCCCTCACATGTGGGATCCGAACCGGGGCCGCTGGCTTCCAAGGCCAGCGCTTAACCACCGCGCCACTCGGCCGGCTCCTGAGATATTTTTACATTCTTTTTTCCTCCCTAAGTTGTAAAAATTTAATATGTATTTTATACTTGGCACATTTTCATTCAGATGCTAACATTTCACCCAAAATACTTGATCTTAGCTGAAAATCATCTTTAGACTCGTACATTGGGAGTACCTACTAATTTATTGTTGTTTATATACTATCTTTTGTAGGTACATTTTGATGCAGTATGGCCATGAACTTGATGGTTCATTCACTACCATTCTGGATTTCTTCTTGAATTTCTCTCCTAAAAAACCAGATTTTACCTTACTTTTTCACCTTAAAATTATTAGCTACATATAACCATCACAATAGAAACCCACTTTATAAACAGCTACAAATGTATATAAATTCTAATCACTTTATAGGTTGTTCAGATTAGAGGAGTAAATAGTGGCCTCCGGGTGATGTTTGGGGGTTATTTTAAAGTCTGCTGCATTTACAAATGTAGAACTTGTAAAAATTGTTGTAAGTTTTATTATGGTGAATTCAGAGGATAGCTGGGGGTTCTGTCTGGTGATGTGATAGACTTATAATTTTGGTAATTTATTGTAGGTGTATTCCATTGTAAAGAGATTGGATCTCGGGCTGGCCGAGTGGCGCATTTATGGTTAAGCGCTGGTTTTGGGATGCCAGCGGCCCCGGTTCGGATCCCACATGAGGGCCAGTGACACTGCCCTCTGCAGCTAACAACAGCTCCACCTGGAGCTGGGCTGTGCGAGCCCCGGTGATGGTGTAGGCTGCAGCCCCTGCTGCAGTGGGCTGCCATAGGCTACAGTGAGTGGCCCGCAGCCAGCGTGAGCGGCTGGCAGCCAAGCGTGAGCTGCCAATAGCTGCGATGAGCGACATCCAGAGGCCAGCGACCGATCTGCCTCATCCGGGAAGAGCGCAATGACGATACCAACAGTGAAGCAACATCCTCCGCAACTAAACTGAAGAACAAGAAGACGGCAGCTTGTCTGTTCCCCTTCCCCGATTCCCCAACGCTGTTCCCCTCCACCAATTCCCCAATAAAATCTTTAACAAAAAAAAAAAAAAAAAAGAGATTGGATCTCTAGTGTCCATCTAGAAAAGACTCTTGGCATCTAACAATAAAAAACCAGATGGTTATGATTCTTCCTTAATTTTAAGGAAACTGATTATGGAGCAGATACTCAGCCCTCTGTTAACATTAGCCACTCACTGGTAATTCTCTCTTTGATCTATTTGGTTTATTGTTTTAGTCAGTTAAAACTAGATTTGTAAGTGAAAAATAGAATGTTTGGAAGATAGTCTGTTAAAAACTAAAGACCAAGTGTTTTCTTCCCTCATTTGACTGAAACAACAATTTGGCTGTAGTCAGTTTTATGATTCTATTCCTTTTTAATGCCCCTGCAGCTGATCACTGGAACATCAGGAATTTGTGGTACACTCTCTCCTTGGTTTTTTTTTTTTTTTTTTTTAAAGATTTTATTGGAGAATTGGGGGAGGGGAACAGCATTGGGAAACCAGGGAAGGGGAACAGACAAGTTGCTGTCTTTTTGTTCTTCGGTCTAGTTGTGGAGGACGTTGCTTCACTGGTCCATGTTGGTATGTCATTGTGCTCTTCCCGGATGAGGCAGATCGGTCGCTGGCCTCTGGATGTCGCTTACCGCGGCTATTGGCAGCTCACGTTGGCTACCAGCCGCTCACCCTGGCTGCCGGCCACTCACTGTAGCCCATGGCAGCCCACTGCAGCAGAGGCTGCAGCCAACATCGTCGCTGGGACTCGCACAGTCCAGCTCCAGGTGGAGCTGTTGTTAGCTGTAGAGGGCAGTGTCACTGGTCCTCATATGTGGGATCCGAAGCGGGGCCGCTGGCATCCCCAAACCAGCTCTTAACCAATGCGCCACTCGGCCGGCCCTCTCTCCTTGTTTTTAATTGTATAAAAATGCTAATACCTTAGTGTTTGGGTGCTCTCATCCAGGGTTCTCAACGTGTGCTTCAGGACCAGCATTATCAGCATCACCTGGGAACTTGATGGAAAAACAGATTCTTGGACCCTACCCTAGACCTACTGAGTCAGAACTACTGGGATGGAGCCCAGCAGTCTGTGTTTTAAAAAGCTCCTACCAAGTCCCAGTTGTGAACACAGGTATTTTATGTGTGAGATGGTTACTGCTGGTGACAGGCACACAGTGATTGTGGAACCACCTTTCATGGTATGATATAAGCCAAATAGACATGGAGCTGCTGACCTTGGCCTCATTCTTCTTGAACCCCATGTTATTGTCACCTGAGGAGGTAGGAGTATAGCTTCCGACTCCAGACTAGTATTGTCTACTTAGTCAACACATATTTATTGAAAATGTACTTGGGGCCAGACACTGTCCTGGCCACAGGAATACCATAGTGAACTAAATGAGATTCCTGTCCCTATGACACTCACATTCTAGCAGGGGTATATGGTCGGTGGGCCAAACCTTTTTTTTTTTTCATTTTCTTTTTTTTTTTTTAATATTTTTTTCAAACCATGTTTTTGTAAATGAAGTTTTATTGCACCACAACCATGTTTGCTCATTTACATATTGTCTAAGCTGCTTTTGTGCTACAATGGCAGAGTTGAATACTTGAAAATATTTTCTGTCTGGCTCTTCATAGAAAAAGTTTGTGGATCCCTGGGATAAACCATAAAAGAATAAATATGTAATAGAATGTTAGGAGGTAAAAAGTGTTCCAAAAAACTTATAGCAGGTTAAAGGAATAGAGAGTAGGGGCCTACTTTAGATACTGCAATTGGGGAGCCTTTCAAGATGAGACATTGAAAGAAAATGTTTAAAGGAGGAAGGGTATGGCTGAGGGTACAGCAAGTATAGAGGCACTGAAACTTGGAATGTTTTGGGAACAGCAGTGAGGCCACTGGCTGGAGGAAAGTGATTGAGGGGGAAAGAGGTAGGAAATGAAGTTGACATAGCTGGAGCCAGGTCCTGCATCCCTTGTATTGTAGGCTGCAGTGAGGGCTGTTTAAGTGTGAGTTCTTTGAGAAATATGAGGTGTGATCAAACAATATAGTGAATGTTTAAATAAAAAAATGTATTACAGTAAAATTGATTACCGTAATCAATTCAAAACGTCTACCTTTCAGGGTAATTTTGACTTTGGGGGAAGAGCCAGAAGTCTCATGGTGCCAGATCTGGTGGATAAGGTGGATGAGGACACACCATAATTTTTTATTTGACAGAAATTGCTGAGCCAGAAGTGATGTGTGACATGGAGCCTTTCTGTTGTGATAAAAAAAAAATATGGTGACTGCTACTGCCGAGTGCCATCTAACAGACAGGCAGAGATCTTCAACATGGGAAGTGGCATGTCGAACCTCAGTAAGAGTGGGTGACAAGTTTCAACATGTTCGGTGCAGTCAGTGGGGTGTGAGCTATGGTTGAGAGAAGGTGTGTTTCTTAAAGTCTGCTGTAAATCATCCTCCATCATGGCATCGCTCCGTGTCTCATATTGCTTCTGGTATGGTGATTTCTGTCAAATAAAAACATTATGAAGGGGGGCGTTCACTTTGTGAGGGGTGAAAAGCATAACTATTGCATTGTTTTGTAAACCTGAAACTGATAAAAAATTACAAAAAATATACATGAAGCACAGAAAAAAAAAAAACACAAGAAACCATTATGGTGTGTTTTATCCACCTTATTCACCAGATCTGGCACCATGTAACTCCTGGCTCTTCCCCGGTCAAAATGACCATGAAAAGTAAACATTTTGGGGCCCGCTGAGTGGCTCAGTTGGTTAAGAGTTGGCTTAGAGCGCGTGCTCTGAGCAACAGGGATGCCGGTTTGATTCCCACATGGGCCAGTGAACGCTGCACCCTAGCTGAGCCGTCGCTGAGCTGCCAACAGGGCTCAGCTGGTGTAACAAGATTGCCTGTTCAATGGTAGGCTATGCCGACCTACACCTAAAGATTAAACTCGGCACCTTGAGCTGAGCTGCCGCCCGGATGGCTCACAGGATAGAGCATGCACTCTTAACAATAAGGCTACTGGTTTGACTCCCACATGGGATGATGGCTATGCCCACCTGCAACTAAGATTGAACATAGTGCCTTGAGCTTAGAGGCCATGAGCTGCCAACCAGAAGTCAGATGGCAACTGGCGCCCTCCACAACGAAGATTGAAGAACAACTTGGCTGGTCCCCTTCCCCAATTCCCCAACACTGTTCCCCTTCCCTAATTCCCCAATAAAATCTTTTTTTAAAAAAGTAAACATTTTGAATCAATTCTGGACGTTGAGGCAGCCATTACAGGGCAACCGAAGACACTCAGGAAAGAGGACTTCCAGAACTGCTTCAGAAAGTGGCAAGAACGATGGGATAAGTGTGTTTGAAGTGAGGGGGAGTATTTTGAGGGGCGCTTAATGGCAATGTGTCTTTTACTGTAATAAATTTTTTTATTTAAACATTCACTGTAGTTTTTGATCACATGTCGTTATTTTAGAAGCTCTTCTTTTATAGAAGGGCCTTTTTGGCTGAATAAATGGCAGACGGGAAACGGAATACCTAGTGTTGCAGCATGTTCCAACATCTCTAATAAACATTTCTTCACAAACTTTCCCCAACACTCATCACTCTTTTAAACTCTCTTCCTCAGCCCACATGTTACATGTACATGATGTTTCTTTGAGGCTGTGCAGCTTGGTGGAGAGCAAATCTGGTTTGAATGTTTTGAAATATCTCCGTGCTTTGAACCCTGGAACCTAGAAATTGGGTCATCTACAATAGCAGTTTTCAAACTTTAAAAAAAGATAACACATAGTAAAAAATGTGTTTGACATTTTCCATAGTTATACACGTGTGTATGAAATAAGAGTTTTACAAAACAGTACTCATCTTTACTATGAGAGATGTATTCTATTTTCTATTCTGTTTCATTAAAAACAAAAACAAAAAAAAAACCTAGTTGTGACCTAGATGGATTTCACATTCTACTCGTGGGTTGTGACTTTCTATTTGAAAAACATTGGCCCAGCCTGTCTAATTCAAAACTTGGAGTCCTTATGCACATACAAGATGTTGTGATAGATACTATCTCTATTTCCTCTTGGAGGGGCATATGGGAAGGTCTGCGTATCTAGAGAAAACTAGCTGTAGTATGTTTGGGGCAATAAGTGTCAAATTGATTACAAGTTCATAGTGTTGGCAAGTGGAATAGAATGTTTTTTGGGCATCAGAGAAGGCGTTTCCAAAAGGGTGAAATTTAAACTCAAGACTCGAAGAAATACTTCAAGTATTTTTATAACAAGAATTGGGGATGAGGATGTTTACCAAGTGATAGAATGGTAGGCGGTAAAGGGCAGAGCTAAGAAAACCTGTGGTGTGTTGGAGAGAGGTAGATGGGAGGACACTGAAAAGACCAGTTTCTGGAACAGAAGACTCCTATCTGTAAATACTAGAGTGAGGTTTTAGAAAGATTGATTAGTTTACCTAAGATTCCTAGGGAAAAAGGGGACAGGGACCCTTTGCTCTGACTTTCAGTTCAGTGCTAGAAGTCTGTTTTCTCTTTTGTAAAAGAAGGATACTAATGCCTGTTTAGCTTCTTTCCAAGGGTGTGTGGAGATGAAATGCCATCACATGTAAGTTAGATAGTAAATTCTAAGTTAGATAAAACACTGCATAAATGTAAGGTGATGTGGTATTTTTAATGTGGAAGATAAGATTAGAGAGGATGGGCCGGCCGAGTGGCGCATTGGTTAAGCGCTGGTTTTGGGATGCCAGCGGCCCCGGTTCGGATCCCACATGAGGGCCAGTGACACTGCCCTCTACAGCTAACAACAGCTCCACTTGGAGCTGGGCTGTGCGAGCCCCGGTGATGGTGTGGGCTGCCATAGGCTATAGTGAGAGGCCCGCAGCCAGCGTGAGCGGCTGGCAGCCAAGAGTGAGCTGCCAATAGCCACAGTGAGCGACATCCAGAGGCCAGCGACCGATCTGCCTCATCCGGGAAGAGCGCAATGACGATACCAACAGTGAAGCAACATCCTCCGCAACTAAACTGAAGAACAAAAAGACAGCAACTTGTCTGTTCCCCTTCCCCGATTTCCCAACGCTGTTCCCCTCCGCCAATTCCCCAATAAAATCTTTTAAAAAAAAAAAAAAAGATTAGAGAGGATGGGAGCAAGGTAAATAGGGAGGGATTTTGATTGCCACACCCAAGTCAATCTGTTCCTTTTTTCCATACAGATTATGAGATGAAGAGAGAGTGCACCACAAGTTTTAAGCAGAGAAAGGTGGTGAAAAGTGTGTTTTAGGAAGATTAGTGTGGCAATGTGTGTGGGATTGATTAGTGCCTGTGTCAGGGAGACCAATTAGAGGCTTTTTAGTGAAATAAACTTGAAGTTAAAAGGCCCTGAATTAGCCAATGGCAGTAGGAACCAAAAGGAAGAATATGACTTGAAATTAGGTCTTGTTACAAGAAAGCAAGGACTAAGTAAAGTATAATTTCAGGACAAACCAGCCAGATGCTGGAAGAACAGCAGGTTATTCCAGTAAAAAGGGAAGATAGGAGGGAGGGGCGAAAAGTAATTTTCGGCTTTTGACATTTTGAATTTACGTCGATAGTAGGCCATTAGGGTAGGAATCAGGAGTTGAGAAATACTCTCTCCTGGGCTTAGGAGAGAGCTATCTTGGCTGGAGATAAGAATTTTTAGCCCCCTACACTGAAGCCTGGGATTGGCTAGATTTCTAAGGAAGAAAGCATCTAGAGAAGGGAGATCATCAATCAGATTGCTAAGAGGAAAACTGTGATTGCGATGTGACTTGGAAGCCACAAAGACCCTTTCCTGACCACCCATCTTCTATAATAACACTTGTCATGCAGGTATTGACTTAACTCCTTAATTTTTTTTTTTTTTAAAGATTTTATTGGGGAATTGGTGGAGGGGAACAGCGTTGGGGAATCGGGGAAGGGGAACAGACAAGTTGCTGTCTTTTTGTTCTTCAGTTTTAGTTGCGGAGGATGTTGCTTCACTGTTGGTATCGTCATTGCACTCTTCCCGGATGAGGCAGATCGGTCGCTGGCCTCTGGGTGTCGCTCACCGCGGCTATTGGCCACTCACGCTGGCTGCGGGCCACTCACTGTAGCCTATGGCAGCCCACTGCAGCAGGGGCTGCAGCCCACACCATCACCGGGGCTCGCACAGCCCAGCTCCAGGTAGAGCTGTTGTTAGCTGTAGAGGGCAGTGTCACTGGCCCTCATGTGGGATCCGAACCGGGGCCGCTGGCATCCCAAAACCAGCGCCTAACCAATGCGCCACTCGGCCGGCCCGACTTAACTCCTTTAGATGTAGGCCTCTTTGAATAGGGATGAAAGGTAGGGTAAAGAAGAGGTGGGGAGGGGAGAAGCTAATATTAACCAAGCATATGCTATATTAATAGTAATATTTATTGAGTGCTTATTATCTGACAGGCATGGTGTTCAGCATTTCACATGTACCAGCTCATTTAATTCTCACAAGAGTCCTTTGAAATACATATTATTATCCCAGTTTCACAGATGAGGGAATTGATGCACTGAGAAGTTAAGTATCTTGGCCAAGGTCACACAGTGTGTGATAGAGCTGGGTTCTCAAACATTAAGCTATATTCTGTACCAGGCACTTCAAACATTTTGGTTTTGTTTTTTTTGAGGACAGTGTCACTGGCACTCATATGTGGGACCCGAACCGGGGCTGGCGTCTCAAGCCAGCTCTTAACCACCGCGCCACTCAGCCGGCCTGGCACTTCATAGGCTGATTCCTACAGCAGGGACCTCACTTAAAAGGCTTAATAAAATTTCAGAGCAACTTAGGAAGATATGTTATCCCGTTTTACAAACTAGGAAATTGAGTCTCAGAGAGTTTTGGTATTTGTTCTAGGTCACAAAGATAATAAGCAGTAAAGCCGAGGTTTGAATCAAGTTTTGTCAGAAACCAAAGCCCATAATTATTTATATTTCTTGCAGCGGTCAGCAAACTTTTTCTGTACAGAGCTAGATAGCAAATATGGCTTTGTGGGCCATAAAGTCTCAATTGCAACTATTCCACTTTGCTGTTGGGGTATGAAAGCAGCCATAAGACGAAACATAAACAGATGAGCATGGCTCTGATCCAATAAGTCTTTACTTATGGACACAGAAATTTAAATTACATATAATTTTCAGGCATCACCAAATATTACTCTTCAAACTTTCTTCAGGCAGCAGGCAGTCGTTTGCTGAACCCTGCATTAATCCATTCATTTTGTAAATATGTATTGAATTCCTTGTGTATGTGGAGACATTATGTTGGAGACTGGGGACAAACAAGCAAAGGGAGTTCCAACCCTCTAAGATGAGACCAGTGACTGTAATACAGTGTATTAAGAACTATAGGGCTGGCCGAGTGGTGTGTTAGTTAGGAGTTGGCTTGGGACGCCAGCTCTGAGCAGCAGGGCTCTGGTTTGGATCCCACATGAGGGTCAGTGACACTGCCCTCTACAGCTAAGATGGTGAACAACAACTCAACCTGGAGCTGGGCTCATGAGTCGCCGGCAACAACTTAGGCTGTAGCCCCTGCTGCAGTGGGGCTGCCGTGAGCTGCCATGAGTGGCCGTCCAATGTCCAGCAACCGACTGCCTCAGCTTGGAAGAGCAAATGATCACAATACCAACATGGGCCTGTGAAGTGATGTTCTTCACAACAAAAGGACAGCAACTTGTGTGTTCCCCTTCCCTGATTCCCCAATGCTGTTCCCCTCCCCCAGTTCCCCAATAAAATCTTTAAAAAATAAAAAAGAACTAAGGGCCAGCCGAGTGGCGCGGTGGTTAAGTGCTGGCTTGGGAAGCCAGCGGCCCCGGTTCGGGTCCCACATATGAGGGCCAGTGACACTGCCCTCAAAAACAAAACTATAATAAATTTATACTTAAAGGGATAATGAAAGGATATAGGAGGCTTCTCAGTTTCATGGATGAATTCATAAAGGCATCCCAAAAGAAGTCATGCTTTTGAGCTGGCAGTTGATGGGTTGCCAGGTCCAATGGTGGAGGGGAGGATATCCTATGGAGACATGAACAGAAAGGGTGTCCTTTGAGGGGAGACCAAGAGAAATTTGGCATCACTGGAGCAGAAAGAGAGGGACTAATGCCAGAAAAAAAAAAACTTTGTCAAGATGGTATGGCAATGAGGAGTGAGTTTTTAGGACATTTTAATCCAGGAATCTGATTTTCTGTGTGCTAGAATGAGAGGCTATGAAGGATAGATTTGCAGGGAGGAGGAGGACAGGTAAGTGATCACAAGATAAGATAGTTGCTGTAGTGGGTGCAAATAGGAGACATATTTGATGATTGATTAGGCATAGAGATTGTGGATGAACAAAATGTTTAGAAAAACTCAGGTTTTTGGCTTGATTGGTTGTGTGGTGCCATCAAGATGCATATATCTAGGGCAGAGAAACGTGCTTTGAGGGTGGAGGTCGGGAAGCAGGGAAAAAGAGAGGTGACTTCCATTTATAGCATGTAGTGTTTGAGGTACCTGTGGAACATCCAGGTAGAGATGTCCACTAGCAGTTCAACATGTGGGTCTGGAATTCAGGAGGAAGGGGTCTTGGCTAAGACGAATCTATAGTAGTAGAGTTGATTGCTCAGTGATGGTTAGAACCTCTGGATTGAGAAGAAGAGGCAACTGATTATTAAGCTCTTGGGAACACTAACATTTAAGATTTAAGGATCAGGAGACTGACTGAATGGGAATAGCCTGGAGAGAGTATCGGCATTGAAACTTAAGAAGGTGATTTGCCGGAAGGAGGCTATGGTCAGTTTTGCTGCAGAAAGGTCAAGAAGATAATGCAGGAAGTGTTCGTTGGCTGGGGCTGTTGGGATGAGGAAGGTTGTGGAACTTAATGAGCACTTTGAAAGAAGTGGGCTCGAGCCCAGATTCAGTGTGTTCAATCCTGAATAAAGATGAGAAGTTGGGAACACTACGTAAAGATTCAGCTGTGAAGGGAAAGAGAGCGATCCACAGCTAAGGTACCTCTAGCTCTTGGTGCAGTGTTTAGCAGATAATAGAGGCTGGGGAAATTCATGCATTCAATAAATGCTGTGTCAGGCACTGTTGCTAAAACCAATAGAGTAATGAAAGGTAAGTTATTCTTATTGTAGAGCTTATATCTTAAGGGGACGGGAAATAAATGTCATTTTGTCTAGTGATAAAATTCTGAAGAAAATAAAGCAGAGTGAAGGAATAAGGATTGAATATAATGGAAAGCATTTGAGTGGTCTATGTGGCTATTTTTAAAAGGGTGGTCAGGAAGGCCTTTCAGAGGAGGTGACCTCTCAAGCAGACTTAATCAGGGGTCATGAAACTAATATTTAAAAAAAAAGTTCTGGGCCGGCCGAGTGGCGCGGTGGTTGGGCGGTGGCTTGGGAAGCCAGCGGGCCCCAGTTCAGGTCCCACATATGAGGGCCACTGACACTGCCCTCAAAAAAAAAAAAAAAGTTCTGGGTTGAGAATAAAGTAGATTGTTTGAGGAAGGAGGGTGGGTGGAGCTGACTAGGCAGAGAAGTAGAGAAGATAAGGTAGGGAAGACTGGGTTCAGATTAAGTGGGGCATTACAGTGAGGCATTTGAAATTAAGCCTTTGACTGTAGAGCTAATAGGACTTGCTGGTGAGAGCAGGTGGGTGAGAAGAAGGCCACTTAGGTGAGGAAGGCAGGAGGAGAGGAGCAGAGCTTGTTTGGAGGTAGAGTCAGGAGTTCTGTTTCAGACACACGTGGTTAGAGATGTCTGTTAGATGTTCAAGTAGAAATGATGTACAGGCCATCTGGATGAATGAATTTAGTTGATTGAATATCGTTAGGGATCTAGACTTGATGTGATTGTGTTGCTCTTCTCTCTAGTTGACTGTGGCTTGAGTTTCCCAAACCTTTTATTAGGTAAATATTGGTTTAGGGGGGCCTGTGAACCTTTTCTTTTTAACCGAAGTAGCAGGAAAGAGGCAGCATAGAGGTAGAAAGCCCAGTGTGTCTCTTGTGCCAGTGCTGTGGTGATACAGGTCCAGTTCAGGAGAGCTTACTATGTGAATTAGGCCAGTTTGGCAGCTGGATAATGAATTAGTTTTAGTTCTTTTCGCTCCAATAAAATCAAGAGGAAGATAGAATAATAGACATTTTGGTCTAGAAGGAAATCAACCTTCTTCCTTTTTTTCCAAATAAAATTGCAGTCTAGAAGGGCTGAGTCATACTATTTGAGATCATAGTCAAGACTGGAATTCAGATACCATGACTCATACTCCAGCCTGTTTTCTACTGTTTGCTGCTGGGATGAAGTGCTCCCAAACTGCAGGCTCAGAGAGCATTTATTAGTTTATAGATGTTCTGAGGCTAGACTTCTGCAGTGGGTAAAAATTTCCTGTTTACTGAAGTTTTGTTTTGAGGTACCAAATAGTAAATTTAGGAATGGGACTTTGGAGCCAGGCTACCTGGGTTCAAACCCCAGCTTGATCACTTACTAACTGTGACCTCTGGTAAGTTGTTTCCTTTCTGTGCATCATTTCACAAAGTGGACATATGCTTAGTAACCTCAGGGTGGCTGCATTTGATGGTTAGTATATAGAAAATATTTAGCAGAGTGCCTGGCATATAGTAATAAGCACTCATTGTTTGAGCCATCTTTATCATTCTCACTTGGGTATAGATAACAGCTATTTACCATTTTTAAATTCTTTGCATATAATTTGAGTGCTAACAATGTACAAGGTATATTTCCATATATAAGATATGTTCCTTTCCCACAAGGTATTTGCATCGTAATGGGGAAGGAAATATAAAAATACAGAAGATACTAAAAGGCTTACCTATTTAAAATTATAGGACACCGAAAGATATGAAGTCTCTTCCTTTTCTTACATTCCGTGAATCTTAAGTGTTCAGATGAAGGCAAGGACACTGAGGAGAAGGAAGGGTCTTGCATAAACAGACATCCCAGACCAATGGGGTGGGCAGAGACGAGTATGTAATCAGGCGGCCTAGGCAGGAAACCACAAGGGAGAATTTAAGAACAGCGATGGAAAGAACAGTTTTGCTAAGGAAAAGGCCCATGACCCATAGTAGTGATTAGGATCCATCAAGGATATACCAAACCCAAGCATACCAAACTTACCTTTTTGATGAGGCTTCTAAATTGGTATATCAAAATGTTACCACAAATACTATCTTTTCTTCATTAGGGTGGATCAGACAAAGACTGTCAGTGTCTTCGTGGACAGGATAAATGTGTTGGAAGATGATGTAAGAGGAACTCATCACTGATTGGGTAGCTCAGAGTGGTGATCCATAGGTCAGTGGTAACATAGTAAGGAGAGGACTAAGGAGATGATTCTCGATCTCTTTTTTCTGTTTTAAGATTAAAAAAAAACTGAGATTAACACATAATTATTAATATTCTCCCTGTTCTACTACCTGGTTTCAACACATTAGCATTTTGATAACAATGTTATGCCCCCTTCCTTTTTGGGGTTTGAATGTTTTAAAGCAGACCCCAGACCTGCATATCATTTACTCACGAATATTTCAGTGTTTATCTCTAGCTGAAGAGGATGCACTATGTGCACATGCACGTGTGTATAGGAAGCTACATTATCATTATCACACCTCACAAAATTAAAATTAATTCTTTAGTATTATCTAATATCCAGTTCATGTTCAGGTTCCTAATTGTCTCAAAAATGTCTTCTTAAAGTTAGTTTGTTAAAATCAGGATCCAAACAAGGTCCACATATTAGATTTGGTTGGTATGTCCTTTAAAATCTCTATTAATTTATAATAGCCCTCCCTCTTTTAAAAATAAAATTTGTGGAAGAGACTGAATCATTTCCTTGATAGTATAATATTTCTCACATTCTGGCTTGCATTTTTTTTTTTTTTTTTTTTTTAAAGATTTTATTGGGGAATTGGCGGAGGGGAACAGCGTTGGGGAATCGGGAAAGGGGAACAGACAAGTTGCTGTCCTTCTGTTCTTCAGTTTTTAGTTGCGGAGGATGTTGCTTCACTGTTGGTATCGTCATTGCGCTCTTCCCGGATGAGGCAGATCGGTCGCTGGCCTCTGGATGTCGCTCACTGCGGCTATTGGCAGCTCATGCTGGCTGCCAGCCGCTCACGCTGGCTGCGGGCCACTCACTGTAGCCTATGGCAGTAGCCCACACCATCACTGGGGCTCGCACAGCCCAGCTCCAGGTGGAGCTGTTGTTAGCTGTAGAGGGCAGTGTCACTGGCCCTCATGTGGGATCCGAACCGGGGCCGCTGGCATCCCAAAACCAGCGCTTAACCAATGCGCCACTCGGCCGGCCCTGGCTTGCATTTTTATGATGTCTTTTTTTTCCCCTCTCATACTTTGTTAGTTTTTAATTAGTTTCAGATGTACAAAACTATGTAATAGACATTTAAACCGCTCACAAAGTGATAACCTCCCTCCCCCATATGATGTCATTTTAACATATCCTTTCAAGTGGTACTCAGTTCCAGAAGCTTGATTTTTGTTTTGATAATATTTCATAATACTTCTTACTGTATCCCATAATGTCTGGTTGTCTCAGTGGGTTCAAATGTCAGCCTGTCCCTCCATTGACACTAATGTAAGCTGCCTGGATCTGTTTTTGCATAGTGATTGCAAGATGTTGGTTTTCCAACTATTACCATTTTTCCTGTGTTTATTCATTAGAATTTTTCTATAAAGAACTCTTACATGCTTTAAAGTCTAATGCTCTAATATAAAGGAAACAATGAATAATAAAATAATATGTCTGTAGATGTAAATGTTCAGGAATAATTATATTAGAGATAATGAAGACGCTAGATACTTGTACCTATATATACAGAATCACTATGAATGTGACAGCTTCAAATGCAGATCCGTAACAGACATGTTGTGTTAGAAATTCAGATTACTTAAACAGTGTTGCCATCGATGCTTTCTTTTTGAACTCATGGTGTCAGTTTCTAAACAATTTACCCAAATAATTGTATTACTTGGTGATTTTAGTGTGTGTTAAAATTTTTTAAAGTACTTAGTATCTATATGTAAAGTTGAGTTCACTTCTAAATTCAAATACAGTAATACTTTGGTTTGGGAGCATAATTTGTTCCGGAAACAAACTACTTGTATTGCAAGACATCGCTTGTTTACCACATTAAAATGTATTAGAAATGTTTGCTCGTCTTGTGAAACACTCAAACCGTGTTACTCACAATCCAAGATTTTACTGTAGTTATAAACAGGATTTTCTGTTGGGACATTTGGAAGTCATGTGAAAGGTGGAACAGTCCTTCAATATTGTCAGTCACCTCAGATTTCTAAAATCCATGGAATTGACCTCCCAGATGCCAAGGTGACACCCATATTTTCAAAATGCCATCTCAGAAGTAATATCGCCCTCTTTAAGAACTACTAGTCAAGTGAATATTTTAAGACAGTCAATCAAATAATCACTATAAATAGACATTTGAAAATAAATCATCTTTTGCTAATATTACTTTATAACTAGAAAATCTAAGAATGTCTTTAAAAATTATTATTTAGAATTAATGAGATAATTTAGCAAGTGTCTAGGAATATATCTAGAAGTGAGAATTGGCTGGGTCATAGGATAAGTGTGTGACTTCTTCATTTAAAATTTTGTGTTGTCCTCACATGTTTTCCTCATAGAATTGCGTGTTTCTTCCCTATTGATCCCAGTCTTAACCTTTTTTATATTGTAGAACTTTTTTTCTCAGTTACATTTGCCTTGTATATGGTGTCTTGGCTCCTCCAAAAGAGTTTCATTTTTATTGTAGATATTTCTCTGCCTTTTCAATATGCTTTCTAGATTTCATCATCATCAAAGAGGCCGCTTTTTGGCCTTTTGCCATGCTCATAGCTCTTTTTGTTTGCTTGCTTGCTTTTTAAGACAGAAAAGATAAAGAAATTGAGGGAATGACTCGAAGGTATACCTGTGGGAATTGGGGAAGGTGGAAGCATCTGCTTTAGAGAGAAGAGGAGGAGATGGTGGGAAATAGATCACAGAGTAAGACAGACAGCCCAGGAGAGGAGAGGGACCTTTGTGAAGCAAGCAAGGGGTGTGAGGGACCATGAAGGAGAATCGTTGACCGCTGGTCTGTTCACATATCAGGGGTGCACTTTAACTGTGGCTTGCAAACTTACCTGACCTTGGCTTATAGCAAGAAATACATTTTCATAGTACTCAGAAAACAAACATAATGGAAACAAAAGTTTCATGAAACAGTACCCTATAGGCAGTGTACTCTGATAATTTTCAGTTCTGTTCAGTTTCTAAGAAATTCTGATTTAGATTCATTAAATCAGTGACTCTTAATCCTATCAAACCCCAGTGCCTTATTTATTTATTTATTTATTTATTTATTTATTTATTTATTTATTTGAGGGTAGTGTCACTGACCCTCATATGTGGGACCTGAACCAGGGCCACCAGCTTCCCAAGCCAGCGCTTAACCACCGCACCGCTCGGCTGGCCCTCTTATTTAATTTTGTAATATATTTTACCACTCTATTGGTTTTCCTGAAATAAAGTTAATACATAAGTTATCAACTACCTTAGATGTTACATTGAAGTAAATGAGTGCCTACACCTTACAGTAAATATGATTGGATTTAAAAGAAATAAGATCAGAAGACATCCCCTATAAAAGTGGAGGGAAAAAAAAGTGGAGGAAAATGAAAGACCTGAGATATATGTAGATACTAGAATAAAAACTGTTAGAATAAATAAAAACAAAATATGATAATAGAGGGAAATAATCTTATTTGATGTAGGGATAACATAAGACAAATTAGACTGTCAATATAGAGAAATAAAAGTAGTATCACATACTAACCAGTGAGTGTGACCTTATTTATAAATGTAGTGTCAAAATAATTCCCTATGTAATGACCTGGCATGAGACAAGGAAGTGAGGAAGTCTCACAGAAGAGCTGGTGGAATCCTCTATTAATAACCTACATTCAGTCTGTAGTACTTACCCCCCTGGAGAGCATATCCTTTAATAGGCAATGGGGAGTAGAGGATGGATTGGCAAAGAAACAGTAACAGCCAAGCAGAAGACTTTGGGGGACATTAGAGCAAAAAAGAATAGCAACCTCAAAATAATAAGTTTAATATTTTCACAGCATAGATTTCTAATCATTCTGCCACAAAAAATTAAATGTGTATATATATAGTTTAACCTTGATGGGAAATATTTTTTAGTGTTAATAAAATTTAAAAAGAACTCTGTTTCATGAGCCCCTGCTAATTTAATAATGTTTGGAAATAAATCTATTCAGAGGAGTTTCTCTTTCCTATTTGAAAGTTATAGCTATAAAAGCAGCCTGGGTATAGATATGCTGTGCAGGAAATTCAGCTACTAAAAACTGCTTTGTCATCAGGATTTTCTGAAATGCTAAACAGTCTTTTATAAAGTTCTAAATGAAGTAAAACAGTTTTTTCTTAACGTATGGGATATAGGCATGCCTGGAAAGTGTTTACTGAAGCTGCAAAAAGTATTTTATATTTATGGGGAAATGCAGTTTGGTAGTATGTGTAAATAGTTAAAAAATAAAGTTTCCTACCTGACTGTCTGGTAGGAGATTTGGAATATCTTGTTGGGATACTGGACAGTTCTTTATTGCATTTTCAGGTGCCTAGCATCTTTGGCACCTTCCCCAATAAATGCCAGTAGAGTCCCCAATCATTGTGAAGACCAAAAAATAACCCCAATCAAATTCCAAAAAAAAAAAACACTGCTCCTTGGGAATGGTACCTGCCAGTGAGAGCTACCATTACTAAACTAATTTCACTGGGCCATGACCTATAGTTTAAAAAACACTTGTAGAAGGCTTTGGAGTCCTCAAAACTAGAAAAATCAGTTGCAACGTTATTGCATATATAAGATTGTTACTTTCCTGGTGTTGATGGATCCCATTCAGTTATTATAGCTTTGTTTTTTACATTCTGATTTACAGACTCCAAGATTAGTGGTCCTAAAATCCATTTGACCTCCAATTTAGATGGTACAGTGTTCCATGAAATATGCAGAAATCCTTTCAAAGGCATATTTCAGTCTGTCCAATCTCTGAACTCAAACCTATGCATTGATAGAGCACTTACTGTACTATTTGAGAGCCATTCATTGAACCATCTACCTCGTTGATTTTTTTTTTTTTTAAGATTTTATTGGGGATTTTGGGGAGGGGAACAGTGTTGGGGGATTGGGAAAGGGGACCAGCCAAGTTGTTGTTCCTTAATCTTAGTTGTGGAGGCCGCCTGTCTGCAGCTTGTGGCCTCTGAGCTCAAGGTGCTGTATTCAATCTTAGTTGCTGGTGAGCGTATCCACCATACCATGTGGGAGTCGAACCAGCAGCCTTGTTGTTAAGAGTGCACGCACTATCCACTGAGCCATCCCGGTGGCAGCTCAGCTCAAGGTGCCGAGTTCAGTCTTAGTTGTGGGTGGGCATAGCCACCATCCCATGCGGGAGTTGAACCAGCAGCCTTGTTCTTAAGAGCACACGCCTTATCCATTGAGCCGTTCAGGCGGCAAGCTTAGCTCAAGGTGCTAAGTTCAGTCTTAGTTGCAGGTGGGCATAGCCCACCATGGAACAGGCAGTCTTGTTGTTACACCAGCTGAGCCATCCCTGTTGGCAGCTCAGCAACAGCTCCGTCAGGCGCAGCATCACTGGCCCATGTGGGAATGGAACCTGCAGTCCTGTAGCTCAGAGCTTGCGCTCTTAAACCAATTCTTAACCAATTGAGTCACTCGGCCAGCCCCTTCCTTGTTTTTTTAAGTAAACTTTTTATTTTGTAGCAGTTTTAGATTTATAGAAAAGTTGCCAAGATTGTAGAGAGACTTCCCATATACCTCTCACCCAGCTTCCCCTACCGTTAGCCTATTACATTAGCACATTTGTCAAAACCAAGAAACCAACATTGGTATATTATTACTAACTAAGCTGCAGATTTCTCTGGATTTTACTAGTTTTTTCCCTCATATCCCTTTTCTGTTGCAGGGTCCATTTCAGGATACCACATTGCTTTTAGTGCCTCTTGGTTTTGACCTCTGGCTGCGAGAGAACGTGTGCACTATTTTGTGCAGCTGTTTGAAACTGTCACAACCCCTCTGCATCGCTCACTCTCAGCTTTTCTGCTAAGTAGCCCTCAGTTTCTAGATAGATCCTTTTCCATTCTGTCAACATATTGTATTTTTTTCTTATTTTAAAACAAGACACCCAGAACTGAATGCAGTTCTTTAATATGGTCTGACAAGAGTGAAATGTTGCTGAATTACAGTTGTGTACCTTGCATGTCTGTTAATGTACCCTAAGCTTGTTTATTTGCTGGCTTTTTTTAGCAACTGTATCCCATCTTGGGATAATATTGAAGCTGAAGCTCTGCTTATTTAATTCACCCAGAGTGTCTTCTTTTTTTTAAAATTTTTATTGGAGAATTGGGGGAAGGGGGTCACCCAAAATTTTTTATCATGCGAATTGCTGTTTAATCCAAAGGCAAGACTTGATGTGAATCATTTTAAAAAATCATCTTGTTTTGGCACACGCATTCACCTCTCCTTGAATTTCTATTCGATCCTCCAATATTTTAACCGTTTCTTTTATGCAAAGCTTATTAAGTATGCTTTCTGTCATTTTCAAAGTCACTAATAAAAACATTGTATAGATAGTGTCAAGCACAGGACCTTACCATGGGGAAGATAAGTGGACACACGAAGATGTAGCAAGTATGTAACTGTGAGGAAGCAAACAAATGTTGTTAGCATAGGGTAAAGGCCTTGGTTTAGCCTCATGGATGTGCTGATTACTGGTGGTGCCTAAGCTAGAACTCCTGCAGAATGAGAGCAGTTGAATTTTTTGGAGGACTATAGATAAGAAGCGTCAAATTTACCCAAGAATGAAGCCAGTTGTGATTCACAGGATTGTTTGCTTACGTTTCATTTTACCAGTCATGCCTGAACCTTCTACTCTAAGATTTTCCTAAGCTTTTCTTGAATTAGGAATGGCTTTAAAAATCTTGGAGGACTTCAGACTTACTACTTTTATTACTGAGGATGTATTTGAATGACATATACTTCCTATTCGTAAATGCCTGTTCATATATCATTTCCCATTTTTCTCCTGTTGATCTTTTTCTTAATTTTTAAGAGCCTATTTATTATATTTGTTGCAAATATTTCTCCCAATCTGTTGTCATTTGAGTTTATGGCATCTTTTGCCAATAAAGTTTTCTACTAATACTTATCTACTATCAGATTTATAATGTGTTCTTTCCCCCGCCTCCATTTATGGTTTCAGGTTCCCTGTGTTTCTTAGAAAGTACTCACCCACTAAGAGGTAATAAAAATGTTCTCTTACAGTTTAAGAAGTTTATTTCTCTTATAGTTTAAGAAGTTTATAGCTTAGGGCCGGCTGAGTGGCTCAGTTGGTTAAGAGCGCGCTCAAGAGTGCAAGCTGAGCTCTGAGCAACAGCAGTTCAGTGCCCAGCCCGAGCTGAGCTGAGCTGCTGTTGAGCTGCCAACAGGTAGCTGGATGGATGGCTCAGCTGAAAAAAAAAAAAAGTATAGCTTAAAAAAAGTCTAAACAGTATTTGCTGTTTTTAAGATATATGGCCATTCAGTCCTTTTCTTTGAGAATGGAATTTTTGTTTAGATGTGAGAAATGTCATACATTCAGAAGAGGACAAAATGTGTGTATTCAGTAAAACGACAATAAAGCAAAGATCCTTTTATTCATCACCTATATTTAAAAATAGACCATCTCACAGACATGTCCATACCACTATCTGGATCTTTGTCTTGATCAACCTCTTGCCTTCCTCTGTCATATATTTAGCTCCCAATATAGCTATCCCTATCTAAGCAACATGTTGTTAATGAGCATGGAGCAGCAAGCTCACACCTCACTGTGTGAGGAGAGGGCCGTTTACAGCATTGGGTGAAAGCTCCTAGGACAGGAGCAGCCGAACAAAGCCTGCCTCAGCCTCCCTGAGAGCTTCTGAGAGGCCCTTTGGAGAAGTCATCAGGTGAGGTCATGAGTGGACCTTGAAAACTTAGGGCCGCCACAGAGAGGGGATTTGGCTGGGCTGCTGTGTGGACATGGTGGATTTCCAGCAGAGATGTGGTCAGAGGATGGCTGCTCACTGTGGCTGACCCCCAGCTGCCAGGAGCAGGTCCGAGCAGAACATTTGGGGAGAGAAATGAGGGTCCTCAGCTGAGCTTCTCCTGGAGGAGAGAATGGGAACTTCATCAGCCTATGGTCATGACCAGCCAGGTCCAGACAAGCAACTGAGCCTGGGCCAGACTCCCCAGGCATCATTCTGTCCTCAGGTCAAAAAGAAAAAACATAATAGTATGTGAGTAAGTGAGTGAGTGAGTAGTTAGTTGATTCTTGTTATTTTTGGTAGTTATGTTTTATAAAGTTGCCATGAACTCTGAATTAGCAAGTACTGAACCATTGGTCCTAGGGGAAATTCAGGCTAGTTAGGTTCCTGCAAGCCTGCGGTCATATTTGTATTGACAGATCAATACATAACCTTGTTTTATGTGTGTTTCTGTTGAAAGACATTTAGTATATATTGTTGATTCATGAACATAGAACTCACAGCCAACAGCGCTGTAACTCATGCCTGAACAAATCTTATCTAACACGTATTTTATCTGTGAGACATATCACAGCCTTGTGCTTAGGAACACCAGTTAGCCCCTCAGCACTATACCTGTGGCCATTTTAAACAGTAAAGTCACCTACAAACAGTACAAAAAGGTGAAAAAACATGGCACTAAATAGACCATGAGAAGGACTTGTTTACAGTATGAGTGCTGAAACAGGAAGGCAGACTGGTGACTTATTTGACCTCAGCTGGAATGTGGGCATCGAGTGACTCAAATGTGCACAAGTGACTGTAAAAGCACTGCAAGTGCTGATATTATGTATATAGTTGCGTATATTTATACATGTATATATAAATAAAACAAGGAAAATTAGGATGTTAGAAGTCAGGATAGTAACTAGATAGTGGTTACTAGAAGGGGAGTGTAAGGGAGACTGTTCTGGTAGTGTTCCATTACTTGATCTGAGTGTTGGTTACACAGGATGTGTTCACTTTGTGAAAACAAAGTTGTGTGTTTATGATTTGTGTGCTTTTCTAAATGATATTACGCTTCAGTAAACAGTGTTAAACAAACTTTACTGTAGCCTCAGGATCTGGCTGATGACCACTCAACATATGTGGCTCTTGATTGTCACTGCTCCAATGTAGATAGATAAGTTGCCCTTTCCTACTCCATGACAGTCATTCTGGGGGTTCCCAAGTCATCTCCCTAGTGATTTTCATTGCTTTCTTTTGTATTCAATCTCCTGTTCCCATTTCTTTTTCCTCTCTTCTGGTAACATATACTTTGGAGTTTCTGGGGAAAGGGTGGGTACATGGGAAATGATTTTTATAAAGAACTTAGCACATCTGAAACTGTTGTTATATTACCCTCATACTTGAATGATAACTTTCCTAGAATTTTAATTTGGAAATGCTTTCCCTCAGAACTTGGATGACATTAACACTAAAGGTCACACTCGTGATCTTTGTGTGTGAGCTCTACTCCTCCCTTTCCCTACCCTCTCTCCTGGAAGCTAGTCAGATGTCCTTTCTGCCTACTCTTATGAATTAGGATTGGTGCATTTCCTTTTATCCATTGTGTTGGCACTCTGTGGGCCCTTTCAGACTGGCAACTCATATCCTCTTTTCTGGGAATGTTTCTTGAATTCTGTTGATTATTTCCTATCCTCCATTTTTCACATTTAGTATATTGAAACTTCTAGATTGGTGTTCCAGTTTTCTTAAATGTTCTGTTCTCTCCCCCAGCCTCCTAAAATAATTTCACTACTTAAATCCAACTCCCACACTAGGATTCACCTTTCTCCAGTCTCCTCATTTACCACTTATTCATCTGCTTTACAGCTTCCAAAATTTTGTTGCTGTTGTTTACTCTTATAATCCCTATCATTATGAAATTGCCTTTTTTCAGTTCCAGTACATAACAAAAGTTCGCTGTCACCAATCTAATGTCAACAAAAGTCCTTAATCTGGGGTGCAAAAAAGAAGAAACTTTATTCAAGAGCAGTTTGCAAACCAGAGAAACACAACCTCTTGAGACAAAGGGAAGGGTACATTTTATCAAGAAATACCCCCGGGTCCTGATTGGTCCATTTTTATGCAAATGAGGAACCCATATTTGCATGGTCTGATTGGTGCAAATAGCACTATCCTGATTGGACAGTTTCTTGAATTCTGGTTGGTCATTATGGAGCTGTTCTGGTTGATCAGTATAATGTCAATAAGGATATAGCTGCACAGTTCCTGTTGGACAGGGTAGGTCTTAGCCCACTGGTCAAAAAACTATCCCAGGAATTCCTTTATAAGGGTTATAGACTTGGAGGGCCAGAGCATAGTGCAAGAGGCTGAAAGGCTCATTCTGCAGCTTTTCCCTGAAGTGCAGTGTGTGAGAGAGGCATTCATCATTAGCTGCTAGACTCAGGTTACGAATTTGTGCTCTGCTCACCATGAGAAGTCCTTGGTGGACATAGTCCTTTTTGAAGGTTCACAAATACTAAATTTTAAGAGTTTCAGCAAAGAACAAAATTAAATCTTACTTTATTATCTGTTCCAGACTTTATCTTCACAAAATTATGACTCAGTCTCAAATGCCATTGTTTAATGCAATGCAATAGCTACTAGCCATGTGAGCACTTGAAATGTGGCTAGTGTGGAACTGAGTTTTAAATTTTATTTAGTTGTTTTTTTTTAAGATTTTTTTTTTTTCAATTGGGGAATCGGGGAAGGGGAACAGACAAGTTGCTGTCCTTTTATTCTTCAGTCTAGTTGCGGAGGATATTGCTTCACTGGCCCATGTTGGTATCATCATTGCGCTTTTCTCAGGTGAGGCATGTCACTCACCGGCCATTGGACAGCCACTCACGGGGACTCACAAAAGTGCACAAAAGTTCACACCCCGGCCAGCCCCACTGCAGCCTACGTTGTAGCCGGCGACTTGAGGCAGCCCAGCTCCAGGTCGAGTTGGTGTTCACCATCTTAGCTGCAGAGGCCGCAGCGTCACTGGCCCTTATGTGGGATCCGAACTGGGGCCCTGCTGCTCGGAGATGGCGTCCCAAGCCGACTCCTAACCAATGCCGAGTTTTAATAAATTACATTTAAATAATCACATGTAGCTGATGGCTGCTATACTGGACAGTGCACTTCCAGTGCTGGTAAAGTAAGAGTAGGAGTATAAATTCCAGTTAATATATCTACCATAAGGAAAAATTTTTTTCCTGTTTTCTTTTCCTTGGTTTATTCATTTATATCAGTATGGACACATGGATTCCTATATTATTCAATGGGTTCTAATCTATTACTTTTTATTGTTTATTTTGATGTTCACAATTGTCCCAAATTTGGCCAGCGGGAACCCCTCCAAGGTTTCTAATTCCTTTTGACAAATACCATTGTTCTTTCTGGATCATTCATTCCAGAACTGGTTTTTAGGCTCTTATGTACTTACCCTGCCTCAAACCTTGGAATCAATCATTTCTCCTGGGAGCTCAGGTTCCTCTTAGTGGAGAATGCTGTTTGGAAACCAAGATCTGGCGGCTTGGTGGGCTCATTACTACTGGAGCATCACTGCTTCTAGACCCTCTCAGCTGACAAGGCATTTTACTGGCTAGTGGCTATTCATTGGACAGTAGAGATGTAGATGTTTCTGTCATTGTGAAAAGGAAAAAGATGGGATTCCTTGATTTAGGAGTTCAGAGTTGGGTACCCTCGCCCCCAACCCTCTCCATCTCCATACAGTTGGTGTTTAGCCTTCTGAGTAGGATACAGCTGGCAGGTGAGAATGCCAGAAGAGGTTGCTGCTGAAGGGATGCTTTTTCTCTCCCTTTGGGGGCCTCCCGTTGGCAGAATATAAACCAGAAGCCAGTGGCCAGTGGAGGATGAATTGAGTTTGCAGACCCTAGACCATGATTTCTCAACCTCTGCACCAGTGACATTTTGGGTCAGGTGTCTCTGTGATTTGAAGGCTATTTAGTAATATCCTTGGCCTCTGCTCACTTGATGCCAGTATCCCCCACCTTCCCAGGGTTTCCATACATTGCCAGATGCCCCCTGGGGAGCACAATGGCCCTTGATGGAAAGCCACCTACTAGCCAGTGTTGCAAAGAGGAATTTGCTGGAAGGGATAGGCTTGGAGCTGAGAAACAATAGTAATAACCAGCACCCTACTTTACTTCAGATGTGAAGGAAGAGAAGATAAATTAGTGTTTGTGTGCCTGTGACATCCCTGCAACATAGACTGTTATATGCTTGTTTTTCTTTCCTCTAGTTGATGAGGGAAGTGAAGACCAGTTAAGCAGTCTCTTTGCATCCAGGCCAGATTCAAATCCTTGCTGATAAATTTATTTGTTTACATGCTCTTGAAATTTGCTGATGAATTTTCTGGGTTGGAATATTGCCAAACTCTTTAAGAGGGTGAACTCCTCTTTTGAGTGTTGCATTTCAAAGTCATTATTGATGTATTGTCAACTGGATGCATTTTCTGGATGGTGCCTTACTAGCGACATACTGCTTAAAATCATGGCTGGAAATGTTCATAAATGGAGGGAAGAAGAAATACAAATAACATTTATATAAAAACCAATGTTTTAGTTTTGGTTTTGGATATTTATATTTGAATACTAATTAACTTGATTTCCTAGAGATTTACTTCAGACTGTATAAGCTGCCAATTTTTCTAATTTGTATCCCTAGTCCTTTCTTTCTGTTTCATACTATCACTGTCTGGTAGAAAGACATGCCCTCTCTCAAAGGAAATCTCCCAAAGATCAGCCTAACCAACCGTTTACAATAACTTTCAACTTGCATGTGTCATCATCACCCCAAACCTAACATTTAAAGTTAGGCTAATATGCTTCCTACACCAGATATAAACTGCTTCTTTTCTTCCAGTGCTAGAGCGTTCTCTGTACATTGTGTTAATTATTCCTAGTCCTCTCCAGAGTTTTATGTCTGCTTTAGGTCCCTTTAGTTTAAAATCAGCTAAAAGAGATAAATGAAATAGAGAACAAAAAAACAATACAAAAGATCAATGAAACCAAGAGTTGGTTTTTTGAAAAGATAAACAAAATCGACAAACCCTTAGCCAGACTAACCAAGAAAAAGAGAGGACCCAAATGAATAAAATCAGAAATGAAAGAGGAGAAGTGACAACAGATACCACAGAAATACAGAAAATTTTAAGAAAATACTATGAGCAACTATATGCTAACAAATTCGACAATCTGAAAGAAATGGATAAATTTCTAGAAGCATACAATCTACCAATTCTGAATCAATAAGAAACAGAAACTCTGAACAGACTGATTACTGCCAAAGAAATTGAATCAGTAATCAACAGTCTTCCAACAAACAAAAGCCCTGGACCAGATGGCTATACAGGTGAATTTTACAAAACATTCAAAAAAGGAATTAATACCTATTTTCCTCAAACTATTCCAAAAAATACAGAAGGAGGGAAGGCTCCCATACCCTTTCTATGAAGCCACTATCACCCTGATTCCTAAGTCAGACAAAGATATTACAAAAAAGGAAAACTACAGGCCAATATCCCTAATGAACATAGATGCAAAATTCTCAACAAAATACTAGCAAACCAAATTCAGAATCTCATTAATAAGATCATACACCACGATCAAGTGGGATTCATTCCTGGTATGCAAGGCTGGTTCAATATCCGCAAATCAATTAACGTAATACATCACATTAACAAAATGAAAAATAAAAATCATATGATCATATCAATAGATGCAGAAAAGGCATTTGACAAAATCCAGCAGCTATTTATGATAAAAACTCTTAGCAAAGTGGGAATAGTGGGATCATATCTCAACATAATAAAGGCCATATATGATAAGCCCACAACAAACATAGTACTCAATGGGGAAATGCTAAAAGCTTTCCCCTTAAGATCAGGAACAAGACAAGACTGCCCACTTTCACCACTTCTATTTAACATAGTTCTGAAAGTTCTAGCCACAGCAATCAGACAAGAAAATGAAATAAAAGGCATCCAAATTGGAAAATTGTCATTATATGCAGATGACATGATAGAGAATCCCAAGGACTCTACCAAAAAACTGCTAGAACTGATAAACGAATTTGGTAAGGTAGCAGGATACAAAATTAATATTCAGAAAACAGTTGCATTTGTATACACCAATAATAAACTCTCAGAAGAAAAAATCAGGAAATCAATCCCTTTTACAGTTGCTTCAAAAACAATAAAATATCTAGGAATCAATTTAAAGAAGTAAAAGACCTGTACTCAGAAAATTATGAGACACTGAAGAGAGAAATCAAAGAAGAAACAAATGAAATACATACCATGCTCATGGATAGGAAGAATTAATGTAGTTAAAATGTCAATGCTACCTAAGGCAGTATATAGATTCAATGCAATTCCAATCAAACTACCAAGGACATTTTTCTCAAAAATAGAACATAGAATCCTAAAATGTATATGGAACCACAAAAGACCCCAAATGGCCACGGCAATCCTGAGAAATAAGACCAAAGTGGGAGACATCACACTACCTGACATCAAAATATACTGCAAGGCTACAGTAATCAAAACAGTATGGTACTGGTATAAAAACAGACACATAGACAATGGAACAGAATAGAGAACCCAGGAATAAACCCATCCATATACGGTCATTTAATCTATGACAGTGGAAGCAAGAATTTACATTGGAGTAAAGATAGTCTATTTAATGAATGGTGCTGGGAAAATTGGACTAAAGTGCAAAAAAATGAAAATTGACCACCTGCTTATAGCATATGCGAGAACAAACTCAAAATGGATTGAAGACTTAAATGTAAGACCTGAAACCATAAAACTCCTAGAAGAAAACATAGGGAGTAAGTTTGCAGACATTACCCTGAGTAATATTTTTACTGATATATCCCCTCAGGCAAGGGAAATAAAAGAAAAAATGAACATATGGGATTACATCAAACGTAAAAGTTTTTTCACAGCAAAGGAAATCATCAATAAAACAAAAAGGCATCCTACTGAATGGGAGAAGATATTTGCCAACGATATATCTGATAAGGTGTTGATATCCAGAATTTATAAAACACTCATGCAACTCAACACCAAAAAAAAAACCCCAATTAAAAAATGGGCAGAGGAAATGAAGAGGCATTTCTCTAAAGAGGAAGTGCTGGCGAGGGTGTGGAGAAAAAGGAACCCCTGGTGCACTGTTGGTGGGACTGCAAATTGGTGCAGCCATTATGGAAATCAGTATGGAGGTATCTCAAAACACAGGAAATGGAACTGCCGTATGACCCAGCAATTCCACTCTTGGATATCTACCCAGAAGAATCCAAGACACTAATTTGAAAAAATATATGTACCCCTATGTTTATTGCAGTGCTATTTACAATAGCCAAGACTTGGAAACAACCGAAATGCCCATCGGTAGATGACTGGATTAAGAAACTGTGGTACATTTATACAATGGAGTATTACTCTGCTATGAAGAAGAATGAAATCGTACCATTTGCAACGATATGGATGGACCTAAAGACTGTTACGTTAAGTGAAATAAGTCAGTTGGAGAAAGACAAATACTGTATGATCTCACTTATATGTGGGATCTGAAAAACTGAATGAACGAGCAAAGTAAACAGAAACAGTTTCATAGATATAGAGGAAAAACAAGGTTGCTAGTTGTGGGGGGTAGGGATGAGGGAGAAGGGGAAGGGATTAGACAGCATAAATAGGTAACTACAATATTGCCACAGGGATATGCAAGACAGTTCGGGGAATATAATAATGTTGTAAATATTTTGTGGGGTGTCAGATGGTCACATGTCTTGTTAGGGAGACCACGTCATGGATGGAGTAGAGGCTTGATCACTGCACTGTATACTTGAAACTGGTGTAAAATATTGTATGCCAACTGTAATTAAATATGTAGATAGTCACGGGATGTGGAATATAGTGTGGAACGGAGTCAAGGGAATTGTAATAGATATGTATGATATGGGGGGGAGGAGTGGGCTGGAGAATTGGTGGAGGGGGTTGTCACTTTGAGGGATAAAAAGTATAACTATTGCACTGTGTTGTGCACCTGGAGCTAATTTTTTAAAAAATGTTTATTTCACAATAAAAATAAAATTAAAAATTAAATCAGCTAAAGAACTGGGGCCGACATAAAAATAATGTAACAGTTGGATGTAGGATTTTTGAGAACCTGTTAGATTTTGTGAGCCTATAAAAGAGGAGAAAGCAACTTAATTCTTGTCTCAGGCTATATTGTGGCTTTTTGAGAGCAATTGCTCTTTGTGTAGGGCACATGGAACAAAGGGACCTGAAATTGCATTTCAGTGTTTTAAAGAGAGGGTACCCCAGGGACTGCTTGGCATGAAGAGTTGTGTCAGGGTGAGGCTAATTGTGGGGTTCTGTTGTACTCTCCCAACAGAACAGGTCATCTTATATTGGTTTTATATGTTGGATGTGTTTCCTTGTTTCTCTGTCCCTCAATCTTTATACTGTATTTTAATTGCATGTTTACTTATCTTTATTCCCTATTAAACTTTAAGCATTAAATGAATATTATAGGTGTTCAAACATTTTTGTGGAAGTAATATTGTTAAGGTAATCTAATGTGAAATTGTCTCCAACTATTGATCCAGGACAAGTTTTTTACACTGTGATAGAAAGAGCTGTTGCATGCCTTACTTTACTGGGAATTTATCACAAATAAATTGCAGGCGTTTCTAGCACAAATCCCTTAAACAAATACCATTAAACATTATAGTTTTCTGCTCCCTTCTTATTTATCTTGTGGTACATTAAGGTTTTCTACACTCCTTCCCTTCTCCCTCAGTTACAGAAGTCAGTTTAAAAGCATTTAAACCATGGGTCAGGCAGTTTCAAGCTAGGAAAAATTCCATGAAGTATGTTTTATTTACCCTCTAGTTTTTTGAAATAACATTCTTCTTTCTCACAAATATATGCAGTCTGTCTTTCTGGGCAAGAAGTCCCCTACTGCGTTTTTTGGTCAAGTTTATGATTGGAAGCCACTCTAAACAGCAACTTGACCCTGTTGGCAGTGCCCAGCAGTATGATCTTTGCATTGCCTATGAGTTGTCTAGCATGCCCAGGTCCTATACTGTGCTTGGGAGAAGTCATTCTCTGAACGCTGAGCAAGAAAATCAGTGACTAGTTTATACTTTAGCAGATATACCTGTGTAGGTATAGAATCCAACTCTGGGGGCCCCAAAAGGTAGTTTCATTCCATAATTTCACTAGGTCAACTATTCTACCCATTTATACCTTGACACAGAGCCACCCATCCTGTTTCTAAAAGTCATGTTCTATGCTACAAGTTACTTGACAAGTTGAGATGGGATGGGGAGTTGGCCGATGTTGGGGTTTAGGGTTTTTTTTAAAGATTTTGTTGGGGAATTGGGGAGGGGAACAGCGTTAGGGAATCGGGGAAGGGGAACAGACAAGTTGCTGTCCTTTTGTTCTTTAGTTGTGGAGGACGTTCACTGGCCCATGTTGGTATTATCATTGCGCTCCTCTCGGATGAGGCAGTCACTCACCGGCCTCTGGACGGCTGCTCACGGCAGCTCTTGGCAGCTCACGCTTGCTGCTGGCCACTCACTGTAGCCTATGGCAGCCCACTGCAGCAGGAGCCACAACTATGCCTTCCTGGGGATTCACAGCAGCCCAGCTCCAGGTGGAGCTGTTGTTCACAATCTTAGCTGTAGAGGGCAGCGTCACTGGCCCTCATGTGGGATCTGAACTGGAGCCCTGCTGCTCAGAGCTGGCATCCCAAGCCAGCTCCTAACCAACGCGCCACTCGGCCGGCCCCTGGGGTGGTGTTTTTTGTTTTGTTTTTTTAAAATGAAGTATTTTAAACATATAGACAGAAATAAGACTTTGTTAAAGGCGAATTCCACTTTATGCCTTTTCTTGATTCCCTCCCTATCTCCTACTTCCCAGAGGTCATCAATTCCTGTAGTTGGTAAGTGTCCTTTCCATCCACATTGCCAAATATGTATGTGACCATAAATAATTATAGAGTATTGTGTTGTATATTTTTAAATTTATTTGTTTCCTTATGGGATTGTAACCTTTTATAACTCCTTTTTGTGGGGACTTGACACATGCTGATATGTGTAAGTCTAGTAGTTCTTTGGAGTGTAGTGCTCTAGTATTTCCTTATGTGATTATGTTACGTGTCATAGGTTGTGTTTGTTTTTTTTTGTTTTGTTTTTAAAGATTTTATTGGGGAATTGGTGGAGGGGAACAGCGTTGGGGAATCGGGGAAGGGGAACAGACAAGTTGTTGTCTTTTTGTTCCTCAGTTCAGTTGCGGAGGATGTTGCTTCACTGTTGGTATCGTCATTGCGCTCCTCCCGGATGAGGCAGATCGGTCGCTGGCCTCTGGATGTCGCTCACCACGGCTATTGGCAGCTCACGCTTGGCTGCCAGCCGCTCACGCTGGCTGCGGGCCACCCATTGCAGCCCATGGCAGCCCACTGCAGCAGGGGCTGCAGCCCACACCATCACCGGGGCTCACACAGCCCAGCTCCAGGTGGAGCTGTTGTTAGCTGTAGAGGGCAGTGTCACTGGCCCTCATGTGGGATCCGAACCGGGGCCGCTGGCATCCCAAAACCAGCGCCCAACCAATGCGCCACTCGGCCGGCCCATGTGTCATAGGTTGTTGATTCCCATGTCTGCAGATGTATAAATGCCAAATTTCCTCATATGTTTGAAAAGACCAAAAATGAAATATATGTATATTTGAGTCATATTGATTGTTGATCTGCTGTGATTTGATGGAGTGAGGCCAGACTTATTTCTAACTTACTGAAATTTTAAATAAAGGAGGTGGTAATGTATTTAAACATTTACTAATGTAGGGCATGGATTTTTCAGGAAGTTGAGAAAACACTAGAGTAAAAACTTAAAAATAGTGACTTGAAGGGCCGGCCGACTGGCTCAATTGGTTAAGAGCTCGCTCAAGAGTGCGAGATGAGCTCGGAGCAACAGCAGTTCAATGCCCAACCTGAGCTGAACTGCCGATATGTGGCAGGATGGCTCAGCTAAAAAAAAAAAAAAAAGAAGAAAAAGAAATAGTGACTTGAGGTTGAGCTGTGTATGATTATCAGCCTCTGGAAATAAATATCTATAAGCACTTGGTTCAAAAGTAATTCCAGCATCAGGATTTCATTTTAGAGAAGTTATGTGATTGGTAAAACTAGGGTCTCAGAAAATAAAGAGTTAAGGAAATAAAAAATCCGGAAGACATCCACTTCTGGAAAAAAAAAAGATTTACTGTTGTCAGAGACATGCTTCAAAAAGTGATCCTTCATCCTAATCACTGGTTTGCCACTCGATGGCTGTGTGCCTATGGGGCAAGTTACCTAGTGCCTGTGTGCCTCAGTTTATTCATCTGTAAAAGGACAACAGTTCGGTGACCAAGCCCTTAGCAGATGCCTGGGGTGTCAAAGGTCAGTTAAACACTAATTGATTGTTGAGAGGACTTCTCTGGGTAGAGGTGATCTGAAAGAGATTGTCCTGTGTCATGTTATGCCTTTTTAAGTATTTTGATTCTTTAGACCAGCTCCTATAGGTTTGAAATTTAATGTATTTTTTACTAGTATTCTCCTTTGCAAATCTCTGCAAAATGCTCATGTAATCACTAGATAATTTCATGAAAATTGCCACCTTTATGAGCCCTTGTCTTTGGGAAGGCTGGAGCTCTCTGCCTTGCTCCATAAACCTGCCTGGAGGGTCTTCAAAACAAAGCAGTAGTTTCTGTGCAGTGTTCATTGTTTAAAGCAACAAGACTCAGTTGCACATACAAGATCAGACAATTAAGTTTGCGAACTCATCCTGGAAAAAGTACTACATACTTCATTACTATATATCACTATGGTTACCTTCGAAGTACCTCCCCTTGGGAAGCTGTGCACCGAAGCCAGTTCCTAGTCCACCCTTCAAAGCAATTTTGGAACTCTTTTACTGAAATGGCCATCAGAGTTGTCATCATATTACCCTTGATGTTCTGAATGTCATCAAAATATCTTCCTGTCAATATTTCCTTTATCTTTGGGTAAAGAAAGAATTCATTGGGGATCAGATCAGGTTAGTGGGGAGGGTGTTACAATGGTTATATATGTTTACTAGTTAAAAACTCCCTCAGAGACAGTGCCTTGTGAGCTGGTACATTGTTGTGATGCAAGAGCCATAAATTGTTGGTGAAAAGCTCTGGTCATTTAACTTTTTTATGGAGCCTTTTCAGCACATCCAGATAATAAACTTGGTCAATTTAGCTTTGTCCAGTTGGTACAAATTCATAATGAATAATCCCTCTGATATCAAAAAAGGTTAGCAACATCATTGCAAAAAGTTTGCAAACTTAATTGTCAGACCCCATATATATGAAAATATTGGGCTTTTAGTTTTGCTGTTTACATATAAAATTGTTAACACAAGGGCCGGCTGAGTGGCGCATTGGTTAAGAGTTGGCTTGGGATGCCAGCTCTGAGCAGCAGGGTCCTGGTTCGGATCCCACATGAAGGCCAGTGACACTGCACCCTCTACAGCTAAGATGGTGAACAGCAGCTCTACCTGGAGCTGGGCTGCTGTGAGCCCCGGCGATGGTGTAGGCTGCAGCCCCTGCTGCAGTGGGCTGCCATCAGCTACAGTGAGTGGCCGGAAGCCAGTGTGAGCTGCTGTGAGCCGCCGTGAGTGGTCGTCCAATGGCTGGCGAGCGACTCTCTCACCCGGGAAAAACACAATGTTCACAATAACAACATGGGCCAGTGAAGCGACGTCCTCCACAACTAGACTGAAGAACAGAGGGACAGCAACTTGTCTATTTCCTTTCCCCGATTCCCCAGTAAAATCTTTAGAAAAAAAAAATTGTTAACAGAAAACTGTGGCAGACAATAATCTGTTTTCCCACCAACAGTCCCATCGTTTGGTACAGCTGGCAACCAAGCTCTCCTAAGCTGATGGTGCTGAATTATAGCTAATGCCTAGAAGTACTTGGTGCAGCATTTTTCCTACTTAATTTTCTTTTTTCTTATAGGAAACAAATACCTGTTGTCAGTCCCTTTTCCCCCCCTCTACTTTCATCATTCCGTCCTTCTATCAGGAAGTCTATTATAGACACATTAATCCCTTTTCCCCTTCTTCTTTTTGAGCTCTTACATAATTACTCTAGGAAAATGTCCCCTTCTCTTTTCATTCATTTTGTTCATTTAGCAGATCCTCATTGAATTCCCACTTTGTCCCAGGCACTCCTTATACACCTCCTCTTACTTCATTTTTCGTGTGAGTCAGGAATCAGCTCTAATGATGTCTGAGTATAATAGTAGATTGAGTGATATAGAGCTTCTTTATTTCCAGATAACAGGTTCTGAAAGCTGTTCCTAAGCTCACTCATGAGCATGTCCATTGTTAATTAAGGTAGGTTTCTGTTTGCAGGCCAGGTATGCATTTCTCTGAAATAAGAGTGTAGATACGTTCTTTAAAACCAAGCAAACCAATCAGTTGTTCCAAAATACACCCACTTTCTTTACACTGAAAAAACATTTACATATTAAACTTCCCTCTTTGATAAAATGCATAAGGGACTTCTTGTCAATACCTTTTTTTTTTGTTTGTTTTTTTGAGGGCAGTGTCACTGGCCCTCATATGAGGGACCGAACCGGGGCCGCTGGCTTCCCAAGCCAGCGCTTATCCACCACGCCACTCAGCTGGGACTTCTTAAATGTCATGTCTAACCCCTGCCTTTCTATCCACTTTTTGGGGGCAGATTTGAACTGGCTTTGAATTGTCTATAACCAGGAAAAAAGTTTTACCACACTTTCCAGCTACCTCATAATTTTGTTGTGAATATTAATAAAGTAATATATGTAAATTGCCTGAAACACAAGAAATAATGATGAAAGTTGCTACTAATACAACTAGAGTATTTATTAGCTCTATGTAGCAAGGATTTTCATCCACGGCTGTATCCCCAAAAAATAGTTATGTTCATAGCCATATCCTGGCACATAGTAGATATACGAGGTGTGACAATTAAATTCGCGAACTTGTCACTATGCACTTACATTGGCAACACTGTACAAATAGCTCGGTACATCAGTGTCTGACAGCTGTTTTCGTGTCGACATGTGGCCGTGCCTTGCTGAGTGGCGTTCATTATTATGTGTTTTTGGGTGCCGTCGTGAGAATGTCTGAGCTTGAATTAGAGTAGCAGACACATGTTAAACTTGGCAAGAATGGAAGTGAAAGCAGGGACATGTTAGTCCAAGTTTATAGGGATAATGCCATGAAGAAGACAGCAGTGTATAAATGGATTAAACGTTTTTCTGAGGGGAGAGAATGTAGCACTGATGAAGAGAGGTCATTGTGGCCAGTAATGAGTAGAATTGAGAAAATATTGCAAAAATTCATCAAATTGCATGTCATTTTCATCTGCTGACTGTGAGAAGCATAGCAGATCAAGTAAACATGGATGGAGAAATAGTTAGGAAAATCTTGGCACGTGAAAGGTGCAAAAGTGGTCTTGAAGGAGCTCACCAATGAACAAAAGCAAAGGAGAGTTGAAGTTTGCCAGGACCTTTTGGAGAGGCAAGACGATGTTTGGGGCCATGTTATCACTGGTGATGAAACATGGCTGTACCAATACGGCACTGGAACAAAGCATCAAAGTGCACAGTGGAAGTCAGCCAATTCTCCACGACCAAAAAAGTTTTGTCTGGCCAAATCAAGAGTCAAAATGATGTTGCTAACCTTTTTTGATAGCAGAGGGATTATTCATTCTGAATGTGTACCAACTGGGCAAACAGTTAACCAAGTTTACTATTTGGATGTGCTGAAAAGGCTGCATGAAAAAGTTAGACAAAAACACTTGAACTTTTGGCCAACAATTCATGACTCTGGCATCATGACAATGCACCAGCTCACACAGCACTGTCTGTGAGGGAGTTTTTAGCCAGTAAACAATAACTATTGGAACACCCTCCCTACTCAACCTGATTTGGCCCCCAATGACTTCTTTTTTTTTTTTTTTTTATTGTTACACCAGCTGAGCCATTCTGCCACCTGTTGGCACCTCAGCGACAGCTCAGGCGCATCACTGGCCCATATGGGAATCAAACTGGTAGCCCTGTTACTCAGAGCTCGCGCTGTAAGCCAACTCTTGACCAACTGAGTCACTCAGATGGCCCCCAATGACTTCTTTTTTTACCTGACATGAAGGAAATATTGAGAGGAAGACATTTTGATGACATTCAGGACATCAAGGGTAACAGGACGGCAGTTCTGATGGCCATTCCAGAAAAAGATTTCCAAGATTGCTTTGAATGGTGGACTGGGCGATGGCTTCAGTTCATAATTTCCTAAGGGGAGTACTTCGAAGGTGACCATAGTGATATTCCGCAATGAGGTGTATAGAACTTTTTCTAGGATGAGTTCATGAACTTAATTGTTAGACCTCGTGGATATTTCATAAGTAATAAAAGGATAGATAGATGTTCCTTATTGTTATATAGCACAGAACTTGTAGAATTCCACCCCCATTTTATGTGTGAAACAAAGTAAGAGTAAAAACCCCAAGTCCAAGTACAGAAAGTTGTTTTAAATTGCCAGGTAAATGTATAAGAGTGTCAAGCAAGTCTACTAAATGTAAAACCTGCTACAAAAACCTGCTTACCAAGTGTCTCCATTGTGCCCTCCTCTGATGTTCCTCTCGGCCACCCAATTCTCTTTCTTCAGAATCTTGTCCTCTCCCAACAGTATACCCTCTTTCTTGTTTCTCTTTCTCTGCCCATGGAATTTCTTTAACTATATATAGGTCTTTTCTCAAATAGTAATATTTGTGTGAGTCTCTCTACTCAATCATCCCTCCTCTTGACTCTCCCTTAATCATGTGGTATAGATGTGAAAAAATAAACATGAGGTGTGGTAAAAAAATAAAATATGGTGAATGTTTAAATTTTTTAAAAAATTATTACAGAAAAAGACAGATTAATCCCCCTCAAAATACTCTTTCTCACTTCGAACACACTTATCCCATCGTTCTTGCCACTTTCTAAAGCAGTTCTGAAAGTCCTTTTTCATGAGTATCTTTAGTTGCCCTGTTGTGGCTGCCTCGATGTTCTGAGTCGATTCAAAACGTTCACCTTTCACTGTCATTTTGACTTTGGGGAAGGGCCAGAAGTCATACTGTGACGATCTAGTGAATAAGGTGGTTGAGGACACACCATAATGTTTTTTTTGTTTTGTTTTGTTTTGTTTTTTTGTTTTTTTTTAAAGATTTTATTGGGGAATTGGTGGATGGGAACAGCGTTGGGGAATCGGGGAAGGGGAACAGACAAGTTGCCGTCTTCTTGTTCTTCAGTTTAGTTGCGGAGAACGTTGCTTTACTGTTGGTATCATCATTGCGCTCTTCCCAGATGAGGCAGATCGGTCGCTGGCCTCTGGATGTCGCTCATCGCAGCTATTGGCAGCTCACGCTGGCTGCCAGCCACTCAGGCTGGCTGCGGGCCACTCACTGCAGCCTGTGGCAGCCCACTGCAGCGGGGGCTGCAGCCCACACCATCACGGGGCTCGCACAGCCCAGCTCCAGGTGGAGCTGTTGTTAGCTGTAGAGGGCAGTGTCACTGGCCCTCATGTGGGATCCGAACCGGGGCCACTGGCATCCCAAAACCAGCGCTTAACCAATGCGCCACTCGGCCGGCCCCATAATGTTTTTATTTGACAGAAATTGCCGTGTTCCATAAGTGATGTGTGACATGGAGCATTGTTATGATGGAGGATGATTTACGGCACACTTTAAAATAAAACACAGCTCTCAACCGTAGCTCACACCCAACTGACTGCAGTGAACAAGTTGAAATTTGACACACACTGTTATTAAGGTTCCACGCGCCGCTTCCTGTATTGAAGAGCCCTGCCTTTCCTTTGGATGGCACTTGGCAGCAGCATTCACTGTATTTTATGATCGCACCTCGTATATGCAGTTACATGTATATTTAAGATATGTGTGTATATATGTTCTGTTCCTAATTCTAAATTAAGTAGCGCTATTAAAAAAAAACATTCGAGTGGTCAGTTGGTTAAGAGCGCGAGCTCTGAGGAACAGGGTCGCCGATTGGATTCCCACATGGGCCAGTGAGCTGCGCCCGAGCTGAGCTGCTGCTGAGCTACGCCCACCTGCAACAAAGATTGAACACTGCACCTTGAGCTGAGCGGCCGCGAGCTGCCAATGGGTGACCCGATGGCGCCTGGAATTGGGAGCTGAACTAGCTGCACCCTCCACAACTATACTGAAGGACAAGAATTTGGCTGTTCCCCTTCCCTGGTTCCCCAGTAAAATCTTAAAAAACAAACTAAAAAACTCGAGTTAGTTTACCTTTGTAAGGCATGATTGTACTTCCCCTGTGATTCTTTCATAGAAGGGGGAAAAGCTTTCTACTACTGATCTAGGCTTCTGGCTTGTGAAACATTATACAATTTGTCTTAGATTTGTTCCTCCAGTAATTTTGCTTCTAGAAATATTCATTGATCATCAGCTTTAATTGTGGCTACTTCTGCTTTTCACAGTTACAATAGTTCATTTCTTTAAATTTTTTGTGTTCATCTAAGATCCTCTTCAAAGGGTTGCATGATTTTTCAACCACCTAAATACAAAGAGCCTCTTTCTGATAATTGTCCTTTATCATTGTAAAGTTATCTTAGTAGCATAGTTTTCTGTGCAGTTCTCAATATTAAAATTATTTTATAGCACATAGTATGTGTGTGCGCACCTGTGTTATTTTTTTAAGTCACACTTATATGAGAAGTAAAAAGAGGACCTTCCCCCCCAAATTACATGTCACCCAAAAGTCAAAATAAATTGTCATTGGCAAATGCAGTATAATCCCGGGCCTTCAAATTCCAGATGGGGTCAACTTCCTATTGTTACTTTTCACTGGTTTTTGACAGATAGTGTGCCTTTATTGACCTTCCCTTCCTCTCTGTTCCCTACCTAAAAATTCATTCAAATAAAAAAAAAAAAGCTATAGCAACCTTTGGGGTTTTCCTCTTTTAAAAGCTATAAATCTGTCTGTCTGTTTCATTTTAGAAAAATTAAGAAAGAAAAAAAAGACTTTACGTATTATCCCTGTGGTCTTTTAAATATCTGTACCCACTAGAGGGCATTCTTTCCTTTGACTTTATAGCTTTTATGTATTTATTTTACCGAACTGCTAAATACAAAGGTAAATGTTGAGAATATGAAAGTGCTCAGATGTACCTTTTATAGGCAGGAGTTTCAGATATACGTCATTCTTTTCATTTAAGTTTCATCTGTGCCAGTATCAAAATTGAGGCTACATTATATTTCCTCGCATTTTTGTGTATATTGTTAGGTGAACTTGATCAGATGGGGAATCACAAATACCCCATCATAACTTTATGATGTAGGTTGTGCTTGTTACCATTTTACAAATTAATGATTTTTTAAAAAATTATTGGAGAATAGTCATGGTCATTGGTTACACATTGCTTTCATGCTACAATGGCATAGTTGACTCTTTTTAGGGAAGGTGCAGCCCACGTGGCCCACCTGGGATTGAACCTGCAACCTTGGTGTTATCAGCACCACGCTCTAACCAACTGAGCTAACCCATAAAGATTGTTGAATTTATTTATAACACAGCACAGCTAAAGCTAGATTATTCAAAGATGAGTTGTATATTTTATTAATTAGCTCAGTTTTTGCAGCTTACTGATTATCTCATCAGAAGCAACTCCATTCTTCTTATCAAGGAATTGATCATTTTTCATATGCCACATACGTTCTGTTTAAGATTTTCCTGAGCTTTCTGGTACCAAATAGAACCACTGTTGTTAACCAAGGGACTGTGCAGCAAAAAGCTAACTTATTTTCTCTAATAATAGGAACTGTAGATTACCTAGGGAGGAAGTTTTTTAGTATGTGTTTTAAAATGAATTCTGACAGATATACCTAGAAAGGACTGTGTTTTCAAAGTGGAAAATCTGGGTCCTTTTCAAAGTTAAGTGAGGGTAAGGGAAATGAGTTGCTGTTGAGAAACTGTGGCAAACTATTCATGCTTCTGTGTTTATTTAGAGACGGAGAGCTACTTTTCAAGTCAGAGGTGGTTTGGAATTGTCTATAAAACTATGTATTGATTTAGTCTTATGATGACAGATTACGTGTATTAAAGGGCAGAGCTATTGCAATGAGAGCAGGCTATATGGAAAACTGTAGGTCATAAAACATTTTTACCTCCCTGACTTCTTATTCATAGTACACTAATCATCAAAAAACTCCTGTATCACATACTTGCCACCATAGATTATTATAACCTGTATGACTCTTATTTATGTTGTAAGAAACCCTGATGAAAACTTTCTTATCTAGCATGTTTGTTGGTATGACTGAAATATATATTTGTTTGAAATAATGGCCCTGACTCACAAAATTCGTTAAAGGTCTTTCAGTGTTTAAGAAGTTAGAAAACGTACATTTAAAAAATGATTTTTTCAAAAATAGTTAATTCAAAAAAACCGATTTCTTAAAGGGCCAGTAGTTACTGAACTCCAGCTGGGTTGTAGGTGCAGCCTGACACTCCCCCCACCCCCGATCCTCACCCCTTAGGAGAGCCCTGAGCATTTAGATTACATAGCTTTGAATTAAATCAGAAGAGTAGAGCAGGCAAGGGACAAGCATCATCAGCATCCTCATACTGAAAAGGATGCAGTGTTTGGCAATATCACTATGCACAGTCACCTTAATCTTTGTTCATTTATACTTGTCAGTAGGCACCCCCACCACAGAAAGAAAAGTCAGGCCTACAGAGTAACATCAGATCAAATACACCAAGAGTTTTCAAAGCTGGGTTTACCTTCCTGGCACCTTTTTAGTGCAGCTCACACTACATTTATTTGGCAAAGTTATTGTACCCAGTTACACTAAATTTTATTTGTGAATCTACATAGATAATTTATACCTTTTAGGAAATTTTTTTTTTTTTTTTAGCTGAGCCATCCTGCCACCTGTTGGCAGCTCAGTGGCAACTCAGCTTGGGCTGGGCATCGAACCGCCGTTGCTCAGAGCTCAGCTTGCACTCTTTTTTTTTTTTTTTAAAGGCTCATCAAGTATTTAGACCTCCTACATTTTTTTTTGGGGTGGGGGGAATTGGTGGAGGGGAACAGCGTTGGGGAATCGGGGAAGGGGAACAGACAAGTTGCTGTCTTTTTGTTCTTCAGTCTAGTTGCGGAGGATGTTGCTTCACTGTTGGTATCGTCATTGCGCTCTTCCCGGATGAGGCAGATCTGTCGCTGGCCTCTGGATGTCGCTCACAGCGGCTATTGGCAGCTCACGCCTGGCTGCCAGCCACTCACGCTGGCTGCGGGCCACTCACTGTAGCCTATGGCAGCCCACTGCAACAGGGGCTGCAGCCCACACCATCACCGGGGCTCGCACAACCCAGCTCCAGGTGGAGCTGTTGTTAGCTGTAGAGGGCAGTGTCACTGGCCCTCATGTGGGATCCGAACCGGGGCCGCTGGCATCCCAAAACCAGCGCTTAACCAATGCGCCACTCGGCCGGCCCCAGCTCACACTCTTGAGCAAGCTCTTAACCAACTGAGCCACTCGGCCGGCCCTGATAATTTTTACCTTTTAAAGATTTGCAGTGTTATGCTTTAAAGCATTGTCATGCTTGGAAGCTATTTTGTGTAAGCAAATTTTGAAGTAGTCTGTCTGTTTGCTCAAATATCTTGTCAGTGAAGCTTTCTTTGTCCACACTGTTGATCCTTTCTGCCTTCTTTTTCTCTATAGCATGTATTATAACTTAGTTTGTTTTCATGTGTGTCTTCACCCACTAAAATGTTAGCTTCATGGGGGCACAACTTTGTCTGTTTTCTTCATTGCTGTATCCCTACCACCTAGAACACACAGTAGGCACTCTATAATATTTTTTGGAATTTGCTGAAAAACTGCAGCCTCGATGCCATCTTTTGGCTCTCAGTATAACTTGGGGAACTTCAATACAACTTTGGAAATCTCAGCAATCTTGAAGGATATTTTGAAGACTGATTGAAAAGGTTATGTATACTATAATTGACATCAAATTATGTACCAGAAAATGTGATGATGTAATCTTACTATATCTGAATAAAATAATGTTAGCACCTTAAAATTTAAGACTTTCTTTTTTTTTTTCTTTTTTTTGTTTTTCCTCATTGGATTCTCACAGCATACTTGATAAAGTAAAGAAATTGAGGGCCGGCCGAGTAGCTCAGTTGGTTAAGAGCTCGCTCAAGAGTGTGAGCTGAGCTCTGAGCAACGGCGGTTCGATGCCAGCCCGAGCTGAGTTGCCGTTGAGCTGCCAACAGGTGGCAGGATGGCTCAGCTAAAAAAAAAAGAAATTGAGCAGAGGGACAATAAGTGATTTGCCTAATAGCTCATTATTAATGATAAGTAATAATAGAAATCCGTGTTCTTTTTAAAATAAAAATGTATTCATTCAATAAGCATTTATTGAGAATATGCAGTCTGCCAAAAACTGATGTTAATTTTCCACCTTGAATTGATAGCCCAAGGGTTGTTACAGATGATTCCAGCTTTGGGTTTTTTGTTTTGTTTTGTTTGATTGGAGCAGGAGTAGTTTAAAAAATTGAGTGGATATATGAGAACATTTATCAAATAAATGCAAATGGAAAGAAGACTGGTTCTACAGATAACCTTCTGCCAGATCTAAAAGAACTTGACCTTTCAAGATCCCTGAGGGGGCTCCACACCCTCAGACGGAACCACTGACCAAAATTTTATCATTCCCTTGTTTTTCTTTTCTAGTTTTACTACATGTTTGATTTTCTACATTAGATGTTTTTGAACTTCATACTGTATGTATTCTTTGAGACTTTCACTCATCTGAGATTCTCTGACGTCCTCAGCTGTGGCTGATTCATTATTTTTAAATTCATTTCTTCTGGTGCACATGGACAAAAGATTCCCCAGAGAATATATTAAAGAGTGAAATTGCAGTCATAGGAATTACATATGTTTAACTTGACTAGAATATGAACAAAATTTTCAGAGTGGTTGTACTGATGTATGTTCCCATCAATAGAATAAAAGTGTTCACTAGCACTTGATATCATCAGACTTCTAAGGTTTTTGCCAAATTGGTAAAGTAAAATGTTAGCTCATGATAGTTTCATTTGCACTTCTTTGATGACTTTTATGAGATTGAACATCTTTTCATATATTTACTGATCATTTGTGCTTGTTCTTTGTAGTGGCCATTAAAGTCTTCGCCCATTTTTCTATTGGATATTAGTCATTTTCTTACAGATATGTGAGGGTTCTTAATGCATTCGGAATACCAAACTTTTTTTTTTTTTTTAAGATTTTATTGGGGAATTGGGGGAGGGGACGGAGTTAGAGAATTGGGGAAGGGGACCAGCCAAGTTGTTGTTCTTCAGTCTTAGTTGTGGAGGGTGCCAGTTGCCATCTGGCTTCCCGTCAGCAGCTCATGGCCTCTAAGTTCAAGGTGCTGTGTTCAATCTTAGCTGCGGGTGGGCATAGCCACCATCTCATGCGGGAGTCGAACCAGTAGCCTTGTTGTTAAGAGCTCATGCTCTATCCACTGAGCCATCCAGGCGGCAGCTCAGCTCAGGGTGCCGAGTTCAATCGTAGTTGCAGTTGGGTGTAGTCCACCATGGAACACGCAATCTTGTTGTTACACCAGCTGAGCCATCCTGCCACCTGTTGGCAGCTTAGCGACAGCTCAGCTCCGGCGCCACATTCACTGACCCATGTGGGAATGGAACCGGCGGCCCTGTTGCTCAGAGCTCGTGCTCCAAGCCAACTCTTAACCAACTGAGCCATTCGGTTGGCCCGGAATACCAAAGTTTTGTCTGTCATATATGTTGCACAGATCACTATTTTCAGTGCCTTGTCTTTTCCATCATTCTAAGGTATTAAAAAGTGAACTAAAATCTTAATTTTAATGTGGTTGAATTTATCTCTTTATGATTTGGACAGTGTGTATGATTATGTATATTTTAAGAAATTGTTTTCTGTTCTGAGCTCATAAAAATATTCCTCCATGTTGTCTTCCAGAGATTCCTGTTTTTTCATTTTCCTTTCACATTTGTCTTTAAACCATCTGGAATTGATTTTTGTGTGTGTGGTTCTGTAGAAGAGATCCAATTTTATTTTCCTCTCATATGAATAATCACCTGTTCTGAAACCATTTATTGTCTGTTCCCTCCTTTCCCCACTGGTCTGTAGTGGCTTTGCTGTCAAATAACAAATTTATATATATATATGCTTCTGTTCCTGGGTCTTCTGTTCCATGGGTCAGTTGTCTGTCTCAGTACCAGTACTGTTCAATCTTAATTACTGTAGCTTTATAATAACTCTTGGTATGTTAGGCAGATCTTTCGTCTTGTTTTTCTTCAGGAATATCTTGGCTATTCGTGGCCCTTTGCAACTTACATAAAAATTTGAGTCATCTTGTCAGCTTAAAATTATTTTGTGATTTTGATTAGAATTGTATTGAATCCTCAGATCATTTTTGGGAGAATTGGCATTTTATTATGTTGAACCTTCTAGTTTGTGAACTGGTAGTTTTATTTTTAAAGTCTTTTAACATCTTTGAATACATTTTTACTGATTTGCTTCATGAAGTTTTTTTAACTTCTTCCCCTCCAGTAAAAAATTTATATTTATTCATGGGCACTTTTAAAAATGCTGTTGCAAAATGGCATATTTTTTTATTGTGATAAAATATACATATTATAAAACCTATAATTTTAACCCTTTTTACATGTACAATTTTGTGGCATTTAGTACACTCCCGTATTGTGCAACCACCACCACGATCCATTTCCAGAATTTTTCATCATCCCAAGCTGAAACTCTATGCCCATTAAACAATACTCCCTTCTACCCAGTCCCTGGTAATCACTATTCTGCTTCTTTTTATATAAATTTGACTTCATATAAGTGGAATCATAAATGGTGTATTTTTTTTTTTTTTAAGATTTTATTGGGGAATCGGGGAAGGGAAACAGTGTTGGGGAAGGGAAACAGCCAGGTTGCTGTCCTTTAATCTTAGTTGTGGAGGGTGCAGCAAGCTCAGCTCTGAGTCCAGTTGCCATCCAGCCAGCTGTCAGCAGCTCACAGCAGCTCAGCTCAAGGTGCTGTGTTCAATCTTAATTGCCTGAGGGGGTGGGGAGAGGTTGGCGCAGTCCGCAGTCCCATGTGGGAGTTGAACTGGCAACCTTGTTGTTAGGACCTCGTACTCTTAACTAGCTGAGCCCTCCTGCCATCTGTTGGCAGCTCAGCCTAGGCGCAGCTCACTGGCCCATATAGGAATCAGACCTGCGACCCTGTTGCTCAGAATTGCACTCTTAATCAACTGAGCCACTCCGCCGGTCCATAAATGGTGTATTTTTAAATACATTTTTGTATCTTTTTTGGAGTGAAGAAATATAATATTTTATTAAATTGGTTTTTATATTTCTCAACCTTACTTAAAATACTTATTCTAATAATTTAGCTGTATTTGGATTTTCTACATAAACAAGCATATCACATGTGAATAAAAAGGCTTTTCCTACAATAAACCTGCACCTGCCATTAAGTTTTAAATTTTAATTTGTTATTTTTTATACTTATGTGTTGTTTGGTTAATTTTCAGATATGTTGGTTGCCTTTTTCAGGCTGCTTTTATTTCTTTCAGCCTATTAAGTATTATTTGATATCCAATTCTGGTATAAACTGCTGCAACTGATTCTGCTGTCTGTTTCTGCTGCTGCTTTCTACTGGTGGTTTGGTTTTTTGTATATGAACTGTCATTCCTTAGAAGTGTATTTCTGCTAGATGCTTGGCAGCAGTGCTAATTTAGGACCACTTTAAACTAAATTCTTGACCTGAGAACCATTTGGAATTATTCGGTAGTCTGAGTTTGGGCTCTCCACTTATAAAACGACTGGGCTGGCTTTTGGTTACTACTTCTCTGGGTTTTTTTGTTGTTTTGTGCCAAGTGGGAGGGGGAATTTCACTAGGGCAAGTTTTATAATCTCCTAGGGAGGATTTCTAGCTTACCCGTACATGGAGGGTATACAAGTAAATCCTCAATGTCATCGACAAGTCCTTGGAAGCTTCAACTTGAAGCAAAACCAGTTTTACCATAAGCTAATTCATATAAAAACAAGAATTAAGTTCCTATGGCATATTTCTGGTCACAAAAACATCACCAAACTTCTAAATAAAGACCTAAAACACTTCCCATATTAAACATAGAAATAAATGTGAGCTGTACATTTAAGAAAGATTAAGATTAATAAAAACAAGTAAGATCATGATTTGCAGCATGCTGATTCCACTGCAGGGTGATGAGTGACCGGAGTCTCTCCTGGCAGCTCAGGGCCCAGGGCAGGACCTCGCCCACCCTGGACAGGGCACCCTTCCATCGCAGGGCACATCCCACACCCACTCTCACTCAGACGACGGGTACATCGTGGACACGCCAGTTCACCTCACCTGCACATCTGAGAAAACCCACGCAGCCTTGGGGAGAACATGCCAACTCCACACAGACAGTGGCCCCTGCCTGGAATCGATATTTTTTTTTTCATCAGCATTTTAATGAAATGGCATTATGCTGTATTAGGGTCTTAGCTTTATGCATAATTACCTGTTAGACACTCCACCTTTAGCACACCTGGTCTTTGCTTCCTGTGCTTTGTCTTGCAAGCTGTGAAAAATTCTTTACCTGCTTTGGCAAATAAATGCCCCCTTGCTTTAGTGATTCCAGTTGCCAGTTCTTCTTGCTACCTCATTAAGGCACTTTTTTTAAGAAATAATTTTATTGGGGAATTGGGGATGAGGAAGGGGAATAGCCAAGTTGTTGTCCTTCAATCTTAGTTGTGAGGGCGCAGCTAGCTCAGCTTCAAGTCTAGTCACCATCCAGCCACCTGTAGGCAGCTCGCAGCCACTCAGCTCAAGGTGCCCTGTTTAATTTTAGTTAGGGCGCACAGCCCACCATCCCATGCGGGTGTCGAACTGGAAACCTTGTTGTTAGGAGCACGTGCTCTTACCAGCGGAGCCATCCTGCCACCTACTGACAGCTCAGCGGCAGCTCAGCTCTGACCCAGCTCACTGGCCTATGTAGGAATCGAACCAGTGACCCTGTTGCTCAGAGCTCTTGCTCTTAACCAACTGAGCCACTCGACCGGCCCAAGGCATATGTTTTTTTTGTTTGGGTGTTTGGTGTTTTTTTTTGAGGGCAGTGTCACCAGCCCTCACATGTGGGACCCGAACCGGGGCCGCCGGCCTCCCAAGCCAGCGCTTAACCACCGCGCCACTCGGCTGGCCCCCCAAGGCGTATGTTTTTAATTGAGGTAACATTGGCTTATAACATTATATAAATTTTAGGTATGTAACATCATAATTCAATATCTGTATATACTATTGTGTGCTCATCACCAAAAGTTGAGTTCCCATCTGTCGCCATACACTTGCCTCCCTTTACCCATGTCACCCTCCTCCCCACCCTTTTCCCCTCTGGTAAGCACCCATTGTTGTATCTCTGAGTTTGGGTTTTTTAACATTTCGTCAAACTTTTTAAGTTTTCATTAGGAGTGTAAACAGGGTAACAAATTCACCATATTGTTGGAAATACCCATGTCATATAACTATGTCATTTCTAGTCATTGTGGAAAAGAAATATTGGGTTAAAGGAGCACCTTAAAAATGTATAAAACTGAAATGGAGAGTAGCCTTTTACAGCTGCTAATGATATTTCTTTTTTTTATAGGTGTCAGCTGTGATGCATGTTTAAAAGGAAATTTTCGAGGTCGCAGATATAAGTGTTTAATTTGCTACGATTACGATCTTTGTGCATCTTGTTATGAAAGTGGTGCAACAACAACAAGGCATACAACTGACCACCCAATGCAGTGCATATTAACAAGGGTAGATTTTGGTACGTATTTAATAAAACTTTAGTAGATTATTATTTAGACTGTGTGTGTGTGTGTGTGTGTGTGTGTGTGTGTGTGTGTGTGTGTGTGTGTGTCTGTGTGTGTGTGTTTGAAGTGGCATCTCATGTGGTTTTGATTTGCCTTTCTGTAATGGCTAATGATGTGGACCATTTTTTCTAGTGCTTATCGGTCATTTGCGTATCTACTTGGGAGAAATGTCTATTCAGATTCTTTACCAATTTTTAAATGGGGTAATGTCTTTTTTATTATTGAGTTTTAGTAGTTCATTGTATATTCTACATACAGCTTCCTTATAAGATAGGTGATTTACTGAAATTTTCTCCCATTCCGTGGGTTGTCTTTTCACTTCCTTGATGGTATGTTTTGAAGCACAAAAGTTTTAATTTTGATGATGTTTATCTGTTGTTGGTTTTTTTCTTTTGTTTTTTTTTTTTTCTTTTTTTTTTGAGTGCAGTGTCACTGGCCCTCATATGTGGGACCCGAACCGGGGTCGCTGGCTTCCCAAGCCAGCGCTTAACCACTGCGCCACTTGGTCAGCCCATATAGTTTTAGCTTTTACATTTAGATCTTTGATCCATTTTGAGTTAATTTTTGTAAATGGAATGAGGTAGAGGTTTGGCTTTATTCTTTTGCATATGGATATCGAGTTGTCCTAGCATCATATGTTGAAAAGACAATTCTTTACTTAATGAATTGTCTTGGCATTCTTGTTGAAAATCAGTTGGCCAGGTGGCAGGGCGAAAGGGTGATGTTGGCCAAGGGTACAAAGTTTCATTATGCAAGATGAGGGAGTTCTAGAAATGAATAAGTGCTAATGTACAGCATGATGACCATAGTTAGCAATACTGTTTCCTATATCAAAACACACACATACACACAATGGTAACTACGAGTATGTAGGGGTGATGGGTATATTAATTAGCTTGATTTTGTGATCTTTTCAATACATACACATATTAAACCATCAAGTTGTATACCATTAATATATACAATTTTTATGTCAAAAATATCTCAATAACGCTGTTTAAAAAATCAGCTGATCATAAATGTGTTTATTTCTGGACTCTCAAACTATTCCATTGATTTATATGTCTGTCTTTATGCCAACACTACACTGCCTGATAACTGTAGCTTTGTAGTAAGATTTGAAATCAAGACGTGTAAGTATTCCAACTTGGTTCTTTTTCAAAATTGTTTTGGCTGTTCTAGATAACCCTGAAGTTTCCATGTGAATTTTAGAATCAGTTTGTCAAATTTCTGCAAAGAGGCTAACCGGGATTTTGATAGGGGTTGTTTTGAATCTGTAGATCAGTTTGGAGTGTAATGATATTTAATAGGTCATCTTTAATTTCTTTGAACAAAGTTTTATAGTTACCAGAGAATAAGTTTTACATTTTCATTAAATGTATTCCTAGTATTTTTTTATTCTTTTTGCTCTTGTAAACAAAATTGTTTTTTAATTTTATTTTTGTATTGTTCACTGCAAGTATGTAGAAAAACAATTGTTTTTTGTTGTTGTTTTTTTGAGAGCAGTGTCACTGGCCCTCATATGTGGGACTCAAACTGGGGCCACTGGCTTCCCAAGCCAGTGCTCAACCACCGCGCCATTCGGCCGGCCTCAAAAGCAATTGTTTTTTATATATAGATCTTGTATCCTGTGATGTTACTGAACTCGTTTATTACTTTCAATAGTTTTTTAGTGGATTCCTTAGGATTTCATGTATACAAGGTCATGTCATCTGTTTATAGAGATAGTTTTACTTCCTTTCATCTGGATTTCATTTTCTTACCTAATTACTTTGGTTAGATATTCCAGCAAAATACTGAATAGAAGTGGTAAGAGTGGAGTCTTTTTACTGGTCTTAAGGGAAAGCATCCTGTCTTTTCACCAGTATGATGTTAGCTGTGCCTTTTATGTAAATGTATCAGGCTAGGAAGTTTTACTTATCCCCACATACCCTAAATTCACTTGACAAGTCTAATGCACATAATAAATGGTCAATATATACGTAGTGGGAAAATATTTTTAAGATAGTCTTAAATCTCTTTTAAAATGAATGTGAGGGCCGGCTGAGTGGTGCAGTGGTTAAGCGCTGGCTTGGGAAGCCAGCGGCCCCGGTTCGGTCCCACATATGAGGGCTAGTGACACTGCCCTCAAAAAAAATGAATGTGAACAAGTCAGTCATGTACTGAACACTCCTTCCATTTTCTGTTTTTAGAAAAATGAGCATATTCTCTTAAATTACGCATTTGTTTCATGTTTAATAATGAGATAGTTCTTTGTAATGAAGTGACATAACCTACTAAATTATACTTTGGATTACTTTCTGTGTGTGTGTGTGTGTGTGTGTACTATCAGTGGAGGAAAATAGACTTATTCCGGGAGATGTACTAATGAGGCAAACAGATTATTCCCACACATTCTCACTGATTGGTCAGTTTTTTTAACCAAGTTGAACAGAGTATGTTGTGATACTACTCCATTCAAGTTAGCATTTACAAGAACTGAATGCCGAGGGTCCTTCCTGCTGTAAAAACGGTACATGTTCTACAGACAGAGCTGCATCTGGGAGTTGGTATATTGGTCATGGTTGTCTCTGCTCTTTCCCTCTGAGCACTTGTGTTCTCATATATTGTACACCCGGCTGATTCTTTGTGTTGACATTGGCATTGCCACAGTATATACAGAGATAAAGTAAAATACAACAGAATTAGAACCAGATGTGAAATGAGAGATGTTTTAATATTAAATGAAAGGATTAAACAGCTGTTAGTTTGTTTTTCTTTTAAGGCTGTAGTAGCTATATGGAAAAGGAATTTGGAAGGAGTCCTTGGGAGAATAAGGATGTTACAAATGTAAACAGAGTAGTTCAGCACTCCTTGGCAGAGTGAGGTTGTTGGTGGAGATCTCAGACAAGCTTTTTAAAAGAAAAATATTTTGTACCATATGGTTACATTTTCATATATTAAAAAAACTAATAACAGTTATTTCTGAGTGCAATTCCACTTTATTTTTCAGATTTGTACTATGGTGGGGAAGCTTTCTCTGTAGAGCAGCCACAGTCTTTTACTTGTCCCTATTGTGGAAAAATGGGCTATACGGAGACATCTCTTCAAGAACACGTTACTTCTGAACACGCAGAAACATCAACAGAAGTGGTAAGTGAAGCAGCCTTGTATCTAAAATGATGGGTAAAGTACATTATTTCTAATATTAATAAAGCTAGGCCACTGTCACATACCCTCAGCTAAGTGTACTGATACTGTTTGCATAATAATTATTAAAACTATCTTTCAACAGCAAATCTTACACACCCTAGGAGGCTGCGTGTGCACAGGATGATGCCTGTCATATGCCCACACCAGCCATTGTTGCCCTGTTGCTAAAAGCAAAATGTGGAATCTTGACCAAATTTTATTTTGAATAATAAATCTTACGGAGAAAAATAATGGCATAAAAGGACTTAAAAATCTGTTTTCTGGTGATTCAGAATAATCAGTTTTAGCTGATAATATAGTTAATATTTACAGTTGTTTGTCAATTAAAAGGAACCATAGAACACAGAATAGAAATTATTTTTATTGTGACATTTTGTGTATAAACAGGTGCATTTGATCAAACTTCCCAGCACATATATTTCCCTATTAGCAACAATAATAGTGGAGTGAACCACAATTTTTAACAAATCTTCTAAATTTAATCTTGTATACTTTCTTAAATGTTATAATTAACCTATTTTACCCTTATAATCAGATAGTCAGGAAAGGTAAACCTTGAAAAGCCAAATATACATTAAAAGAAAAAAATAGGCTTTGATTATTACTGCTTGCATTCTTCTTTTTCAAATAATGCAGTTGTATGTAGTATGTTTTTCTGTGAACGAACAGCAGTATTTTATTCAATAATAGTGGAGAAATACATAGGATTTGAAAAATACAGTTGCTATAGGCAACCACCTTGTCACTAATCAACAGCGTTTAGCTAAAGAGATTATAGATTGTGCTTCTCATTACTTTTGACTCAACACTTGCAATTTTTAAATCACTTTTTTCTGTGTTTAGTATTTGGCTATCTATCTATCTATCTATCTATCTATCTATCTATCTATCTATCTATATTTTTTAAAGATATTATTGGGGAAGGGGAACAGCCAAGTTGTTGTCCTTCAATCTTAGTTGCGGGTAGGCATAGCCCACCATCTCATGTGGGAGTCAAACCAGAAACCTTGTTGCTAAGAGCACACATTCTAACCACTGAGCCATCCAGCCACCCGTGAGCAGCTCAGGGCAGCTCAGCTCAAGGTGCCATGTTCAATCTTAGTTGCAGGTCGGCATAGCCCACCACCCCATTCAGGGGTCAAACCAGCACCCTTGTTGTTAGGAGCACGTGCTCTCACCAGACAGCTCAGGGGAACAGCTCAGCTCAGGCGCAGCTCACTGGCCCATGTGGGAATCGAACTGGCAACTCTGTTCCTCAGAACTCGCACTCTTAACCGACTGAGCCACTTGGCCTGCCCTGTATATTTTTAAATAATAGTTATTTTGAGCACGTTTACTTATTTAAAATCAGATAGTAGTACTTTTGATTATAAGGGTGATACAGCCATTAGTATCCCAGCAGATTTTTTAATTGATAGCAGGGAAGGAAATGATAGGAGACACTTGGGATATTTCAGATTTATTCTGGCATAGTCTGTATATGAGTCATGACATATTTTAAAAATTTTTCAATGACAGTTGACATTGAATGTTATATTAGTTTCATGTGTACAGCATAGTGGTTAGACATTTATATAACTTATGAAGTGTGTGTCATGGTATTTTTAAAGATAGTTCTGTAAAATATCAGTTTCTTAAGATGATATGAAAACCAAGAGGGGAGTCACTTAGATTATCATGAAAATGAGGTAATAGTAGCTTTTTCAGGAAGGTGTCTATGCCTCCTGTTGAGAGTACATTGTTAGTCCGTAGGTAGGGTTTTTATTGCCCTGTACTTTCCTCTGTGTTGAATTAAAACCCTGTAGAGAAAGGTAAACAGGTAGTTTTCAGAATGTGAAGAACACTTAATGTGAAAGGAAGTGCTTGGTAAGATAGCAGCAGGTGTTAGAGACATTCATTTTGAATACTTTTTTCTTTGCCCACTTGTTTGGTTTCTTCTTTGTCCTGTGAAATACTGGTTTGTCTAGTTCAGTGTCCAGGCAACTAATTTCAGGTCAGTGCATAGAAATGTTTTGCAGGGCCTGCAGGAAGATTTGTAAGGAGGGTGCTATAAAATAAAGATGGCAGCTCTGGCAATTGTTGGCAAATTATAAGGTGGTTCAGAAGTTCTTTAAACCCTCTTCAGCCATCCCTTCTCCTACCACCCCCTTTTTCCGCTGTGCCCCTCATGTTAAAAGAACTGGTTAAGAAAATTATTTGAAGATGCCAGTCTCAGGATTCATAGCTGAGGTCATGTTTTCTAGGAAGCCCCACCAAGCTCAGCCTCACTTGCCAAACTGGTTATATCCTTGAGGAGAGGAGCACACAAAGCTGCTGTCATCACCACACTCTAATTTTAAGAAACCTTATAAACAACATAAACCCACTAACTTAGGTAGAGTTCATCTCTGCTTCTTCACTAAAATTGTTGCTGCCTTTTGGGCACCACCTCGGTGCCCCGTCCCGCTGTAGCATTCAGGTTCTTGTTGACACCATTAAGCAATAAGAGGTTCCCATTTCGTTTTCTTTAAGTCTGCCAATAGAATATCTAGCTTACCCCAGAGAAGACAGAAGAAAAACTCTGGTGTGGTGTGAGCTCTGTTTTTTCCAAGTAAGCATGGATGCTCACATCTATAACGAATTGTGTACAGGATAAAGCTCTTGAGTCCTTTGGAGTTAGTTTTATTGTGGATAAATTATATTATTTTGAGTTTTGTGAATTTCTAGGACATCAGCATACACAAATTTTAAATTTCTGTCCAAGAAACATGTTTAAAACCAATACTTAATTATTTTGGACTTTTTAAACCATGTTTAAAAATGAAAGGAAAAATAAATAAATATAAAAATGTAAGGAAAATGAAAACTTTTGTATATAACAAAAACTCCCTAAATGCTGCTTTGTAAAAGCAGGCGACAATTCCAACCTAAATATTAAAATGGGGAGAATGGAACTGAGGAGAAAAATAAATTCAGCATAAAGTGACTCATACTTAATTATAAGTTAATTTCAGTGTTCCATTGCAACAACAGAAAATTAGATTACAATCAAGTTGAACAATGAGCTCATTGAAACCTTGTAAGGACCTCTATCTAAGGTGCAAGTAGCTACAGCTTACATCGTTCTGGTAGGCCCAAAAGGAGTTTATGGACCATGTAGGATAGATTTTTCCACTGTTGCTTTTTATATATCCTCAAAGCAAAACTCCAGTATTCGGTCTTATATTTATTATACCTGTAGATTTTATAAGATAAACTACTTTTTTTTTTTTTTTAAAGATTTTATTGGGGAATTGGGGGAGGGGAACAGCATTGGGGAATCGGGGAAGGGGAACAGACAAGTTGCTGTCTTTTTATTCTTCAGCTAGTTACAGAGGACTTTGCTTCACTGGCCCATGTTGGTATCGTCATTGTGCTCTTCCCAGATGAGGCAGATCGGTCGCCGGACTCTGGATGTTCACTGCGGCTATTGGCAGCTGCTCACGCTGGCTGCCGGCCACTCACTGTAGCCTATGGCAGCACACTGCAGCAGGGGCTGTAGCCCACACCATCTCCGGGGCTTTCACAGCCCAGCTCCAGGTGAAGCTGTTGTTAGCTGTAGAGGGTAGTGTCACTGGCCCTCATATGTGGGATCCGAACCGGGGCCGCTGGCATCCCCAAACCAGCTCTTAACCAACGCGCCACTCGGCCAGCCGAGTAAACTACGTTTTATTGGACAAGAGATCCAAAACCCTGAAGTTATCAATTAGCCTTAACAGTTGGTAGCTCAATAGAATGTCAGCTTTTTTTTATTTTTTATTTTTTTGCTTTTTTTTTAGTATAAGAATTCAAACATAATGCATGTAAAAAGGTTTCTTTGTCTCTTGGCTTTAAATTTTAATGGCTCTTTTTGGGTCATCACCTTTCTCTAAAAGAAACTCAGTTAAAAGCACTCCATTGTCTCTCAAGTGATGAGAAAATCTGCCTTATTATAGGAAAAGCCTGGGGCATTTCTATGGCTAAGTTTAAGACCCCCTAAAAGAAGAGACTTGAATTGTGCCCCCAGTTTGAATAAATAATAACAAATACACCCTAATTTTTCAAAAGAGAGAAATTCATATGAACTTTAATGGTGACAGGTACAACTTTGCTCACTTTTTAATAATGTCACTATGTTCATTTCCTGATAATTTTTATTACCCAGTATAATAAGTTAACACTGACTTGGTATTCAGTAAATATTTAATGAATTAGTTAATCCACACTGACAAAATTATACAATATAACAAATTTAACCAGTCAGAACTTGAACTTTCACCAGCTAGCTGGATTTCATAGCATAGGTCATTTAACTGGAAATCAGGATACAGTTATAAAAGGTAACATTAGAGAAACTGCACTTAGTGCTTAAAAATACTCACAAGGCTTTAGTTACATGTTTTCATTTGAATTTATATGGGCCGGCCCGCCGAGTGGCTCAGTGGTTAAGCTGCTTGGGAAGCCAGCAGCCCCTGTTCGGGTCCCACATATGAGGGCCAGTGACACTGCCCTCAAAAAAAAAAAAAAATATTGAATTTATATGGGCTAATGTATGTATGGGCTATATGTATATGTATGTATTCCTTTTATTTATATGAGGAAGACTTCCCCCGTCCCCCAACTTCAAAAAGGGGCTATTTTTGTAAATCCTATTGGACACGTAATTTGGAACTGAGAGCACAGTGAGCAAATAAGTTGGCAGAATACGTCATGTGGTGATCTTTGATTTCAGAGCCAGCTTAAGGACACCTACCTCACCTTTTACTAGAAAGTTAGTATAGTATTAAGTAACACAGGACAATTATTTGATTTGACATTGTGTTTTTATCTTTTCATACTTATAATTGGATAAAAAAGCAACTTCACGTAAGGATGAAGAAATAAAGCGGAGCTTTTCTGAAGACAGTAGAGCTCTGGCAGTGGGCAGTTTCTTAACTACATCTGTTTTGCTTAGAACCTATAACTCCTCAGATCCAAGGCCATCATTTTTCATTTTTTCAACCATGATTGATTTCATAGCTTGACTCACAGCTGTAATAGAGGAAAGGAATGGGAAAGGTAGAAGGAATTATCAAGTATTGATGAGGCAAAAAGCAGGAAACACAGGAGGATATACTAGTATGGGGCTGTAGAAGGGCTTATATGTGAGAAAAAAGTGTGGGTGTCTGAGCAGAAATGAACTGAGTTGTTGGCTGTAGAAAGGAAAAGGGGAACACATTTACTTTGCCACACTTCTTTGCCTTCAGAAGGATAATGTCAGAAGGGGAAGAGTGTTTTGGATCATTTCTGGGTCAGTTATTAAGAACTGCTATGAAAGAGAAACACTCGCTGGCCTTCTGCAAGACAAATATTCGTAACTTCTGAATGTATCTCTCCAAGTGTTAACCAAGAGCATTATATTTAATATGTAAAATGTGAAGTCTTGCTTTTAGAAGACATCAAATTCTTGAAGTAAGGCATATGGCTGTCAAAGTGATAAATTTAAAACATGGCTCCTGGGCCAGCCGAGTGGCCCGTTGGTTGAGAGCTGGCTTGGGACGCCAGCGGCCCCAGTTTGGATCCCACATGTGAAGGCCAGTGACACTGCCTTTTACAGCTAACAACAGCTCCACCTGGAGCTGGGCTGTGAGCCCCAGAGACGGTGTAGGCTGCAGCCCCTGCTGCAGTGGGCTGCCGTGAGCTGCCAGTAGCCACTATGAGCAACCGTCCAGAGGCCAGCGACCGATCTGCCTCATCCTGGAAGAAATTGTGCAATGATGATGCCAACATGGGCCAGTGAGGCAGCTCGTCTGTTCCCCTTCCCGGATTTCCCGGCACTGTTCCCCTCCCCCAGTTCCCAAATTAAACAAAAATAAAAAAACAAAAAAAACATTGCTCCTACCCACACACGTTATGGCCTGTCTAAAGACCAAACTATCTCATGTGAACACAATTGGAAAATAATGCAGGAAGGAGTCAGAGAGAGCTTTGTGACTAGTTAAGTTGAAAAATGGGTGTGATTTCAAAAAGTTGACAGAATGGGAAGGGAATGGCATTATTCTGAGGGAACAGACAATATGAACCAAGTTGTGATGTTGAGAAAGAATGTATTAGGTGGAGGCATGGTAAGGCATTGATTGTTGTGGGAAATCAAATTTAGCCTGTCAAGTTAAGGCCAGATAACAGAGAACCTTTAAAACCAGAATATTTATCCACTAAGTTTGGTAGACACAGTAAAGAGACATGTTGGCACTTGTACGAAGGGATGACATTACTTTCCTTCTCCACTATCATGCCACCTAGGCTATTATTTGGGAAGGGAAGGATGGTAGGGTTTGAGTGACTCTAGTTCTTTTGAAACAGAATGAACCTAATCGTAATGATTATGTGGATGGGCATGGATCAGAAAAGGATAGAAATTATACTGTGCTGCCTGTTATGAGATCATGGTTGCCAGAGAAGTGATGCATCAAATATTTGGTGTTACCAGAAAGTAACAATAAAAGATGACATAGGGAAATCACAACTTTTGAACAGATATTCTCAAAAGGAAAATGTTTCTTATGGACCTAAAACTAGTTAGATAAAAGAAAGAAATGAGCTTACAAGTTTGTGCTAGAAACCTAGTCAAGAAATGCGAATTGCCAAGGCAGTTATTTCACTTAAGATGTTTGCTGTTAATAAAAAACATGGTGCTCCAGAGTTCAAAGGCAGTTTCAGGTGGTCTGAAAGGATGGCACATCAAAGTGGGTCAGCCATGGGCTGGCTAAGTGGCGCAGTGGTTAAGCGCTGGCTTGGGAAGCCGGCAGCCCTGGTTCGGGTCTCACATTAAAGGGCCAGTGACACTGCCCTCAAAAAAAAAAAAAAAAAAAAGTGGGTCAGCCTTGTTTTAAACAACCAGCCTGGTTCCTTGGCATTTACTGAATTGAATGGTTTTGGTGCAAGACCAATCTCTATATAATACTGCAGAGTATAGCCAGGTTATATGCTGTATCAGATAGGCAATTTTTTAAAATGCATTTTTCTGTAGCAGTGAACAGAATGGTCAAGAAACTTCTTATGAAGCTTTCCAAAGATAGATAGATAGATAGATAGATAGATAGATAGATAGATAGATAGATAGATGCTCTCATCACATGGAACTTTACTCTTCCTCTGTTGTTTTTAAATGTACACAGTACCCCAAGAGAATGCCTTCTGGTGTGGGTGTATGCGTTCAAGAAAGGCTGTAGGAAATCCAAACTTGCTTTTAGACCGGTTGATAATTGTATGGGGAAGAATGTGTGGCACTCTTGTTTAAAAGTAAAACCAAGCTTGCTGACTTTAGATTATATTTTTATGGACATAACCTGTCACAGGGGAAAAGTTTTGTAAATTTGGTAGTGACTTGGCATTTATATGTGGAATAAAGACTTTAAAATGTATATCCTAGACCAGGGATCGGCAAAAACTTTTGAGACAGAAGAGCAGCCAGGGGTCAGCAAATTTGGGCTCGCAAACTGCGGCTCTGAAGTAAAATTGAAAATGAAAATAAAATTTATCATGGTTTCATTTATAAAATTTTTAAAGGATATTATTCACGTAATGATGATTATGTAAAAATATATTTGTGGCTCTTAAATAATTTTTAAATTGTTGTGAGGGACAGGATTGGCCCTTCTAGGGGTCGGCAAACTTTTGAAACGGATCGTCCCCAAAGAGCCACATGTGGCTCATGAGCCTCAGTTTGCCGACCCCTGGGCTAGACATTAGTAACTACCTGTGTTCAGAACCTGCACTGAGTGGTTACTTGCTGGCAGTCATGGGACCACAAGGGAAAATGGAATCTCCCTATGTTCTTAGCATGGGATCTCATGTCAGTAAATTGGTAAAGGCTTCCGAAGGGCTGCAGGTAAAAGGCAAGACTGATGATGATCCTCAGCAGCAAGATAAAGCAGAAAGGAAAGACTCTAGCACAGACCAGCTTGGAAGGGTGGGGGTGTGGGGAGCAAGTAACAACATTTGTGAATAAAGATGGGGGTGGTAAGTAATAACAACACGTGGTTAAATAATAACAGGGTAAATACTTGTGATTTTTCACTACCATTGTATATATAAGCTGTATTTACCAAATTGGTTCATTACAAGCTAGTCTGGGTCAACTCGAAACTCCTAGAATCAGTTTCCAGCCAGGCCTAGGGAACTATAATTGTTATTTTTTTTTATTTGTTTGTTTGTTTGCTGAGCCATCCTGCACCTGTTGGCAGCTCAACAGCAGCTCAGCTCGGACTGGGCATTGAACTGCTGTTGCTCTGAACTCAGCTTGCACTCTTGAGCAAGCTCTTAACCAACTGAGCCACTAGGCCGGCCCTTATCTTTCTATTTTACATCCTCATCTCAAAGGTGCTCTGCTAGTTTATAGGATATTATCAATCTTATTAGAACATTCTTAGTACATTTGATATGTGTATTTTCCCATTTTGTCTTCTGGAATTCCAGGAATGCATATTCTCTAGGAGACTTTTCTCATCTAAGAACGTTTACATGAATCTTCATTTACATGAAAGTTCTGCAGCTATCTTTGTGCAATTCAAATTGGGCATAGATTTTATCCAAAGACCAATCTATAAAGAAACATCTTAAAAGGAAGATGCCGTTTCCTTTTGGTGGTTATTTTCTCTTTGGATAAAAAAAATCTTACATGTGTAGTCTTATGATACAATAATACTATTCATAGTCCAGCATCTATTAATTGTTGCAAAATGCAGTCTCAGATTTCTAAGCTGACTTGTTTATTTCTAAACAACTGGATGTTGTTTCTGCTTCTCCAAACCTTTGTTGGTCTTTTTATTTTGAGCAAGTCTGGTCATGGTTCCCAAACAAGAAACAAATCACACTGCCCTGCATTTCTCAAATAATTTACAATCTAGCTAAGGAAGACAGCAAACATGAAAAGTAAAATAAGTGTATCAGACACTACCAGTCAGTGTCACAGCACATGAATGGTACAGACAGGAAAACCTAAATTCCCAGTAAAGAGAGGAATTTCTTTATAATCTGTAAACTTTTGAACGGGTACATTTGCTCAGAGAAAAAAATGTCTGACCACCTTTCTGGCATCTCCTAAGGAAGACAACACGCCTGTCCACTTCTTTCTCTCCTTTTCCTCACAGGCACGTCCCATTGTGATCTCTCTACTTCTTTTGCACACTCACACTTAAGTATTATTTGTCATGAGCATTTTAGATTTTCGTGAGGATATTTCTCTGTCCTGAGGCAGATAATCAGGACAGCTGGCTGTTTGGGCATAAGAAGAACTGAGATCATGGCAGTCAAAGTCTCAGGGGACCTCTGCTTTCTAGTCATTAGAAGTCGGGATTTGTCTTTGCTTAGGCTCCAGAAATCAGAGTCATTTGTTTATCCTAGTATTGTCCTTCCAAGTGTCCCCTTTCCCTGCTGCCTCACCTCCAGCACCGCTCTCTTCTCCCACACTGCTTGCTGGAAGAGGCAATAAGGTCAGCCAATTGCCCGGACTTTTCTCCCAGTGAAAGAATTTAAGCACATGACACACATGCATTGGCAAGATGAATCACATGTCCTGTCCTCAACTCTCTTATACCTAGAGAGGCACAAGCCTAAAACTTGAACTGTGCATTTCCCTGGGGCTCTCTCATCGTGCTGCTTTGCATCAAATGTGTCTTCTTGGCTCTGGTCTATAAGATGGAAGTTCCTTATACTTCAAAGCTTGGCTACTACTCTTAGATCATCATCTGCCCATTTGGGCTTCTGAAGAGTAAGGGCCTTTCCTCTGAAAGTTCCTCATTCTTTCTATCCTTCCCCTCTGCTGCCTCCTATTTCACCACTTCTGATAAAAATATTTTTTCAGAAACCTCATTTCCAACCCGTCATGCCTCCTCTTCCTGCCTATACACCATTTTATTCCTATTTTCTCCTTCTATCCCTTGCCCTGATCATAAGCCTTTCCCCACCCCAGTCCCATTAATGAAGTTACAGAGCACATTTGCATATAGTCATTGTCTTACCATATCACATTTAAATTATATGAGTTTGTACATTTGCATTTTAATAAGACTTATGTAGAGATTGGTCCTCAAGTCTAGCTTACTTTGGGGAAGCTTATGTCTCAATCTTTGACATTCAAGACTGGACTTAGACATGATGTGCACTGAGTAACACATTTAAAATCTTTTATGGAAGCTGTTATTCGAGACCACTAAATGAATCAGCCAGGCTGTTAGAGGGCTTTACCAGAGCTCAAGTGTGACTGTCTATCTAGGACTATTGTGTCTGAATCAGAGAGATTTGTTTGTTTTCATTGTAGCAGCATTGAAACGCGTTGGTTCTTGCTCAGGACTCCACTGTTTTTCACTGGTTCAGGATCTACTGTGTTTTGTCTGGTTAAAACTTGGTAATAGTAAAATTTATGATAAAATATTCATCCAGAAGAATGTCTGATCAGTGTTCTGCTATTAAATTTGCTTTCTTTATTTTCATTTCAGATTTGTCCAATATGTGCAGCATTACCTGGAGGAGATCCTAATCATGTCACGGATGACTTTGCAGCTCATCTTACACTTGAACACAGAGCCCCTAGAGATTTAATATCCTTTTAGGAAGCAACGAAGGAAAGAGTTGTTTGTAACATTTGTCATTTTGATTATTTTTAAGAACAGTATCCCCAAAGAGAAAAACTAACCTCCAGTTTATTTTAGTTTGATGTTTTCATGAAAGTGATTCAGTGTTGAGATCTACTTTCTTAATTCTCTTTTATATGCTATGACTTTTCTATGAATCATGCTTATTAAGTGAAAGTTGACTTGCTCATAATCATTAGCTCAGAATTTTTCAAGACAGTTTGACCAGGTTATAAACCTTCAGGAGGGTGTTTTCATACAAAAGAGGAAAATGCTAATCCAAATAAAAATCTAATAAATTTACTATAAGGCGGGTTTATTTGTTTCCCCTCCTCCTTCTCTGTTGCCTTTCCCTATTATAGGGAAGGTAGGCAGATGTGTGTTTGGGGCTCCTTTGCCTTTTGGAGTTCCCCTTCTCCAGAGAAAGCCATTTCCTTCCCAGTCTTGGAGTAGGATAGTGTAAGTTCAGGTCCAGCTCTAAATTCCTTTTCCACTTTCATTTCTGCTTCCCCTTCCCAACCAAGCCTATCTCACCACAGTTCCTGGCAGTTTTCCCTGTAATTTCCCAAGAGTTTACTGGCCTACTAAAGTAATTAATTTTGTAGATTTAGTGCTTCTGGTTTTAGGTTATGAATTGTTTTTTTTTAAAACTATCATCTATTCGGGTTCTGTTCTCATGTAAAAGTTTCAGTGTTCATTGCATTTTGAAGCAATTCAGGAGCTAATCATAACCTTTCTCACTGCCAGACTTCATTCTCATTCTTTTGATTGCCTCCTGGCAGTCATAATTCAACCTTAGACCTACTTAGGGAGAAACTGGTCTGGTGGTTTTCTTGTCTCCCATCCCTTACTCACAGTTCCTAATTTTCTAATTGGAAATAATGGCCCTTTAGAGTTAGGGGAAGATAAGTGAAACTAATGAAAAGTAAAGATATGGACCGAACCTGAGAAATTAGAATGTCAGCCTGACCTGAGCCAGTCTTGGGACTGGTAGTCGCAGAGGAAACCACTTTAAGTGCCAGGACACTGCAAGCAAAATGAAGAAAGCGGTGATTTTTTTTTTTTTAAGAGAATAATAAAACCCAAATAGGCCCAAAATACTTAAGCCTTTGAGTCACTTTGCATTTTATATAAAGAATCCTATAACAATACCCATGCTTGATCCATGCGGCTTCACTCCATCTCCATGGAGAGGCTAAGCAAGTAATTTAAAACCAAGCTATTATCCTGAGCTTTTTCAGCAAGTTCAAGACCCTCTGGTGAAGTTGATATCCATTCAGTAGAATGTCCCATATCATCTACATCTATTTTTGTGAGATTTTTTTTTTGAATTTTTGGTTACCAAGAGAAAATTAAATTGTGCAAAAGGCATATGTTACATTTTAGATTCCAGATGAGTATCACCGCAAAGTTCTAGAAAACTAAATGTTGGCATAGCAGTTATCCTGGAAGCATACTAATTTTTCAAGAACTTCAGGTGCAACTATATGGCAACTGCGTTTGACATGAGGGAGTGGCTTTTCTCTAAGCCTCCTAAGCACCAGAATCCCCTTTTTTTAGCAGCAGCATTGAAAAAGGACTTAAAAACAGTTTAAAACTAGTAACCAAATGGACTCTTACTCCTGAATTTAAGTTATTCATACTGTTCCTTTCTCATTACAGATGATAATTGAGATTTGGTTAGCTTATATATTAGCATACTCTCCCCAGATATAAAAATTGATGCTTATTAATAGTGGTCACTTTGATATGAACATATATGAAATTCAATACGATCACGGTGAGGCAATGTCTGACCTTGGGTGTCTCACAGGATGATGCCTTTCACCTTGTCTGACAGTGTTATTCTGGTCATTGTACTGGAAAGCCTAGGAAGAGTTTTCTTCCTACCTGGAGAAACTTTTTTCCCTTTGAAAACACTCACTCACACGTTGCTTTATATTTTAGTGTCTTTTTTCTTAGAGTTAATAGCCCTTATAGAAATAGTTGTGACATTTGCATTCTAAATTAAAAATGCTGTTTTAAAATTCTTAACAGACTTGCATGTCTAACTAGCAAAGGCTCAAGAGATTTTCTTTATTTTTTCTGTAAAATACTTGGGTCCTTTTCTTAACTTTGGAGTTATGATGAATCGAGTGGTGTTCGACATGTACGTAGAATGTTTCACCCTGGCCGGGGATTAGGAGGTCCTCGTGCTCGTAGATCAAACATGCACTTTACTAGCAGTTCTACTGGTGGACTTTCTTCTTCTCAGAGTTCATATTCTCCAAGCAATAGGGAAGCCATGGACCCTATAGCCGGTAAGTTAGTTGTACATTAATAAAGGAAATGGCCAGGGAGGGGACTCCCTTTAACATTTTTTGGTGAGATTCATGTTCTTATCCTATAGTCCTTCATAGAATTCCCCCAAATTTTATAAGTATAAAGTATTTTTAAAATAGACAACATGGGCCAGCCGAGTGGCGCGGTGGTTAAGTGCTGGCTTGGGAAGCCGGCGGCCCCGGTTCAGGCCCCACATATGAGTGACACTGCCCTCAAAAAAAGAAAAAAAATAAATAAACAGACAACATAATGTAGTTCATATTGTTCTGTTGGGTTGTCGGAAAAGTCATTATGTATTTTTTTCTGTTTTTCATTGCAAAAATGCATCCTAACTTTTCCAATAACCCAATAGCATTTCTTTAAGTAATTAGAGGTGCATATGATAATAAGAAATGACTCTGCTTTCTGTTTGTGGCCTGCATTGAAACTCAAGCAAATCATAAAAGATTTCAGTTGAAATACCGTATTTTGCCATATATAATGTGCTCCGGTGTATAATGCACACCCACGTTTTGGCCCAAACTTTCAGGGAAAAAATCCTTTGTTTTAATTTTTTTATTTTAAATTTTTATTTGTTTACATTTGGTACTTGTTTTTTGTATTATAAAAGAATTTTAGCATTTATTTTTTTAACATATTATGGTACAATACAAGAAATTTTATGTACCAGTAACAAATTTACAATATTTACGTATCAGAGAAGGCCAACTCTTCATCATTGCAAGTTTGTCGTTAGCTCAACAAAATTGATTATCGTATTCTAGGGTATTTTGCATACGGATATCGTTATTGATTTCTAGAGTTATACTTTTAACTCATAAGCATAAACAAAAGAATTAACATTTATATAGCACTGTGTTGTACACCTGAAGCTAATTAAAATAAAAAAACAAAAACAAAGGGTGGACAAAAGGGGGAAAAAAAACATTTTTATAGATATGGAATTAGTACTACCTATATGTAAATGCACATTCTGATTTTTCCTTCACAAATTTGGGCAAAGTGTGCATTATACATGGCAAAATACAGTACTTCCAAAATTCCGTGGTTCAACCTCCACTAATACACAGATAAGAAAACTAATCGACAAAACTAAAGAATTAAGCTTTTCTCATACAAGAAAGTAAAGTAGGAATTGCTCTGTTCTTGCCTTGATTTGAGAGTTGTATTGTGGAATATACTGAAAATTACATATATTAGTAGCTTGGGAAAATCTAAAATTGGGAAAATAGTAGCTTGGGAAAAAGCTAAAAATAACAACATTGTACTTTGTAGCAAGTCACATGGTTTAATGCATGGCCAACCTGGGAAACCAGCTTCAGATGACAGGGCCGGGAGTCAAAATAAAATGTCAAGGGCCGGCCGAGTGGCGCATTGGTTAAGCGCTGGTTTTGGGATGCCAGCGGCCCCGGTTCGGATCCCACATGAGGGCCAGTGACACTGCCCTCTACAGCCAACAACAGCTCCACCTGGAGCTGGGTTGTGCGAGTCCCGGTGATGGTGTGGGCTGCAGCCCCTGCTGCAGTGGGCTGCCATAGGCTGCAGTGAGTGGCCCGCAGCCAGCGTGAGCGGCTGGCAGCCAGCGTGAGCTGCCAATAGCCGCGATGAGCAACATCCAGAGGCCAGCGACCGATCTGCCTCATCCGGGAAGAGCGCAATGATGATACCAACAGTGAAGCAACATCCTCCGCAACTAAACTGAAGAACAAGAAGACGGCAACTTGTCTGTTCCCCTTCCCTGATTCCCCAATGCTGTTCCCCTCCACCAATTCCCCAATAAAATCTTTAAAAAAATAAATAAAATGTCAAAAATCACTGTAGGTAACAGAAGGTAACTAGACTTCGGGTGGTGAGCACACAAGAGTATACAGATACTGAATTACAGTGTTATATACCTGCAGTTTATATAACGTTATAAACCAGTGTTACCCCAATACATTTTTTTTTTTTTTTTCCAAAAAAAACATCACTGGAGCCTGAGACTCTGAAAGACACACCAAGCACAGACAGGCTACTGGTGAAACTCTGGGAAGCCTGTACGAGTTCTGCCTGTGTGCACGTGTTGGAACGTGTACCTGGAAGCCATGGTGCGCCTCACAGAACATCCTGAAACACTAGAAGTGTAAACCTGTGCTAGAAACTAAGAACAGTTTTACTCATAAAATGTCCTCAAAGGGCCGGCCGAGTGGCGCATTGGTTAAGCGCTGGTTTTGGGATGCCAGCAGCCCCGGTTCGGATCCCACATGAGGGCCAGTGACACTGCCCTCTACAGCTAACAACAGCTCCACCTGGAGCTGGGCTGTGCGAGCCCCGGTGATGGTGTGGGCTGCAGCCCCTGCTGCAGTGGGCTGCCATAGGCTGCAGTGAGTGGCCCGCAGCCAGCGTGAGCGGCTGGCAGCCAAGCGTGAGCTGCCAATAGCCGCGATGAGCGACATCCAGAGGCCAGCGACCGATCTGCCTCATCCGGGAAGAGCGCAATGACGATACCAACAGTGAAGCAACATCCTCCGCAACTAAACTGAAGAACAAGAAGACGGCAACTTGTCTGTTCCCCTTCCCCGATTCCCCAACGCTGCTCCCCTCCACCAATTCCCCAATAAAAAAAAAAAAAAAAGTCCTCAAAAATGTGAAATACGCAGTGTAAAATATTCATTCCAAATCTTTGGGCATTTGGACATGCAGTAAGCCCAATAAACTGAATTTTGGGGATTTAAAAAAAATATTTCTTCGGGCCGGCCGAGTGGCGCGGTGGTTAAGCGCTGGCTTGGGAAGCCAGAGGCCCCGGTTCGGTCCCGCATATGAGGACCAGTGACACTGCCCTCAAAAAACAAAAACAAAAAACACAAAAAATATTTCTTCACCCAAAGGGAATACATTATTTACCTGCTGTCTTTGATGGCAGGTTCTAAAACTAAAAGTTAAATTTCTGGGAGCAAAACTCAAAATTACGAAATTCTATCCATTCAATTTTTTTCTTAGCGAAAATTAGTTTATTTTAGTGATGTACTGTATGAAAGAATGATGTAAGAATCCTTGGGAGAAAACAGCAGTGAACAAGAAAAACACAACTGTACCCTGTTAATGAGTTTTAATGATGAGCATTTGCTAGCCCGGAAATGTCTACAAGGCAGTAGACATTCCATGTAAGGAGGTAGGTGGACCCTCCACGCGAGAAGAGGCAATGATTCTGCCTTCCTTAGAGGAGAACTCAGGAACAGGGGTCCACATCACTCTTGATGAGAACAATCTTATTGAAACAGGAGACTCTGGATCGTAACAGACCACTAAATAGGCTGTACAGTCAGGAGCCAGTCAGCTTTACTGAGCATCGCCAGTGGTTCTCACAGCAAGTGGTACCCTGGCACTTGCAAAAGACTACCAGAAAGCAGAGAGAGAAGGCAGAGGCCAGTGTGCAAGGATCACAGTTAAAAATGATACAGGTCTCTTGATCCTTGCTTTCTGGAGCTCTTGTTGAGAAGGTTTATATTCTGATTGGACTAGTAGATGAACAACTTTAATCTACTAAACTGCTAAGAGAAAGTATAAATTAGCTCATTAAGCAAGTAACTTAATCTGTTATGTTTGCTTAAAACAAAAATAATTGTATGTGGGTTAATATTCATATGTGCATACCCCACACCACTCTGCCTCCAGGAGGCATGCTTAAAGATGTTAAGCTCCAAGCTGAAATGTTGTTGCCATGGGTACCTGCCTGTCGGCCATCTTTTTTTTTTTTTTTAAAGACTTTATTAGGGAATTGGGGGAAGGGTACAGCATTGGGGAGTCGGGAAAGTGTAACAGACAAGTTGCCGTCCTTTTGTTCCTCAGTCTAGTTGTGGAGGATGCTGCCTCACTGGCCCATGTTGGTATCGTCATTGCGCTCTTCCCGGATGAGGCAAATCAGTTGCCGGCCTCTGGATGGTCGCTCATCGCGGCTATTGGCAGCTCACACCGGCTGCCGGCAGCTCACACCGGCTGCCGGCCGCTCACTGTATCGGCCATCATTTTTAATGTTCCTCAAGTAAAAGTGTTCTGTGTTCTTTTGTTTCCACAGTACAGACGTAGATATTAACCGTCTTCATTTCCATTGGCAGAGCTTTTATCTCAGTTGTCGGGAGTGAGGCGCTCAGCAGGAGGACAGCTTAACTCTTCAGGCCCCTCCGCCTCCCAGTTACAGCAACTGCAGATGCAGCTGCAGCTGGAGCGGCAGCACGCGCAGGCAGCGCGGCAGCAACTGGAGACTGCGCGCAGCGCTAGCCGGCGCGCTAACACGAGCAGCGTCACCACCACAGTCACACAGTCCACGGCCGCAGCCAGCACAGCCAACCCAGAAAGCAGTCAGCACACTATCCAGAATTCCCAGTTTCTTTTAACAAGGTAGCTCATTTATTAACCTGGCTTTGAGAAGCAATGATTTGTTAGTACTGTGCAGTCTGAAATGATCTTTTCTCTTTTGTGCTTATGTATGTTCTTAAACACTCTGCCTCTGATCAAACCTTTAAAACCCACAGGCCTCTAATCAAAAGTGCATATTCAGTATTTCCCCAAGAATATGAAAAATAATTATTTTAGATAAAGTAGGAGTGCTGATGGTCTTGTTCTAACAGTATGTCGTCATCGCATGAATTTCTTTTCCCAGATTACCCATAAAACTTAAACACCATATCATGACATATGGGACATATTGGGTACATTTATTATCATAATTAACATTGCTTTCGTTTTATTGCCAATTTCAGTCTGCTGTGAAATATTATAAGGTACAAGAGGATTTCATAACGGTGGTTTTTCTCCTGAGAATTTCTAAAGAAGTGGTATTTAAGTTCTTATGGTTGGCACACACAAAAGAAGCTACTAAAAAAATGGTTTACTGTGGTGTTAAAAATATTCAATACACACAGTAAATGGCCAACAGCAGGCTTGAAACTTGCCAAATCTAAGTACCTACCTCAAAAAGGAGACCTACTGATGTCTATATCTGCTGATAGTTCATTGACCTATCAGTGGGTGGAATGAATATCTTGCAAGTGCCCTTTAGAAAAGATAACCGTTCTACCCTCACCCCCATTGTTTTCTTGTTTCTTTTATTTTTTTAACCCCCCATTCAGTGGGCTGGATCTGGATTTTTCTCTATGTAGTTACTCTATACTGGACACCCAGCTCATAGGGCATGGAATAGGTGGCCTCGAGGGCTTTCCTTGGATTCTGGATGTACTTTCTTGAAGGTCCCCTTCTATCCTCTGATACTGTACATTGCATAGTAGCTTGCAATTTGCAGACCACTTTCCACATCTTTTCATTTGTTCCCGACTTGTATAATTTCCCAAAAAATATTCCCTGAAACTTCTCAGAACTTCACATATATTAACATGCATGGTGAAACTTCAAGATGCAGAGAGTGGCTGCAGTGTCTCCAAGGGGAAACCCTGGTCTCCGATCACAGCTATTTGGTGATATGTATGGGGTTCAAGCCTTATGTTCAGTTTCTTTGGCCAGAGGCAGTTCCTGTTCATGTTTCTTTGGGATCTAAAATGGTTGACCTTTTAGAAAGTGATTAAGTACCTGTCAGATTCCAGTTTTGGTGAAGAACCAGCTAGTTTGCTAACCACATTTTGAAGACCTTTACAAGCTTTGCAGTTACTTCTAGATTCCAAATGAAGTTTGGCCCATCCGGAAACCTAGCCCTAGTACCAGATTTTATAGGCCCCTCAAGAACAAAATATTTTGTCAGTTATTTCCTAAAAGTCAAAGTAGTAATATTGGAATTAATGCTTTCCAAAGGGTTAGAATCTGAGCCTATGTTTCTAGTATGCCTGCTTACTAGATAATCTTCTATACATCCTTTATTTTTCTGTAATGGCTTTGACTTTAGACTTTATTTTCTTTACCGAAGGCCTTTTCCAAAGCTAAGGACATGGATTGTATTTCGTTCATTCACACTTTTATAGTTTTTGAATGAGAATATGGAACCTATTGCAAAGTCTTCTGTTCCATTAGCTACTTCACTATGATACTCTTAATTTGGTTTTAACCATAAATATCATCAGTCATTTCCTTTCAATGTGGATTTAATTTTGTATGCAATTACCTTCCAGGTCCTTTTGCTTTCTTTAAATTTTGAAATTCAGATCTTTTATTTTCTGAGCCATAGATCTAATCATTCAGTGGTTTGGAACTTGACAGCCATGAGATTTTGAGCAAGTCAGTTAACCTCTGCTTCAGTTTCCTCTTCCTGTAAAATGTTGATAATAATAGGACTGAACTCATAGGAGTTAAAAGAGATAACACATACAAAAAGCACTTAGGACAGAGCCTAACCCATAGTTAAGAGCCCAGTATGTGTCCTCCATTGTTGCTTTGGGAAGTTCCTGTCCCTTTCAGCTTACATAGGAAGACAGCAGAGACAATGCCAGCTGTGGAGCCTGGAGTAGATCTGCCTGTGGCTCCAGGTGCACCTGGGTTCTCTAGGAGACGCTCCTGTTGTCCATGCCTGCTGGACCTCCCTCCTTTCACTGCCACCATCTTCTCCCTGTTTTGTTAACTGTTCCTGACCTCAGTGCTCCAGCTAGTTTCCCTTTCTTTCTTTGCCACTAAAAATGTAGAAAAATAAAGTCAGTACTGAAACTAAGCAGAATTTTGCTTAAGTTACCCAACAGGTTAGTAAGAAGAACTCAACTCTTAACATTTATTCAGTCTGTGCAGATAAACCAAGTTGCCCAGCATAGCCTAGATGTTATAAGT